>RSEF01000002.1:108997993-109008689 GCA_003993805.1 Himantopus leucocephalus | reverse complement strand
TATTAGGAAGAAATTTTTCACTCTGAAGGTGGTGAGACACTGGTCCAGGTTGCCCAGAGAAGTTGTAGCTGCCCCATCCCCGGAGATGTTCAAGGCCAGGTTGGATAGGGCTTTGAGCAACCTGGTCTAATGGGAGGTGTCCCTGCCTATGGCAGGGGGGTTGGAACAAGACAATATTTAAGGTCCCTTCCAACATAAATTCAGTTTAAGAGACCCAGGATTTCTAGACACAGGAGACTGCCAAATTAGAGACAAAGTTAACACATAATCATAAGCAAGATCAAAACATTACTCACGTAGCTTTGCACTGAACACACTCATAGATGAATTTGTAATTAATCTCATAGCTGTGGCATCTTGTTACTACTGGCAGTTCCGGGTGAATCATAGTTGACTTACTGGCATAGAATCTCCAGAATCGTCCATGTCCATCGCGAACACCATTGATCAGCCAGGTGGCTGCATGGCAAACCTCATGAATTAGCGTGTCTCGAAGACGATCTTGGGGTAAGGCAAACAAAAGACATTAAGATCAGTCAGGTATGGGGAAGTACAGACTTTCATCCTTGGTCATTGCTTCAGACCTTTAACACTCACTCTTTATTAAGATGCAAGAGTTATTTTGGTGATTGGAATTACAAATGTTTTGAAAAGATAAAATGCCCCAAGACAAGGTTTTACTCGGTGCATTTCCAGTTTTGTGATTAGCCCTCATTCTGCATCCTGGTTATTTCCCTGCACACCTAAACTGTTTGAGGGTTTTTTTGTTTGGTTTTTGGGTTTGGTTTGGGCGAGGGGGGTGTTTTGTTTTGTTTTTATGAGACCTGAAACACCTTTATTTAGACTAACATTCATTGGTTGCTTTTGTATCATTGATATTTTTCATCCAGAAACAACTAGAGCAGAGCATTGAATTTTCTCGACAATTAGAATATAATATTTCAGTTGGAAGGGACCAACCATGATCATCTAGTCCAACTGCCTGACCAGAAGTTAAAGCATGCTATTAAGGATATTGTCCAAATGCCTCTTAAACACTAACAGGCTCAGGGTGCCGACCAGCTCTCTAGGAAGCCTGTTCGAGTGTCTGACCACCCTCTCGGTAAAGAAATGCTACCTAATGTCCAGTCCTAACCTCCCCTGGTGCAGCTTTCAACCATTCCCACATGTCGTGTCACTGGATACCAGGGATAAGAGCTCAGCTCCTTCCTCTCCACATCCCCTCCTCAGGAAGCTGGAGAGAGCAACAACGTTGCCCCTCAGCCTCCTTTTCTCCAAACTAGACAAACCCAAAGTCTTTAGCTGCTCCTCATAGGACACTTCTTCCAGCCCTGTCACCGGCTTTGTTGCCCTCCTCTGGACACATTCAAATACCTTCACATCCTTCTTAAATTGTGGGCCCCAGAACAATACACAGTACTCAAGGGGAGGCCGCACCAAAGCTGAACACGGTGGGATAATCAACTCTTTTGACCGTCTGGTGATGCTGCGTTTGATGCACCCCAGGATGTGGTTTGCCCTCTTGGCTGCCAGGGCACACTGCTGTCAGCCAGCACCCCCAGATCCCTCTCTGCAGGGCTGCTCTCCAGCCACTCCCCTCCCAGTTTATATTTGTGCCCGGCGTTACGCCATCCTAGGTGCAGAATCTGGCATTTGTCCTTGTTAAATTCCATCCCATTAATCATTGCCCAATGCTCCCATCTATCTAGATCCCTCTGCAATGCAGAGAGTGAACAGTGCCTCCCAGTTTGGGATCATCAGCAAACTTGCTCGTGGTGCATTCAACTCCTGCATCCAGATCATTGATAAATATATTGAACAGCATTGTACCCTGAGGAACACCACTGGTGACTGGTTGCCAGCCAGATGTAGCCCCTCACTGCAACACTTTGAGCTCTATCCTTCAGCCAGTTCTTCACCCAGCGCACCACGAACCTGTGCGTCCCACAACTGGACAACTCGTCCAGAAGGATGCTGTGAGGGATAGTATCCAAAGCCTTACTAAAATCCAGAAAACTACATCCACCACCTTCCCTTCATCCACAGAAGGAGATCAAATTAGTTAAACAGAACTTTCCCTTTGTGAACCCACGTTGACTGGGCCTGATGATTGCGTTATGCTTTAAATGCCTTTCAGTAGTACCCAGTAGGATCTTCTCCATAATTTTTCCAGGAAGTGAGGTTAGACTCAGAGATCTGTAGTTTCCCGGGTCTTCCCTCACGCCCTTCTTGTAAATTAGAATAACACTGGCTAGCTTGCAGTCCGCAGGGACCTGCCCAGACTCCCAAGACCTTTGGTAGATGATTGAGACGTGTCCTGCCAGCTCTTTCAGTGCTCTGGGATGAATCCCACCAGGCCCCATGGACTTGTGAATATTCAGCTGATACAGCTGGTCCCTGACAATTTCAGTGTCCGCAAATGGAAAGTCACCGTTCTTGCACTCGTGGTCCTCCAACTCATGGGACCAGGCAGCCCAACGTCTGTCAGTTTTATTAAAGATTGAGGCAAAAAAAAAAAAAGCCTTGAACGCCTCCATTTTTTCTTCATCCCTATTAACCAGATGTCCATCTTCAACAAGCACCAGTCCACTGTTTTCTTTAGAACTCCTCTTGCTATTAACGTACTTAAAACCCTTCTTGTTATCTGACACAACACTGGCAAGTTTCAACTCAAACTGAGCTTTGGCCTTTCGTGTCTTCTCCCTGCATATACGAACCACAGCTCTGTAATCTTCCTGCGAAGCCTGACCTCACTTCCAGAGATCAGACAATTTCTTTCTCCTCTTGAGTTCCATGAGGTCCCCTGTTCAGCCAAGCTGATCTTCTGCCCCTTTTGGTTGTCTTATGACACACTAAGATTGGCTGCTCTTGTGCTTCTAAAAGGTGCTTCTTAAAAACCTGACCAGCACTTGTGGAATCCTAAGCCCTCAAAAGCATATTCTCAGGGTACTCCATTGTATCTCTCAAATCAAATTTATTAAGCTTACTTCAAAATATTTTATTAATTGCAGAACTGGTTCTCCCATGGTAACCGCAACATTCAGTTCCCCAAATTGGGATGGGATGAGGGAGAAATTACAGCTACAGTACCCACCATATAACAGAACTTAATTTGGCGCTGACCTGTCTTTATTCCAGCTTTAAATACTACCAACAAGGTGGCTAGCTATGATGGAAGAAGTCAGATTTTAGATAGCCATTATAGTACATATATAATTAAGAGCAACCTACAGGTCTTCAAATCAATAAGAAATATAAACAAAATACTGCTTTCAGAATGAACACGTGTGTTGTCACATTTTGTAAATTTGCCCAGCCTCTTAGAAGGGTTGTAAGGACAAGTACAACCATTAATGGATTTATTTATTCAAGGTAATAAGAAATTTTAAAGCAGGGTCCAGTTCCAGATCTTCTTAGGCCTCAGATTCATGTGAGAACTCTCTCACCAAAGAATCAACATAACTTTTCTTTTACCTACCTGCAGAGTCACAGACTTTCTCAGAAAGTTCTATGCGAGCATAACGCTTTGCTTCAGGACCTTGTGTCTGCCCAGTTACACAATATCCTGCTGTTTTTCTCATTTTCTTATTCCATATTATTACCATCTTCTCCGGTAACTGAAAAACAAAACAGTACATGTAATCTGCTCTCTCCTACCTCTCTTATCTTCTTCTGACCCTCTATCTTATATTTAAAGCAAAGCCAGTACAGGATATCTCTGTTAGTGCCCATAACGCTGTTGTCACTTCAGATGTAAAGCCATCCTCCATGGCTTCTTATTCCCATTATCAGTTTTTCTGTAACCAACACCAGGAGTTTCACAATGCAGGAGACAAAAAGTCCCTTAGTTCCCCTATTCTGCTTCCAACAGCGCCTAACATGTGCTGCTTAAGAGGAAATACAAGGACAGGTCAGGCATAAAACAGAATTTCCTCTTCAAAAAAAGTAACATTGCCAACTGCTAATCATTTGCAAGACAACACTTCCCTGAGCCACAGGTGGTTGCTTTGCATTAAATAGCCCTTCAAGTTGTTTTCTGGTGTTTTCGGGAGAGTGTGTGTGTGTGTGTTTAAGAATACATAGGCATTGTTAGCATCCACAATAGTCTATGATCAGAAGTTCTACAGCTTAATAATTTACAGTCAAGTACTATCTACTTTGGTTGTTCTGAACCTAGAACTTGCCATTTTAATTTGATGCACCTTCACACTGCGAGAGGGTGAATAATCACCCCTTGCTTATCCTCTGTGCTGCTTCTGATTTTATAAGCTCTCATCATAGCTATCTTGGTTAGATCTGTTCTTTTACTAACAGTTTTTTGTCACCTAAATTCATTAATGAGCTTAAGTAAATGGTCCAATAGTAGTAAGTGCCAGCACAATTACAGGGCTGAAGCACTTGAGAGCAAGACACTTTGCTTTCAGCAACAGTGAGCCTGTTCAGCTCAGCTTTATGTGAAATCCTGACCTCAGCCTGTCCTTGGTCAGCTCAACAGTATTTTCTCAGCTGCACAGAAACATTTTCCTTCCTGAAGGAAATTCTGTTGGAATTCCTGTGGGCAGAGTCCATCCTTTCAAGGACATTTCTCATCAGAGGAAGGTCTCCAGTATCCCAGAAGATGTGTAAAGGTCAAGAGAGTGGTTCTCTGAAATTGAACCTTCAATTCAAAACACAGCTTACAGCTTTAGGTTCACCCAAAACTGTTATTCAAAGGATAAGCAGCTTTTGAATCTGTTCCTGAATGACAGCCATGAACATGCAACAGGACTGAATGAAGACTGCCTGAAGCATGAAGCAACAGGCCCTAAGAACAAAGGGAAGTGCTTTTATTCATCAGCTCCCTGCTCCCCGATATACACTTCTTCCACTTCCCTTTTGTCAGCTGCAGGCAAGAAAGTTGTGCTACAACTAGCTATTAGGCTGCGGTAACGATGCAGAGTTCACTAGTACATGTTACTGAAGTAAAAGCTGAATAAGCGATGGTGGAACCTTGAGCTTCTTTCAGCAGCAGAAAACTATGGCTGCCTTTGCTAGGGTCTACTACCACAGAGGCAGCAACAGAAACACTCCCGGGCTGCTGAGTTGATGACCATGCAGAAAATACATAAAGATAAATATCAGTCACCTCTTTGGAAGATGAAACTGATCCAAGGCCCCTCACGTAGCAGTTCCTCGCATCAAGGACTCTTGGATACCACCCAGACTGCTCACTTAAGGATGATACACCATTACAGCTGGGAAAGTGAGCCAAGTGGAACACCACTGCATCACAGTGGTGACAAACCCCTTTCAAAGAAATTGCTTGAACTAATTCAAATGTAAGCCATTGCTATAAAGCTTAACTTCTGTTAACTGAAGAGGATGAAGAGCAATCACATCAAAAAACGAGGAGCAAAATATTAACCAGCATTTTAGAATTGTAGTTTTTGCTTTGAAGCCAACCTTCTGCTCAAAGATGGTACGATTATACAGACAGTAGAGTTTCTGCGCCAGCTCCTCTTTATTTTTCTTGAAATACTTCACATAGTGGGCAGCCGGATTTGAGAGATCTTGCAAGAAACAGCCAGGCATGGAGCACACCTTGAGCCTACAAGAAAAGCCATAAAGCAGTTTACTGAAGTACTGAGATACCACGTTGACAAGTAACAGCCACTTTATAGCCAATAAAGATCTCTGGGATGCTGCCAATGGCACAAACCTCTCCTGACTCTCTTCACTAGCTAGACCGTACGAGGTCAGTGGGGCACAAACGCTTGTACTGTCTTCTTCCCTCTTTGGGGGCATGAAAGGGTAGAGCTGTTGCAGTAGTTCTGCAGTTATTTCATTAATTCACAAAACTAGATTATGAGAACTCCCAAATAGGAAAAGACGGTGGCTCAGGTCCTTGTGACACAGCAAGGCACCAAAAGACACAAAAGCCACTCCCCTACAAAGCAGGAGTCAGTCTCTTCACCCAAGTAACAGGCCAAGGGGAAAATACCTGAAGTTGCGCCAGGGGAGGTTTAGATTGGATATTAGGAAAAATTTCTTCACTGAAAGGGTTGTCAAGCATTGGAACAGGCTGCCCAGGGAAGTTTTGGAGTCGCCATCCCTGGAGGAACTTAAAAGACATGACGACACGGTGCTGAGGGACATGGTTTAGTGGTAACTGGGCAGTGCTGGGTTAACCGTTGGACTTGATGATCTTAAAGGTGTCTTCCAACCAAAACAATTCCATGATACCAAAACTTATGGACAGCCCTAATATAATATATGGTCATCTAATGCATAATCACCCACAATAAAGGTATATTTTCAGAAACATAGCCAAAGATGTTCTGGGAATCCTCCAGAATTCATTCAGGGGAAGCAGATATTCCACTAGGATGACTAACTCCAAGACAAAGCATCAGCTTTGAAAACATCATTTAATGGTTTTGTATTGGTATACACAATTATAAAATGATTAAAGAAAACATCACATGTCTAAAAGGCAGAATAAAGGCAGCTATTAGAAATGATCAAGACTTTCTTCTGAAAAGCTTAAGCTGCATCCACGTATAGAAAAAGAAACATGAATTCCACAAGTTATAAGGATACGGGTCAAAAATATCAAGACAAGCTTATTAAAAGGCATGAATTCCTAATAGAATCAGTTTTGATATATTTTCAGAGGCAGGCAGCTGGACAGATAGAATCTGTAGGGCCAGCACACGTTTGAAGTATGTTATGCCAAGACAAGGAATAGCAAGAGAGCTAACATTAACAAAGAATATTTTACATTTGTCAGATTTATTTGTCATCAATCTCTCCATGTGGAGATTAACTTGTATTCTCCCTGACATACCCGAGACTGAAAGCTATAATTTCCAGCTACTTAACTATTAACAACTGCTGAATTGGTAGCAGAATTCACTAGGTACCAGAAAAATCAGAACATCATCCTAGGCAAAATGCTTAGCATCTCTTCGTCCATCTATAATGGTCCTAGAACATAGTAAAGATGGAAAAATACTTACCTTTTCTCCATCTTTGCTGACTGTGAGCAAGTGACCAGTTCATCCCTAGGAATTCTTGCAGAAGCCGTTGCCCTGGAAGGCGTTTCTTGAAGTGAAATGGAGTTTGCCTTTGGTGTCTTAACTCCCTCCCCTTTCAAGGACCAGGCATCTTCACAGGGTGGCTTGATGTTTTCTAGTTCAACAGAGTCACAGGATTGCACATTCAAAGAATCAGGAGCACAGACGTCAGCAACCAGATCGGACAACGGCAAAAAAAGTCAAATATTCCACCTCAGCATACACACTGTTACTGCGCATACTTGAATACAAAGGCTTTTACAACTGATGGAAAGGGAATTTGCTGTTATATACTACAAAAATTACCATTCAATGAAGGACTGGCATACTCTAAACTTTCCAACATTCAGCTAGGAGGAAGCGGAGGGAAAAGCATTTGTGACCTCAGGCAGGCATATCTGTGACATTTCACGAATTCAAAATCCATCACCAGCACATTGGGAGCAGTAACGCAGAGACACCGTTTGAATAAAAAAAAATGTTCTAACCTTCTGTCATGTACCCTAAGTCCCGTCACTTGTTTCACAGGCAAGTTCTGATCAGATCACTGCCTGTTTCCCCCAGTCCATGTCTGGACAGATTGCTAAAATGACTGACCCTCACACCAGAAATCAAGGACCACTTCAAGGTTTGCAGTTTCAGTAGGTGTCCTCTCTGCTGCTTTTTCTATAACTGTTCTCCTATTTGGGCCACTTGTTTCCTTTCACTGTACAACCACATACAGAGAAGTCAGTGCAGCTGCCAGCTCAGTCCTAGAATATGTTTCCTAGACCACGCCAACATATTCCAATAACTAAAAGAAATTTGGTCTTTCCCAGGGCACATTTTTATGCTGTCAGCCATCCTCCTCCATAGGTCTCCTCGCCCTGAACTAGTCCTTGTTAGTGAGGAAGGCACCCTGCATTTAGTCTTCTAGAAAGAGATTTGGTTTTACCTGCTCATACTCAGCAATTGCCTTTTTCAGCCTTTGCAATCTTTCAGTTGGAGCTCACTTCGGTTAGTCAAAGGAGAGAAGGAGCTACTGATTAAGGAAATTCTCATTATAAATTGTATTTTAAATAAAATAAAGTCAATTATAAATCCAAATACTAAATTAACAGCATCTAAGCTGCTCAGAGTTTCAGTCTTACCAAAATGACAGCTTCACATTAACTGCTATCATACGCTAAAAGAATTACATTAACATCATTCAAAACCACCAGTTAGATTTGTTTCCAGCACAATTTTAAAAATGCCTACAATTATAGGAATTATAAAAACAAGAAATAGTGAAAAACTTAAATCTTTATACCACAAGACTAGCAGAATCCCTTTTCAGAATGCTCAGAGGAATAATTTCCAGTTGCATCAAATTCAGCTGCAAGATGCTAGGTTGCACTTCTAAAGCATAAGCCACCCAAATGAAAAGAATTAGGCAATTAGCGCTACCATTGCTGCCAACAGGCAGCTTGCAAGTTAGCTAAGAACAATCGCTTACCTATAATGCTTGGCTGGTAGACAGTTTTACATGTGCTTAAGATTGGTTTTCGGGGTATACTTCGTTTCCTGATTCGTTCTATTAAGGACTCAAATTCGTCATCTGAGCTATCTGATTCTACAGCTGTATTTTGTCGCAGTGACACAGTCTGCACTTTATTTTCTGTACTTTTTTCACAGCTCCTTTCTTTCCTTCTAACAAGCAAGTCTGGACTGCCTCTGGAAATTGATTCTTTCAGATTTTCTGGAGGTGAAAGTTTTATGCAACTCCAACTCCCTTTCAAGTCTTTCACTCCCCCTTTTTGGTAGTGATGCCATGAGCTTTCCACAAAGACAGAATCTTCAGTGTCACTTGAAGTTTCTGAATACTGCAATTCTCGGCAGCAGGTGTTTTTCTTTCCAGAAGTCGTCAACTTCTTCAGGGTCTGAACATCCTTCTGTGCTGCAATTCAAAAGAAACTGCTTAAAGTTTTGGTAATTTCATTTAGGAGACCCACCTTTGCATTAACACAAAAAAAAAAATCCCTTGAAAAATAGGAAAACACAAAGAAGAGAAAGATATCTTTGCATTTTCTTTATTACACTCTGCTCATTTACCATCATACTAAATGGAAAGTCACTGAAAGATATATAAAAAAAAAAAGTTGCTTAAACCCTATGTACGTATACATCAACCATCAGGCCAAAGAATCCTGAACAGGTAGCTAGCACTGGCATAACCTTCATTCCCAGTAACAAAAGCTACGTGCATGTAAGAGTAAGGCTCAACATTTCATATTAAAGTTTTATAAAACCATCAAGTAAAGGGTGACTTAAAAAATGCTCAGCTGACTGGACCACAGCCTACAGCACTTACGCTTGCCAACAAACAAGGCTTCCGACACTCAGATTTGGCCTATCAAGATCAAGGGATCACATCAGATCTATTGGTGAGATTTTTTTTTAATGATCTTTCTGGTCCCCTTTGCTTCCCCCATTTCCCCTCCAAAAACCATTCCATTAGCTTTTTACAGTCTGCTGCTGGCACACACGGTTTCAGGTTGACATTAACACTGGGTGCAAGAGATCCCGCCCTTCTTGATCAGGGCTTCTCCAAGTTCACATGAGATCACTGTTATCATCCCTCATCTACCAGAATTCTATCACCTGCTCACTGGCCTAGTGGCTGTGTCAAGAATTCCAGAGCCCTGTTCACTCCTCCAAGGAAAGTCCAGTTTGCTCGTAGCAATGAGAAGTGCGCCAGACAGCTGTAGTCAGGGTCCAAACATTAGTAAACCGAGGCACTTTCCATCTCCTGGGGGAAAAGAGGGATCCTCTGCTCAGACAAGCACTGCAACCCCTCAAGTCATCTTGTAGCCAGGATTACACATAGGACCTTGGCTAAAGAAGTTCCAAATTAAAGAACCCTGTCTGTGGCTCTGCAACACTCATAGGCAAGACTGGCCTGACTGCCAACACCTGAATCAAATTGAAGGTATCTAGCTTAACAACAGTTACCTTCTTTCTTTACTCATTGTCTTTTGGCCACAGAATGAGCTCGTACAGCCATAGGAACGCTGTTTTGCATATCCTAAGTCCTCCCTCCAGTGATCATCCCATATTTGCAGCTCAGCCTCATCAACCATGAGTCGCTACTCTTTTCACAGACCCAAATACTAGCAGACAGTCCACAGTATCTGCAGACCTACAGCAATGCTTCAAATCATACACCTGTGCTGCTATGACCGTCCTTTCCTCTGTCACCCCGAAGTGAGACAGAAAAACCTCTCCTCTGTTACCCTCAAGGAAGAGACAAAGTGATCTTATGTTTAACAAGCTCTCTTAGAAATTTATGAGCTCAGCAATGAATGCTATCTTTTCACTCATTAAAATTCCTGTCTCATATTTGCTGTTGGACAACTACTTGCCATTCTTTGTCGTGCTCTTTCTCACTTTAAAATCCAAGAAGAAATCATCCGAGTCATCAATGAAGCCCTTCAAACTGTAAAACAAGCAAATAATGTGAAAAAAAGTTAGGCATAAGCAGGAAAACAGAAGAATAAGTTAGCCTCACTAAAAAGGCAAAGCATAAAAAGCCACCCAATAGAACATTATCAGTTGCTCGCAGCAACTGATGCCCCTTTTCCCCAGGGGTCAGTACTGGGTCCAGTCCTGCTCAATATATT
>RSEF01000002.1:108960949-108990061 GCA_003993805.1 Himantopus leucocephalus | reverse complement strand
GGAACCTCCGGGACTGTTCCCTCTCTGCTGTGTTGTATTTCCACCAGACATCTGGGAAGTTGAAGTCCGCTACAAGAACAAGGGTAAGCGATCGTGAGACTTCTCCCAGCTGCTTGTAGAAAATTTCATCTACCTTTCTGTCCGGATTGGGTGGTCTATAACAGACCCCCACCACAACATCAACCTTATTGGCCTTCCCCCTGATTCCGAGCCATAGACACTCAACTGTATCATCACTATGATTGAGTTCTAAACAACAGTCCCTGACATACAGGGCCACCCCACCACCTCTCCTTCCTCATCTATCCCTTCTGAAGAGCTTGTAAATTTAGTTTAAATTTAGTTGAGTTTGAATTTTTAAATTTCTGTGTTATTGGTATCTTAAGAGGTCCAGTGTGTTTTCATGTTCCCTAGCACCAACCACAATGTTGAACATCTAAAATGCTCATGTTGATGTTTGTGAACTCCTCAGTTCAGTGAAGGTTAATCAGTTGTTTAGTTGATCTGTGAAGGTTGTTGAACTGCGGAGTAGCTGAGAGCTGCAGACAAAGAGGGATTAGAAATGGTAATATGTTCTCACATCCAAAACAATTTACTTTTGAATTGAAATTTAATTAATGTTTTATTGTATTTAAGTGTATCAATGATGTTTCAAATGCAGTATTAATCTGTTAATTAGAAAAATTCTTTCTAAAATGTAACTTTTGTGCAGTAATTGTTTTAGATTGTCATAGATATGTGGCTAAGTATCTTAAAGTTCTGTATTCTTGGTATTTTACTGTGCCTTAGGAAAGAAGTAGTTGGTTTAATTAAAATTATACATTATAATGGTCTATGAAGTGAATGAGATGGTGTGCTATTTGATCTAAATGCGAATATTGAATCTGAAATACATACTAGCTTTAAGGATATCCATTGTGCTTTAAAATACATAGTGATTCATCTTCCATCACTTTATCTAAATGTCAAACGTAAAGTGAGTCAAATTTAAGTGAACTAGATTGTCTGTATAATCAGTTCCAGAGAGATACAGCTTTTGTAGCTGAAACATAATGGGAAAAGATCAGGCTAGATCATATATGGCCTTTTCTGGCCTTGAAATTTGTTAATATGATGAGAACAGTGGTCATTCTTCCACAGACAAAATCCCAACTGCAAGTGAAAGGGGAATTGAGTTTAGGGGACATAGTAGTAAAGATTTAGAAGGAAAGTATTAGGGAAGGGGAGATGAAGATTTAACAGCCATTCATGTGAAGCTTTGGGAATTCTGAATTTTTAATGCATATTTGTATTTAGTAAGTATATGCCATTCTTCAGTATGAAAATAATCTACAAATTACTTCCCAAATTTTAACAAATGATTATACAATGTCAAATAGAGATTACTAATGAAATTAACTATTTTCAGGTATGGAGAATGGATTTTGCTGTAAAGAAAATATGATAGTTATGAGGTAAATATTCAATATGATTACTAAGGTAGGAATATAGACAGTGAGAAACCAACCATCAAAGACCATATTTAGTCCATTATTCTTGAATCAGAAACTCGACAGTTGGCAAGTATACTGGAGTGGACAGTAAATGGTCCTACTGGTGAGTTTCCAGACAAGTCCAAAGGGGATAAAATTGCAGATCTTTGCATCCTGAAGGGTTTGCTTCTGTTTGTTTTAATAACATTTCCATTAGGAAAGGATTATAAACCTGCTTACATTATTTAAATATACCCTATTAGCAATTATGGCTTATTCAAATCCCTCATATTATCATTTAGTATTATATATGGAATCTGCAGCTCAATTTGGGTCTATAGGTTATTTTAATTTAGAGTAGCTTCATAACTATGCTTTTGCTCTAATTACAAGGACAGCACTCTAAATACTTTAATAGGTCATGGATCAGTTGTCACGTCTTTTTAATCTTGGATATGTAGAACAAAAGACAAGATCTAAAAGCAATGGATTAATTAGACCATAGCTTTATTAATTTCTTCTATTTGAGAACTGATTGGGAATGGTACCTACTCTCAAACTGTCATTGTTTCCTTAATTATTTCCAGGTGGAGTACTTTGAGTAGTGTCAGCATCACCTACTGATCATAGCTGTTCTCTAGATTGCTGCTTTGCACCCACTGTCTTCTATCTTTTAATAAACACTTCAAGGCTTTGGAAAATGGTATTTCCTCAGTGTATTAACCATTAAGAGCTTCGTTTCTTAATAGGTAGATGCCTACCTTTAACTCTGCTGATGATTCTAAAAGTTCTAGTAGCTCAACACAATATGTTTATGCACCCTTACCAAAAAAATGTGCCAGTAATCAACATTGGTACCTCTCATCCATCCATATACTCGTTTTTCCTGCATGCCAACCCCAGCAACTTGCACTAGGCTAAAATAGGAATTGCTTTTTTGAAGACATGGATCAGAAGATCTCTTCTTTACCCATAATAAGTCCAATCAAAGATTTCCATAGCAAACGGTGTATAAAAATTGACAGCTTTTCATGTGTGTAAATGAAATGCATCTATCTCTGCAGGTTTTTACTTTTTTTTGTGAACAGTATGAAATCCAAATCATTGTTACTTAAATACTATACATTTTACAATTATTTTTCAATGTGTTTTCAACCCATCGTGTTGGCTTTGGCATTTTGTCTGATGTAAGAGAAGACAGTTCTGTTTGATGAGCAAGTAGAAAATGGGTATTTTTATTTTTTTTTCTGGTTAGGTTTTTGCTAGCTTATAGAAAACCGGTCTACCATAGTGGGAAATGCCTGCCAGACTTGGCATGGGAAAGGCAGCAGGAGCGTGTATGTGTGTGTTGGGCAAAGGAAACACAATTAGTGCTGCACCAACTTAGTCAAGTATCATAAGATAATTGGTTGAAGTGAGTAACTTCTTTTAAACAGGATTTCTGTTCTGTATCCATAAAACAAAGTGATTGTGCCTTTGTTTTACATATTAGTCCTAAAGAAGGCACGATCGAAATATTTCTTTTGCTTTTGTCACTGCTGTTAAACATTATGTGATTGCATCTGAAGATAAGGGCTGATAAGGTCTGGAGAGTAGATCATCTTGACTTCCAGTGTTAAGAAATTGTACTGTTTGGGTCTTGTTCCAGCACTGTCATGGTACTAGCTGTCGTTGTTTGATATCTGGAGGAAGGAGGGATTTCACTGAATCACAGAGGCTGGGAGGGACCTCTGAAGATAGTCTGGTTCAATGACCCTACTTAAAGCAGGGTCAGCTAGAGCAGGTTGCCCAGAACTGTGTCCAGTCAGGTGAACTGGGGCAGCTCCATCAGGGCTCATGGGCTCATGTACCGTTCATTGTCCTGGAAGACTTTTAGCTTCACTTTTGGAGAAAATGTTTCTTTACTGTGCTGAGGTTATTAGATTCAAAGTAAGGGTGATTTAGAACAGTTGTTGTAGCTTCCTGGGGTCATTAGAGCTTTTTAGGATTCGTGTTGCAGAGGAAGCTGTTTTTCCAGTGTTTCTCTACAAATTGTCCCTCTCTATTTTGAAGCATTTTTCTCAGGTTTAGAGCTCTGCCTTCAATTTAATGTTTTGAACAGGTCAAAACAGTCGTGGCTGCCCTGGAAAGTGTTTGAGTCACCATCCCTGGAAATATTTAAAACACATGTAGATGTGGTGCTTAGGCACAATGTTTAGAGGTGGACGTGACAGTGTTAGGTAACGGTTGGACTCAATGATCTTAACGGTCTTTTCCAACCTAAATGATTCTATAATTCTATGACTTAGACGTGTCCAGGCGATTTAATGTTCCCTAACCAAGGGTAAGCCAGCCTGCCTTCTTTCCCACTGCTGTCAGCAGCCTGGGATTGCCAAAGACAAGTCTTACCAATAAAGGCTGGTTATTTAGCAGGGTTATTATTTTTATAAATATTAATAATCTGTTACTCCACTTGATGTGGCCTCACTGATATTTTTAAACAGGTTTTTATCAGAACATTTGTTTGTAAACTAAATCCTATGAAAGCCCACATTTATGAAAGTAGCATGGTTGCTTTTTGTCAGTTACACTTGCAGGTTGTTTAGTTTTGGAAAAAAAAATCATGTCATCATCCTTTAATTTCTCTGTGATATACATGCATAGATATGTACATATATTTTTGTGTGTGTATCTGTTTAAGAAAATCATGGAATACTTACACATTTCTGTTGTTTATTAAAACTCTCCCTAGATACTGGTATAATACAAATATTTTCTTTTCAGTGAAAAATAGGAAGCAATCAACCTAATAATTTCCTTCTTTTTCCCCCATGTTTATATACTGAGAATGACATGATATGGTGTGGAATATCCCTTTGGTCAGCTGGGGTCAGCTGTCCCGGCTGCGTCTCCTCCCAACTTTTTGTGCATCCCCAGCCTGCTCGCTGGTGGGGTGGGGTGAGGAGCAGAAAAGGCCTTGATTCTGATGTTCGTTTTTTTTGGCACGTTCAGTTTTTGAGTTGTACTGAATCATGCAGAATTTTGGTGACCTTTGCAATCATCTGTTGACAGCTGTTTGCAGAAGTTAAGCTTATAGTACTTGAGATTACCAGGTGACTTGTATGTGTACATGATTCTGGTTAAATACTTATAGACATCTTTATCTGCTCCTATATAAGTGTCTGAATATAATATCCAAAAGGAAATGACATCTTTGTTTGGAAATCTAAGGGAAAAGGTGTTGGTTTTCTTTTTTTTTTTGAGAATCAGGTCTAAAAGACTCCATTTCTAGGTGCTGTAACTTTGTTAGGAGAAAGTGACTGAGTATGATCAAATCTAATCTTGCAATACCCATCAAGGAAGGATAGGTAGAGTAGGTCCCCCAGTTAAATCCTGTCAGAGCAAGTTAAGTGGGTTGATAGTGATGTTGGGAGATGGTAGCTGTAGGTCTAAATCTTCTTAAGCTGACAAGATCCCAGAACCTAAACAAGAACTTTGGACACATCTTCTAGTCATTACTCAAGCACAGGAAAGTAGCTTGTGTGGCTGCTATCAGATGCACAGAATCATAGAATGGTTGAGGTTGGAAAGGACTGCTGGAAGTCATCTGGTCTAAGCATCCTGCTTGAACAGGTGACCTAGAGCTGGTTGCCCAGGACTGCATCCAGATGGCTTTTGAGTATCTCCAAGGATGGAGACTCCACAACTGCTCAGGGCAACCTGTTCCAGTGTTCAGTCACCCTCAGAATAAAAAAGTGTTTCCTGATGTTTGGAAGGACCGTCCTGATTTTCAGTTTATGCGCATTGCCCCTTGTCCTGTCACTGGGCATCACTGGAAAGAGCCTGGCTCCATCCTCTTTGTACCTTCCCTTCAGTTATTTATATACATTGATAACATCCTCCCTAAGCCTTTTCTTCTCCAGGCTGAATAGTCCCAGCTGTCTCAGGCTTTTTTCTTAGGAGAGATGCTCCAGTCCCTTCATCATCTTTGTGGCCCTTCATTGAACTCTCTCCAGTCTGGCCATACCTCTCTGTACTGGGGAGCCCAGAAGTGCAAACAGTGCTCCAGGTATGGCCTCACCAGCACTGAGTAGAGAGGAAGGATCACCTTGTTGTTGCTGGCAACACTGCAAAGGTGGCCAATGGTATCCTGGGCTGCCTTAGGCAAAAAAATAAGAATTCTAAAAGAAATAAAAACCTTTCACCCCCATCCAAAATGAATCTAAGTGCATGAAATGTTGTCCAGCTATGAGTCCTAATTTCACACAAGCAGCAGTTCTACCAGTAATCATTAGAATTCAGGAATTAAGCTGGATTTCAGTGTTGTTTTTTTGGCAGTGGTGGATGGGGAGGTTTGGGTTTTTGGTTTGGTTTGGGTTTTTTGTTTTCTTTTCTTTTCTTCTTTTGATGAACGTTTCTTAATGTGGCTAATAGGGACTTTCTCCACTGAATGTCCTAGGTTTTTTAAATCACTTTCTAACCCAACTAAGACTCCTCATTTGCAAAAGTAAATCAAAGGCACCCTTTTTTCTCAATGTGAGGTGCCAAAGAATTTAGTATGTGGGTCTTAGCAAGAAAACAGCTGACACCGTTTGACTAACGAAAAAGGTATATGAATGCTGCAAGGTATCAGATGAAGTATTTCTCTTAGCTGTGAATGATATCACCTAGAAAAATGCAGATCTTATCACATGTATTCCAGAAACATAATTGTTTCATAGGGCTGCTGAAATGATTATGGGAATGGATATTCTATGCAATAAGAGGAGACTGAAGTACTGCCTTCAGTCTGTCATGGCTCATCGCAAAAATGCATGAAGCAAAAAAGGGACAATAGGAAACACAGTGGAACAAGAATAAATACTTAAATTGAAGGACAAATGGGGCGTAAGAAGAAATGGATATAAATTATCTACAGATAGAGTCAGTATGGAATTAAAGTGTCTCTAATGAAAAAAAACTGTCAGATTCTGGAGTTCATTTTGGAATAAGCGTCCTACTTCCAGTAGAATTAATTGGGGTTAAATGTCTGAGCTGTTTCTAAGATGGAAGCTTGATAAGTTTGTGAGTATAGTTATTATCATATTAAGATTATTATTAATTATGTTATGACATGACTGTCTGCAGTGGCAAGGAAGCAGACCTGATGACTCAAGATGTCTGTGTTTCTTGCATTGACCTAATTTTCACTGAAAGTAATTAATATAGATTACAGAATAACTTTAAATGAATTTGGAAAGAAATGGGTAACTGAAAGTAGTGTTGGCTTTTTCTAGATAAAAAGGTTTCTCCGAAAAATAATTTGACTAGCTGTAGCTCCAACAATACCTTTGGCTTAAGAGTGGTTTGATACCATTGCTATACAAGGATAAAAATATGTTAATTGGCACTGAGATAGACAATCCTTCCTCCCCAATAATGGCTGGCTTTCTAGGTTATTAGATTTTAAATTGTGAACTAGTAGTTCTTTATAAGGTTTAAACAACCTGCTATTATCTTTTAGACTAATACTTTTTTGATTTGCTTATTTCTTTATGTCGATTTAATACTTTATACTTAATTATTTTGGAGAAGATTTCTTTCACCTAACTTTAGCTTTCTAACATAAAATAATTAATCCAAACTTTTAAAACTTGTTTTGACCCTCCATGTATTTTCCTGCTGTCCTCCAGATTTGATTTTCAAACATATTTGCTAGTTATAGCTCCTTGGATAGTCAAGCATAAGAAGATAATTTTCCTGCTTGCTTTCCTGGTGCCACTGGCCAATTACCAAATATTATTTCCTTCTTTCAAAGTTCAGTATTAATATTTATCTGAAGCTACACACTGGTAATTTGGCAGAAAATTGTAAAATCTTTTCAGTACCAAACTGGAAGTTACAGAATTCATTAGCATCTGATTCCAAAATCCAAAGCTTGCTTTGGCTGCCATTTCATCTTGGATATACCTAAAGTTCAAGTACTTTCACATACAAAACTTTTATTGCTGGATGCTCAGAATCACTTCCATCTCATCTGAATCTAACTTAGAGCTTAAATATCAGAAAGTCTTGCTGGACTTTTCATACTATTGCATGTATCCCCTTGGGTTACGTCGGCTAGATATGCTCTAAGAGTGCACGCATATTGGATCAAACTCTCTACAAGAAGCTGTGATAGTTGATTTCCTTTAATAAATTACTGAAAGGAAGATAATGCCTTCCCAGTTATTAAACTGATTAGATGAATCCAGTCATCCACATTTTGGATCAAATTCCTATGTTAGGAAATTCAGCTCTAACCCTTGCTAGACTCTAAGCTATTCTGTGGTCCCTCTTAGCCCCTCCTTTTACAGGGAATATATTGAGTCACTGACTCAAAAATGGGAATAAAAAAAAAGATTTGTGGAGATTTCATTCCCAATTTTTAGAAACCAGCTAAGAGTTGTTGATAAATTTTTCCAATAACTGTTTGATTTAAAGTATGTGTCAGAAAAATTTTCGTGGCCTCCAGGTTCCTTACTCCTAATTTCAGTGATTTTTGGTGCATGGGTAAAATGCGTGGGAATGTAGGTACAGCAAACTGCGGTCCTCCTCCACAGAAACCTTGTTTCTCTGCGGAGACCAGGTACCTAGAACTTTGATTCTACGACACTGTGCAATACAACAGTTAAGCATGTTTCGAAATTTGTTTTGTTGTCTCTTTATCTGACAATGATTATTTGTTCCTTGTCTCTTAAGAAATCTTTTGAGAATTTTAGCAACTTTATGGAAATCTAAGAAAAGTATGCAGCCTTAGAACTGAGGCATTTGAATTTTTCTGCTGAAATTGTATATTATCAGCTTACCATCCAAGACATGCTGCACAGAAATTATAATAAGAACACGCAGTCCTAATGGTAATATAATAAGGAAAAGAGTTATGGTCAGAATTATTCACTGTGGCTGTCTTAAGTCTCTTCTCCACTATTCGCATTGTCTTATGGGAAGTTATGCCATCTGGGATTTTTTTTAGATGTTGTTATAATGATCTTAAAAGCAATATAAATACGCTTTGATTTCACATTAAAAGTACTTTCTTTTTGAGTTTCTACACCAGAGACAAATAGGACTTTTTTTTTTTTTTAATATTAGCAAAGTTTGGGTTAATATAAAGTCTCATTCAAAATGGTGTTTGCTCCTCTTTCAGCCTGATTTCCTAGGGAAATGAGTCTTGTGTAATTAGTGATCTGTTGGTAAATCCTAATATACTTAAATTGTTCTCCAGTTTCAACCTATGCAAAAATATGTAAACATAATTAAAAAAAAGTTTTAAAAAATCAGCAACTGGAGAGACAAGAAAATGCAATAAAAAGTCAGACTTGTGTTCACACCAAGAACGAGGTGGGTGCATGTCAGCCTTGTCTTTGCCACTGTCTTTGCTGGTCAGGCAACACATGCATTGAGTCCTGACAAGGCAGGGCACATGCTGTTTCTGCCAGATTGAAAGTGTCATCAAGAAAATAGGGTGGAGTGGGTTTTCAGACAGTATAGTAGCAAGATAAGTGAAAATTAATATAAACTTTTTAATTCAGCTACACAGAGAATTGTGGCTTGAAAAGAAGGTCATAACAAGGAAACTTAAATATAGAAACTGCTGAAAGTTTATGAGGCATTTAGAGAATGCTGAATTTTTAAAAAAGCAACTTGCATACGGAGCTTTCTTTCCGCAAAGCATAACAGTATAAAGAAACCTAAATCAGTAGATCATCTTAAAAATCAGTTTTTGCTTGGCATAGCCACAACGTAATTCCAGGTAATATATCAATGGGATCATATTCCATAGCTGGGCTGGCTTGTTTTAAATGCTTTTCACAAGCCTACGCAGCAGAACACAACACATTTTGGAGGTACCCAAGCTGGTCTGAAGTTAGTAAAGCTGCAAAACAGCAGGGCAGCCCTACGCAGCTACACTACCTTGGAACTTGAGTCATCAGCTTGCCACAGTCTAACCTAATTAGAAGCGTCTCTGAGCAAGACTCATCAGCTGGTACATGACCGTGAGCGGATACAGCATAAGTTGCTTCTGACCGCAGAGACGGGAAGCGTCTAGGATTTGGGTTTAGAGGTTTCTGTATTGGGTTATTTTCCATAGCCTATTGAAGTTCTTTAAAATACACAGGTGTTTTTCTCATAGATTGGATTAATAGTATAATCTCTAAATGTCTTTTTTTTTAATGCATTTTTCTCCCATTTCTTGAATTAAGAAGAAAGATGATGCATTTTCACTTCACTACTTTTCAGCTGACACTGTTAAAACGTAAGGTAGTGTAATCTCCCATTTCCTAAAAAGGTGAAGTGATGCATGTTTTCCCTGTTGCCTAGAATAACATTCTTTTAGTTCAGAATAATTTTTAAGATTGCAGCTCTCTATCTATTAAGATATTGCTCTCTACAACTACCTGAAAGGAGGTTGTAGTGAGGCGGGGGTCAGTCTCTTCTTCCAAGTAACAAGTGATAGGACAAGAGGAAACGGCCTCAAGTTGTACCAGGGGAGGTTTAGATTGGATATTAGGAAAAATTTCTTCACCAAAAGGGTTGTCAGGCATTGGCACAGGCTGCCCAGCGAAGTAGTTGAGTCACCATCCCTGGAGGTATTTAAAAGATGTGTAGATGTGGTGCTTAGGGACATGGTTTAGTGATGGACTTGGCAGTGTTAAGTTAATGGTTGGACTCAATGATCTTAAGAGTCTTTTTCCAACCTAAGTGATTCTATGACTCTATGATTGGGAGAAAAAAACAGTCTTTAATAGGAGTGATAGCTCTTCTAGGTGGAGGAGAGCAGAGTAAGTATCTGAGCAAGAAGGTGAGGACTGAGGAGCAGGAGTGAAGGAGAAGGATGCAGTTTGAAGCCAGATTTGTAGAGAGATGCAATTGGGATGATACCATTAGGGTGTTCTGTCCCATCCTCCGTGCCAGCGCAGGTGAGTTCTGTATTTCTGTAACACACACTGTTGTTTTTCTTATGTTGTGTTGGTTACACTCAGCAGCCTGCTTTGGTGTTTTGGGTTTTGTTTTTTTTTTTTTTCCCCTTTTTCAGTTGTTACAGGTGACTGCTCTAGAAGAAGAACAGTTTGGGAATAAAGAAGAAAAGGTGGAGAGTATCAAGGGGGTTGCTGCACATGTTTTAAAAAAAAAAATTCTCCTAGGCAATTCAATATTCAGCAGCTAAGCCATTATTTTTTTCCTAACAGCAGTTAGTTTATTGAGTGAGTTGTTTAAACTTTCTGGAAAAAAAGTACAAGTGTAAAACTTATCTTTAATTACCTTTTTTTTTTTCCTCCCCAATTCTAGGAGAAACAATGAGAATTGCCTCTTCGGAATTTGCTGACGATCCATGCTCCTCAGTGAAACGAGGCACCATGGTGCGGGCTGCTCGTGCCTTGCTTTCTGCTGTCACCCGCTTACTCATCCTGGCTGATATGGCTGATGTCATGAGGCTTCTATCACATCTGAAAATTGTATGCATTTTTAACATTACGTATTCTTTTTGCATGTTTTGTGCGTAGAAAAATGGAACAAAACAGTAATGGATGTCACTTCAGGTTTCGTACTCTATTTCACTGTTTTATCTTAAAGTGCTGAACAAGAAGTAGGAGAGGACACATTTCTGCATTAGTCTTATTCATTTTCTAATTTTGCATAATTTAATTTTCAGAGACTTAAAGTAAAAATTATCAGATAATTTCAGTGCCTGGACTAGTACTGCTGTTAAGCAGCTCTCTGAACTGAACAGATGCATTTACTTAATTCACCTTGCCTTTTAGCCGGATGGTTGACCAACTCAGTATTGCTATCTTGTGGCAGAGCTTAGGTACTACAGTTGTTCTACTTTTTTTTTTTTTTTCTCTGCACAACTACTGGATGTATTAGAAGACTGAATATTTAATTTGGAGGAAGACAATAGTATAAGAGTCTAATCAGCCATCAAAGAGGAAAAATAAAATAAAGAGGAATTAAATGTTTCCAGGTAGTTTGGTATAGATTTGTATTCACTTTTGGATGCCACTATTCATGCTTTGATACTGGAATATTAAAAGACTTTGCAGTTGAAACTGGGAAATGTTTTGTAGTTTGGTTTTTGGGTTTTTTTTTTTTGCTCGTTATTGGACTATTTCACTTTTATTGCATAAACAAAAACCTCTGAAACAAAACAAAAGCTTGCAGAAACTCATATACAGAATATTTAAAGCCTGCAGAGTGCATGTGTGAGTTTAGCAGAGGAGATGGAGAGTTACTTCTTTCTAATAACCGTCCAAAAAGTATTTTTTTTTTTTAGTTTGTCTTTTTGACAGTGTAACTGTTCAATGATGTTATGTTCTGGAAAAAACAATGAGAACTCTTCAACACGCAAACTGTGAAGATAAGCTAAATAGTTTGAACACAGTTTTTATAATGAAAAAGGCAGATTTTTCTGCACAGATTCTAGTGAGCTCTGTTCTAATGAACAGAATGCCGCTCTTGTAATTGTCAGCATGTGGCTCTGATTATGTGCAGTGTAAGCACTGTCTGTCTTGAATATGCTTTTAATTTTTCCCCGCTATAATACTCCATGCAGCTGTAATTCAAATAACCCTTTGCTAGTGAGAGTAACAATTCAATATTACAAGCAACAGATTTTTCTAAACTTTATGATTGAGATTCAGCTTCAAGGTCTTTCATAGGTGATGAGAAATATTGTTCTTGCATCTGAGATTTCTTCCTTGTGTTACAGCAGTGTACTCTGTTATTTGAAACACAAATGTCCAATACTGTTTTGTAAGTGGGCGTATTTACTTAGACAGTTTGCACCCTAGTTTTGCAAGGGCAGTGTATGGCAATGTGGTTTGTAATCTCTGCATTTATCAGATGTTATTATGAATCCTGTTTCCAAGAAGCCAGACATCTCTGGTTGTTTTTAGCAAAATTCAACCTATGAACTTCAAACGTTCTTATTTTTTTTCTGGTTAAAAAGGGTAATTTGTTTCTGAGGGTTGACAGTGTAAATATTTTTATCTCACTGTTTTATAATGCAAACTAATTTTAGTTGAATAAAAATTTAATTACTAGGGGAATAAGTGTTTATATGGTACAAAATTGATGAAGGGACAGCTCTTGTATTGACTCAAAGGTGACATTCAAAGAGAGATGTAAGTTAAGACTGACATGATACAGTATGATCAACATCTTTCAAAATCTGATTATCAGAGTGCAATCTGTAACAAATTCTCTAGTAACTTTATTTAATAGGAGGCTGGAAGGACTTATGAAAATGTGTATCAGATATCATGCCTGGGCTTGTCATTACAAACATGTTGAAGATGAAAGTTTCAGGTAGTTTAATATAAATGCTTCTTGATCTGAAAAAAGATGTTCATATTTTGCTGGGGATCCTGCAAGAACAAACTAGTTAATACAATGACGCTTCTGTAATTTTTGCTAACGGTTAAGGCAGGTGGATAGTTCAGCTTTAAAAACTGCTGTTCTATTTAAGAGTAAAAGAAGAGGTAATTGGATTCCGAATAAAGTGTAGCTTGCAGCTCTCAGTATAAAATTTCCAACATAACAGATATGGATTTATGTGCTTGAATTATACATTTTCTTATAGAAATGTATGGGTTTGCTACTCTACTGCCCTGTAATTTGTAAATCCAAAGTAAGTAGATAAAAGCTCAAAATAAAAATGTCCTCTCTTGCTGGTAGGAAAACACAGTTAGAACAACACAAATGATAAAAAGGCAGGTTCTGCACATAATTGTGCCTTTCTAAATTCATTAGACACCAGCTACCGCTGAATTTATGGATTCCCAGCGGCATTTGGAGAGTAAGCTGCAAACCTCTGTTCTTGCATGTACCTTTCAGAATTAGCTGTGTCTCTTTGAGGGGAAAATTTGTCTGTTATTGAAAGCTTGTGCACATTGTCGTGAATTGAAGCAATAATTTTTAGAAAGAAAGATGAATAGAAACTTTTCAGTTCTCAATCTTTTTTGCTTGGAATTGCGTTTTTATCTTGTGAGGGAGAGAAATAAACCCTTGAATTTTCATCTAGTGATAGGAAAATTTCCTTTACTTGTTGTATGAAAAGAGCATTTTATCCCTTCAAATTTTTTTCCTTGCTGTATATAAGGTAAAGTTTCACAATAGATTTGATAGATCAACTTGTTAGTATAACTGGGGCTTTATATCTATGCCTGTTAGCTACAGGATGACTACAATTTTCTTTGGGAGATTCTTTTCTCAGTTTTAAAGTAACTGAAAAAGGAAAGCTGAGACCTGAGAAAAAAGAAATAATAAATATATTCTGGGTTGAAACTATTGTTGTTTCATTTATTTCACAAAGGTACCATGTTTTGGCTATATCAGGGTAAATTTAAATCTCAACAGAGGGTAAATTTAAATCTCAACAGTAAGTTTGAGTTTCCTTTTTAAATGTTATTTTTTGTCCAGAATTAATAACTTCCTTTGCTTTCCCATAAATCCTGTAACACACATTAAGAACATATTCGTCTATTTTGTTTTAAAACCTGCATATACTAAACATTTTATCTGATAAGTGTGAGTGGGGAAATTAATGTAATTATTCCCTTTATATTAGTTTTACATGATACCAAAGTACAGCAAATGGAAAGTAATGCAGAATGTCAATCAGACATCTCTGTTAAGAAACCTAATTAAATTAGTGGGACTATCATAAAGCTACTGTACAGTGATGGACGTAAAAACTAAATTGGGTCCACGTAATAGAGAGTGCTGGGTAGAATAGTTATAGACTTTGTCAAAGAGTGCACCCGGGTTAAAATGATAACACAGTTGATATATTATGTTCTAGGTAGAGGAAGCACTAGAAGCAGTGAAAAATGCAACAAATGAGCAAGATTTAGCGAATCGCTTTAAAGAATTTGGAAAAGAGATGGTAAAACTGAACTATGTAGCTGCGAGACGACAACAGGTGAGTACGTTTTAAAGCAGTGGTTGAGAAAGCCAGTCTTGGTTCTAAAGATTTTGTAGTTTATGCCCAAGTCTGGTTTAAAATGTACAATAAGTAATTGCTGTGCCGTGGCCTGTAATTTAATCACATTGATTTTGAAGAAGGTGATGAAGTTTTTAAAAAATGCAATTTCTTGAAGAATATTTTCCAAATTACTTCAATTAATAACAGAATGCAGGATGAAAAGGCAAGTGATTCAAGAGGTTAAGGATAGTTTTCCCTAGATTATTATTCCCATTGAATTCTAACCTATGCTGATTTGAGGTCACTCTGATATCTGGTAAAGCACGAGCTCTTTGGTAGTCTAGTATAATTCAGATTCAGCAAGAACAGAAATCTACTTTGTGTTTAAAACCATCATTATTAATTTTCAGATACTTAACAGAACACAAGTACTCAATTCATTCATTACTAAGGCAGATGCAAAAATGACCGGAAAGTCACAATAACATTTATTCAATGCCTGCAATTTTGCATTAAAGATAACTTTCTCCTGAACACTGTTCGTTTTAAAAGTCCTGACAGTGCTGTCATGGTGGAGTTGAATAAGGTCTTTCCGACTCTGATTGTTTTTGAATATCACCAATCATTCTGGACTATGTTGTGTTTGTATTGCACAGCACACCAGATTCAGAATGCTGGCTTAATGTATTCATCCATCTATTTACTTTATTTTCTGCATTACAGTAATGACAGTTTACTTCTGTATCCCTATTGTGTTTTTTTTTTTTTTAATGAAATATAACCTTTTCAGAGCCATACTGAAATTAAATAAATTAAAAATGTAAAATATAGTCACTATATAAACAGTATTATTCTGTATGTTCAGACAATTCTCTTGCGGAAGTATAGCTACAAAGATGGAAAAAGAGAAAAATGTGAAAGCCAAGGAAGGTATATGTCTCTTAAGTTCTTACTGGAGGTATGAAAAGATAACAGAAAATCTTCATTGTAAGCCTTTTAAAAATTTCTTCTTAAGGTGCATTTTTATAATGCCAGTAAGGTTTTCCATATAACTGTGGACAATCTTGATAGCATTGGAACTTACTACTTAGATGTTTGTACATTTTCCTGTCATGTCTCCATTTTGTACCCTGGTAAAGTTTTTAGGAACTTAATTCTCTCTGAAAACTGTTACCTGTCAGTCATGTGTGGTTGAAATTAATCAATGGGTAGAACCTTTAAATCCAGAATGTCTGGATTCTTTTTTAATTTTTGCCATAGATTCTATGTGTGAACACAAGTAAACTATTTAGCTCTCCAGACTTCTTTGTTCTTAGTTTTTAAATAGAAGTAATAATGTTTTGTTACTCCTTGTGAATGTTGTTAGGACTACCTTACCTAATGTTTGAAAGACTTTCCTGGACAGTGTGAGATATGCTGCAAATAAATAAATAAATAAATGGATTAAATAACAATAATACAGTGTCATCTTATTCTGGTAACATATTGTACAGTATCTGATGCTTGTCAGGGGAAACGAACATATATGTCATTAAAACAAACACTAAATGATATGAGGGATAGAACAAACGTAAAGGAAAGGCTAAAAATAATGAGGGGCATACTTATTAGGTCTTTAGGAACTAAAAACATATTCACCAATGTAATATTTTTATTTTGATTTTTTTTGAAGTTCTACCTTATGATGAGTTTATAAAGGACATAGATATAGTACTTACAAAAATATGGCACTTGCTGCAACAGGGTTGTTGCACTTGCATTGCCTTTATGGAATTACCAGACTGAATCCAGTCAATCAGGAAGAGTAATTCTGAATATTTTTATGTAAATTTTCTGCATGTCTGTGAATAAGGGAAGCGTATAGACTCTTTGATAAGAAGATGTTGTGAGCAGCGTGTAACAGCTGTAGGTATACAGAAGGAGTGGAATTTCTTGGGCAGGAGGGAGATTTCTTTCTGTGATTTATGGTAGATCATAGAATCATAAAGAATTTCTTCCTAATATCTAATCTAAATCTTCCCTCTTTCAGTTTAAAACCATTATCTCTCGTCCTATAACTACACTCCCTGATAAAGAGGCCCTCCCCATCTTTCCTGTAGGCCCCCTTTAGGTTCTGTCATCGATTCCATTGCTACTAAATCACTAGACAGTATTTATGCAGAGATACTTAAGCTGTATAAACAATACATTCTAACACGAAAAATTTCATTTACACCTATAAAAATTGTGTGTTTTTGTATAGGAACTGAAAGATCCTCACTGCAGGGATGAAATGGCTGCAGCTCGAGGTGCTCTGAAGAAGAATGCCACTATGTTGTATACTGCATCCCAAGCATTTCTCCGTCACCCTGACGTTGCAGCCACTAGGGCCAACAGAGACTATGTCTTCAAGCAAGTACAAGAAGCAATTGCTGGTATCTCCAATGCTGCCCAGGCCACCTCACCCACTGATGAGAACAAGGGGCACACTGGCATAGGAGAGCTTGCTGCTGCATTAAATGAATTTGATGTAAGTATCAAAAACTTATTGAAAATGAAGTGTTTCTCTGTGAAATCTACAGTGCTGTTAACCAAGTGGGTCTTGAACAGGACTTAAATTTCCCTTCTCGTTCAGGTCCATTTCCTCAGACTGCAGAGGCAAAGTGCAGACATTGATTTGTGTTATTTTTAATGAGGAATAGTTGTTTGCTGCTAATGGACTTGAATTATAAGGAGTTATTTGTGCTCATATGCAGGTGCTGTGATAGAGAGAAAGAAGTCCTCTTTTGCTCTAGGGTCCTTGAAAAATCTAGCTACATAGTTCTAAATAATGACAAGTCTGATTAATCTGGCATTTTAGTTCTGTGACCAAGTTCTGTGATTTCTTGAATGGTACAGTCATATGTGTCTGGCAGGTTAGTAAGTCAAGACAATAAGATAAAGAAGGTGGTGGAGCCGAGCGTCCTGGAAACATTAACATTCAACTTGAATCATGAATTATGTTAATCAAAGATACGGAAAATCATCTTTCAAACACAGTTGCTACCAGTCACTTCAGCTGCGGGCAAAGTGCTGGGTCCTCTATTCCAGAAATAGCTACACTTTTGCTTAAGCAACTTTCATAGCAGCTAATTGTTTAACTGTTAATTTCATTGCCAGTTTTTTATTATGATTTTTCCCTATCTTACAGTTGAGTACTGTTCTTTAGAAAGTGAAAAAAAAAATTAATTGCAGACACTGTCTGAAAATACGTATTTTCTCTTTCATTCTGACTTTGAGTAAGAGTTTGTTAAAATTATAATTAGGGAATTGTGTCTTTTTCACTTTGGTTAACACATAAAATTGCAATACAAGCATCTGTCATACACCTGGAGGAGCTACTCAATCCTGCCATATGTAGGGGTGAAAGTGGAGGTGTAGTACAGGTGCTTCATGTCATGTCGTGATGGACTGGGCTTCTCTTCTGCATCTGTGTCTTACTGTCGTTGGGTCTACTTTGGAGATGGTAGTAGAAAGGGTAAGCATTATACAATCAAAGGAAGTTCAAGTATTGAGTAAGGTATTGAGAACAGGCAGAGAATGAGTATATGAATAATAGCAAAAGGGAAATAGGGATAGAGATGGAAACATGACGGCAGAAAATGTGTGGATAGGTGTAGGAAGAGACAAACAAAGAGGGTAAAATTGTTTAGAACTACTGCAGAACCCAGGGGTTGACTCCAGTTCCATCCCACTTTTCAATTAAATGAAGCAGTACTGCCTGCATCGACTTTACTAATATTTTTTTCCTCTTTTTTTTTTTAATATCTATATTTCTGGATCTATATTTTTTCCTGTAAAATGTTTGTGGGTTGGGATTTAAGTAAATCTGCATGGTTTTCAGGGCCTTCTCAGCTCACCAGTCCCTTACTGATGAGATCCTGAGAGTAATATCGCTGTTTGGTCTGATTGTACTCTGGCTTTTGTGTGGGACTTTGCATGTTATGGACAGCGGAGGTTTGACAAACAGTAAAAGGAAACATGTGACAAACTGATGATGCTGCTGCTCTCTGGAAAGGGCTGCTCTTCAATGCAAAGAGAGTCGTTGCGCTTAGTGAAAGTACATTTAGTGAAGACTGTATGAGATATCTGATATTGTCCCCTGCCTTTTTGTGAGAATATTTGTTCATCATTTTTCTCCTCAGGTAAAATCTTTTCCATTTTACATGATGTTGCAGGCATCGTAAAAGCAAATGTGAGACTTATAGCCGTAATACCATGTTCTGTTCACAATTTGAGGTGGAAAACCAGCCTTTTTTTCAGAAATTTCTCTAATTTTAAGAAATGAAATGAAAATTTTGCTTTCTGACTTACTGAGGATACGAAGGTTGAAACTATTGTTTTGTCTGCTTTCTAACCATGTTTCCTATTTTGCCTCGCTGATAGCTGTTGAATGAGATATATTCACACCTAATTTTGCAACAGAACTGACATTCCCTAAACTCTAGGGAAAACTGAAATTTATAGCTGCAATGGTGGGATGATCGTCAATTTACCCTTATGCTTTACAAGCAAGTAAGCAAGAAAAAATACCAGACTAGTGAGACTATTTCGTGGGTAAAAAGATGGTGGAGAAAAAAAGCTTGATTTTTATGCTGGCAATATGTTACTTCAGCAAGGGAAAGGAAGTTTATATTTCCTAGTGCAAATAATTTTACAGTATATTTATTTTACAGTATCAGTCATATTGATTAAGATCAATTTGTATTTGGTATGAAGTACATACTAAACCTTGTATTAAATGACAAGATAATTCTTCTGTATTAAAAATAAGTTTACCCATAATATTTTCATAATATTTAACACTTCTCAGGCTTCATTATTTCAAATTTCAGAATCAGCATTCTGTGCCTTAATGCTTCAAATAACCGCAGTATAAATCATCTCAATACTTTATCAATGAAAATATCATCCCATGTAATATAAATAATTATTTTACTGATTTTAAGCACTTCAGCTATTGTGTTTAAATAGGTGTCATGCTAATTGTCATACTCTACACAATGGTGACTTATGGTATAAAGTCGCCTGTGAGTTATTAGCAGCAAAGTTTTGAAAAGAGTTATCATTTATTGCTTCTCAGAGGTAATTTATGCAGAAATGAAGAGAGTTCACGAATCTGTTTCTTATCAGATTTTCTACTTTAAAGTACTGTTTGAAGTTGATTGATTACAGAAGTACGTGTTTAATGCCTCATTTTTTGTCCTTAAACTTAAATATTCCTGTTTTAATTTTAGATAATTTAAATCCAGATATTCCTGGATTTATTAGTAGAGTAATTTATTTGTAAAATTTGGTATATTTCTGGGTTCTTACAGCAACTAAGTACACACCTTTTACTCCTCTCATAAAACTTGCCCAAATTCATGCATGTTACATAGAGAGGGTTGTTAAGAACTTATTGCGAATTATGAAAATATTCTGTTTATGCTGAAGAAATGGTAGTTTTGGTCTGGTAAGTCTGAATAGGTCTCAGCCTTTCTGATTTTCAAGAGACTGCTGTGTAGTCCTGTGTTGAGTGTTGTGTGATCGATTCCCCTCTTACCCTCCGTGCTCTCCTCATAGCTATCATGATGCGTACCAGAGACAGGTTCCATGAAACTGGAGTGCGGTGGGGAGGTAGATAAAAAGATAGTAAAATTACTAAGTACGAAGAAATGGAGTGAGAAAGGCGAGGAAATCTGTGCTAGATGAAAATTGAGGTGAAGACAGATGGCATCTACACTCCGATGTGCGGCTGGCAGCTGGAAATAGGTAAAAGTATATGTGGGACGCTGATAGAAAAATATATATGGGTATAAAGTGATGGGATGAGTAGATGTGGAGTGGCTATCTGCCACAGCAAGGGCTGCAGGCAGATAGGCGGGGGATGTGTTCTGCATGACAGAATGGAGAGGGGTCAGTGACAGGCAGAAATAGTATTTATTGGGCACTGGGGATCTCTGATGAGTAGAAGAGTCCCTCCTTTCAGAATATGGATTGAGATTGTGATTTCTTAGTTTCTAGAAATGTAGCTGTGTCAGTGGGATATGCTGACAAAACTTCAGAAGTGCTGCAGAAATTCAAACTCTAGGGGTTTCAAATAGGGCACCCTAAAATACTTAACATTTTAAACAATTCTAAATATTTTGCTTTAGATTTTGATATGAAAAACGAGGTAAGCATTCTTGTACAGTACTGCAAAGTTAGGTGTAACAGTTTTGTAAATATAAAAGTGTTTACTATGCATGCAGCATAGACTCATAAAAAAGGATTATTTCTGTGTTTGAAGCAAGGCTAGGATTGTCTACAATAAATTATGAGTCAAGGATAAAATAAATAAATAAAGCCTGTGACTTAGAAATGGGGGAGAAGATATATCTAAAGGAAAAAAGGACCAAAAAATCTGCTTTCCCTTGATGCTAACAGTGAACATCTCTTGTCTTTTGTATTGCTCCAGAAAGAAAATATCAGAACTGATGGGTCTGCTTAGCTGACTTTCTCCTTGTGTTTGTGTGTGTGTATGTAATAAATTGGCAAGTTCTGTATCTATCAGTGTAATAAAATGATATTGCATTTGTTAAAATGTATATATAGTGCTTGCTTTTTAATCCGTTATTCCAGGTGCACCCTATACTTGATGTTATTTTAATACTCCAATGATTTATTGTTTCTCTGTGTGTGCACAGATCCATTTGTCTTTAAAGTTGCTTACCAGCAATATTGATCAGTGTTACATCTTCAATTGCTCTGCCTGTGTGTCACCCCTTTACTCTGATTTCAAAATCACATTGACTCTTGAATGAGTATGAAAATAATTTGGTTTATAAAGGAATTGATCTGGTTAAGAACTGAAAGAGGTAATTAAAATTATTTTTGGTACATGAGGTATTTATTTCTGTATTTGAGATAGGTCCCGAGGTACTGAAAATGTACCATTTATTTTCTATGAGAATGATCTGAATAGAAAAACTCCAGGCAGAGTAACTCAGTCTTTAATAAATATTTGAAAAGTGCAAGTCTACCATTTGGGAGATGACTATGTTTTATGGGAAAGAAAGTGTCTGATGATACTGGTCATTGTCATCCAGGGTGTAAAATGAAGTTCATATTTAATAAATGCACTATCATAACATATTTCTCGAAGATATTAATAATCTTTGGGAATATTTTGCAGAGCTGGTGAATGCAGTGCTCCTTAAACAGTGTGAAAGATCTAATAGGCGTGTAATGAAAAAAAAAACAAACCAAAACCAAACAAACCCAAAACCATAGAAACTGAAAAGACAAAATACTTGACTACAACAATAGAAAGGATACTTTTTTTGGTAATAAAATTAAGAGCAGTCAAAATTTGACATAAAGGTAGTGGACAGAAGAGATGCTGTACCATTAAGTGACTACCTTTAAAATGTTGTTGCTTTTTGGGCAAATAACTGTACTAGTTGTTCAGCCTGAGAATGGATTTCGCAACATATTTATGCATCTCAATTTACTTTAAAATATGTTCTTCAGAGAAGTGATTTGGGATGCTGGGGATAAAAGGACGAAATATGAATAAGAATTGAAATGTGTTTGTTTCAATATTGAAATCATAAGAAACAATTGCGAAGATACGACTGCATGTCCCACATAGCAAATTGAAGGTAGAGTTATTGAGCTCTAGTGTCTAGAGAAGCATAATCAAATGGCTATTTCTATATAGTAGCAGGTATATATTGAATTTAAATAGGGACACCTGTGTTAGCATGCACTGGAGAAGGTGTGTTGCAAATTCAGATAACCTCATATATGACTTTGAATGAAATACAGGGTTTTTTCCCTTGTGGAGCTGAAGTAGCTTTTAAACTGGAACATTTCACCTGTGAAGGCAGCAGGGCTGCATCCTGATGCTTCAAAAGCTCTTACTCAGTAGTGAGATCCTTTGGCACTTTTGCACTCCTTGGATGTCCCCTACATGGGGAAAAATCACAGACTGGTCATCTCTAAGAAAATAATGAAGAACAGCACAATGTCGTATTTTACAGTATACCTAAAGACTTTACCTGTTTGCACTAAAATACATTTGAGGCTGCTGAACTGACCTTTCAAAAGATAGATATATAGAGTAAATTTTCAGGGTCCTGATGATGCTAAGAGTTGAACAAGCTTTTTCTTCTATGTCATTGCTGTCCTTTCCTGCCTACTACAACCCCTTCTGTGTGCTACTTTTGGCGATTTTTTTTCCACAGAATTTTCCATGCAGAATGGGAGTAGTTTAGCAGCAAGAAACTCAGATTGAATTTAGATTGAGGGTAGATTCAGACTAGATATAAGGAAGAATTTTTTTGTGATGAGAATAGTGAAACACTGGCACAGGTTGCCCAGCGAGGCTGTAGATGCCCCATCCCTGGAAACATTCAAGGTCAGGTTGGACGGGGCTGTGAGCAACCTATCTAGTGGAAGATGTCCCTGCTCATTGCAGGGGAGGTTGGACTAGATGACCTCTAAAGGTCCCTTTCAACCCAAACTATTCTATGATTCTAAATTGCTTTAATCAACTGTTTCAGAAGTTCATTCTACTTTTGATCTTAGTAGTTGGCTTCGTGACATATTATGGTAAATGTTTTATCTGTGCTTGTGTATGTATGGAAATGTATATATACACTATTGTGGAAATGTCAGCTCCAAAGTACGAGGGGCAGCACTAGAAATGGCAGGATTTTGGTATCGGACGCATAGTCGAAATGTGACCTCTGCAAAGGAAAGCACTCTTCCTTACTAACAGTTAGGAGCATGTTCCCTTCGTTCACCTTCAGCGGTGAGAATGGTGCTGCGGATCTGTATTTTCTGTGTAAGAGCACCATCTAGTGGCTTTCTTGATATTTTTATTTTCATTTTTTTTTCCCTGAAATGCTCCTATGTAGTAAATTAGTATTGAAAAAAGAATTAGCAATCAAAAATACTATTTTTAAATTTAACCGTACCACATTGCCACTGCACTGTTTTGATGGTAGAAAAAGTAGTATGCCAACACACCAGGTGCTTTGTGTGTACTATTTTGAGTATGTTTATTTAGCACATCTGAGATGCTTATATAACTCAAGTATGTGATAAGTCAACACCAGCAATATTTCAGGGAAACAGTATCTCCATTTGCATTTAGAGAACAGTCACAAAAGGACTACTGGGGGCTGTGGAGGTGGGGGCTATTGCTACTGGGATGTGTACTCCTGCCTGAGCATGATATTCATCAAACTACTATGAATTTAGTCATCCCACTGTGCCAGAAGGAAAGATACTCATTTCTCTGAATTAGTTCTCTGTTCTTTTAACACATCAGACCGGCTCAACAAAAAGCTGCGGTGCTGGAGTGGAGCGAGCAGGAATGCATTTTGGGGAGCTGGAAAAGGCAGAGGAAGGGGGACCCTCCTCCTGCCTGAGGCCCTGCGCTGTCACATAGTTCATATTTCTTCAAATTACACCTGTATGGTACGTCTGTGAAACTCAGCATAGTGGCAGGTAGAAGCATTTGATTTATAGCTAAACAGGAACTACATAACCTTGTTAGCACTTTGGGAGACTCTGACATACGTACCTAAACCACGCCTGCAAGCACGCTGCATTTGTTTTCATGGTAGTGCAGGCACTTCTGACAAAGAAATACACTGAATACTCTTATTTATACAGTCTTGTCTCCCAGATTGTTCTGAAAAACTGGGTCTCTCAGTATATTACTTGCTCCTTTTTACACAAAGACAGTTTTTCATACTGCCTTGTGGTTGTAACATTGCTTATCCAAGACATCTATCAATTTGAGGTTTTTATGACATTTTTCACTGAGTTTTTGATTCCCTCTTCTGACATACTTTTCACTTTGCAGTGGCATTCGCCTGAAAAATTGTATTTTTATTGTGCTAAATCACTGAGAAACATGTTAGGAAATGGTCTCTGCTCTGAAGGTTTTACATGCTAAATAGATGAATTAATAAAGTGTAAAAAGCGAAATAGAGGAAAGAAGGTATCATTTAGCCAGAGTCACACAACAGATTAATACAAGGGTCAACAAAGGAACCACAAAGCCCTAAATTCCACTGAAGTGTCTCTTCTGCTGTACTGTGCTGTTTACCGTGGTATATAATCCATCACTTGAGTTTTCTGGAATTGCCTTAGATGTAAATTTTTGTAAAACTCTGTAATACAGAAGTTTCTGACTTGAAAGATGTTTCTGTTCTGTCTTGGATAATTCCTCCACCTACAGAGCTCCAGCTAGACACTGGTATGATTGCCGCTGCTGCTTTATCAGCTGGGTGCTACCAGATTGTCTTGTACTTTTCAAAATTTACCTTCCTTCCCCCCCCCCCTCAAAGTCTCACATTAGATTCAGAACTGTTTTATTATGCTCTCAAAGATGCCTTTCCTGTCTTTGAGAATATGAGTCTGAAAAATCAATTCAACTTTCCTTCCATCCACAGCGTGAATTGTTTGTTGTTTTTTTAGGTTTGGTTTGGGTTTGTGTGTGTGTGTTTTTTTCTGATCACTGCTTTTAAAATGTACCTTTTCTTAAATAACAAGGTTATTTCCCATTAGAACAGAAGAAACTGATATGGGGCTTCTTTTATGTGATTTGATTATTTCTTTTAAAAATCATTTTTACTGAATTACAGGAGGAAATAACTTTTGTTTAATTGGGGGTTTTGTGTGTTTTAAAGAACAGAGCACAGTAAATTGTTTAAAGGGCACAATAGAGGCCATCATTACTTTGTCATCCTTTTACACAATAGGAAAACTAAAGAAGCACAAGGAAATATTGAATTCCTTGTTCTCTCAGTCAGTGATTGGATGAAAGGTAATTTAAGGGGGCAATTCTAGAAAAGGAGTATCTGTATGAATGTAGGAATCTGACCTTCCCTTTTACACACATACACACAACTATACAAACAGGAAAACTGTGTTGTGTTTTTTTTCTCCAAAAATATTATTTGTAACAATTTTCATTGTAAGTTACAGCAACTGCTCTATAAACACACCTTTATATAATTTAAAAGAAATGGAGAGTGCAACAGAAAACTGTAATGTACTTAAAGAAGATGTTATTGCAAGTCTAACAGTTTTCAAATAAGTCTCCAATTATATTTCAATTAATTTTCTTGAACTTCGTTTCAGCAACTGAAGCCAAAAATTATGTACATTTACACTCATCTGTCCATAGTTGTAAAGAAACTTGAAATGTAACTCCTGGTGTCAGTCCTTGATTTATGGCTTTAATGTTAGTTAACTAATTAGGAATGTAAAATGTTCCAATTCATTTACATTCATCGTTTATTAACTGGCTATCAAGAAGTGACTTGAGACTTTTGAAGGAATTTATTTAGCCAGATTTCCTGGCAACTATTTTTTTCTTCCTTCCAAGAAAACTTTATAACCTTTTTAACATAATATAATGTTAATATATGTGTAAGAACTTTGTACGTGTCAGTAACATATTCTGAAGTAGCATTTAGATACCTAGCTTGCTTTGAAAAGGAGTAAAAACTTTCAGAAGCAAAAAATAGTGTCTCTGTGGGAACTGAATGTCAAGAGCTGTCATGTAGCAGGTTCTCATCCCTGTTCTCTTTTTCCCAAAGCTCAAAAACCTCGTCCTTTTAAGATATTTGAGGAAAAGTTTAGAATTTAAAATAAACATCTATAATAATATTTCTTTGTAACCATCTGTCAGTAGGTAACTACATCATTATTTATTATATTTTAAACAAAGTGTAGTTATTCTGTTTCTTCCCTTAGAACATCTAAGGTTTTCTTTCCCAGCAGCATTTCTTGTTATAAAAGTGGATTGACAGGCCCAAAAGTTAGTTCTGATCAGTATGGTGCGGTTTGTGTGACGTTAAGGTTAAGAAAGCAGCCAGGCAAAAAAAGCGTTGGATGTTCCTAGTGGACAGCAAATTCAACGTAAGTCAGCAGTGCGCCCTTACAGCCATGCAGATCAGCTGCCTACAAGGCTGCATTAGTAAAAGTGTAGAGCATTAGATCAAGGAGAGTGATTTTTGCCCCTATATTTGGCATGTATGAAACTACATCAGACCTTCGAGGTCTGTTTTGGGGCTTCCCAGTGCAAGGAAGACTGGCAGGCTTAAACAGATCCAGCAGAGACCGCAAGATGATGAGGGAGCTGCAGGATGTGACAAATTGGGAGGGGCTGACAGAACTGGGAATTTTTTGGACTGCAAGTTAAGAGGCTTGTTGGTGTCTTCAACTGCCTAGTAGGATGGTGTAGAGAAAATGGAGCTAGAGTCTACTTTGAGGTTCATGGTATTGGGATAAGACGCAACTGTCCCAAGCTCATTAAAGGAAAATTCTGTTTTGATATTGGAGAAAAAAAAAAAACAAGCAAACAAAACAAACCATGCATGTGATCAAACACTGAAAGAGGGAGCAGAGATATTTGGAAAATCTCCAAGGATGGAGATTTCATATTGACTGAATGAAGCCTTGAGCAACCTGGCCTGATGTCAAAGTTGACTCTGCTTTAAGGAGGTGTTTAAAACAGGTAACCTCGAGAAATCCATTCCAACCTAAAATGTTCGGTGATTCTGAATTTTCTGTTTTACAGTGAGGAAAGCTGGCTTATATTAGTTATACACCCTCATAGATACACACTTTATTATTTAAAACGTAAATGGTGTTTGCATGTAACCTATACAGATCTTCCTAAATTTATTCATGCAGTATGAGATAACTGCTCGTGAAAATAATGAGCTGGGTTTCAGTGGTCAGAGATATTGGACATATTTGACCTGTAGATTGTTAATCCTCAAGGCTCAAAAAGGATGGAAATATTCCAGGAATATGTTCTTGGTAGGTCTTTGGTTCTCATAGAAGACTAAATGAAGGGTCTTCAAAAACATCTAAGAAGAAAAATGTGATTCGTGACTTGCTGAGAGGTGTAAGATCTTCTGTTTGAAATTTGCTGTGTAGGTAGAAAGCCATACACCTATGGCTATAAGGAAAGAAGGAAATGTGAGGCATTTCTGGAAGGACTGGTTATGTTGCTGTAACTGAAACGTGAAAATTGCAATAGTGCTGTGTGGATGTTGCTTTGATCAAGTGTATGGATTGAGAAAGAGGTTTGCTACAAGTAGAACATATGTTGGCTATTGGAAATCCTCTAGTATGTAGTAAAGAGTGCTTCCTGTCTTTGTTAATGACCATTTTTATGATAATTTTTTTTTTTAAAAAGAACACATGAGGATTAACATGAACATTTTCTTGTCATTTAAAAAACCACAATCAGATCTGAATAAGAAAACACTGAAAATAATTGGAAACATGCAGCTATTTTTTATATAATTTTTTCTTACTAATGGCATAAATTGCTAAGATAGTTCATCTGACGCAATTTCAGTCTTGCTACTACTGAATTAAATGTACTGTTCTGAAGATTAATTTATAGTTGATTTCTGAAAATCCCAATGCTTAAGAAGAATAGTGTGGCAGTGAACTTTATTCTTTAAGTATTATCATTTGACTGAAAAGCACAGCTACATAAATATGCATAAGCCCACTCTTAGAGAAATAATGTCTACTTTAGATACTTGTAAAAATGCTCTTCTTACTGCTTTGAAACATAGACCTTAGAAGACACACATGAGTCATTATTTCACATTCTGGGTAATGCTGCATTTATTTCTGTGAAGTCAGCAATTCCTGGAGCTGGAACAATATGCTATCTGGTTAAAATTCTTCTATTTGTCCTTTTTATTAAATAATGAATCTTCATAAATTTTCTGACATCCTTATGTTTATTACCCTTTAACTGCTATGCATTCAGTTATGGTAGATATTTCTCAGGGCTTGATCCTCTTTCTCTATATAGTAATGAGAGTTATGTTTTTTGTGTGTGGAGTTAATTGGAAGTTTTATTGAGAAATAAGCAGATCTTTTGTAAAAGCCCTGTGCCACTGAATTAATGAAAACACATTCACTTCGAATCAGAATTTAGCCTAAAATAAGTTCATTTGAGCATGTTCTGATTCATAATAAACAGATATAGTTTTCAACGTTAAAGGCAGTTGTTGGTTATGTATCATGTCCCTAAATCCTGATTTACATTTTAATACACTGTGTTGTATTTTTTTTTCCAATTAACTGTATCATTTGGCTTGTGCTTGTTGATTGCTCTTGGATATTAAAGGAAATAGACTAATCATAAAATTATCAAGATGATGTGAAAATTAAAACGGTTCATTAACAAAAATCCTATGTGCTTTAAAAATAGGTGTCATTTTAGAAAACAGAATACTTTTAACTTTTTCATTCTTCTTTCATGATGTATTTTCTTTTAAACCTCAAATAAGAAGTGCACACCTTACAGTACATTTTTAGAAAATACACAATTAAGAAACTTCTTTACATGATTGCAGCAAAAGGTTACTGAATTACACTGTGTTGTTAATGTGCCTGTAAGTAGAAGCAGGCAATTATTGCTTTTCTATTTGTTACGTTGAATTACAAAAGGAGAAAAGCAGGTCAGAATATAATCTAGCGGTGACTCAAAACTCATAATATTACGTAAGGTTGTGCATTGATGATAGGGTTAGAATCTGTGTGTTTTAGCCCTATACACTGAAGGTTAGTACAAAGACAAAGTTTTGGATTTTAGAAGAGCAAACTTCAGTTTACTCAAAGCTCAACTGGGAAGGATTCTGTGGGAAGCTTCCATGGAGGATAAAGGAGCTA
>RSEF01000002.1:108947232-108960939 GCA_003993805.1 Himantopus leucocephalus | reverse complement strand
GCACTGCATTCAGGAGATTTCAATTAAAGGAAGAGGAATTTAGGAAGCCTTATTTAATGACAGTTTTGCTCTGTAAATATAATAGAACAGATCGGCTCTTCTTTAAGAATGTAAAGTTAAAAAAAAAAATCATGAGTTTATAACATTTTCTTCCACACGTATCTCCAATCTCCTTTCTTCTGTGAAAGAAATGTATAAAAATGATATTAATGTCATAAAGATTTATCTCGTTCATAGGTACCCAACCCCAGATAAACAAATACACTGGACCGAAATAACACTGAAAATATGGAACAGGAAAAAAAAATCCTTTCTGTTTATTCATTCTCCACCAAACAAAACAAATTAGAGAAAAATATCAATACAGGAAATTCTTAGGAAAAAATATTTTAGAGTAGTTGACATGATTAGTTAGCATTTTCTCTACTTTAACAATCCTCACCAAAGTACAACGGATGGAGCCTGCCAACCACCAATGAGTTGGTTTTGTGGTATCAATATGCACACAGGGGAAATCAGGAGGCTACTCAACTTTCCAAGTCAAATTCTGTTTTCTCCTCCTGAATGTTAATCAACAAACTGAAGCTAAAGCCAAGCAGAAACAGAGTTTGGTGGGCAGCTATTACCTCTGGCTCTTGAGGGCTGGAAATGCTATAAAAAGGCACCATGCCTGCCCAAGCAGAACGGAGGGGAGAGCCAATATTTTCACTTGTTCTTTCTAGCAACCCTTGTGGTTGACTTTGAAGCAATCAGATAATCTCCACAGAGAAATACAGAAGCATATATAGGACCCCTCAGTCCTTCACTGCAGGAGGGTAACCCTGTCTGCTCCGCACCGAAGAGAAATAATTAGTCTGGATGATGATTTTTCTCATCTATTTCTTTAATTGTTAATGTAGCTAGGGAGTTTTTCTTTTCAGGTGGTTTTCTAAGGTAATTCATTCTTGCCATCTGTCAGCACCTTCTACCACTTTTAAATGGTAGGGCAAGCTGTTAGCACATCAGGGTGCGCAGCTGTTGATGCCACCTTTGTTTTGGTTCCCCCTGGAGGAAATGGGGACATGCCAGCCACACAATGCAGCAGGTTAGCAATGACAGCGAGTAAATAGCCTGCATAATGTAAGAGCCACACATCTGACAGCTCTACCGGTGATGCCTTGCTGTTATTCAGCCGCTCTGCAGCAATATATTTTACTGGTATTTTTATTGCCAGCGTGATAATTTAAGTCTGGTGAAAAGCTCCTCTGGCCAAAACGAGGAGACAAGGCTGAATTAGCTCAACTCATTGACTACATAAATTTTAAAAAAAAATAAATAAATACAATCACCAGCCTGAAAAAACTCTGCGTAGAGATCTCCAATGAAAGTCTTAATTGGGCACAAAAGACAACAAAATAATAAAGACAAATAAAATCATGTACATGGGGGGTAGGAAAAATTTAAGAAGATGTTTAACATGTTTAAACCAAGAGGTAAAATAATGTCTATCCTTGATACTGGAAGAATTAATGAATAAAGCTCATCTAGTAGGCAAAGCTTCTAATCAGCTCATCAATCAGGAAAGGTAGCATAAGAAGAGAAAAGCAAATATATGAGGAAAAAAAAAAAAAGCAGAACATTGTTAGCCTCTTTTGGATTCTATGCAAAATCTTACAAACTGTTCCAAAGGGAAGAAAACCAGAAATAGAAGGGAGTAAAACTCAAGTGCAGGTCTATCAAATCCAGACCCACATAATATGGTTCTTAACCAGCCTAGACAATTGCAATAAGTCTTTGTTTCTATTTCAGCTTCACTGAAGTGACTGATAATATATTACATGGGAAATGAATCAAAACAAGGACTAAAAGTACAAAATGGAAGTGGCTACAGAAGAGGTGATCTGAGTAATGCTGGAAGTACTTTCCAGCTGCAGAAAGGTCATTAGCAGAGTTCCTCAAGGGCAGATCTTGGCATGGGCCTTACTATTTTTTCAGTTGACTTGGCAATTAAAATATGAGTGATAATGAAGCTTGCTAATGACACAGAGCTGGGAGGTACAGTCAATGTGAAGAAAAACCAGTCTCCCAGAACTGCATGATCCTGAGGACTGAAAGAACAGAATGGGATTACATTTAGTAACACAAAAAAAAGAATTACTACATACTTAATAGCAACAAAACGAGCTGGTGTAAATATGTATTAGCAGATCAAACAAAACCAGTGTGACATAGCTATATTGGAAGAGAGTGTGTAGTAAAAGACAACTTCCCTGGTACAGGAAACAGATATGCAATTATACCAATCACTGGTAAAACCACATCTAGACAGGCGTGTACAAGTTTTAGTTATCCTTCTTCATTCCAAAGTAAGGCAGAGGATTAGTAAAAGACTTAGGGAACAATAAAAGAGTTCAAATTGTTTAGTCAAATGAAATACAGAAAATACCAGGTGTCTGTAAACATGTAACAGGCAGGAGACTAAAGCCAAGAGTGAACAGGGAACAAAAGCTATTTATGCTAAAGAAACATTTATTTGCACCGCAATAAAAAAGGCACAGGTTGGCTATGAAGAAATTTTCATTGGGAGTTAACAGGGTTTTACCCTTGCAAAAGTGATGGAAGGCCTGGAAAAGCATTCCCAAGGAACCTGAGAGAAGGGCAAACGAAAGTTTGATCCTAAAGTGGAGTTTGATACGTTTGTGTGGAGACCATATGCTGCCTCTGTCTGTGCCAGCAGAACACATTTGTGAATCAGAAGGTCCCTAAAGAAACCAGCTCTATGCCTGGTCTAGTTCAAACATACCGAAGAATGCACAAAGATGGGCTATCACAAAGTACGTCTTAAGTGCAGTGCTGATATGCAAGCTAACATAAAACAACAGATGACAGACTTTAGGGAACACATGTAGACAGGTCAAGGAGAGAAAGAGAGTTTTCTTTTTTTTCTCTTTTCCTTTTTTGGCAATAAGATGGGCCGATGTTTTACCACAGAAAGAGTCTCTCTCTAAGCGTACCAGGTTATCGTGGCTCTGTTTATAGTACCCTTGTTTGCAGTGGTTCCTGGCACTTCATGCATTTTTCATAGCTGTTTCTTGTTAATATATACTGTATTCCTTGGAGTGCCAACAAAAAGGGCACTTAGTTATTACTAGCATTTTGCAACTTTATTTTAACAACAAAACAAGTAGCAAAAACAGCACCTTCTGAAAGTCTTACAGGACAACAATTTACTTGTGGTGAAAGAAACATGACAACTTAACAGCATCCCAAAAGAACAGACGTAAACACAATTTTGAGTGCCTCCTCACTGAGCCACTGATAACCGTAACGGTTTATAAAAGCAGATTTCTTTACTTACTTGCGCACACAAACATACAAGCAGTTCTACACACATCAATTAAAACATGTTAACACTGATGTTTCTATGAGCAAACCCAGTTGTTATAACAAGCAAATGCCGATCCGCATGCAAAATTTGGTATCTGGCCTGAGAATTATTTTTTTTGCATATACAAAATTGATATTTTCAGAAGCAAGAAAAATTGATGCAGCAGTGAAAGAGGCACTCTGACCCTGCAGACGGTTTGTTATGAGGCACTCTTAACAAGCAAATCTGAAGATGCATTACTCCATTTATATAAATCCTTCCCTTTCAAAGCTTTGTTCCTTCTTCCTGTCAAATCAATAAATGGCCTCTGCCCCACTTAGTGACTCCCCCCATGCACTGACTTTCACGTTCTCCAACTCAAATGCAGTATAAATTTACCTTTTCCTCCACATACGTCTGGTCCCTGACTATATACTTTTCGTGTCATCACAGGAGGGCAAAATTCTTCCTTCCTTTCACAGGCTGCAGCCTTCTCCATCAGAAATAACAGAATAACAGCTAGTAAATCTACTGTCAGATATCCTTGATCAAATCAGGATGCCTAAGATACCTGATTTAGTACCTTCCAAAAATGAAGGTGATTCCTTTTTCGCTGCTTAGCTGCGTTTGGCTTAAATGTAAATTCAGTGTGAGGTTTTGCACAGATCAAATCAAAGCAACGTGTTTACAGAAAACTGTTCTAATCAGCCTACGCTAGCATTCAAAGTTCTTCTAAGAGGACAGCTACAAAGAAAGAAAGAAAAAAAAAAAAAAACAACAATTTCTAGCAAAGACTTAGTGTCCCAGTAGAGACAAGGCTAAGGAGTCCCAAGAGCATTGCAGCCATAGCTGCAATGATTTATCTCATTTCAGTACTTCACAATTGTCCAGATAAACATGTTCTGTTTTTCAAAAACAGTAACATGCAAGACTCTCAAAGCAAATAAGCATTTAAAAATTCTTTAGGTTTCCTCCCTCCCTGAGATCACTGAAATAAATCCACCTTCAAGTTTTGCCTTAAAATCTTCATATTTAAAAAAAAAAAAAGAAATGAGACGGCAAAGTTAAGTTACTATTTTGAAATATTATTTTAAAATCCTTATAATAAAACATACGGACAGTAAGTGAAACAGAAGACCCGAGAAACAAGCAACTTTTCTCTCTCTGAGTAAAAACAAATAAATGTTAATAAATTCATTTCCAAATTTTAAAAAATTCTGTAAGAATCGAAGTTTCAGACCTGTACAGCATTTTATTAAATTCAAATTGAGCCGGTGATATAATATGAAACACAGAACAAACGCGCTTGTATGAGTCCTTTCAGTCAGTGTACGATAGCACCACTTAATTATTTTTACATGTCCTGGAAGGAGAAACTTAAAGACCTAGTTGCTGCACTAGTACAATAAGGTCATAACCCAGTGAGACATGAGATGACTAAAATAATGTTCCCAAGAAAAATCAAATTTCCTGAAAAACACAAGAATGTAGTTAATTTATAAAAAGTATCCCTATGTGGTCATGACACTGTTTTTCTTTTTAAAGTTGTTACAAAGCATAAGAAAGAGCATACTTCTCTTAAATTAAAAAATAAAACACAATTCAGATACATAAGATAAAACTGAGCAGACTCTTCCCAGGGCAAGCAAACCACCAAACACCATTACTGGCTGACTGGGGCTGGTGAGACTGACCATGATTTTAATGAACCAGAGAGCCGCTGACTCATAAAATGAGAATGTATTTGACACTGGCTGACTGCCTAATGCAGAACTCGCTGCACCCAGCAACCTTGGGTTCACTGGGAAATACAGTTAAGACAGAAGAAAGGGACACATTACCACTGCCCTAAGCAGCAAACCACGATAACTCAAATGGCCGCCATGCATGAGTGATGACAGAGGAACAGGGAGGCAAAGGAGCTAGGATCATCTCTGCGCTGAAGACGCAGTAGGGGTTGTCATGTTTGTGGTACCCAGCATACCCCCAGGATCGGCAGGAAAGCAGCCTTCCCGAGCTGCACTCCAGCAGCGCCAAGGACCCCAGAGCTCAGGCTGGAGAGCCAGGGGAGTCTCTCTGCACAGGGACAGCAAGGCCTCATATCTGCTGAGCTGATGGCTCACCACAAGTGCTCGGCCCCAGGCACCAAGACCCTGCACCTGCTGAGGGACCACCATCCTTGCTGGTGACAACCCCCCAGACCACAGCCACTGCACCTCATGCAACAGTGGGACCATGTCTCAGGGACCACATCCAGCCCAACATAGAATCATAGAATACAAGGTCAGAAGGGGCCTCAAGGATCATCTGGTCCAACCTTTCTTCACAAAAACATGGTCTAGACAAGATGGCCCAGCACCTTGTCCAGCTGAATCTTTAAAGTGTCCAATATTGGGGAATCCACCACTGCCCTGGGGAGATTATTCAAATGGCTAATTGTTCTCATTGTGAAAAATTTTCCTCTGGCGTCCAACTGGAATCTACCCAGGAGTAGCTTGTACTCATTACCCCTAATCTTTCCATGTGACTCCTTGTAAAAAGGCAGTCTCCATCTTCTTTGTAGCCACCCTTTAAATACTGGAACATGCCAATAAGGTGTTCCCTAAGTCTTCTTTTCTTGAGGCTGAACAAACACAGTTCTCTCACCCTTTCCTCATACGGCAGCTTCCCAGTCCTTTGATCATCTTTGTGGCCCTTCTCTGGACCCTCTCCAGCCTGTCCACATCTTTTTTGTACAGCAGGGACCAAAACTGAACATAGTATTCCAAGTACGGCCTGACAAGCGCTGAGTAGAGTGGGATAATGACTTCTTTATCTCTGCTGGTGATGACCTTCTTGATGCAACCCAGCATCCTGCTGGCTTTCTTTGCTGCAGTAGCACACTGTTCACTCATATTGAGTTTGTCCACCAGGACCCCCAGGTCCCTTTCCACAGAGCTGCTCCCCAGCCAGGTAGATCCCAGCCTGTGCTGCACTCCTGGATTATGTTTTCTCGGGTGCAAGACCCTACGCTTGTCCTTGTAGAACTTCATAAGGTTCTTGTTAGCCCACTCTTCCAGCCTATCCAGGTCTTCCTGCAGGGTGTCTCTCCCTTCTGAAGTGTCCACTTCCCCACTCAGTTTGTTATCACCAGCAAACTTCATCAGGGTACACTTGATCCCACCATCCAGATCACTTACAAAGATATTAAACAGCACTGGGCCCAATATTGATCCCTGAGGGATGTCACTTGCAACAGTTTGCCAGTTTGAAATAGAGCTATTTACCACCACCCTGCGGGTGCAGCCTGTCAGCCAGTTCCAGTTCCCCACCCACCGCACAGGCCACTTGTCTAGTCTAGACCACATGGGAAGCACAATGTGGTCTCTGTCAGGCAGTTGCTCTACTTCACTTTTTAAAGTCACCCCTCCCATAACGACTCACACCACTACTTTGATCCAACTTTGAGAAGCCAGTCCTGGACTGTGAGAGCCATTACTTTGTTCTCTACCATTCATCATGGAGACAGCACATACCAAGTGGGGGGTGAGGAGGAAGGACAGCAGCAGGAATGCAGACCACTGAGCATCCCAGAGACCTCCATGGACCACAGCGTCCAAAGAAGGACACATGAAGGAGAGAAGAGCAGGAATAGAACAGGAAAGGAAACCAAATTTAGGAATAACTTTCAGGATTAAACAAAAAAAATACACTAGCATGACATACACTTTTTTTGGTTGGTTGGGGTTTTTTTCATTTTTTAAATGCAAGCCAGAATCAGTTGATTCCCATGGTAGGTAGGTCTGTACCTCGGTCAAGTTGCAACAGGTAAGAATATTTACCACGGATTCTTCCACAATTTCAATCATCTCTGGGAGAAGCACATTACTTTGAACTGCAGTAGAGGCTGATGTAAGTCACAAAACCAGATCACCATCTCGACAGTAACATAGTTCACCCCCTGAAATCAAAAAACGAACCCAGAATACCAAATTTCAGCCTCGACAATTTCCAGATGCATAGACTTCCCCACTCCCTCCTTTCAGCACCACCTCACATTTGTCACTTTTGACATCTCTTCTTGGGTGCCTGGTCGTCTCCTCAAATTGACGCTCTTCGAAACTCAGTAAGTCTTTGATTCTCTGTTTCTGCATCCCATCTGCTACACTCAGTCTTTTATGGAAGTCCTGTCACTTCCTTCCCTGTCATTTCTAGGATTCACACATTCTTGCTGGCCACCATCACTAACATACTTTCTACTGACAGTGTTATTTGCTGCTTTTATTATTGGTCTCCCAGCCGGCTTAGTTGGCTGTCTTCTTCATCTTCCCTGCCTGCTTCCAAACATCATTCACCCCTTTGAACCCATCTACTCATTTTCCCACTTCTCAGAAAAACAGCCAGTGATTTCTTTGCTCTTTTCTGTAAACACTTCCTACCCCGTCTCTCACTCTAACATATTCCTTATTCTCATTCTCTGTACTCTCACCTTTCATACTCCATTTGCCTTCTTTACTATTCTTTGCTTAACTGCCCTTATCTGCCTGCCTTCAAATCCTTCATAAAATGGGCTTAAAATACTCTGAACCGCACGATCTCATTACAATCGCATTGTTATATAATTATCTTCCTCATTAATGATTCTCTCCTGTGACATTCAGCAGGTCAGTAAATTATACTCCATTTGTATTTCTTCAAATGTAACTCAATTTGCTTCCAATGAAGGTGACTGTTTTCCTGGAGCCACACCAATACAAACCCTATAACCCATGGCTCGCGCTTTCAGAAAAAATGGCAAGCTCAGAAGCAGACCAGCTCCCACATGAGGGCACGTGGTTTCTAAATGGGAAATGCAAAACACCAACAAAGTTACAGCTTCAGATGAATATTTATTCTTCTGAAATCTCTCCAAAACAACAGTCGTCCATCTTGGTACTTTGATCTTTTTTACAAGAGCCTCACGCAGAAAAATTGTTACACATACATAAATATGATTAACTTCTGTATACATTAATAGCAAGGAAAATCATGCATCATACTTATCTAAGTACTGGACACTTTACTGTTTATCAACACGTACGCTAAAATCCACCACAGAAAGCCGGGTATGCCAAGCTCTTGTCCTGCTCAGTCAATCTCTTCAGGCAAAGTTGAGTAATTGTGTTGCCTCATTGTTGCCAAAATGATTAAATAAATTTTGTAACATAAACAGAAGGATCAGCCAGTGCACAATAACACTAGAAGGACAGGAAATATCTGTATCACCACACAACTGAGCAAAATAACCCAGTATTTTACTGTGGACTAAGGAAATCCATTTATCTTCAGCTGAAAAGAGTTTAATTTCACCCACCAGGTACTCTAAATATACTTTCAAATGCCTCCTGTGTATGCCCACGTACCCTCTGGTTATGTAAAAAAGAAATCCGTTCCCACCACTAGGCCTGAAACTCCTGTTTCAGAGACAGAATTTCCAGACCCTTTCCCTCTAATGCCACGTGGGAGCATAACGCAGGGTAAAACTCTTCCACCTACCAGTTCTAGTACTGGAGCAAACATTTATTTATACCCCTGCTACAGATTCATAGCATTTACCACAGAAGGAAGTAAGATCACTTCATGCAGTAAAACTAGGTACATCCACACTCTCATGTTTTTGAAAGCTGATTTACTTCACTACACATTAAGGAATTCAGTAATGCCATGAAAACAACATAATCATCAAGATATTCCATTATTACTGCACAAAAGATGTAACCGGACTTCACTCTGCAAAGTTTTGTTCTTTATAAAATAAAGAGTGCAATCATCATCCCAGCCAATAAACTAGACAGTTTATCTGGTGATGTTTCCACAAGCACTACAGTGCTTTCTTACAAGAAAAACAAACAAATCAAAACCCCTTCAGAACTATTTTAACAGACAAAGTCATTCACAGGTTATTTTCTGCATGTGCTACGCTGTCTTTGACCCTCAACCCAGCGGATGTTTTCAACACTGCCAGTCATGTTCTGAACCATGCAAACTGTTTTCACACCTTTCCAGATTTAACCACGGCAAATTTCGCTCTCTCACCTCATTGTGAACACATTTATCCTCTTTACAATTTTTATTATCTTGTTTCATCTCGTAGCCAGCTAGCTCTTTCACAGGGACTTTGGATTTGCTAACACATCCATGCACAGACACTCTTTGAATGTTAAATCCTTCCATTTCTACTTCCTTGGGTGCCAGCAAAAAATACGATGTGTATCATGGTTCTCAGTCTTAGCTGTGTGTCTTACAGGTATCTAATGAATAGCATACCTTAATTAAGTTGTTAACTTTATATCATGTTTCATACTGACACCTAATTCATACCATTAAGTTTTCTCAGGTGATTTTTCTTTTGGTCCTAACGTGAATTTCAGATTTTTCAGAGTGCATTAAAAGTAACTACTTTCAAGTTACCAGTTCCATCACATGCATAAGAAAAACACTGAAGGCTAAGCCTGACTTTTTCCGCTGCCTGTAAAATGACTACAAAGGATTCTGATTTCCCTTGCAGAAGCATCATTTAAATTATTAGGATGTAATTGCTTGATATTACCACTTTCAGTATTTCTGACTCAAAGAAACCAGTCCTATCACATCTTTGCTATAATTATTTTTAAATTATAAGACAGCGCAGGTAGCACTACCCATTCTATATTTGACTAACATTATTTCCAAAAAAAGAAGGCAGATGGTTACTGCAGGATGCTGACCACTCAAAACTCACAAGAAATCAATGCAAGATACAAAGATTCAAATACTACAAGGTCAAGGCCACCATAACACTTTTTATTATGCTACCTCTACCTTATTAGTAATTGATATTTAGAAGCGATCTAACTACATAATGAGCTTAATTTTACTGTAATACAAAACTGACAGACAGAGAGCTGGGGCGAACTGCAGTGAAAGATGCAATCTTCCCACGGTTACCAACAAAAACACATAAAGGAAAGTGCAAAGGAGGATATTAAATGATGGAGGCAATTTGCTCATGTTTTTGTTCAGAACACTCAACCTCCCTGAGGGCCCTGAATCTGTTATTCTGGATACAACCAGACAGGAACAGCTAAAAAAAATAAAAAAGAAGAAAAAAAAAAGGGCTAGAAGCGAAGGCTACTCTGCCAGCCTGAGGAACCTTTTATCCTTGTTCATAAGGAAAAAGCATGATGTTACAACCTGTGGCAGTGATCCTTGAAGGGCAATGTTTTCTACAAGGATTTTGATAAAGAACAACATGAAACAAACAACATCACTCTAATGTGCTAACAACAGCTCTGCCCACTACACTGACAGTACGTTCTCCTGTAGTTTTTACCAACCACTTAATGAAAGACACTTTCCTTCTCTTGTGCCCAAGACTGCATTCCTAGTGTCTCTTTCTCTGCTATTTGTGCACACCCATGACATCATTAATTTATTGACATCATTTGTGGTCTTACACTAACCACAGAGCGCTACTGCTGACTTTGAGGCTGAATCTCAGATATTTCTTATTTTAAATATGAGGAACAATCTAATTAGATACAAACGCACCTTGGGAATGAAGGGAATGACAAGCTGATGGGTAGTTATCTCAAGTTATATGACACAGCAACCACAGCAGTTTCTTTCTAATTTTGTTTTACATCTTCCTCTGATTTATTCAACTTAGTTAAGACGAGAAGTCGTGTTGTATGTTATCTAATTCATGGAATGAAGGCACTGGCCTTTCTGACTAACCTTCTGGTGCTGGCAGCACTTGTTCTTGGACAATTGCCTAGGGAATCGTTACTTTAAAAAAAAAAAAAAAGAAAGAATAAAAAAAAAGCCATTTGTATCAGGCATTAAAGAATCTGCTGACCTGAAAGGCGATGTTTTAAAATCAATTAAGCAACCAATGTGCACCAATCCTAGCTACCAACATCAACATGTCAAAGAATAAAACCGTGACAATTCTACTAAAAAAAGTTACTAACAGAATTAATTACCTTAGCACATTTTAAATGCACCACCGCAAGAAAAAAAAAGAAAAAAGAAAAGGTGTCATATGTGAAAATATCATATGTTTCCCCTGATCTGCCTTACTCCCTTTAGTAGTAATACAAGTTCGTAAAATGCCATTCTGCAGCACGCTCCTTCTCCCCCCTATGCAAGACTTGACTCATTCCTGATTCACGGACGTGGGATGCAAACAGAAAACCTGTCAGGTCTGATTTGCAAAAAGGATGGGTCTTCCCAGGCAAGTATGACTTAGTAAATTCCATGGAGTCTGGCAATTCTGAGAGTCAGGAGCATCTTCTTAAGCTCTTTTTCTACTCCCACATGCTAGGAGAGGTACACACACTACTTGCTACAATATCAGAAATGTTCGAACATACACTCTTTATGAAACTCTAAAGCTAAAATTACCAATCTTTCTAGACCACTTTTTAAAACACACAGTCTTGATATTTCCGTGTACATACAAATACACCTTTTAAATGTATTCTATTTAGAAAAGAAGGTGGTCTCACAATGAAACACCAGTTTGAGCCACAGATGAAACAGGCTGCCAAATTAGGCAACAAAACAAAAAGAACAATTGAGCCTGATGCTGCTGCAATGATACTGTCAGATGACACAGTACATATTTTATTTGTAGTGTTGCACAGGGGTGGTGTCGATCTTTCAAAGAAGGGAAGGAGCAACAGGTGCAGACAGTGAAAAATGCAAATGCTAAGCTACAAGAGAACATGAGGACATTTCCCACAATTACAACAGCTAACAGCGTAAGGAGCCCTCAGAAAAGTCATCTGGGTGGCTACAAGTATACTACATCAGTTATTGTTTTCCATGCTGAAACCATCTGTTACCTAAGGGCAGACGTGTACAGAACAGGAGAAAAAACAGTAGTTGCGTGTAACTTCTGTTATCAATAATTTGCCTTTTATCAACTGAAGGCTAGCGAGGCTACACGCAACGAACAGTTCAACTTTTCACATGGTTAGTTTAACTTCTCCCGTGCTTCTTGTAGAATGAAAGAGAATTTCCGATATACAGTGAGTTGACCCTGTAAAGGCAGCACAGTTAACTAAACACCACAGTCAAAGAAATAAATAAATCTTGACATTTTCAGGCAAAACTTTGGAAACAATTCATTCTGCTGGATCTACAAAACCCAGTACAACAGATTCTGTGAATGACTAGCACCAAGTGTTTCATCTATCCAAAATGCAAGCCAGCTTTTCAATTACTTGTTTCAAAATTGCAACCCAACAATAAAATAACTACTGCTAAAAGTAATTTGTCAATACCACATGAGATGGAGATCATCTAGGAGAAAAGAATGTAATACAGAAACATTCAGAACTGATTTTTTCCTGTGGTTTTAAAACAAATTAGCTGTCAGTGATTTGCAGAATAACAAGAAATACTGACTAATTAAAAATATTCAAGTATGTGAGCATGATTGCTGGGAAAGTAATGCCAACAATTTACTGGCTAGTTAGCCCCTCAGAGAATGCCAGCATTGGACAGTTCTTGATATTGGGAAGAAATGGTGTAGGTCTTGTATTAATTCATCATTCTGTTCATTGTAAGTCAGTGACAGATGACTGTGCCAATGTTACAGAATAACATTCATGAATAATCAGCACTTCCAGCTGAGAAATGCAAGGTTGACCTTTTTCAGCCGCCGGATACATATTGTATGTGTTAAGACACAGCAAATCAGAACATGCCCTACAGATACTGGCTGTGGCTATGTGTCTTTTAATTTATTTTTAAAACCAAGAATGGAAAATTGGGACTGTCTGAGAGAGATTTGAGGTACCAGTGAGCTTAGAGAAAGACTGAAGAAACGATTCCTCACAGCAGGATTTTCAAGACCTGCTGCTATACAGTTTAGAACCAAAATCCAAAAACCATAACAAGGACATCTTGAAGAACATACTTAGGCATCTGCTTTCATATGAGTGGAGAGAGTGTAGGATTTACTGTAAAGACTGAATACTTTGGTCCTTAAATCAAAACCGAGACAGAAAATTTCCTACAAGTTCTGCCTGGGTACCAATGTTGACTGTTCAGATATAAGATCCAACATCAATTTATTTTTACTTATGATCCTCTGATCACAGTTTAGAAGTTCTGTTTGGTTGGTTGGTTTGTTTTTTTTTCTTTTAAGGATCAATAAAAATGGTCAATGTCTACTTTCTGTTTCTCACACTCAAACAAGGTCAAAAAATGGAGACCAGGATGAGTGGAGTTCCTCAGGGGTCCGTATTGGGACCGGTGCTGTTTAACATCTTTGTCAGTGACACAGACAGCAAGTTTGCTAATAACGCCAAGCTGAGTGGTGCGGTCAACATGCTGGAAGGAAGGAATGCCAT
>RSEF01000002.1:108906332-108933760 GCA_003993805.1 Himantopus leucocephalus | reverse complement strand
GGGGAAGGTGCGGGGTTGGGGGAGGCCGGCGCAGGGGGAGTGGGAGGACATGGCGGCTTGGCCCCTCTTCTGCCTCAGGGGTCCCTCCCTGCGTGGGGCGGGTGCTAAAGGGCACCCTTCTTCCCCGTACTGGGAGAGTAAAGCGGCCCTAAAACTAAAAATTGGTGTCGGTGAAGCCGTGCGGCTCGGAGGCCCGGAGCCTGAGCAGTTTCCTGAAGGCCCGTGTAGCCTTCATTGCTCTGACCCCAACTGGAAAGGCGGGGGGAGTCTCTTCTGCTAAAGGTAATGGGAGACAGACAAGCGGGAGAAGAGAGTTATGGGGATTGTGGTGAAGAAAAGAGCTTAACCTCGCTGAGATGGTGGGTGTGTTTGTTTCCTGCCTATGAGAAATGTGTGATTGTTTCTTTTTAGATAGCCTCAAAGACCTGCGTTGACAGTTAGCTTAGAGGGCTTAACATCTGTGTGTGATCGTCTTTTAATGTGTATTTTAACACTGAATATAGCCATTTTGCTTATAAATCTCAATTTCACAGACTACAGTATAGATGTAATAGAGCTAACTAATCCAAAAATGCTATAATTTTAGTAAGAATAGTGACAGGCCATCCAGAAATTATGGATCAAAAGTATAAACTGTGATAGAGGAGACAACCTCCTCAGAATAAAAAAAACCAAAACACCTGTACCAGAGTATCTTATTCAAATTACTTAACCAAAAGTGCTTTTCTGTGGAATTCATTTTAAGCTTATGTTGGAAAGCATATGAAATAAAAGGCTTCTGAATCTCAAATTGTGTGCAGATTAAAGCATTGTGTATTTCAGCTTGATGCATTTGAGACTTTGCCTGTGATAAAAATAACACAATATAAAGGCTTGCTTTAGGGTTACATAGTGTGGCTTTCATCCAAGTAAGACAATAAAACCAACATAGAATCTGTATACAACTGTTTTTCCAAATTAAGCATGTATTGCATCTGAAGTGTCTGCCTACGACAAATATGGAAATGCACTCAAGTTATGGTAATTTTTATATTTGTTTTAGAAGTGTGGAAGTCATAATATTGAAATCAACATTTCCTGATGACTCACCTCATTTTACAATGTATATTTTTCCCCATATATATGTCTCTGTGTGTGCGTGGTGCCACTTAGTGTCATGATTCATTGTAGACATATAAATGACATATGAGGTTTTGTCTTTGTGTTGGTAAGTAAATTCTTTCATTTGTGTATGCAATGGAGAGTCTTTGATGATTCACAGCAGCAAAAAATTACTGTAGAGAAGCACTGGAAACTTCATGATGTGTAACAAAAAAATATTGTCAGGTGTTGTATTAGAAATCTTGAGATATCGTGTAGGTGGAAGTATTTTTCTTCTGTTGACTTTACTGTTGAGGAGCTGGATTTGTGAAGACTCTGGGGACAGTAGAAGCATGTTAGGGCGAGGCATGTAACTATGGGAGATTGCTGCAGTGCTTTATGCAATTCCTAACAATGCCGGCATTTATTTTTGCAGTAGTGATGCCACTGTAGTATTGGCATATAGGTAATTGCTTCTTTTCAGAGGTAGTCTAAAGTTTTAAAAATATCTGAAGTGCTTTGAAGGTAAAATATAAAGTCTTGACTCATGGTTAATAGGCCTTTCTTCTTGCATTTTAGTCTGAAAACTGGATTCTTGAAGTGGAAACCAGATTATGACAGTGCAGCTACCGAATATGGGAAGGCAGGTATGGATGGATGGATGTAAATATGGCCATATACCTTATGGTTTCAAAGTATTCTTAAAGGATAATCTCTGATAACGTTTTACATATTTTCAGTACATTGCTGTGTAAGTAAAACCATTGTGAAGACAAAGTAAGATGAAACAACAAAAACAATACTCTTAGTAGCACTCTAAAATGAATTTGAGGTTGTACTTTGAGATTAGAACAGTTGTAAAAACAATTTTTTTTTTAAGCTTACAACTTCTATGTGTGATAAAAATAAAGCTTTCGTTCTTTCACTTGTCCACCCACAAATCCTGTGACTTTACCAACAAAACAACAAGTATTCAGGCTGGTTTAAAACTTTGCTTTTTCATCATCTTATGATGTATGTCGTGACAAAGACTGTCTTGTTAAGGTAGAGAGATTCTGTCAGGTTTTCTTTTAGGCATAGTAAGATCTCTTTCCTCCTTTTTTTCCACTGCAAGCGTCATGCTGAATATAAAATTTGTACTAGTTGTTTCCTTTTTGCTTTTAATTTTTTTTTTTCTTTTTGATAATATTAAAATTTAATCGTGTTTTTTTGGCTTCTTATTCTAGGCCTTTCTACTCATTCATTTAAGCCTGAATAAAAAAATAAGAACTTGAAAGAGCAACTGGAGCATTTATAAATTGGAATTTATTTTGCATCCTACTTCAATATCCTAACAGTCTAATGGAGATAGAAATAAGTATTTGTGCCCTGAAGTGGTTGTGTTGAGGAAGTTGTTATAGGTGTGGTTTGTTGATGGTACAGTTCTATTCCTGTTTGTGTAACCTCTAATGATGAAAACTATATACATGTGCATTCCTGCAGTTCTGTAATGAAAATACAGAATGAGTGAGTTCCAAAATCCAGCTAAACACATTATGCACAATGTGTGGTACAGTGATGGTATGGAAGTCTTGTTGACAATAAATGTTTTTAATGGTAACTAAGTGACTAACGAAGCAAGGAGGACTGTCATAGGAATTTTTTTTGGAAAGGCTTGGTGAACTGTAACCACTAATTTAAAAAGTCTGTTTGCATGTTTAGGTGGCTAAATTGTTGAGCAGAAATGGTGAAAAAAGGAAAATGGCAAGCTGTAAATAAGACCTTTATTTGATTTCTTGCAGCTGTTGCTTTTAAGAATGCCAAGCAGTTTGACCAGGCAAGGGAAGCCTGTTTACGGGAAGCTGAGGCACATGAAAACAATAAAGCGTATCTTTTCATTGATTGTTATTCTTTTTTTCCAAGAAGCTGACTAGTTGCTACTTAGAATGGGGTAATGGGGGTTGGTAGAAGAGGTATTTAATATATTTGTCAGTCTAAAGAAATTGTCTTTTAAAAGACTATTCCTGTGTGCTCTGAGTGGGAAAACTAAGCGCTCTTTTGGTTTGAAAATCTGTGTTGTTTCCAGTAACATTTGGAGTGCTAAGATGCTGACCAGTGCCTGAGATGTCTAGGTACTTCTTCAGAAATGATTGTATTTTTTTTGTTAAATACCTACAAATGGGTAGTATAAACTAAATGCAATTTTGACATTATTACAGTACTTGTAGTAGTATTTAGTAACCTGGAACATATTTTAAGTAAATGTGCTTTTTATAACTTTACATGCAGTTATACTTTATGTTGCATTTATTCTGTCCTTAGAAGCATTTATTTTTGACACCTTGCTTACAAATATAGTAGGTTTGACTTGCCTTTATGGGATACCTTGCTTTGAAACTAGTACTTGTATAAGATTTTGCACACTAATTATTTTTCTGCATTATATTTTTGTGGCTTTTGTCCTTGACTTTGACAATGTTACTTCCAGTCTCTTCCATGCTGCCAAGTAAGTACAGAAGCACTGAGTAATCTGAACAAATTTTCTAACATATGCTACGAATATGAACTATCACTTTGATCTCGCTGTAGTAAGTGGTATGGTTCAAGTGATTTCGCTGTTTCAAAATCAGTTTAATGGAAGCGCGGGCTAGGAAAGTCTGAAAACCTGCAATGGCCATCTGAAGAAATTATGATTTTGACATTCTTCAGCAACTTTTTGATACAAAAAGTTCATCTAAGAAAAAATATTTTATAACGTTGAAATTCTACACATTCTTATAAAGAAATTTTTAATTAAAGAGTACTTCAAAGCAAACAGATAATGACAAATAATCCAAGTATTGCCTGCGAGTCAGATCATGAGAATAGATTTTTAGTGGGGAGTGTGGTTGAAGCACTTCATTTGTGGAAGACAATGTTACACATACACTCTCTCATTAAATAAAACACTTGAAACCTTTTCAAAGCATTAAATATTAACAGTGAAGTGATAGCTGATTCATGCTGACTTTTGCTGCATAATTACAGCTTGCTGAAATACACCATATCTAAGTAAATTGTAAATTTTTTTCTCTGCAGAGCTTATGAACAAGCTGGCATGATGCTAAAGGTATTTTCATTTACTGGTTTTTATTAAACTGTTCAGTTTTATAGTAAAGAATACTGTGCACTGAACCATTTTACAAATATATATAAGCGAATTGCATATTAAAGTGATATTTTTCTGTTGACTCATAGTCCCCACCAATACCCTCAGTTGGTTAGGGAAGTGACATTGGTAATTAGGGGAAAAAAAAGTGGTTTTCATTTTGTAGAAGGAAAGGTGAGGGCCTCATGTCAGAGGGTAATGGAAGAGTGGTGCTGCTTCTGCTCTAAACTACCACAAATTCATGCCTTACATGAAAGTTTGGTGCTTACAAGTGAATTTTAGGGAGTTGGTGGTTAACTTTCACTAGCTCTACAAGTTTGAAAATAAGAATGGGAATCTTAATAAATAAGGTATTACAGTTTGGTTTGATTTGTTTCATTGTACATAAACATAATTCCTGACAGCAGTATCTCTCTGACTGTTGCTTTGCAGGAGATGCAGAGGCTCCCTGAAGCAGTTCAGTTGATCGAGAAAGCCAGTATGATGTACCTGGAGAATGGGACACCAGATACAGCAGCTATTGCACTGGAACGGGCTGGAAAGTAAGTCTGTGGTACTGGTGGCTAGCATGCATGCAGGGCATGGGTATGTCTTTGGTTTTATTTCTTGTCTTTTTGATGCTTTTAGGTTAAAAAATTTTTTCATTTCACCTGAAGATAAATTATTTATGCTTATTGCAGGTTAATAGAAAATGTGAGCCCAGAGAAGGCTGTGCAGCTCTATCAACAAGCAGCATCAGTGTTTGAAGTAAGTGGGGGTTTTTGGGTCGTTTCCTCCCCAGCCCCAGCGAAGAACTTTCCAGTCCCAGAAAGTATATGAGGATGAGTGAATTGGTGTTTAGGGTCAATTATAAAGGTGAGAAAAAGCCTGAGATTAGGCTCTAAATTACTCAGCCACTGATGCGGAAGGAAGGAAGAATAATGAAGCTGAGGGCTTCTTATGCTGTAGAGAAGGAGATTATAAAAGTTAGGAGTTAGTTTGCTTTGCCTTTTTCTCAGTTTGGGACTTGACTGAATCTGAATTTTGTATGTTGTCAAGTTTTCTGCCTCTCGTTGGGCAGCCTAGAAGGTAGGGAACATGTCCTGTTGAGTCCTGGAGTCTAAAATAGTTTGAAATTCTTGAAGGCGCAGAAAAAAAGAGTTTGCTTGATGCTCTACACATCCCATGAGCAGATGGTTTGCCTTTTTGCTACTGCCTTTGGCCTACTTCTCTATTGTCAGTTGTCATGTGTTTCCAGATTGGCAAGTTTGCATTAATGTTACTTTGTGCTATAGATCCGTATAGGAGCTGGCCGTGGGACTTGGGTGCACCAACACTCTTCCCTTGAGTGTGTGAACTGCTGATAAAATAATTAGCAGTTTTTCTGAGTTACAGATGACACACCTTAATTAAGGTCTAGTGCTCTTAATTCTATGAAAATGAAATACAAATGCATGAATTCTTTTTGTTCTTTTCTAGAATGAAGAACGTTTACGGCAAGCATTAGAAATGCTAGGGAAGGCATCAAGACTTCTAGTCAGAGGACGCAGGTATAGCTTTATGCCTTTTTTTTTTTCAAATGTAATTGAATCTTTAATAGTGACTTTCATTGGGTGTTTTTCTTGCTGTTGTTGGGTTATATACTGTTACTTAATTCTTCTGAGAGATGCACTTCAAACTAAAATTCAGTTTCTGTGGGATATGCCATGTTCATCCAGGAACCACCTGTTTTGTGTTCTGGAATGGGAGAATTTGGGCTGTAAGGCTTTGCGTTCTTTGTGTTTGTTGAATAGCTGGAAAGCACATACGCCAGTTTTGATTATTAAACTACTTCAGGATTTTTTTTTTTTTCCTTCCAGCACTAATATGTAGAAAGTACTTGAAAGTCTTTTACAGCTGTGGAATATAAAGCAGGGGAATTGGGTGACTAACCTGAGGAAAGAAATCTGTTTGTGGCTGTCTGATTCTGGACTTCTTTAAGAAGAGCATATCTTGGAGTCTTAATGGGAATTTATTTTAATGGTTGATTGCTGGCACCAAGCTTGACCTGCAGTTCAGCTTAGACTTGTTTCACTGAAACATGTAGTTCCTTTAAGAAATTGTCTGGGTTTCTAACTCTGCTTTTAAGATGCTTTACTGCACTGCAGAATTGTAGTCAGAAAATGAAATTTACAAAGTAACTTGAAAGTCTTTCTGTGAAAGCAAGTCAACATAGCTTCAGAGCATCTGAAAGACTTGATTGCTGTGCTGCTTTATAGCTCACGTGGTTTTGCTAATTTCTAGAAGTTTAATATGATTAAAAGAGTATTCAAACTCAAAAGCAGTTACTATGACTTAATATTGATAGTTCGTGGATATCAGACTTACTGATTGCTTATAGTAACCTCATGACATACAGAAATCTGTTAGGGTATGTAACAAGGCATTCATTTTGTACAATGTTATGAAAAATGAAGTTTCTCTGAAAGAATACCAGAGATGTTCTTAGCCTGCATGTATCCGAAAGGAATTGCTGACTATGTATTTCTTTACTCTGTAAGTAAGATCTACTGCTGATTTTTAGTTGTGTTGCTTTTTATTCCAGTAGACTTGCTGATGCGTTAGTTAAATGCTTTGTAATTAGCCTCAGGTTCACTATGCTGTATTCCTGGCACTGATAGTCCTGTCTCTTTGGTTTTTTAGATTAGATGAGGCTGCATTGTCTCTTCAAAAGGAAAAAAGTATTTATAAGGAAATTGAAAATTACCCAACATGCTATAAGGTAAATTCTAAGAGGCAATTTCTGATAGTGCATTTCAGGTTTTTCCTTGGTAGCTAATAACAGCTGGTATCTGACTGACAATATGTACCTCTCGATTCAGGGATATGTTTCTTGCTAAATGATGAGAATTTGTAGTAGTGTGTGTTTCCATAACCTCTAACTGTGCTTTTTTCACTACTATAACGTTGAAGATAAGATACTGTTACCTACAGGAGCTGTCAAAATCCACAAACACGTCAAAAATAAAGATGTTATCAAAAACAACAAACCACAAAAACTGTTACTTAGTGCAATAGTTCATTGCAGTGTTATAGGAGATAATCTGTTTCATACCACCTGAGGATATGGCTTACTACTTTTTCACTATGAAGTTCTGACTCTCTTGTGATAGTATCTTAGAATCATTGCAGATTGTAGAATCACAGAATCTTCTAGTTTGGAAGGGGCCTTTAAGATCATTGAGTCCAACCATCAACCTAACACTGCCAAAATCGTAATGACATTTTCACGCTAAATATTAGCAGTCCAGTATGTTTCTCATATTTTACTCTTAATTTCTAAAGAATCATCAGGTTGGGGTTTTTCTTTTGTTTTTGTTTAGAAAACTATCGCTCAAGTCTTAGTTCATCTTCACAGAAATGATTATGTTGCTGCAGAAAGATGTGTGAGGGAAAGCTATAGGTAAGTCTACTTCATGTTCTATAATTTTCAACTGAACGTTTCATTAATGTAGATCTATTCTTAAGAAAGAGCAAGGAAACACTCTCTGTCAAGAAGTTTTAAGCCTGTACTTCCATTGACTTACAATACAATAATAGCATTTTCTGCTATATGGCTATCAGGAGTTTTTTTTCCACAATTAACAGATTTAGCTGTAATTACCATGGTGACTCTTAATGAACCTAAAATAAAAAGTTAGTCATAAAGTAGTTATGTGCAACAGGTGAAATAAGATGGAGATTAGAAGTTCTTCACATTTTTGTTCCGTGTTAAAACCTGAGCAGAATACTGTTATGGCTAGGATTCTTGTCTTACTGATATCCTTTGGGTTGTGTCTTGTATTGTAAACAAATGTTTAGGATTAAAAGTGTTTCTGGATGTTGCTAACTGATTTTAATTTTTTCAGAATCTTTTTTCCATGACATGTGGAGGCCCTTAAAAAGTTGAAATTCTAACTTGTCATTACCATGGTTTTTTATACTTTAAAGATGGAGATACAGAATGCAGTCTCAAAATGCGCAATAGCAGCATCCTAGTATAATCAATTAAACTACCTAGTATGGTGATTAGAGATTAATCTAAATATTTTTGTTAAAGAAACTCTTGCAGCATGTGAATTACTACCTTTCTGGTTACGTTGGTTTAGGAGATCTTGCCCTTGTCATACATTGGAAGAAAGAAAGCAAGATTTCTGCTTTTTGTGACTTCTTTTTTTTAGATAGTTGATTGAACTGAAAGATAATTTAGGAAGCAGAAAGTAGTTCAGTTGAATACATTGAAATCAAGAAGACATTCTTTACACATCCAGGAGAAAATTGTGGTGTCAAAATCTGGATTAGTGTTTAACCCTGGTTCCGGAGGCTTTTCCCGGTAACTCTCTGTTTCAGCTTTCATTAGGACATCAGTAACAAAATACTGTAACAACATATTTTAACTCAGACTGTTTTTCTAGTGAAATGACTTGAACATATGTGTAAGTTAAATTGTACTTTATTTTTAGAAAGAATCTTTCAGGATCAGTCTTTCAACATCTTGTTCATATTTTCCAAGTTCTCAATTTGTACTTTATACGTAGAAACTCATGACAGAATTTTTCTGTACGTAAAGTGGAGGAAGAGTTTTTTGACTAATCAGGAAAAATTGAAAAATTCTAATACTGTCTTTTTGTCTTGACTATGATTGTGGTCTTATTCTCAGCATGCAAACTAATGTTGCTGAAAGTTTAATTTTATGGATGTGATCCATGTACCTGGAGAAAACGAAGTGGTTATAGGCAGTTTTGTGGAATAAGCAGTCCATCACATTCTTGAAAGGTGCTTGCTCTTCTGCTATTACTCAGCAGCATTTAAAGACAGAATAGCTGAGTGTCAAGTAGATTGCTGAAATGCGCTAAATGAACTCTTAATTTCCTTCAGTATACCAGGATTTAATGGAAGTGAAGACTGTGCAGCACTAGAGCAACTTTTAGAAGGGTATGACCAGCAAGATCAGGATCAAGTTTCTGAAGTCTGTAATTTGCCACTCTTCAAATACATGGACAATGATGTAAGTAGGCAGTTCCTGTGGATTTTTTTTTTATAATACTTTTGCTCGTTCAGGTTGTGAGAGTTTTTTTCTAGTAGACAAAATAAGAAGAGCAGGGTTCATGCATTTATTTTGACTTGCTCTGTCATCCTGCCCTGTGCCTGTGAACTTTATGGATTCTTTTACTTTGCTGCCCGCCAATGTAAATTCCCACATTGTTGTTCCTTTCAGATGGTGGCAAGGCTTAGGTGAAAGAGCAGTTTATTATGGATTTGCTGAGTTCATTTGACGAGTTGACCAACTTTCAGTTCCCTTCTGCTTGGTTCCTTAGGGGACATAACAGTTTGCTGCTTATGCTTTATCTGAGAAATACCATATACCTGATACAGGTGCATAAACATTGCAGAATATGATGCCTACAGGATGGCATTGTTGAATGGCTTTTTTTTCATCAGTTATTCCTTAGCAAGGCACTAATTAGTGAAAGATTTTTTTTTAATTTTATTTTAAGGTAGTAGTGTTCCCCCTCCCCCTTTTTTTTTTTAATTGTACTTTTAAATTGTAGGAAGTCTAAGTATAGGAAAGGTGTGAAGTAAAGGAGAGATACATCCGTGCCAAACTTTGTAACAGTATTGACTAATTTTACTTTGTAACTACGTTAAATAGTAAAAATTAAGGTATTAGTCTTATTGAAAAACACTTGTAAGAATTTTTACATGAACTTTTACTAGGTAATGTATGCAGAGCTGCATACTGAAATTTTTTTTTGTTTTTTTACATAAAGCTTGAACCGTAGAAGCTGTAGGGTGTGGCCAAATTATTCTATAATAAGCAGTGTCAGTACAGGTCTCGCATCCCATTCTCAAGAGTGTTTGAGATGGAGGGGGGAAAAATGAACCAATGTTAGGGTTGTTCTAAGCTGGAAAAATATACTCTGAAAGCAGCATCAGCCTGTTTTCTGTACTGAATGTTATCTGCTTGTTTGTTGTGAGCGTCAGTAAATTCCATGCAGTGTAATTCAACAAGATTTCACTTCTGTGGTGGTACAGAAATTAAACTTGCCTTGTTATTGTCAGTATGCCAAGCTTGGTCTTACATTGGTGGTCCCAGGAGGTGGAATCAAGAAGAAATTGCCAAACGCTGCACAAGACAAAGCAAGAGCACCAGCCACAGTGGGCTCTCATGCTGAAGAGGAAGAGGATGAATATTCTGGTGGACTATGCTAGCTACAGACATAGGTTGTCTTAAATATCTGACTTATTTGTGATGTTGAGCATATCCAAAGGTACCAGATTTACCAGAGCTTCATTGCAATTGTGATATGGGAATGCTAATATTAACTTGGCAGCTTATGGGTACAATGTAGGAGAAAAAGCATGATTGTACCTATCATCTTGAAACACTTTTGGGCTTCATTTCTCACCTGGTAGGAGCTTCCTCAGGGCCCTGCCTTCAGTTGATGGGGGGGAAAAAAATGAGAGAAATTTTTACTAAAAGCACAGTGTAAAAGAAACCAAAACCCTGGAAGCACTGGAGTTGGGAGAGTGGTACAAAATTTCAGGTGCTGGATTTCAACAGCTGACTCTTTTTGGTCCCTGTAATGTGTTTGTGATTGTTCTCTGAGTTAAATACACGATCATTCATCTCCTATTTATCTCCCATTTAACACCATTTAAGGCAGACTGTGCCAGCCAAGATTTTTCACTAGGGGGAGCATTCAGTTTATTTTCAACGTGTTTTTACTCCACTTCAGAATATTATTTTAATACCTTATTCTTTGCAAGCAGTATCCATCTGGGTGTGGAAAACACTAAGTCAACTAGTTTGAAGCTATCTTGCAAGCTTAAAAGTACACACACATCTTTCATCTTGAGAACTTTATTGACCTGAAGTCTTTGGAAATAAATGTGTTCATAGTGTTTGTAATGTTCACCTTGGGAATGGAAGGAGTGGGCAACCTTTTTTAGCGGTGTTTCTGAAGCATGCCATAACTGAAAAAGAAACCAAAGGTAGCAGATAATGTGCATTGAATATAAAGCTCTGAAGACAATGTTTAACAAAAACCTATGTGCAATGTTTCAATTATATGTTTGAGTTCATAAGTGTTCTAGGTGTTTATTTACTAATCAATATGCTAGTCTATGAAGACACTTCATTCTTTCGTATTTTCAAAGCATAGAACAGCTATCTTACAAATGGCATTTTTCAAACTAGCTCAGAATCCAAAGTAACCAAATTTTAATGCATCTTCTCTATTTTTATGTGGTTTCAAGTCGTCATGTGTTTTGCAAGGTTCTGTAGTGTCTTAAATTTGTTCGACCACTTTATGCTTACAAGTTTCTTCAGAAGAACCTAATCAAGATCTGCACTAGGGTGAGATCACTTGGAATCCAGCAGGGATTTGTGTGTGATACGTGATGCCCAAAGTTCAATAAACAATAGACCAGAAGCACAGTGTGAAGTGTTGGTACAGTTTCTGCCGTGTTAAGGAATTGGATGTCTTAAAAAATATCAAGCATATGTCTGACATACATGTGATGTCTGACATCAGTACGTCAGACATAATTGTGATGAAGGCAAACTTTTAGAGGGTTAATAGTCACTTTCCTTGGAGTGGCTAGTACTCAGTAGTGATGGGTGCACAAGCTACAGCACGAGTTGCAGGCAGGGCTGCAGTAAAAGTCACCTTATTCAATTTAATGGGTGTTGAAAAAGCAGTTTTGTCTGTGTATTATGTAATAATCAGCTTGGATTTTAAAACTATTTGAGACTACACCTGTAGTTCGGTACTGTCTGACAGGTAAATTCCCTTTGTTATTAATGATGTATATAGAATTTCTTGCTCTTCTATAAAATAGTCTAAATGAAATTTTGGGAATTAAATTGCTTTTCTCTGATTACAAGTATACATGAAAGATGGTTTTGAAGACTTTCTGGTAACTCTTCTTTATTTACCATTGGAGCAACTCACTCCAGTTCACTCAACTTCTACCTTCCGGATTTGCTCATGAAGGTGACCATGCACTTTTTACGGGGAGTCTTTATCACAAGTAGGAAAAAAACCCGCATATGTAGGAGCACTGGGAACACTAAGTAATTTTCTTCAAGGTTTTCCTGCTACTTCCAATTCTGAAATCAGTTTTGTTGAATGTTCCCAAGGAGTCTACTTTTTTGTGTGTGTGTGAACAGTTGTATATACCTGAGAAGATGACATGCATAGGAGGAAAAATTGGGAGCCTTGTGTGCTTCTGTGAGAGAACTTGCAGGCTTTATTTAAACTGTGCTTGTAACACTAACAGGCCCTTGAAAGAAAAATTAAAATTTATTCATTAGATTCTTAAAGCATACTTTTCATATTGCCAAAGAAAATAGATGTGCAAGACTGTCTTCCCACCCCCTCAGCTTTTTTCTCTTTTCCCTGTGCCAAGTGTGGAAAATCCAGGATGAAAGTAACTTGTACTGAACATGTTAAGCTGCCATTGAATTGAAAGGGGCTTCTCCAAATCTTAGGAGTAGAATCTTAATCTTTGATTGCAATGTTGCTGCAAAGACCAAATCTGCAGAAATGGAAGTGTCTGAAAATAAGATGGTCTATTTTATATAACTTATTCTCCTATTTTAGGCAGTTAAAGTGGGATAGGAATGTTAACTGCCTTTTAGTAAATGTTTAACTATAGAAGAAGCTGTGTGTATATTACGTGTTAGTGTATGTTTCTATCTTTCAAAGCAATTTGCACACTTATGTAAATACCATTTTAGTGATTTAAAGTGGAAAAAAATACCATTTACAGAAAGAAAGGTTGCAAAACCAGTGTTGACTGTAAGAAAAATAAAATAAAATTGTGCATGAAGGCTGGGTGATGGCCAATGCAATGTATGTGTGAAATCAGATTTCTAAATTACCTGTAACTTAAGATTCAGTATGGCCAAGTGCAGTGTGAAACCTGTGCTTTATTTGTTCTTTTTCCAAATCTGTCGTGTATTAGAGTACAAAATGTGTTTGTAACAGCTCTACAGGTACTGCTTCTTGAAAAGAGGCTATGCGTTTCATCAACATCAAAAATAAAACTTGAAATTACTGCACTTGTGCTAGCTTTTCCTGTTGTTGATCAGGTCCTGTTGAGCACCACCATTTGAAAATGAATTTTTTTTTTTTTTAATCTCAAGCAGATTTTGTGTGTGACCATTTGTCTGCAGATCTTGTCACCGAGCATTGCAGGTATATTATGTGATCAAGGACTAAGTCTTGGGAACTTACTGGCTCAGGTTTCAGTGGTCAAAGTCAGTGTGTCCAATCTTTGTGGACATTTGCTTACAGCCCATTTCATTTATCCTGTGGTTTTTGTTTTTCTAACTGACTTTTCCTACCTTTCTACTGGCTTTCATTATTTGAGACGGTGACACATCTTAGGCAATTCTGTCCACTCAGAATAAAAGGTATGTACGTGTGTTGCCTCTTTGCTGATTGTAACATCTTGGTGGTTCACTCTTAACACTCCACTTCCCAAAGGCTTGTATTCAGAAAACAAAATTGTTATATTGGGTGATTGTCAGACCTGAATTTGTTGTCTTTACCAACACGAGAGAAATAATTGATTCTCCAGTCTCTGGTCTTCCTTAATCTTGGCTAATTATGCAAGGCATAGTTATGATTTGAAAAAAGACTTTCTAATGAGGAGGGTGGACATACAGATTCTTCTGTTTGCCATAGAGATAAAGCACTTGTTTCCACAGTTGGGCGGGTTAAGTGCGTAGCAAACTCTTGAAGTCTTCTGGAAGAATACACAAATAAGCTCCAAGATTTACCTGAATATGCTGAAATCCAGAAAGGACTGAGAACATTTATGGGAGCAGCAGAGATGTGAGAAAGGTTCTTGCACCAAACTGTGCCTTGAGTATCGATACTCACTGTGACAGGTGCATCGTGTGTGCCTCTGGGCTCTGCTGGAGGCTGAAAGAGGTGCCCACACCAAAACGACTGAGGGTCAGTTGAGTGTGGAGGATGCCTGAGCCAGCAGAACTTCAACATCCATTTCCAGCAAGGGTAATTTTAGAAATGGTCATTGCTGTTCAGCAAGAACGTGTAAAAGTGACTTAACCGCCATTTATGTCATAGGTTTTTGCTGATTTTTTTTTTTTTTTTTTTTTGGTGGTGATNGAGAAAGGTTAGTTTTGTTTTGGATTGATTCCTCCTTTACCTATATAATTTCATTTGTATGCTGAAGTGTCACTGATGCATGTATGAGCAGCTCTATAAATCAACATGGGTGGTTTTTTTTCTCCCAAAGTTTAATTTGTACTTCTATTACAGATTTGGGGGGAGAGGATTTTCTTTTAAAGCGGGGGTGTTACTTATATTTGAATGAAAACTGATTCTGTTAAAAGTATATAAGTAAGTTTCTGTATGTGCTGAATTTGTACAGACATAGTGAAGAGGGTGGGGGCATTTGAAGTATAAATGTGAATTTTAAGACTGCTGTGTTCATTAGAGTTAATTAATCACATTTATCACTTGGGTCAGATTTTCAAATCTGTTTTCATCCATGAGAATGCAAGCTTGTCACTATTCAGTTGGATCCATTGGGAGTTTGAAAAACGACTGGTTTTTGACACTTCAAAAGCCATAGATCTTTACACAATTTAAGGATGTGAACTCTATAATCGGAGGCTTCATTATTGCAGAAAAATAATTTTCTACTATTTTAAAGTCAAACTGGCTGGAATACTTGAATGCTGAAGAATCTGGCACTGAAGTTCTTCAGTGTGACAGGAATCATCCCTCAGATGGTAAGAACTAAGCTGCTCTTGGAAAAAATTTTTTTTTTCTTATCATCTAGGTTTATAATCAATGGTGAGCGTTTTTGGATGTAGGAAATAGGAAAAAGAGGCTCCCCCCCCTCCCCCAGCCCCAACAACTAGTAGTGGTAATAAAATTGGAGCAAGTAGCTGTAACTTCCTAGAGCAAGAGGGAACCACTTGGGATCTGTGGCTGTTTGAGCACGAGCAGGGCTTATTAATCTCTAAGCTAATGGTCTGTAGAGGATGCCCAAGAGCTGGGCTTGTCTATTCCTGAACCTTAGTACCTGTTGGGAGATGATGTGTATGAGTGCTGTATCCGACCACCTCCCAAAAGGCTGCCGGGTCTTTGTTTCAGAGTTGTTGCTCTTTAGCCGTGATTTCCCGTGCGTACGTGGTGCAGCAGTGTAGCCTCCAGCCTGGAACGGGAGCGAGAGGCAGCTGCAAGGCTGCACGTACGTTTAAAGAACATATGGCTGCTGTTGGCTCATCTGCTGAGTCTCCTGGGAATAGTGGTAATGAGCACGGCTGGGCTCCGAGGTGCACGCTGCTGGGACGTTAACTGGTGTGCAACCAGTTTAGATGGCTTGACGGAAATGTTTTGATACTGGAGTGGCAGAAGTAGGACCCATCACGTGTAAAGGGAAAATGGGTTATCATAAGTTGCCTTGCATGGTTTGGATATATATTTATATGCCTGCTTTTTTTTGCTTTACTTCTAAATTCGGTGTAACCCGGAGTGGATTTGTTTTCCCAAGAGCGTTGTTACTTTGTTAGCGCTAGATGGTGCCGCAGAGCAAGCAGAGGGCTTTCCTCCGCTGGTGGGAAGCCTCTTCTCCGTGGTCTAGGACAGCTTTTACTTTTAAGTACGCTCAGCTGGAGTATTGATTTGGTTCAGGACATTCTCCCGGGGACCTGCTCTCGCTACTGCTTCTCATGACTTGAAACACCCGCTTGAAGTCGGCGAAGAGAGCAGCCGTGCGGGGCTGAGCCATCGCCTTCCCCTCCAGCGCTGGCTGGTGCTGCACGCTCGCTGCCGTGCCCTCCACCACAGTACGGCTGCCCTGCGAGGTGGCTTTGGCCACTGCTGGGGCAGATGGGGTCGGTGCTGCCTACAGCCTTCCTCCAGCGTTACCGGCTCTTACGGTTTGCCTCACGGTTGAGCTTCCCGGCCCGACGGCTGCTGTGAGTCCCGTGGGCTGGCTGGAGAGCTGCTCCGAGCGGGGCTGGCGCCGGCGGCCTGGCAGAGCTGGCTGCCGGTCAACGCTTCCGCTCCCTGCCTTGTTGGAGAGTTGGTGGCAAGGGGCTGCCTTGGCTGCCAGCTGTTGGCTGCGCTCCGCCAGCTGTGCTGCCAATGGACTCTCGGGCAGTCCGTTGTGCTGCAGGCAGGAGGCAAGGGGGCTGCTCTGCAAGAGCATGGCTCTGGTCATAAGGAAGACTACTTAACCCGTGCTGTGTTTTTCAGGATGCCTGAGAATAAATAGAGGTCAAATCCTCCCTCCCCTTGTGCTGATACCCATCTCCTTCTCACCTGCCCCCCTAAAATTAGACAAATGCATTAATTTTTTGCTAGAGTGTTTGAGCACGTGATAAATGGGCCCTTCAAGAGGTTCAGATCACAGCTGTGGTGGATATGACAAATTCGTGTTTCTCTCCTCTGAATGCGGACCTGGGAAATCAGGTGGTTAAGAGCCAGGTTACAGAGGGTAGGTAGGTAAAGAGTACAGTACAACAGTTAAAAAAAAACCACCAGTAAAAAATAAAACATTAGCCAGCGTGCAGTATAACTTGTTAATAGAGATTTTCAGCTCTAGGGCTGGCTGATTCTGTCACAATTGCAACTCTCCTTGCAGCCACAAAATTTTATGAAATGCCTCCTGGACAAAATGCAGCATTAAGGACAGAAATCAGCAAGTTGCGGGGCAGGGAGTGGGGGTGTGTGTGCAGAGGAGAAGTTAGCTGGAAATGGAAGGATTGAGGAAGTCGGTCATCATGCAATGGTATGTTGGCTGATAGAAGAGAGGGCTCCTGCTGGAATTTGCTGAAAGGACTATGCTTCAAAAAAATGCCACTTTCCTATTCATCCGCGAACGCAGGGAGGGAGACACATTCTGGGATTTGCATCCTCTGCCTGTTACAAACGGAAGGCAATTCAGGAATTAAAGGTATAAACCTTGTAGCAGCAGACAGGGACTTTTTGTGTGTGTGTATGCAGCTGACAACTTTCTAGCCAACACCTTCCCTGCTGCACTGCTCAACAACTGTCCCAGAGTAATTGTGTTAGTAATAATATAGCAGAGAATTCATGAAGTGTAAAGACCTATGGTACCCCACGTGTCTTATTGGTGCCAAGTGTTTTATTTAACTGACCACCATCCAGTAATTTTCTGGCTCCCGTCTTGTGTAAGTGTATGATTTTTCCAAGCTGAATAGCTGGAGAAAGAATGAGGATCCTCTCGGCTGCGCCCGAGCCTGAAGCACAGGCTGGTGTGTAAGGAGTGGTTAAAGCTGGATGGACTCGGGTAAGGCAGCTGTGTAGCAACACTAACTGAGCAAAATATTTTAAACCTTTGATAACAGAGATGCAGAAACACTGGTATATTTAAAACTCCTCCTTTAAGCAAGATGTTGTTCTGGTAATTCAGTGGTCTTAATGATTATCCTCCCAAACTCACCAGATACTGCATCTTGTGGGAATTCCTCAGAAATAAGTTTCTTTGAAACACCAGCTGACAGGTATTTCTCCCCCCTTTTGAAATACTTCAGACTATTCCTGAGGCAGGGCATGAGTTTGGTGACAAGCTCTGCTGCTGAGGAACTTTAAGAAGGAAAAGAAAGCACCCTTGCCTTCTGTTGATTCAGATAGAGGGAGATGTATGTAGAAAGCTTATGTGATATTTTTTTCCCCCCTTAGATCTTAATATTCTCTAATATAAGGAGTAGGGTTTTTTTTTCCCTTTGTTGTTCATGCATGTTAGAATGCAACCTGAAATTCAAATAGCTGTTTTTCTGTGTGTCCTTCTGTAGCCATTAGGTAGCAAAAAATTTCTTGTGGTTGAGATGGGGGCAGGAGGGAAATGGAGAGAGAAAGCACGCGCGTGCCTGCACACACGAGTCACTTGTTCCTCTTCGGGTGTGTTAACACAGAACTACTTGTGATCTCTTGATAGGCTGTCGGATGGCTTCGTGTATATATGCTTTTGCTACATTTTTTTTTGCCTGGAGATGCTACGATGATGTTGGAACAAATGTGAATGCCTCATGGTCGGTTTAGTGCAGCCAAATGAAATCTGGTATTAATGACATGCAGCCAAGGTAGTAAATGCAAGCAGCAGCCTGAATGCGTACACGTGCTATATACGTACCTCCACTTGCATTTATGACATGATAATTTTTGTTTTAGAAGGTCAGGGATATCTAAAACAGGAAACATATTTCAGAAGTAGTGTTTCTTCACAAGACGGAAGTGCAGTAATGGGATAACTTGAAATTTACGGTAATTTGGGGTATGCATTAATTGCTTCAACACTTTCAAAGAGATTTCTGTTTCAAGGATAAATTTCTGTGTATCCATTTTGCACGAGATAGAGATGGAGAAACACTCCACATCTGTGATTGCTCCACTGGACTTTGAAATAATTTGTTAAAAATGTAAGGGGAAATGCAAAGTAATTTTTTTTTCAGGGTATTTCAGGAATAGTTAAAAAAAAAGTTAAAAAAAGCTTATGCCTGTTGAGTTTTCCTTATAGCACATTGCATTGTGAATAATTCTGCTGACTTCTGTATGTAGTCTTGTATTACTATAATAAAAAATATTGGCTGCTCTTAAATATAGATATTGCAGTTACTAAGACTCTTGTCTTTATGGACCAGAAGATGGGAAATGTTAATTAATAGATTCAATATGTCTGAAGCATAGAAAAAGACAAGGAGGCAGTGTGTGATGTGGAAAGGAGTGGACTTAGAGAGCAGAAACCAAGGAGGGTTCCAGCCCACTGCTAAGAGTGCGTGTGCCCTCTTACGATTTCCTGACCATAATCATGAAGAAGGGTGAAGGAACAACTGGAGACGGAATGTGTTGTTTGACAAACAGAGAACCATAACATGAACCACACATCTGATGGCTGGTGTAAATCATACAAGTTGCTTTTTTTGTCAGAGATTTAAAGGCGTTTTGAGCATCATTGACAATTCTGCTGCAATGCAGTAGGGGAAAGCACTTTTTTATGGTGTCCCTTCAGTCAATGTCAGATTTATACTTCTCTGATCTAATACGTTTCTTCAGTGGAGTTTCCAGATGTACAGCAAATGAATAGAGAGTGTAATAAAGGGGATCCTCTTTGCTGTCTGCTGCATTGTTTCCTTTCTCCTTTCTTTAAGATGTTTGTACTTTGTCTTTGCTGCAGCAGTATTATTCCTTGAAGGCTTTGTTGTATAGCGGTTTCCATTTTTTATTTTTTTTTCAGTTTACCCTGAAGGGAAACTAAACCTTTCCTCTGGTGGGATATTCCAGTAAGCCTTCACCCTTTTGACCATTTTTTGCTTGATTCTCAGTGTCTTATTAAAATCATTGCTTTTTAATTGACAGAGTGCCGAACTTGGTTTGTGCTCATTGGAGAGAAACAAGTAATAAAATCAATGTACTATCATGGAGCTGGAGCTGATGGAAAGCTCCCGGTCTCTGTCAGCAACCCAGGGTATGCTGTGTTCTGGTGGCAGAAAGGCTGGCATTTTGTCACTGGTTTGGTTTTTTTATCTTTGACCAAATACAAATAGTAGATGAATGTGACACATAATCATTAGATTTAGGCCATGTCCGCCTTGGGAGTTGTGGTAGTTTAAATGAAGGCTTGAATTTAAAATATACAAACTATTCTGCAGTAACTTTCCACTCTGAAGCAGACTTTTAAGGGCTGTCATACATCACCAAACTCTTTTTCTTTGAGTGAGGAATTCACACTCCTTTGAGTTAATTGTGGCGTGGCTCACTAATATAGCACATGCCATATGATACAGAAGCATATAACATTTTGAGACAGTTGGGTTAAATGTGAGTTAATTGCTTAAAATATGAATGCTATGTTTCTTGTTAGTCTTCTAAGTTATTTCAGTGTAGTTATTTGTGTCTTTGGTTCTCTTCCCAATTTTCCTAAACATCATCTCTAAGTAGTGTTTAAAGATGTTGATATTTCTGATGTCTAAATGAATGGTTGAAAATCTCTGGCAGTGATTTACTCTTCAGATGAAGATTTAAGTTACTCCTAGACAGCTGTGGTATATTTTTGTTCACCCCATCAATCTCTAAATTACGTTTGCCCCGATGGTTCATTTTGTAAAAGGGACGCCACATTACATATCAACTGTGTGAGCCAGACTGTGATACTTCATGGCTTTCAAAGTGTTCCAGGCTTTTTGGATGAATGACTGGCAGCCTGTGGGCCTCTGGCAACCTCTTATAGCCAGGCTGTGATCAAGTTGTTTGGAGCAGAAGTCTAGGACAATTCTTGATTATAATCTTGTTTCTTCTGGTTGAGCTCCTGCATATAAAGGTCTCGATGGTAGGAAGGAAAGGCTGCATGAAGAGCCTGGGAGCTCAACATCCCAACCTCACTGAAGTTAAAAGAATCAAAGGGTGAAACTTCTGTAACCAGCAGGAGAGGACGAAACACTGCAGTAGTCGCTGCACAGATCTGTCCACACCAGTAAGTGTACATACCTTAAAAAATACCGCTTTCAGGAAAGGACAAGAAATAATTAAAATAAGGAAATGGCAGTTTTTTCCTTCAGTGATGCATTTATATATTTTTTTAATTTTATAATTATGAATGTGTTTGTAGCCAAATCAATGTTGTGATCACAGAGCTGGGAGTAAATTCTGAAGTCTGGTTCCAGCAATTGAACGTCCCTGGAGTTCAGTGTGGGAGATAAGTTGGAATCCAGCGTTCTCCAAGTGCACGTCAAGCTGAAGCAGTAAACTCTCTCTCCCCCCTTAATGTACTTGTCTACAGACATAATGCAGCAGATCCTCAGCTGTGTGCAAGGTGCGCTGCCTCGAGGCAGCCAACTGTACCCACAGGCCAAGATTCCTGCAGCGAAGGATTGCAAACTTCTGGCTTCCCCCCCTTTCTCCCAGACAGGCCTCCATGGCAGGCAAGGAGACTTCTGTATGTGTTTACCAGTCACAGACTCCCTCTCTTGGGGGAAAGATATCTGCTTTCTTCTTCTTCTGTCGGGGTATCTGAGTGCTGGATCCTGCTTGCTGAGGCACCGAGTGGAAAAGAGACAAGTGGACAGGGAGGTAACGTGGCCAAGGATGAGTTGGAGGTTGAAACAACACCTACTGTTTGTCAAGGCCATTTAATTCCAGGCAAATAGTCTTTGAGCTTCTTAAACTACGCTTGGGGCTGTTTGAGTTATTACTGAAATGCAGCCGTTCCCAGAGCTGAAGGCATCAACAACATAATAGCACACAGAAACCCCACAGTGCAATAACATGAAAAATAGTGCTCTCCAAATAATACTACCGGATGGATTTAAAATAGGAATTTGATGCTATTTAGACTAATTGCTGGGCTGATTATCCTGCAGTCATCACTTCTGGTTCTGCTCACTGCCTTGGTTCAAAAGTTCGTCAGCTATTCTCTTCTGTCATGAGCATTTATAGCCACATATTGCAGTCATGGCCCTGTTACACCCAGTGATCTTATACTGGCGTGCTGTCCTTCTGTTTGCTACATAGAAATTGCCATGTTTCACTCTGTTGGTTTAACAGACTGTTAATTAGGCAGTTTCTAAGCAGTAGTGCCAGGTAGGAATAAATCTGCCAGACAGTAACGTTGCTATAGTTCTCCAGTTATAGTGAGTGGGTAACATCAGGTCAACAGCATTTGTCTTCTGCATTTAGTGAAACCAGGGCTGAATGAAGTGTCCTGGAAAGGTATAAACATATCTGAAGTATTAGCATTCAGAAATATGAAAAAAAACCTCTGAACATTATGCATGGGACGCTTTAGCACAATCTGATATACTGTCTATTACAGTCAGTCCTTAGATAATTGATGGCATTAAAATACTCCTAAGACCTGGAGGCTGACATTTTTTGGCTTCCTCCCCTCCTCACCTCCTTCCCCTGACCCTCCCCCTCAAAAAGAAAAAAAAAAGCTGTCGTTCTGTAATTTATGAGACAGTCTCATAAATTACCATAGTGGAATTAGTTGTCCAACTGCCTGTGACCTGCTGGGTATTTGTTGGAAAAAAAATAATGAATTCTAAGAGTTTCATGAATCTTAATGTGAATGATTCTCCATCTGAAGGTTTGGACTGGATTGATTATTCCCCAGTTTAAAATATTTCCTTCTTCCATTCCAAGAGTAGTAACATTAACCTATTCTTAGGGAACCTGTCACCCAAAATGCAGATAGCAAAGAGCTGGAGAGAAGAGCTGGCAATTCACCCATAATTTCAAAATGTTATTGGTCTCCGATTACCACGCTAAAGGGAAGCCAGGATCATTTCATGCGTGACTTACTAACCAGGAATGGAGCTAATTTTAACAGAGGACATTCAAAAAAATTTTCAACCAATGCTAGTGTTGATGTTTGTATCCTGAACTGGACATAACTGGAGTTGTTCAGGGAACTGGAATTGGGACTCTGAAAAGTGTCTTGTTCCTCTCTTTCTCAAAAGGAGAACATGCTCTGCAAACATGTTTTGAGATATTTTTTGTCCTTTGTGATGAGTTTTGATCACTCACATCATCAGTACCAATCTGGATAGGAAAAGTCTTGCTGAGAATGGTCAGTACTGTCTTGTGCCTTTGAGAAGGGCAGTCATGGAGGAGGATCCTTGGGGACAGAGGAAGGCAGCATAATGTCAGCTCTGCACTATCTTAATTTTAAACTAGAAGATCTTCCCTGTATTGCAGCATTCCTGACACCACCATTCTTGAGAGGGTAAAGACAGGAACCATTCAGCTGTCATCTGCTTGTGTCCACAAGAAGTTTGCAGACCCTCAGGGTTTCTTTAACCCCGCTTAAAGGATAGGGGTGGTGCCCTGTGTTCCTGAGGTTTGAAGAGACCCTGAGACTCTTAGGACTGTGTGGAAGTTGCCATGTGTATGAGGATGAGAGCATAAGCTATGAAAATTACGATGTTCATGCAGCTGCTTTGTGTTTGAAAGTGTCTAGCTCATGTAAGCCATGTCAATCGTGTGTTTTCAGTATGTCCATTTTACTGTTAAGAAGTGTTGGAAAGATCGACGCACACTATTTCCCAAACATCAGAATTATCTGTACACTTGCAGCCCAAAGCTGTACAGCGCAGGAGACCTAACCTGTAGCTCATAACCCAGGTAACAGGAAGGATGCTTATCAGCAATAATCTTTCTTGCTTCTGTCTTTACTTTTTATCTTAGTTCATTTAGTTTCAGCTGCTGAGAGACATGCATTTATAATGTTTTAAATGTTTTAAACTGGGAGTCATGGCTGAGAAACAATGCAGCCAAAATGAGGGCAGTGCAGCTAGGGACACCGATTCTCCTCCACACTTGCTCCTTTGAGGTGAGAAATGTACCATTCATTTTAATGCATCTGCTTCCTCAGGTAAAGCTGCCTTGTGCAAATAATGGCAAGAGGATGTTGTCTTCCAAATGACCAACAGAAAGGGGGATAACACTCTGGTGGCTTCTCTCAATTTAAAATATGAGCTCACAGGACTGAATGGTCCTTTTCTTTTGCTTACGCACTTCAGCTCACCTCTCTTCAGCCCCTGGAAGGAGATACAGCACTGAAATCAAGACAGGGTATTGTGAGAAACTGTGCTCCTCGTATGGAGCAGCTGAAGAAGTCTAGCATCTGATAGTAATTGATTAGTAAATTAAATTTTAACAACCTAGAGGCTGCACGCGGTCCAGCCCTGCTCCTCTAATATAAATCATTCAGATTTGCAAATATGAAACACATGTTTTCTGTCTGACCTTGTCTTTTATGGAGCAGTGGAGATTGCAAATGCAGATGCTCAGGTTTGTCTGCTTTCTTGGCTGCCGAGGCCATAAATGGCAGCTTTGCTCTCAGAGCACACTTTACGTTGACATTGCTTCGCGAACTGGAGAACAGATATGGCAACAGGCAATAAAGCTGGGCTGGATCATGTTCAAACAGCTTTGCTCCCCTTAGGCCTTGTTCACCTAGAGTGGGACTTCGACCTCTGATTGCGGGCCCAGACCTTCTCCATTCGCTTGCCTGGGAGGGAGGAGGACACCAACTGCCCTCATAAGATGGCTGACAGCAGAAGGCAGGCAGGCAGTCACCTGCTGTCTCTGCCTGCAGCAAAGTGCAGGTTTTGCCCGTTTCCTAGCTGGTCTGGCTTAAACCCAACAGCCTTGGAGCAGTCTGGCTCAGCTGGTCCCTGATGGCTTTCCCCAGGCTTGTTCCTTGTAGCTACAAGCTCTGACACTGACTTGGGCACCGTCAACACTGCTCACCCTTTCCCAGAGGTGTTTAATGAACCTGCAAAGTCGGTGTTCAGGTCGAAGCCCGTGTGCTGTTAACCCCCCAGAGGAAGCTGGGGCTCCATGCATACTGTTTCTTCCCCCTTTCTCATCGGAAGGGCATGTCCCAGTCTGACACCTAATTTTTAGCACTGCTATTCTGGAGCTGAAGCGGAGACTGCATGTTTAAAGCCTCAGATCTGCTCTGACTGCAGTCAGTGGGAATTTTCCTATGTAGGTGCTAAGTATTATTCAGTGTAAGCAAAACTTGGCCCATTAGTTTTAACTTTATTTTCCATTATAAATCAAATCCTCTCTAATTTTTGCCTGAAATCTTTCCTCCTAGAGAGGAATTTGCTGTAGCTATAATGTTGCCATGAAGTATTCCAGCCATTAGAGCTTGAAAGGAGTTTTCTTCCCTTCTAGAAGTCATGTTTCTTAGGGAATCTGACTTGGTCTAAGACTTCTGAATGTGATTTATTGATGTATTTTGACCTAGAGAGTAGTGTTGCTGGTTGTTGGGAGAGCAAATGAATTCAGTCCTGAGGCCGATAGCTTTGTAGGCTCTCTCTAGGTCCCTGATGAAGGCATCACTGATGAAAACCTAGCTTTGTGCATCTTTGGTACTTCTCCATGCCTGACCCTGTCACACCTCCTCCCCAGAGGGAAAAGAGCTGAAGGAAAAAGAAATCTGATCCCATGGACTGATTTGCCTATAAGTGGTTATAGCACATTAAATGTGTACCTGCAGTGCACCCTCTGCATTAGCTTCATCCGAAAGGGATTCAGTTCATGTGCTACAAAACCACCCTATAATGCAAATCAGAGTTTGGTAAGAGGGAGATGTTTGGGAAGCTGCCCTCAGTCCTGAGCCTCAGATCCAAACTACAACGCTGTGGATGCACCAGTAACAGGAGAGATAGACATTTAAATTTTACTGCAAAGAGGAGTCCCAAGAGAGCCCTGTGATACCTTGCACTTAGCAACACTCAACAAGATTTTCTTCTAAAAGTATTTCATAGCCAAATGATATCTGGAGAATTGCTCTGAGGTGGGAGGGAATCCTTTAAAGCACTTTGATTCACTTGCATGAAAGAGTTTAGTCATGTGAGTAGTGGTACAATGTGCAGTTAAGCATTGCTTTGGCTGTTCACAGATCATCTTAAATCTTAGCTGCACTACTGATCTTTAAATCTTAGTGACTGCATGAAGCACGTGAAGCTGCCTTTGTGCAGACTGCTGTCAGCAGGTTTATACGCTTTTATTGCCTTCTTTCTTGTCCAGGATGTGCACCATCTTTTGTGTGTGTAGCTATGGCTCTTTTATTATTATTTTTAAGGGCTAGAGCTCTCAATTCCAAGCTGATGGAGTCCTTACCAAAGTTAAATGAGATTTTGGAGAAGGATGTGATGAAGGTGGAAATGAAGTCTTCACCTACTGAAAGTTTTTATTGTTAGTAACATACCTGCACCAGCTACTTAATAATAGCGGTATATGCTAATATCATTAATTTATCTTGTAATGGAAGAAGCCCTTTCCACTCATTGTCGGACCATCTTCAGACTATGCAGTCTACAGTGCATGTAGATACTAATTTTATGTAGGAAGCTAAATTGATGTACTTCATTCTCCAGATTAACAAGCTTAAATTATTTGAGACAGTGTTTTTTATCACTTGTTTTAGGCTTTTAAACCTAACAGAGATGTTAGTCATTAATGCCTATTATTCCAAAAATTAAAAGCTAAGGTTCCTGCATGAATTGATGTTGGATGACAAATTCCTGCATTTCAGTATCATTTTGATTTGGGTGTTGCTACTGTCTGGATGTGGTTTGTAGTTCTCCATTAATTTAAAGTAATAATGCTGGGAATTTTTTGTTTGGGTTTGGTTTTTTTTTTTTATTTTCCTTTGAGGGAAGAAGTGTTAACAGCAGTCTTGGTTATGAAATGAGGCCAAGAACACAGCAGCAGTCTCTGATGAAGTTCCAGTTTCCAGTGATGTTTGCAACCAAATAATCTTTTATCCTATATTGTGCATAGCCACCAGGATCGTGAAAACAGAATTGCTGTTCTGAGCCATTCCCCAGCCTCTCACTGTTGCGCAGCCTGGCTTTGTTGTCCTGCTTCAGCTGACTCTTTTTATTCCAAGCAGCATACTCTTTTATTCCTAAGCAATCCCTATCTTGCAGCTGCAGTGTCTCCTCTTAAACCTGAGGCCAACTAGAAAGTTCGCCTTTGTGCTTGCCTGGTCCAAGGCTGCACTGAGCTTGTCTGTGTCTGGTTGTGAAGGTGTCATGGCTCTCTCCAGCTGGACCACACAGTGGGGCTGAACCATCCTGGGGAGAGGGCATGTTGCCTTGCACCGACACAGCTCAGTTGCTGTTTATGTGCACTAATTGGCATGGATGACGGGGAACAAGTCTGTTTCTGGTATGATGGGAGATGTTTTGAACCTTACCTTTGTGCAAAGTCCTTGTTACTGCTTTGTGGCCACCAGAAGCTGTGGGGCTGGGGACTCCAGGCAGAGATGGCTGTATGCAGGCTTGCAGAGTTGACACTGGAGACTGAGTCTTTCATGCGGAGAACGAGTGATTTCTGTGTCTCTGTGATGTCTGCTGGTTTTGGAAAAGGTGGCAAATGTGGGAGTCTGCCAGCTTGCAGTCTTTCTGCACGTTACCTGGGTATTGCTTTGCTGGTTGGGGTAGGACCAGCTGCTTGCTAACTGCCTTGCACTGCTGGAAAGAGTCACTGCATTTGGGGCACTGCTCTAAAATGCTCATGTTTGGGATCCTTCTAATAGAAGACACCAGCTACCATGTAAACTCAGCCCACCCACTACATTATTAAATATTCCCTAAACAATTTCCCTTGAGGGGACATCAGATTTTTTTTTTTTAATCACAGATGACTTACCAGGTCAACTCGTGGCTTCGGGACTGGTGTTACCGACAGGG
>RSEF01000002.1:108777914-108906232 GCA_003993805.1 Himantopus leucocephalus | reverse complement strand
TAGAGGTCCCTTCCAACTCTGAAAATTCCGTGATTCCGTAAAGTTCTGCTTTTGCTAAAAAAAAAAAATAATCATACTATAAAACTGCCAATGTAACAAATCTATACTCTATATGTATGCAATACATATGAACGTATGTCATATATACAAATATATGCATTGTATTAGCAGATACAGCAATTCTTTAATGCAGCATCACTCAAAGATGCTGCGGGATGCCACATCGTGCACATGAGTAAACTATAAATGTGTTTTCCCAAGCTGAGCTGCATGGCTGTGAATCTCTGTTCTTGTCTGGTGGCTACGTGCAATACCTTACGGAAGTGATTGCGTAGTTTCAGACTTTGCTACAAGTGAGACTATATGGAGGGGAACTTCACTGCTGAAGGCTACCATTATTGTTGCCTTTCTTCTTAATTAAGACTGCTGTTAACGCTCATTCCCTTAGAAGTGAGACTTAGAGGTGCAGTGCCACCCCCCACCCCAATTTATCTGGGAACACAAAGTTCCTACAATGAATTTCGAGGTTTTCTTCCATGAGGACCTTGAGGCCAGCAGGTTGCTTATGGCTACAGCTGAGCTGGGATTGGCGATCCTGCTGTGACAGCAGCAAATTCCACTAGCCACTGAAAGCTCTTCTCTCTATGTTGTATAATCATTCATATACCTAAATTTATATGTATTTTTCCCTTTTTTTTCCAGCTCCTGGGGAATTAGGGAGTTAAATTTTATTTAATGTCAGCCCAATTGTCTGAAACTTCTTTGAGTGTGAACTGGGGTGTCCCTGGGAGAGGTCTGGAAGTCCTCCAAACTCATAATACTTGCAGACTTTAGGGAGCTGTTGCATGCAGTTTTTCAATGTGGATTTCTTTGCCAAATCAGCTCTGAAACAGATTAGAGATCACTGTGATGAAAGCTGAAGAAGGCTGAATGCTAAAGAAAATATAACAGCTGCTGGAATGTGCAAACGTGGGGTCAAAGCTGTACGCGACTGAGGAGAGAGATCCAAGAAATAGAAGTTCATGGGCTGAGACTCACTGAAATTGTATAAATTACAGGACTGTACAATGTAACTTCTTCAGATGAGCTTGTATATAGGACATCATAAACTAGGTCTCTTTATGACCTTGTCAAATCTACATGCAATTGTTGCCTTTCAAGTACTGGTTTGTGCTACTGCCTTCTGATCCTACCTGATACCAGGCCTCCATCCTTTCTTTGCCTTGCCTTCTGTGTGCGTACCTGTCTAGTGCTCCTGTTGATTTGTCTGTTTTGGAGAAAGGTCTGGCTGGTGCTTGAATCACTTTCTTTCTGTTTTCATTACAGGATGATGCCAGCCACTTCTTATAGGCATTGGGCTGACCTGTTCAGTTGGCTTTAGCTAGGACTAGCTCTACTATTTCACATTCACATAAGTCTTACTGATCTGGTTTACCTTAAAGTATGGCAGCTGCAAATAAACAAAGTATTTGCTGGTGGTGAGCAGAGAGACTCAGCCATATGAGCTTGGTGGCTCTGGAAGTAAGCCTGAAAGTCAGATAAGCAAGGAGAATGGGCAACTCCCTCTACTAGCCCTGGAAAAATGCTTGGCCGAAAAGGATATCTGGTTTTCTCTTCTCAGTTGCAGCCTTTTTGTTGAGCTCCTAGAAATCCTGGGAGTGGATTCCAGCTCAGCTGGATGATCTCTGTGTGATCTCTGGGATCCAATTAAAAATAAAGAAACACATCACCCAGCAATATCTTCTTTCCCTGTTGCTGGCTCATTCCTCTTTTGGGGAGTTGCCTGTCTCCAGGATGCTGAAGAAGTATTTCTCTCCACTTTTCCCCTGCTTGTTGCAACGCATCCATAAATAATACATTTTCCTCTCTAAATTACATTTAATTTTTCTATCAAGGTTATTTCAAAAGAGCTAGCAAGCGTAAGTAAAATCCATATCCCCTCTGTTTCCTTGTAAGATCTCCTGCTCATTCAGTTTTGAAGGTTGATCTCTGGGAGTTTGGAGAGACTGTGTCTGTCTCCCACTGAGAGCCAGACAGCTTTACCCAAGCAGGGATCTGCTTACCTTGTCATTTTACTTGTAATTCAGCAGCTTGGAGGTCACCTCTGCCTTATGTTACTGAAGAACCAGAGCAAAAAGGATGTGTTTTGCATGACTCACATAACCCACATCTTCTGTAAACTTTAATTATTTTCTGTGTGGCGTTTGCCTTATGCAATGAAATCACTGCTTTCCTGGTGCAATTTCTTTATCCCACTGGTGCAAAGCTGTAAAGACAATCTAACCTTCGACGACTGCGGCTCAGCCACTGCTGCAACACATGGTATTTATAATCCTACCACTTGATTAGGTGCTGAATGGTGTCTGGAGAGGCGTGTGTGATAATTCAGTTAACTTGAGTGGCTCTGTTTGAAAAAAAGATAAAAAGCTAACTAAATTAAAAAAAAAAAAAGCCCTGAGAAATCATATCATGGACCTGTTCCCTAAAACCCACTTCTGTTCTGGGGCTTGCACCTCTGTTACGTACTTTAAGTAAGCAAACTTCAAGCTTTTAAACAATATGTTGAGAATCAGTGCCATAAAAGGCTCCAAAAAGTTTTTCTAAGTGTCTCGATCTTGCTTTTAACAGGCACTGCTGACACTGAAGATGTGAAGAGACAAGGCAACTTGATGAGCTATGCAATTACGTTGGCTAGACAATTAAACTTCATTCAACCTCCATAAAACTCAGTGTCTACTCTGAGGAGGCTCATGTGTTTCTTGTAGTAATGCTGTGTCTCACGTATTGGCTAAACGTTTGGAAGAGAATCATCCCAGGCCCAGGAGGGCCGATGGTTTGCGGTGCCATGGCAGTACTGAGGGATGGCTGGAGGGTGGAGGAGCCTCCTGGAAGAAAGCGCAAGGCAGTTCCTGTCCTGCCAGCCTCCTCGCCGCCTCCCCGCTCGCCTGCCCATGCCATCATGTCTAGACTGCTGCCCTGCACAGGGCAAGGACTCTGAGCTCAGCCCTTTCAAGTCAAGAAAAGCTCCCGTCAAGGGAATTTTGCCTCAGAGATGAATGTGGGCTTAAGCATCCAGTGGGTTTATAAGCAGTTTGTATCCCTGTGCTCTCCATGCCTGCATTTTACCAGCTCGGGGCCCTGAGCAGATCAGTGCTTTGGGACATTATCACTACTGCTTGGCAGTGGGACAACCTGTGTCTCAGGAAGAAATTTCTCTGCAGTTTCAGAACTGGTTTTGTCTGACCCAGGGTGAGACACACAGCTCCAAAGAGTTTTATGGGACAGGAATGCCATAAAAAGTTGAAAGCCAAAAATAACTTTTTTCCCCCTCCCTCTTTTCACCTCCTACCCTCCAAGCCAATATTCACTCAAGGGCATGGAAAGGAAGGGGGAGGCGTGCGAAGACTGTCGGAAAGAGCAGTGGCTGTAAAATTTTGGGGGAGTGGGCTGTAGCATCTAGTTTGGTTGCTGAGTTCTGAAGAATTTAATCAGTAATAAAGCTTCACCCAAACATTGTTTTTGACAGAACTGTAACTTCTGTTGAAAACTACTCTTGGCCGTTTTATCAACTGTAATCAGCACCTGGACAGATTTAAGAAGTAATAGCTACATCCTAAATGCAACCAGCACTCTCCACAGGAATAAAGTCTGAAGAAATAACACTTCCCCAGGAGATGGAGCAAGAAGATAGCGTGTTGCAGATGTCTTCAAAAACAGTCTGATGTGGTGAGGGAGAGAGAAATTAAGTAGAATAATTTCACAGCAAGATGCTGGACTTAGAGAACCATAAGAGCACAAAGCGGGACCCAGAAGCGAGGACCACAGGATCAATTTGGGTTGGGAGGGACCTCTGGAGGTCCCAGGGGCAGCCCCTCTCCAGGCAGGACCAGGCTTGTAGCTACATCAGCTGGCTCAGGGCTGTCTGGATGAGTCTTGAATGTCTCTAAGGACAGAGATCTCGCAAGTTTTTTGCATCCCCTGGGGTAAAAAAAAAAAAGAAATTCTCATATCTAGTGGGAATCTTCTGTGTTGCAACTTGTGTCTGCTGCCTCTTGACACATCATGGTGCACCTTGGAGAAGGGTCTGGCTCCATCCTATCTTCAGCCACTTATTAGGTAGTTGAAGATGGCAGCTAGCTCTCCCTTTAACCACCCCAGGTCTCTCTGCCTATTCTTACTTGTTTCCTAAGGTTGCTTAATGTTTTCTATTGCTTCCAGAGACGAGATCTGGGGTCAGGAAACAGCATTAAATGTAGGTTTTTCCCACAAGCTGGATCCCAATACGCAGCCTGGGGAGTGCCAGAAGTGGAAGGAGACTGTGTGGGAGGAGGAGTGTCATGAGGAGAGGGGGGAGACTCCTGTTTTAGACCTTTGGGTTGATCAGCATAAACCTTTCCTATGGCCTGGAATTGAATGGCACTAAATCTTGATAGTAACCATCTGTAAACTCGTGTTAGTGATCACCGCTGGAAAGGGTCAGCTTTTCTGCTTTATAATGTTCTTAATAGGTGCAGTACAGTCATGTCTCATAGACACCCTTTCTACAGAGGGTTTTTTGTTTCCTGGTGTGGATGTTTCTCAGGAAGTGTGCATGATGGAGGACCAGGTGTAACAGCGTACCAGTAGAAAACGCCTACTGACTACAATGGGTCAATGTGGCTTTCAGTCCTTTTTTTAATCTGTTTCTCTGCAGCTGGTATCATTGCAGAAGATGTTCCTGTGGAGAGGGGATTGGCTGGTGCAACACGTACTGGGAGTTCAACTCCACTTGTTTGCTGGTTGGTAACTGTTTGTAAGAGAGAGTGGAGGTCTAGGGGTACTTTCCGGAAACAGAAATAGTCAGATGCTTGCACCATAGTCCAGTTCCTATTCCACTGGCTGAAAGAGTCTACTAAAAAAAAAAAAAAAAAAAAAAAAAAAAGAGAGAGAATNAATTGTACTGCTCGACATCTGAACCACTTCTCTTCTGGTTTTATATGAAAGTGGGATATAAGTTACAGCTGTTTTGGGAATCCATACTTCAGACTTTTTGACTTCTGTGAGTCTAGTTTTTCAATCTGACTATTCCATTAAACATATAAATTGAATGAGGCTATAAACACTTGCAAGTAAATGTCTTAATTGTTATGTCAACAACATTAGCATGTATGGCTTTTTAAACGGCATGAAGGACCAAATCTTCCACCAAATGGCTTGGAATCTGACTACACAAATGAAAAACTTCTTGCCAAGTCTTCCTTAAATGTAGCACACATTTTTATTGCAAAAAAAAAAAGGAAAAAAAAAAGAGAAGTGAATTGCCAAGGTTTATTTTTCCTTCTTTAGGTGATGTCATTAAACTATACCGACAGGGGTGGTAGGAGAAAGGTGTGTCCCCATTTTGCAGCCTGTCTCTGGTAGTGTCTGCCTGTCTGAAAGTCAAGTGCACCTGGATTGAGGTCTGTTCTCCATCAGCCTCGGTGCCTTTGTGATGGTGATGCTGGCTGCCACAGCAAAGCTATACACCATGCTTTCATCCATAGCATCTGTAGGGTTAAGAAAGGACAAGAGCAGTGCAGAGTCCTTGTCAGCATTGTGTATGTGCAGCTGCCTTTGTTGCCTCCAAGAGCTGTCCCCCATCCCACCTTCTCTAAAGCTCTTGCCCCTCCAATTTCCTCTTTACTGCTGCCTCTTTTTTTGTGGGGCTTATATGTTAGGGGTTATACATGCAAAAATATGGTGGTTTTCATCTGTTGATTGAATTCAACTCCAGTCCATGGGAAACAGGTTTTTGAAAGTCATAAACTACAGTGTTGGCTCAGGCTGACTCACAGTGTCTGAATCTTGGTGAAATGCAGCCAAATCGTGCCGTTGATTAGGAACAACAGTCCTTGATCTATTTTGATCCATCTTGATAGGTTTCATAAGCGCAGGTTGGGAGAACTGACGAGGGGGAAAAAAAAAATTGCTTCAGTTCATAGTCAGCAGCAAGATGCAGTGTACTGAGAGCTGGCTAACCTCTCTGCTTTGTGGACCTTCCAGATGAATTTGTAATAGCAAAGGAGGAATGTGTTTGGAAATAGGTGTTGCCAGCTGAAACAAAAAACACATTGCTGTAAACACCAGTGGTTGCATTTGATTTTTTCTCAGAATTAAAACTGATGGTTTTTCTTCAACAATGCCTCACGTCTGGTCACCCTTGCGTCATTTTTCCATATTACCTGTTGCCATAGTATCCAAGTAAAGATGCCAACATGATTTGGGATGAGTGAAATCGCTCATTGCTGTGTGTTTACCTTTAACTTGGACAATGAGAATATAACAGAAAGCTGTACCAGATGTCTAAAGCTAGCAGGGCTGAGAACCGTATTTGGGTGAGGGTATTCACATGCACAACTTTAGGGCTATCCTTTAGCTCCCTTGTTTAGCACTCGGGCTCCTTGTGTGGTCAGCGGACAGAGATATCTAAATTCAGAGCACGCACAAGCTGGCAGCCTGCTTTGCCCTCAGCCATATAGGGAGCATGAACATAAATGTTAAATCACTGTTCTTCTTTCCTCAGCATATGTTTAGGTGGGTTTACTGGTTTGTTTTGGATTTTTTTTGTTTTGTTGGTTTAGGGTTTTTTTGTTTTGGTTTGGTTTGGGTTGGTTTTTTTTGCCTTGTTTTCATAGCCTTGCTAGAACTTTTTGTGCTAAAGGAAGAAAAAATTGTGTGGTCTTATGAAAAATATTTAATAACACCATTTCTGATCTGAATGCTGTATCTTACTGTTGCTGTGTATATTCTGCATTGGAGATGATCCATATTCCTTAAAATACCTTTCCCTGAGAGCAAACACATAACCTACATACAGGTAGAGGGAGGGAGGAATATTAGCCCATGTGGCCTCTAGGGACACACAGAGGGGATGAAAAGGCTCCCTTCCATGTTGTCCTCAGGGCAGTTTGTTTCCTTGTACCAGAGACATGGGTTCTCACTGATGACATTCCCCACCTGTTGCTATGTGTAGTTATGATCTGTGCTGCTGCCAGATGATAAAAGCTTCTGTTCAACAAGTGACCGGCAGAATGTGTGTGTGTGTTTTTCTTTCTTCTTCCAGATACTGTGTTGAACTGCAGCCCCAAATGCAAGTAAAATAATTGTCTTTTCTTGCCCATGTCATCTATACTAATGTCAAAAGATGAAGTGTCGTAGTAAATGAAGGCTTATGACTGTATACATGTTGAATAGTTCTGATGGAAGCCAACGCATGACTAGGAAGGACAAACTTCAAAATTAGTACATCTTTTACAGAGCCCTTTTAGAGAAGTTAATTCCTCTGCCTCTTTCATTAAACTTATTCAGCTCTTGGCCTGCAAGGCAGAAAAGCTCTTTCCTGAGTCACTAAGCCCTAGAATAGGTTTACCCCCTTTCAGGTTGGTTGTGTAGTCAGCCTGCTCCCCTAAATCCCTTCCTCCTTTTTCCCATAGCTCACATTCTTGTAGTTGGGACTGAAGGAAACCTTGGCGTGCTGTGCTGAGCTGCAAGAAATGCTCCAACGTATTGCTTAGAGGCAGTTGACTGGGAAGATGCCATCTTCACTGCTCTGTGTGGCTTGCTCTTTATTTCATGTCATTGAGCTTGATCTCAGTGCATGGATGTCAACAAAAACCTGGCCACAGAAAAAAGAACTCTACCTTAGATTGCAGGCATTGAAATTGGCTTCCCCAGGCTGCAGCCAGGCTAGTGGGTTCAGAGGTGTTTCCTACAAAGCTCAGCAGAAGGTGGTACCCTCTCTTTGGGGCTGGCCACTTTGGTTGGTGCCTCCAGCCTCTGCCCAGGACACCTTGAGTAAGTGTTCAGCATAGGGAGCACCTCCCTGGACGTCTTCGGGAGGAGAGCTGGGGCCATCTGAGTCCATGCTTGGTCAGCTGAGAAGGGAAGGTATGGCTGGAGCAGGGGAAAAGAGAAATGCAAGGGTTCTGTGCTGCAGCACAGCAGACTCGCCGTCTGTCAGAAACCCTGGTGGAGACCAGTGCCCTTCCTGTCATTTGGACCCTGACCAAGACCACCAACATTTTTTTTTAATTTTTTTTTTTTTTAGCTGAAAGTAGTTGAAGTAGCTACATAAATCCCACAACCCAAGAGGAATGGCTGTGGAGTGTGTCTAGGCAAAACAAGCAGGAGAAATATTACTTCATCACCAAAGTACTAAGGATATGTTTTAAATCCACACATCATGAGCTAATTACCAGATGGGCTGAGTACTGCAAAAGAAACAGCTCTGATAGATAAACATCAAAAAGGATGATTCAAAAAGCCATCTGAATTGCATTTTGTCTCCTTCCTCACACAAATGACCTTCAGTCATTTTGTTTTGCAACACTGTACCTTTTGCTCTGTTAGATTTCTTCAGTTTTTTCCCAGTGTCTTTTGCTAGGGTGGGAGTACAACAGTGCCATTTCAAAGCAGAAACTTTGCTTGATCCCTCCCGGTGCCTTGTGCTAGTGCAGGAGTGGGACCCTGCCTGTGCAGGGACGCGCTTGGGGCTGGAGATGGGCTAGAACCACTGGGGAGGAGCTCACTGGTGTTGGGAGCTCTGCAGCAGGGCCCTGGCAGCTGTGAACTCATGCAGATTTTTAAGGGGCAGCGAAGGGGATCTGAGAGCTGGCACACGCGAGACTTGATGACAAGGGAGAGGGAGCCCAGCAGTAAAAAGCCACAGTGGTCTCATTAGGCACAAGGAAGTGAGCGAGCCGAGTCAAATTACGAAAACGTGACAGTTTTTGTCCTCTAGGTGCCCCTTTAAAGCAGACTTAAGTAATATACTTTGTTTATTTGGCCAGGAAAACAATTGGTAGATAGAAGCATTCCTTGAGGTTTTTTCCTCATCTAACTATTTGTTCTTTAATCTGTTTTCTTTTTTTTTTCCTTCCCCTTTCAAATAGCAAGGCCAAAAGCAGTTTCATGTGTATTTCTGCTCATCTCTGAAGTCATCAGCAGTGAGTGCCATGTTTGTGCTCAGCTGCTGGTGAGCTATGGACTAAGAATAAAAACAAATGAAAGCACTTTTGCATATGCCGTTTGCCTTTTTGCAGGCCAGGTAACATGGTGGTGTATCAAGCTTAGAGTATCTGGACCTCATCCTTATTTTGTGACGCTTTCTTAGGGAGAGTATTTCGGACCTTTAAAAGATACCTTTAGAAGGGTAGAATCCTCCTTTGAAAAGGAGGAAGGTACCATCCAATTTTTGTCCTAGCCTTCCATGTGCTTCCTTTTGAAATGCAATGAGCTTTCCAGCTGGCCTTCTCTTTTCTTTCTCTGATTCTACCGCCCCCTTCTCCCCAGCATTGGTTAAAACAGGGAGAATTTTATAGGTGGACGAATATGTAGTTAATACACTGTCTTGACCTCCAAAGTTTAGCCTCTACAATGTATTTAGAGATGTCAGCTGAAAGGGTTCATTAATATTTTACTGCATTACCTCACTCTTGCTGCCACAACATTAAAAATGTGCTTTCCCCGAATGTTTGTTACAGGAGTCTGATGGTCACGTCAGCATGAGCCGTCTGTGTCTGCTGGCAGCTCTCTCTTCCGCTCCGGCATGGGCTGCAGGAGGCAGCGGCTTGAAAAATTAATGAGAGCTAATATGGCAGTCCTGTGCGACTGAAAAAGAAGCCACACAGACACACGCACAGATGTGCAATGTCTGTATGTGTGTGTTTCATGTGCACACTGCTGCTACTTGAACATACAAGGCCAAATGCTAAAGTGGCGTAGCAGGCATTAGCTGGCACCCAGCGACGCGGCAGCATGCACCCCAGCACAGCTGGGTGGCCTCAGGCCCTGTGAAGGTGTCAACCTCCTCACAGTAAGACCAGATTCCCTCTGAAAAATGATGCCATCTCATCAAAGCCTCTGAAGGAGGTTTGGGTTGCAACCACGGCACCGAGAGCTTTACGCTAGCAGGAGATCCTCATGCGTTCAGTTGTGGTACCCAATGCTGAGCAGTGCCAAAGGCAATGAGAAAGGAACGGGAGAAGGAAATGAAAGGGCTACGTGTGAGGTTACCAGTGAAGGGAGGCAGGAAGAGATGGTCATAATACATCTGAGCTCTATGTGTGACAGGTGTCCCTTTAGGTAACCCACCCTGGTTTGGACTCATGGTCTGGTGAGTTCGGAGCCAGGGCAGGGACAGGGTTGAGATTTTCATTCAATGCGTTTTGCTGGTTGCAAGCATAGAGGCCTTTTCTGCATATTGAGGAGGGAGAAAGACCGTTTCCTTCATATGTGAATAATCCCCCAGTTATTCTTGAGAGAGGAAAGTCTGTAGGTGCCCTGGTCACAAGTCATTATCCAACTATTATTCTTCATAGCAAAAGATTATTTTCATTAGATTTCTGTTTTAACAGCTCTAAATAACAGCCAGTGGAACTGGCCTCGAGACGTGCCTGTCAGGCCAGGAGAGACAAGGAGAAGTGTTTGGTGACCACTTGCATGGCTTTCTGCTTGTGCAGCACATCCCTCAGACAAATGAAGCTATGTTGTGAATGTCTTCTTACAGCATGAACTTTATCAACTTGAAAAATAGGATGGAAGGAGTTCCTTCATGGATAGGAGTCTCACTGAATGATTCTGAATACTATTTCTCCTCAGCTCTTTTTCTGCTGTCCTAAGTGTCCACCTTAGTACTTAATGTGCCCTACAAAAATCTGTAGGAGAAGCCCTTCAGCACAGTGGGGCAGGGTTGTACTGCACGCGTAGCTTCTGCTCCCTTGGCCACTAAACGAGGAATCTGCCTTCCCTGTTGCGTGCTCACAAGTTGCTTTGCTCTTGCTTTCCCCAAGCTTTTAATAAGGCATTAGATCGCCTCTGTTTTCCTCCCTCTCAAGAGAGAAGCAACAAAATATGATCTAAAATAGCCCATACACACCCAGGGAAGAAACACTGTTTAAATATCACACGATGCCATGCGGAGCAGCAGCAGTTTTGCTCTCGCAGCATCGCCCAGGGATTAGCCAGTTTAACAAGTCAGGGAAAACTGCGAATGCTTTGATTACACAAACACCGGGAGTGGAACGATTTGCCGTGTCACACACGCAAGTGGGATTTCTGGGATGCCTGGTGTTACTGTGCGGGGTGTGTTGTCAGAGCAGCCGTCCTTGCACTGACTTACAAAATAACACCACTGCATGCGTGAGGACACACAGGTTTCTAAATAGAGCTGAGAAAAACATGCTGCAGCTGAAAGCTGCTTCTCCTCCTGTTTTCTGAAGTTATGTCAGGACCACTGGTGGGCGTAGCAAGGGAGTAAATGCATTCGTAGGCTGGGGAAGAAAACCAGCAGGTTTCTTTGTTCCCTTGGGTCCAGGGGAACAAACTCTGGTGGAGATTCTGCTATTTTGTAGTAAAGGAAAAAAGTAAAGAGATGAAGGGTTTTGCTTTGTCTCTTGGAATGGCTAAAGATGAAGGAGTGGCCAATATAAATGCTACATTTTAGGTACACATCAATTCAAACCACATCTTGGGAGTGCAGGCTTAGCTTTTGCCTGGAGAAGCCTGCCTAGCCATTGCTCCTACTGTGAAATTCAATCCCAAATTCCTTAAGAAAAAACGTGTGATAAGTAAGTGATGTATTCTTTTTTTTTTTTTTTTTTNAGAGAAAAGTGAGAGAATTAACGAAACTCTTGTTTCTCTTTGAAGGCACTGGCAACACAACTCTAATGCTGATGTTTTACAGTGCAGAGGCGTGTGTATGGAGGCAGTGCTATGGCTGGGAGACGGTCCTATCCCAGCCTTGCCCCTGCCTCACCCCCCGGCACCGGGGCAGGGCCAGGCTGTCAGTCCTGAGTGAGACACAACTTTTTCCCAGGGCTCAGCCCCTCAGTCTAAGTTTTTGGTGAACTTCTTGGCTTTTACTGTGAACACAAGCTGCTGTTGAGGCACCTCTTGAAGTCCAAGTCAGTTTGTGGCTGTGGCTGCAGGTGCTGCCATGGGACCTGGGAAGCCTGTCCTGCATCCTCAGCATTCACAGCCTGCTGAAATGTGAGAATTCTTATTTTAAGTGGTGTCTCTTTAAACAGTGTTACCAGATAAACGCTGGAAATGGCATATGACTGAAACTTCAATGAATATAACGGCCATGCTGTTTTCCTTATCTCTGAAAAAACAGTCTATTTGAAATAGCAGAAAATCTTCATTGAATTTGCAGTCATCTCCCTGTCACCTTACAATTGGGTGATAAAATGCCCATGGGTGTCCCTGCCCTGCCTTGCTTATTAGTGCAGTGTTGCACAGGTCGGCTGGATGGGAATAAATGTCCTGGACCCTGTGTTCAACGGCAGGGATTACTGAGGGAAATGCAGGGTGATGCTCGCCACTGCCACGTGGTTGCTGTAAGAACTGGTGTAGCCAAAACACAATTTTCACTATGTAGTGGAAAAATGAAAGCTCAGCACCGTGAGTGAGTCAGGGATGCCAAACCTGAGACTACAGAAAACTGGATCATCTTCAATTTTGTGCTTGACACTGCAGAAACCACCTGGGTTTGCCAGGAGAGGGGCAGTATGAGAACGTGTTTTCTGTCAATGTGGTGCTGACAACCGTGATGGCCTTTTACCCCTCTGGCTAATTAGTGCTGCCCCTCACAGAGGCAAAGTATAACCTCTGCTTTTACCTCACCAGAAAATTGGGTAAAAAAAAAAAGAGCAGCTGCTTCAGTTTAAAAGGTGAGTTTGTGGGAAGATGAGGAAACAGAAAGCAGTGTTCAGCTCTGGGTCTAGGGTTTCTCCACCGGCCACTCAGGTGTGTGCCCTTCTCCTACACAGCGGTGAAGCTAAGGCAGAAAATGCTGAGGGCTCCATTTTCAGGTAGAATAGTTAGCATTTATTTATTTAATTGCAAGACAGAATCGTAATTGGGGACACCTGGGTGTGGTAACAGTTCACAAAGAATTACGGCTTTTTTGTCTTCTGACAGTGGCTACTGTGTAGGAGAATCAAAAATGGGATATTAGGAGAGCAGCCACAAGTGTGTGGTGTATGGCAAAGGTGCGTGGAAGCTGCAAACACTCACTCAGAGCAGACCCCAAGGACAACCCCCCTTTGGCACCTTATTTTGTGTAAGAGAAGGCTGATCTGCTCAGGAGCAGCAGGGTTGGCTGGTTGCTGTTGTCCTGATGCAGCACCTCAGTGGCAATTACTGAAATGAGCCACTGGGTGCTTTCCAGGCAGCAGCAGCTTCCCTGGGATCTCAGGCATTGTGGAAAAAGCACCACAGGAATCCGATAAAATCCCTTCACAGTCTCCTGGCTCTCATGTAAAGTGAAGCTCCTGCCTGCATAGGAGCTTGGTGACCCAAGTGCTCAGGAAATGCTCCAAACACTTCTTGGACTGAGCAGTCACCAAATTTGTGAAGAACTCAAAGTAAGGGTGCCAGCATTAGACCTCATCAGACTTGGCCTCCTTCCTCCATGCCTGGTTCTCCATCTTCGACCTTGAAACAGGCCATGCCACTGTTGCCTGAAGAAACACAGCAGAATCAGCATGTCCCCTGCCAGCACCTGGAAAGCAACGTTCCTGCCGGCCAAACAGAGGAACTGTACTCTCTGGTATATGTGTGCATCAGGCTGGTTGTATTAATCACAATGCTGTTAGTATGTGGTAATCATGAGGTGATCTGCGTTTTGCAAATTTCTCCTTTAGTTTTGGCTTTGCAGCCATGGTTAACTGCTAGCTAGCTCGCTGGGTCAAGGTCTGGGACGTCAGAAGAAGTGTCTAGTGGCCAGGCCACTTCCAGAATGGTCCTCTGATCATGGCAGCAGAGCTGAGGGGCTGCAGACCCTGCTTGCTGGACACTTTAAACACACAGAGGCTTCCTGAGCAGAAAAGACAAGTTACCACGCTACAAAGCTGTGAGAAAGAAATCCAAATGGGTATGGGGAAACCCTCTGTTCACCTTGAGGGTGTTAAGCACTGGGAAAGACTGGAGGGGTTGTGACACTGCCATCTTTGGAGACTGCCAGACCACAGCCTGGACAACTCCCTGAGCAAAGTGATCTTATGTTGAAGTTTGTCCTCCTCTAACAATACTAATGGTCAGAAAAGCGTAGGTTCAGCACTCTGACTCTCCATGGTGCAAGGGTGGGTTTTGTGGACTATCAGCCTAGTTCAGCCCCATAAAGAAACAATTTTTCAATTTCTTTTCACCATAGCTGTGGGCTAGATCGGAAAAACGCCTTTTGTGACAATACCACAGACATGACACTTGTTATTGCTAACACTGAGGAATAGAATAGAATAGAATAGAATAGAATAGAATAGAATAGAATAGACCAGACCAGACCAGACCAGACCAGACCAGACCAGACCAGACTATTTCAGTTGGAAGGGACCTACAACGATCGTCTAGTCTAACTGCCTGACTAACTCAGGCTGACCAAAATTTAAAGCATGTTATTAAGGGCATTGTCCAAATGCCTCTTAAACACTGACAGGCCTGGGGCATCGACCACCTCTCTAGGAAGCCTATTCCAGTGTTTGACCACCCTATCAGCAAAGAAATGCTTCCTAATGTCCTGCCTAAACCTCCCCTGGCGCTGCTTTGAACCTGCAGCTTCTTTGGAAACACTAAAATACCAAGTTCTGTAAGGAAAGTAAAAACACTGATGCTTATGAAACAAAACTGTTTTTATTTTAAGGCTGTTTCTTCTTTTCTTACCTAGGTTTATTCCATTGAAGAGCTCCTCCTGTACTGAACAAAACAGGAAGGAGTCCTAAAACCTGGGAAAATAACCACAAGGATCTGTTTCATTTAAGTCCGACCTGGTAACCTTCTAAAAGGCCATTTAATCCCATCCCCCCAGTTCAGTCCATTTGTACAGGTAAGGGCTTATGTTATCATCTTGTGAGCCATAATTTCTTGATTCCAAGGGTGGAAGAGAGAAAACAGGACCTTTCCCTGGCAGTGCTCAGCCCTGAAAAATTGGACACGGGGGCTTACTGAGGTACGTCTGTAGGTAAAAGTATTTCTGTATAACTGTTGCTTTGGACCCAATGACTTTATTCTGATATTTTGGAGGTGGTTGTTACAGCAGCCAGTACACTGTCTTTGGTAAGCTACAGCGTCTATGCCAGAATCCTAAAATCGTGGCATAATTGAGGTTTTAAGGGACCTCAGGAGGCTTCAGGTCAAACCTCCCATGCAAAGCATGGCCAGTTACAATAGGTTGTTCAGGGCTTGTCCGATCAAGTTTTGAAAACCTCTGAGTCTGAAGATCCCACAGCTCCTCTGGGCACTTGCTCCAGTGTTTGACTACCCTCATGGTAAAAATAATTTTCCTTATATTTAATGAGACTATCCCTTGTTGTAACTTGTGTCTGCTGCCTCTTGATCTATTGTTGTGCAGCTCTGCAGAGCTTGGCTCCAGCTTTTCTGTGCCTCGCCATTAGGTAGCTGCAGACACCAATAAGCTCTCCCCTTGGACTTCTTTTTAAGGCTCAACAAGCCCAGCTCCCTCAGCCCCTCCTTGCATGTCGTGTCCTCCAGCCCTCTGCCAGACTCACTCCAGTATGTCAGGGTCTTTTTTGCACTGGAGACCCCAAACCTGCATGCAGTTCTCCAGATGTGGTTTCACAAGTGCTGAATAGAGGGGACTAATAAATTCCCTTGACTTTCAGCTGTGCTTTTGTAAACGCAGCCTGGTGTGCTGTTGGTTTTCTTTGCCTCAAGGGCACACGGCTGATACACATGCAACTTCCACCCCCCGCCCTGGTTCCTTTTATTGTAAAGTTGTTCCCCACCCACCTACCTAGTCTGAATTGCTGCATGGGGTTCGTCTCCCTCAGACACAGGACTTTGCATTTGTTGAATTTCATGCAGTACCTGCCAGCTCAATTCTCCAGCATCTTGAGGTCCGCCTTGACAGGTAGTCCTGCCCTCCCTGTAACAACTGCCCACTACATGCCCCAGGAGGGCAGCTGGCAAACTTACATTATCACAAACCTCTCCAGACCCAGATTTGGTGTGGTCCACAAACTTGCTGAAAGTGCACTCTGTTGTGTCCTCCAGGTTGTTAATAAAGACATTAGATGGTACTGGCCCCAGTATTGATTCCCAAAAGAATGCCACTAGAAACTGGCTGACAGTTCAACTTTATCTGGACGGTTGGGCTCAAAGGATGGTCATCAGCAGTATGCTTTTCACCGGTTGTAGTTAGCTATTCAGTCCATGTCACCAATTTGACTATATGTTGTTTTAAAAAAATAACTAAAATAACCAACAGAAGAATCCTTTTATTTTCAAAGTTTGATCAATCCATGAAAGAAAGAGCAGCACATTTCTGCAAAGCCCAAATAACTGTACAGCTCATTCTGCAGACAGATTTTTCTCACCAGAAAGGAAGTGCCTGTTAAAGAAAAGGAACCAGGAAGAGAGCCAGGACCAGCTGTGGCCAGCATGGTTCTGCTGGCTGGTACCTTTAGAAACACATTACACCCTTCACACTTCTCCTTCCGGTATTGCTCTCCTTAAAATCACTGAACACCCAGGTGAGGATCCATCTAACCGCAAAGGACATTTCAGCATCCCTGCTGGATCCTATGTCAGGGCTGCCCTGTATACTTTGATTTGCATTCACAGGTCCTGTGGAAGAAATGGAGCAAAACTCTCCACCGGGGAATGCTGCGGGCTGTATGAGCAGCCACCTTTCCACTACACTTTGGAGGAAATCAGGTTGTCTTCCAGTGAGTTCCAGTCACCAAATCATTTTATTGTTACCATATGATGAAGCGATCTTTATTTTTTGCACTTCCTGGTGCTCAGAATGTTAGTTTTCACAGTATAGAATGGATATGACAGCATTTGTCATGGAAGCACTCAGCAGAGTATGTTGCAACTTCATTTAGTTGTGCTGTTTTATGAAGTTCTGCAGTAAAATGTGCCAGCAAATTATGTTGTATTAGTTTCTTTCTGGTGATTAACTAATCATTCATATAATAAATAGCAGCTAACTACAAGAAGGAAATTTATTTGTCACAGAGTTAGAAGAATGTCAAACTTTTCCCATTTCATGTAAAAAGGCAGAGGAAAAAATACTTCTAAAATGACTTTGCAACATGTGCTTTATTTTAAGTCATTACTGAATCAAAACTACACAGTATACCCTTTTAACATACCCTACCCACTCAATGATTTTTTTTCTCAATAATTTTTTTAACATGGAATGAAACCTACATTGCAATTGTAAATTTTCATGCTACAATGTTCTCTAATGAGCCATTTGTGTCACTAATAATAGTAATTTAAGAAAAAGGCCATTTTTCAAGCTCATATGTATGTATATATTTGGGAACTTAAAAAAAACCCGTCTCAGATGTAAAAATGTGACTTGGAATATGTAAACATTTTCGTATACCTGAAACACTGGAAGAAGAATATCAGCGAACAGCAAAACAATGGTTGCCTTAAATCATCGAAATGGGAAAAAGCATGTCATGGGGAGCAGAGAGAAGCACACACTATTCAGTCTTTAAAGGGTTATAAGAAATGAAGTAGCTCCTTAGGTCATTGAATTCACTTTCTTTTCTCATCTAATGGAAAGCAGTAACTTTGAAGAGAATGGCCCAGCAGAACACCCCAATAATTCACCATAATTATTCTAGCCATTAGTTAACCTTGACGAAGTGTCAAGTTTCAGTTGCTTTTTTTTTTCCTGAGAAAAGTCATTGATGTTTGGTGGAAATGTCTTCTGTGACTGTACAAATAAAATAAGGCATTTAAAGAGATTGTTACGTGTTTTCTTTTTGCTAACAGAGGCTTGTCCACAGTGTCCTTTGTACATCAAAACCTCTGCATTTCTACAAATGGGTATGGCTAGAATGTCTTCAGTTCCCACTGCGGCCCTGGGTCTTGGGTGTCCTGAAGGCTAGTCAGCGTCCCATTACTGTAGCTTGAAAGTCAGTGATGTACAACAGCATATTGCACAATCCAATCTGTATGGCTCCAGAAAGGGTTAAGAAGGTACACTGGAGTCATCTGTGGGTTCACTCCTTTCTTTTCTCTTGAAGTTGTAATGATTGTCTGGAAAATTAAATTAGCCAGACAAAGATGCAAACTTTTTGTTGATTAAATTACAAAGCAGTCCCCAGACTGTAGAGGAGTGGCACATTAAAAACAACAAAATCATCCAACCTTCTTCACTGTTGATCCTTAATTTGAAAGGCAGCATGGATTCCTAAGGCCGTAGCTTCCAGGACTCCTTCAGTGAAAAACATTGCTACCTAACTATAAAAGGCTTAGCTCTTAAGAGAATATTGTGCTTTTTTTTTTTTTCCTTTAAAATTCAGATGAAATCAACTTGATTCGCAGTGTGACACCAAAGAGATCAATTGGTTTTTTCCCTAGTCCACTTGATCATAGTCTCTGGTGAGCGATACAGGAATATTAGTTTGGCATACAGGTCTTCTTCTAGTTCCAGTTCTCCAGTCTCTCGCACTAAGAAAATGTCAGTACACAACTTCAAGATTCGGTCTACATTGGGTAGCTCCTCAAACATGATGGAGTGAGAGATCCCACTGAAAAATTCACGGACGAACTTCCCTATCACCAGGACAACCGAGGCATATAGTCCCATGATGCTGGAAAGAAAGAAAGGAAAGAGTTCAAATCATGCCTTGAAAAAGGGTCAGCCAAGCGTAAGGGGAGCTCATCTACACTGCTAAGTGTAGTCTGTCAGCTGAGTGAACATTAATTTCTAATTAGGATCTTGTTTCTGCTGTGCTGCAGGATGAAGGAAAATAAGGTCTCTTCAAACACCACAGAAATCTGGGAACATAAACAGCTGAGGCTGCTGACTTAAATGCTTTAACCCCAGTCGCTGATGGTCTCACGGCCTGCCTGCTACAGCTTGGAAGTCACAGTGGGAAATCTGACAATTGCTGGCTGCTAAAGGCAAATGATCTGTCAGGTTTCATATCTAATACTTTTTATTAAAGTATGTGTAACTGGTGACAGACTAATGTTTACCTGTCCTCCCCTGACAATCCTTCTATGAGGAATTCTCCAAGATCATGGCAGAAGGGCATATCTCCTGGGAAGGCACAGTCTCCTGCCTTCCTCTGTCTGTGGAAATGTATTTCACAACTGTTTCACACCCAGGGTCCTGGCTCTGAGATTGGGAAGGTTGCCAAAACTGGGCAGAGTTCAGGTAGAACTTGACCTGTAGCTGAACTAACATCTTTTGAACGATTGTACTTCANAAACTAACATCTTTGGAACGATTGTACTTCAATAGGAAATTGGTGTGAAGGGTGCTTCTGCCGCCTTTCCCACTGGAGAGCAGGTAATGCCATTCCTTACAAATATGAAGCCTTCTATAGATAACATTAATAGACATGAATTTGAAAAATCTCACAAAACCCCTTTTCAGAATGTTGTAATGTTCAAACACTACAACAAGAAAGAAATAAAACCCCCAAACCAGCAAAGAAAGTCACCTCTACTTCTATCTTATCTATATTATTTTAATTTTGTGTAAAGATTCCTTCTTACCCATAACCAGCCAAGAATCCAAGGCTTGGTGGACTGACTTTATCACTGAATATGAAGAGTTCAAGACTCTCTTCAGATGTTTTGTATCTTTTTCCAAGCTGATTCAAAACCCACCACTCACGAACTCCCTCATCAGAAACGTTTTTGACCAGGGAAACTGTAATGTTTTCCCATCTGCAGTCTATTGAAAAAAAGAAATGTTAATATATATACCAAGAATTGCGAAAGTCAAACTGTTTTGAGTCAGATACTTCAAACATCTGCATAATAAAATGACGACATAAAGGTTTGTTATAATTCTCCTAAACCCCTTTTTACATTATTTCTGTACAAAAGGGTAGTATCTAGACTTCTGTGGTTTTCATTCTGAAAATGTCATCTGAATGGTCATTAATTAAATAAAATGTTTCATATCACCTACATTTTCTTCTGTACAACTGTCAAATCACTTCAATATTTTCAGGCCAAAGTAGCAATTGAAGGTCAGCATGTCTGCATTTCAGGCCTAAAGAAACACATTAAACCTGGAGCGATAGTGGTCAGCTTCCATAAGTCAAAGTGAAACTGTCACTGTAAATGCTTTATGTCTTGGTATAAAAAATGTTATTCTCTTATATCAAGAAAAGTACACTATCCTGTTACGCATACTGATGACACAGACAGGAGGTGAGCTCTGGACCTCCTGATTCTGGGGAACGTACATTAGCAGTGTATACATTCAAGCCCTTTTGAAGAATCTCAAATTAAGAGTTCTTTACGACATGACCTGACTAATGACAGTGAAGGACTCATAACTTATTGCTTCTCATAGAGCTAGGTTCAGCCTCGAGAATTATTTTTTCCAATTAATCTAATCATGCTCACTGAACCTTGAACAGTAATGCACTACATAGTACGGTAATGTACTACGTAGTAGTACCACTACGCTGGAGCGCCAAAGTTAACTGCTGTTGAGTGAAGTATTCGTAGATAAAGAATTGTTCCTACTCTTCCAACACAACAGGTTCTTCACGTGCGCATATGTGCATATGCGTGCATGTGTGCTGTACGTCTGCAAGTACCTGTATGCATTCCGGTTGGGTAATAGCATTCTGAAATTCAATGATTTATCTAAAATGGATTCCTTGTAGCCAATAAGGAAGAAATAGCTAAAAAAAAAAAATCATTCAGTGTCCTTGTTTAAGCTGAGAAGCTGCATTTGCAGACATGCAGCACTACTGACTGTTTGTGGTAAGGCAGCAGGGAGATGCGGAAAAGTGAAACGTGTCATCACTTCCTCAGAAAACAAAGGAAAGCAGTTCCTGAAATCAGGCTTGAAGGAAAGGAGCCGAATTTCATCTGTAGAGTCCTCACTGTTAAATACAAAGCTAAAATACATCCAGATGCATTTTCTGCCTTACACTGTATTACCTCACCTCTCCCCAGGCTTGCAGGCACCAGGCAGAGGCCATTGTAAGTGCATTCCAGCCTGAGGTGCCCCAAAACAGCTCTGTAAATCTGCAAGTGTGAGTGCTGTGTTGCACTTCTTTCAACCCTACTCTATTTGCCATGGTCTGGACACATACCTGTCAATAGCTGCTTTATGGGTTTTGCCAGAGAATCACTAGGAGCCTTGATGTAGTACGGGTACACGGTCTCTAATGTTCTGGAAAAAATGAGAAAGCAAATATTTCATATTTTTATACCTCTAAAATAATTTAGAAATACCTAACAGGGCTATACACGGTTCCCAGTAATTCTTGGCTTAAGCTATGATTTTATAGTGTTCAGATGTCACATCTGAAAGTTAGCTGGATTTATTAACTATGTTCGGTCAGTACTTCAGCAGGGAGCTCCATCCATAATGTCGCCATTCACACGCCATGAATCCCACACACCTGGGCCATGTGCGTTTGCAAGGAATGTAGACTTTACATTTTGTTCCCCTTTTTAACAAAGCTGGTTTTATAGTCAGATATATTAGCAGCACAAAGAAAGGCAACACATCACCAGTAGTAAACAAGCTAGAAAAATATGTAGCTAGAAAATTATGTGGTGAGAACAGTTCAGAATTGCACGATGTTTCAATAATAAGACCTAAAAAGAGCGAGAATTTTTGCCAGAATCTTTCATTGGGAAATATTTTCACAGTTTGTAGGAGGATTTCAAACTTGAAAAGAAAGATGTTTGTAAAAGTTCTTCCACTGGACTCAAAATTAAACCACCTGAAGTGGGAATAAATTACCAGCATCCAGAGAGAGAGACATTTCATTAAGAGTAGAGATACTGTCCTAACTTTTTCTTCAAATGACTGAAAAATTCCAGGGGCGGGGAGCTCTCAGGGAACTCCTGTGACGCTTTGCTACACTGCAGACACCAGGCTGAGGAAGAACAGAGGTGGCCAATTTAAAATCCCTCCTGATCACTCCAGCAGGCCCAGAAGATAGGTAAGAGCTCAGCAGCTAAGTTGTCCCAGCAGAGGTGGTGGCAGAAAGCTCCCTGCTGAAGTAGTCAAATGGCTAGTAGCTGCCACAACCATTTTTCCATTATGACAAAGTAAAAACAGCTTAAATCAACAATACTATTGCAACACAGGCAAATGCAGGTGTATCTTCTATGTTCCTGCTTGCCTCCTGCTGAGAGAGAATTACGAATGAATTACCTCTTCCCACAAAAGAGCAAAATCTACCCTCCTTGCCACTACATCACCTTAGGAAATATTCCCGTACCCTCACACAGCAGAAAAGTAAAAGAGGCGTAAAATAATTTTTAAATGAAATGATCAGATGTGCAACAGCAGTCCGTTTGGATGTACAAGTGTGCGTGGGTGCAGAAAAAGAGCTGTGCACAGAAAAGACAAATCTCATTTCCACCTACTAACAGATATGAACCTCTCAGAGTTTTCACTATCCCCGTTGGCCTCAGCTTTAACTTTTCAACTCTTGTGGCCACAAATCAGATCAGGTGGCCTTCAGGGATGACGTGTTGGCTTAGCAGTATTTAGAGACTACTGCTGTAAAGTAATCCCCAGTGAGCAGGCGGAAGAGGAAGAGCCAGACTCCTTTCAAATCTGAAAGGAGGCACCACTGCTGTTAATGCTATAAGGGTCTATCCATAGAATAATGTTTGATATTATTATGAAGAGCATGCTTTTTCTGTCTTGCAAATTTCCATTACAGGAAAAGATCTGATGTCAGAAATGACTGCAGATGTTACCCTTTGACCACAGTGATTTAACACTTCCTTGCCAATCTAATACTATTCAAGAATAACAATGAGAAATACAGTCTGGATGGTTATTTAGAACAAAAAAATCATCAATACAACATCCTCAGATCAAGCTGAATTGAAGTAACTCAAAGGAGAGTTTAACTGTGAATATACTGTAATGAACTTGTGCTTATCCAATAAACCCAAGAAAAGTAACTAATCGCTTCACCATCCTTGTTGGTGGTCTTCCAGTGTTCGTGGTCTTCTCAGCCTACATTTATTGTAGGAAATAAGCTTTACCTTTAGTGTTAGTATTATGTGACTTCAATGCTGTTGGCCTCTGTGAACAAGGCTCCAAAGTTATCAGAGGGGGACAGATGGGCAGACAAATGATGCAGTTGCACAGGCCCGACCTCCTAAGGAAATTAGGTTTAAAAAGGGAAGGTTTTCATATAAATAGGCAAAGAAAATAACTTACACCTTTTCCAGTTGCTGTCCAGACATCATTGTAGCAATATCTCTTCTGGTGTTCTCTGGTAGGACAAAGGTAAGTTTATCTGATGCTATTTCAGCTTTGGCACCAAGGGTGAGATTTCTGTTGTAAGTAAAAGGGAAGACACATTGTCAACCTACAATGAGAGCACAACCTAAACACTTGTTTGCTGACTGCTAGAGCTACTTGTCTAATTAGTCTAACTGCACTGACCCTGGCTATGCCGGTCTCTGCTAAAGCAAGCATCATGCTACCTGTACTTGAGATGGTGTGTTTTCCCACGGAGTATATGTAGCAGCCTTAAAGGTGTATTTTTCTAACTGACTGCCTTTGTACGTATTACAGGACAATGGCAGATTAATGTAATTTTGCTCGTTACATCAGTCAAAACAGAATGGGAAATGGAGCGCGCCTGCTCTGACGTTAGCCAACAGGACCGTCTGCGTTACCACACATTTTGTGCCAGGGCAGCTAAGGATGCTGCAGTCAGCTACAGCTTCCCAAAACCCCACCTCAGCCCAGCAGAAACGTGTGGTTAACAGGCTGATAGGACCCCTATGCCTTCCCCCAAAGCCTTCGCGCCAGCTGCAGAACACAGCTGGGGCGGGATCAGCTTTCGCACTACGCCTTGTGCCATGCCCTGCGGTCGGGATGCAGCAGCTGGGTAAGGCAGCTCCTGGGCTGCTGGGGGCTGCAGAGGAACATCCCTGGCAGATGATGTGCAAGGGCAGAGGGTGCGTATGCTGCCTGAGTGACACAACAGTGTCATCTTACAGCTGCTTGTGGTCTCCTGGCCTAGGAAAGAAGTGGAAGGTCACTGTGGTAAGTCTTTACCACTTTCAGTCATTCATGGTCACAATGTAATCCACAGGATATTATTTGAGAGTGAAAAAGGTCTCTTTCAACTAGTGTATGAATGTTTGTAGCTATGCAAGCATATGGACAAACTGAGTGGCAGTACTAAAATTTAATATAAGGTTCAGAAATGATGGGAGTGATGTAATTCACTAGCTAATACTGTATGCTTCCAGGAAAATAAGGGGGGTCAAATAAAGTTGAATTAAGGGTGCAGATTCATTACAAGCCTATTTTTGACTATGGAAGGACTGACCCAACATGTTCAGAGCTCTCACAGTGGTTCAGCTGCTGCCTGCACACAAGTCTTTTACTCAGGATTGCTATAACAGTCCAGCGTCCACTTCCAACAAAACAGGTAGATACTGGGGCTGCAAAGGTACTTAATTTCCACGGAGTGATGACTTAACTCCAATTAAATCCAGCAGTCTACAGGGATCCCAGCTGGCAAACAGTACCCAACAAACCACCTCGGTGACTGGTGTGCTCTAGCCTGCGTGCAACTACTTTATATTCTAAGCTGTCTCTTGCAAAAACTTCACCGTAAAGTAATAGTTCACCGAGGCCAAAGGAACCACAAGTAAACAGGCAAAGGTCTCGTCAAAATGGATCTATGCCATTGTTATGCTATTTGCATAATGAAGTCTCTGAGTATATGTGTATTTAAAAAATATTTTTTGTCAGTTCCAGACTCACTTAGTAAGAGGACCAAGCACTTCTGTTTGTATTTACTCATAGGTTTTCTGCCTTAACTAGGTCTAAGTATTCAGTTCCCTTAAACGCTAACAAGGTTGTTGTTTGGGGCAGTTTATTTGAACATCTCCATCTAAAACTGGCTAAAATTTTCTTACTTTTCCCTTCTTCCCCTCAGGTCCCATTGAAAACTCCACCCTGCCTTTTTAAATAATATACTTGGAAGTGGCTCCACTTCTCTTTTTATTTTTTTGAGAACTGCAGGCAACAAATGTTTTCCTGGGTAACAAAGGTCACTTCTCTCTGTCTCTCCCACTTTCAGTTTTTTTTCCTCTGCAGTACAATAGAATTTGCTGAAAAACTAAACCAAAAATGCAGCATGGAACTGTTTTGCTGTGCGAACACTTGGCAAATGATCCATCAACCTCGTAACAGCCATGTTAATTACCTTTGAATGCTCCATGAAAGAACTACAGTGAACTCAGCTGAAAAATCCAGCAGTCCTTGTATCATTTTCTCTCTACTGGGAGGGCTGATGGTCCATAAAGAGTTTGAATTTCCCTCTAGATCCGCTAGAGTTATATCTTCTTTTCCATAGCCCTCTAGAAACTGCAAAGCAGCCTGTAGGTGCAGAAGAGAAGAAAATTTCAGTGTGGTGATATTCACAAGACACAGAGCCACATTTCCCAGTCAGGCAGAATTGTAAATGTTTCATTAATTGTAAGTGCAGTGGTTTGCACTGATTGTCTTTCTCAGATACCAACTGAGGCTTTAGATGGGAAGGGAAATAAATTATGGGGGAGTTAAGAAGGCAAAACAAAATTGGCCCTGCTGTTTGAAAAATGATGGCCATGTAAGCCAAAATGAGTCTGAAAGTTCATCAGGTAAATTCTGTAGAGTCTATTTAAACTCAAGTTAAAATTTTACTCTGCCTTTTGTTAAGTGTCCTTCTCCATAGAAAGATGTCTGCAATGGATCAGGCAACTTGAAACTGGTAACTTCCACAGTGGGTCAGGATTACAATATTACTGCTATAATACATGGGCTATTTGGTAGGATCTAACATCAAAAAACATTAATTCTTGAATAGGCTAGAAGCAAGCACTTCTTTTAAAGTTATTTCCGATCAAACCCCAGTTACTTCAGTAATGCAACATCTTCTACTAATTACTAGTTTTTTTCCAGTGGAAACTTGTGATAACTTCGTGCATGTTGCACCATGAAATAGTGAGACTGTTTTTGTGTTTACGTTTTGACATTTTAATGTCAGAACTTTTCTACGCCATACACACTTTCTTTTGACAGCGCCACATCTCCTCACTGTGAGGGGTGAAAGCTGCGTGTGCTACAGGAAGCAGTACGGGGCTTAAAAGTGCTGACACTGTTGTGTCCCCACAGCACGTTTGTTTTGGCAGTACACCCAACAGCATCATATCTCCTGAAGGTTTGTGTCATTTAGAGGGGAGGTTTTTATTCAGGCGACAGGACAACAAGGGTTTCTGTCTTCCATGACTTTGTGCAAAGATGTCGTGATTAATGGTAACTTGTCTCACCATAACCCCGCCCTGTCCTGACAAATCATCTGTCCGAACCTTTACTCATGCAAACCCTCTTTATGGAAACATCTTCCAAATGATGGCAGTGCTGTTGATCACTTATAACTACGCAAGCAAAACTCGCAAATGGCCTCCGCGGAAACACGCACACATTTTTAAGCAATGAGGTATTCTACATTTCACTTACAGTGTTACCCCTATAGCTTCCCAGAAAGGCATTGAAACCAGTCTGATTCAAATCCTTGAGCTGACTCTGTTGAGCACTCATTGTAAAAATAGGCTGGGAAACAAAAGAACACACACTTGTCACATTTACTTCACATCGGCTGCTACATACACAGTACAGCATCCTGTGCATCACGGTCCAAGAAATTATGGCACTTAATTCAACAGGAGAAGGTTATGATCTTATTCCACTGAGAAGCAAGCTACCTCCAATTATCTTATATTTACCATGTGGACCTGTAGGCAGTTATCTGAGTGTACCTGATGTAGGATAATTTATTCAGATTCCACTGCCAGTAGGTTCTGGTTTTAACTTGCAAATGAAGATAATATTTTACATCGGTAATAAACTAACATGTTTTTAAACTCAAAAGAGATCATTTGTGGGAGCTTGCCTGACCTCTTGCATAAGGCAGGAGAGTTCAATTCAATGAAAGGAATAAGAAATAGCACAAGGAAATACAGTGCAAAACCAGTTTGCCTTTAGCCTTTCTTCTTTTTTACCTGATAACCTCCTAGAGTTATTGTGATTGATACATCTAGAGGCTTGTTGGTGATGCCTGCAACAGATTTGATTAAAGACATGAAGAGCAGTGGGAACCAGACAATACAAATCAGCAAGACGATAATCATGCCACCCATTCCATACTTCACAACTTTCTTTTTCTTCTGGCCTCTTGGTTGGGGATATCTCTGCAAAAGCAAACAGCAACATGGTGATGTCTCTTCTACCAGAGCTACACTTGGTATGATTTGACGGGTAAATATAAAACAGTCTTAAGGCTTCCCATCTTCTATGGTAATTTGCTACCCATTGTCAGGCCAGTTATTTTGAGATTTTTAGCCAAACCTGTACAGACATTGAATTTCTGGTGACAACAGAGAAAAGTGCCAAATGAACCCATGTCAAGTGTGTGTCTGGTGTGAAATATGTTGTAAACCTCTGTGGTTTTGATTCTTCACAACCATAAAGAAGGGAAAAATTGGGTAGGGTAATTTGAATTGTTTGTCTGAGTGAGTGCAAGCATGAACTCACAGGAACCAAATGTAAAATAATAGCAGCAACAGTGATACAAATATTTGTTCAAACAATTGGTATTAGGAGTAACCCAGTTTCTTGTATTTGTCCTTCCAAAAAGTTTGATCATAAAGCTCTTTAAGGCAGAATTCCTCTCATAGAGCTTGAAATGCTGCAAACTGCATTTCAGGGGGGAAAAAAATTCTGTTTGCCAGCAACTGACAAGCACAATCAGTAGGATTGTCTGATATTGCACTACCTCCACATTCATTTCACACCTCAAATACAGTATTTCTAAGAGTTGTTCACAGGCTTGATCCCATCTGTTTCTAGTGAATCCCACACGAACTGCATTTAAATAACGTTGTAAGTTTTGTTGCTGTTCTTAAAGTCATGATGCTGCTGATGTAACATCCTTCCCTTTTTAGCTTCTGAGACCAAAAGTGACTTTGCTTTTATCCTTCTCTTTTCAAAGAGATCACACGGCATGTCTGTTCTGCCTCGTCCATAATTCCTGCCCTCTGTTATTGGCTTCATGATTGAATACTTTAAGAGCTTCACCATCCTGTGATGGTGAGCCTTACCATCACTGTAATTTATTTTGCTGTATTCACTTATAGGATTTAACTCTGCACAGTGTTTTAGGATCCCGTCTTTCACGCACTGCATACTGCATGTGCAAAATAAAGATGCATTGTATTGCACTGCACCTCAAACACTTGCCAGGAATCTGGCTTTCAGGAAATTGTTCTTGCTTTACAACACGAATCCATAAAGCCCAGGAGAGTATTAAATTTGTAATACGATGCTATATTTAAAACAAATTAGTTATTTTTCGAAAGCAGTGTATCAAGTCATTTGTCTTGCACTACAGAATACCGTTTTCATTAAAATATCGTATCAAGATCACCATCACTATTTGTCTGTATGAGATTAGTTCAGGCACCCTTAATGATGTTACAGAACAGCTCAAAGAGCCTCTAGCAGTCAAAGTACTTAGGCATACCACTCAGTGTGAGAGAGAGACAGAGAGAATCAAAGTACTTTGAACAACTCTCATAAAGTCATGGGTAGCAATTTTGCTACATGGCACTAGCACACACATGCTAGCTGAGACGTGGAAATCTTCCCACGTCAGGTCTATGGTACATATAATGCAGAGTGATCCTGTCGTAGCGTAAAAAAATGCAGTGGAGGGACGGTCAAAGTAGAACTGGATTATTATTTCTCTGACTCCTGAAGCCTCTGATGACACTCCATTCATGGCAGAAATGTCATATAGAAAAAGCCTATATACAAGATTTGTGTGCGCTTCAGCTCTGAGTTAATCTAAGTGACATACTTGGAAAGTAATTGCCATTAAGAGACAGGATTATAATAAAAGTAGAAATACGTCAGTAACACTTAAAAATACAGCCGTTTCATTGCAGATGTACAATTTCTGACTGGTTGGGTCACTCTTAAAAGAATGCTTAATTTCTTTTTCAAATTGGCAAAATAAGCAAGCATATGGTTGCAATCTTTATAGCGGTTATAAGGAATCCAGAATTTGCAAGTTTAATTTGAACTGAAGCTTAAATGATTTAAAGAGACTGAAATTTCAGTCAGACAAATGGTGGGTTTCTCTGGCCTGCAGCTCAGTTCTGGATGTGCGGGGACTCTCCTGAGGTAAAGGAGCCAGCTGAGTTCCCTCTGCGGTTACATGAACCAGGTGTCCCTGGGACCTACACCGTGGAGGCACAAGCTCTTCCTTCTATTGACCTTTCTCTTCAGCTACGGTTTCCCTGCTACCACGGGTCACTCATTTAGTTGTTATGGATAAAATGAGCCTGTGTGAATATCAGGACTTTCACCCCCGGCCTTGAAACTCAGGCATGCAATTAAGCTAGCAGGCACGTGCTTGTGGCGTTCACATTAACGGTGGAAAAATCAGCTAGGCACAAAAGAGAAGTCATTTGAAATTTCACTTGCGGTGACTGCCAACTAACATAAAGTACCCAATAGTCTGAATATTTCTGAACATAAACACCAGGTGTATCTTCTAACAAACTGTCTTAATGGTGGATTTCCCAATTATTTAGAGACTCGTGACTATTTCTCTTCATTTCTGCATGAGGGAGAGGAGGCCTTGATCACTCCTGTGGGGCTTCCTTACTTTTTCTGACTCTCGCCAACATTTCAGGATGAATATATGAGCATAGATATCTTCAACACAGATCCAGCTGGAAAGACTGAGAGTGGTATCAGTCCAAACCCAGTCCATTACTGCTCTCAGCTCAGTCAAAAATGGAACCAGGCGGAACCTGAAGGGAGATCACAGCAAACAACTTGTTAGAAATAGGGGGATCACATAAATTGAGCACAGTAAGTGTATATACAACAACAGGGAGAGTTAAGCCAGTGTTAAAAGACAGTTTAATGGGAGATTTTGTAAACACAAATACAATCATATCCTGAGATTGCACTGATGGAATTGTACACGAGAGACTTTTTGTATCCCCAAATTCCTATGACCTGGGAGTGCAGTAGAAGAACATCCTTTCCACAGGATGGTGAGAATTTGTTTTATACCTCCTTAGACCAAGTGGTGCACGGCTTCTTTGCAGCAGGTGGGCAGTCCTCAGCTGCATATGGAATTGGGCGTTATGACTCAGGATTAAGCAGCAGAAGAAGGTGGGCTAACAGAAAACCAACATGCATATAGCAGCTGTTCAAAGTGCATCATTCCCTTTACTAGTCCCACGCTTTTCTGCTTGACCAGATCACAAAGACTATCTCATGGGAAGAAAGCTTTCTTTTGTAACGTTTCCTACTGGAATGCAAGAAGTCCATACTGAAAATATTGGGAAAAGGCTGAAATTATTCCAGCTTTTCTGTGAAATATGTATATGCTTTGAATTCACTTAATCACAACATCATGCTAACAGCATAAGTGGAGGGTGGGGTATGCCTCCTTAACACCACCTTTCACTCTGAGGTGATGCTGTGCCTGTTACTTGCACTAACCCTCCTAACTCCTGAAGAGTTTCAAATGCGCAGCGCTTCTCAAAAGGTAAACAAAGGAAACATTTTTTGATGCATAGCTCTTATTTCTCATGTGCATTGTCTTTCACTTTATTCATCTCACCTGCTACAGTAGAGCCTGTAGACCTGCTCCAAAGGTCTCTTTGGGATTTGATGTCTTACTGCTTTTTAGGACTGCAGAGCATGTAACATTACCTGTTTCCTAGCACAATGTGTAGCCCCTATCTCCGTTCACAGAGATGATTTCCTAGAAGTGTTAAAAAGGTCTCCTCCATAGGGGCCTGAATGGCTGACTGGTATATTGGGCTTCTGGATTCAGAGTGGGAGACTGATTTTTCTGAAATTTGCATTCCTGAAATTGATTTGTTGTGGACTATGGGGCCATATGGCATATACAGAGTGTGCTGTGCAAAACTGACTGTCTTATTTCCAGCAGCCTGTGAAGAGAAGTCATGAATAACCCCAGCATCTCATGATAACAGATCCATATTTCACAAATGAAAAGAGGAGGGCAGTAGGTCTAGACTTACCCTTGAAATAAGAACAGGTTGACATAGTTATAACTTTTTGTGAGGAAGTTGCCAAGAACACGAGTTGGATATCCGCAGCGTATCTGATATGCTGATAAGCCAAAATAAACACATTTCACAAAATACCAGAGCTGGGCAACTGTGTTCTGGCTAAATTTCCTGTAATGGAAAAGACAGATAAAGGAAAATGATGGGTTTTGTATCTGTGTATGACCAAATTAGCTTGAATTGTTTTGTGCTCCTGGCAGTTTCCCTTTCCTGAGATCCTGTGAAAACCCCACTGCAGGGTTAAAACAGTATTTGAAAGACGCTGGATGAGAAAGTCTATAAACAGCATCTGTTGTCACCTCAAGGTCACAGGGGAGAGACTGGGAATAGGCTTCCCAAAGACAGAGGGCTCTGGGGCAGTGCCCTCTCCCTCCAGGTGCTAGAGATGCCTTGCTGCCCAATACAGACCAGTCTACCCTCGCCCCCCATGATGGCACATCCCTCTGTGAGCCCTGGGTAAACAATGCTTCCCTTGGCTTTTCAGAGAGTTGACATGTGGACTGAATCTAGGCAGCTTTAATAGCTATTTGTGTTCATGGGGGCACCTCCAAGGTCATGAACTCAAACAGGAATTTAAGTTGGAGTGACCTCTGAAGATCATCTTTTTCACCCTCCACTGCTGGAATCAGGTCTAATTACACCAAATTGTTCCAGCACCTGTTCAGTTGGGTTTTGAATATCTCTGAAGATGGAGATCCCACAGCCTGTCTGGGCAACCTCCTCCAGTGTTCTACTACCATCATGGTGAAAAGATTTTTCATCGTATATAACTGGAGTTTCCCTTTTTTTCAACGTGTGGCCTCTTGTGTTCTATCTGAAAAGAGCTTAGCTTCTTCTCAATGCCCTCTTAATAGGTAGTTGAAGACAGGTCTCCACCTTCTCTTCTCCAGACTGAATTAACACTGTTCCCTCAACCTCTCCTCACATGTCATGTGCTCCACCCCCTGGACCATCTTGGCAAACATGTGCCACTTCTGACTGCAGTTCAATAGCATGGTGGGACTGCAGGAGATGCCTCATAATGGACAAGATTTGTAAGCGTGACATGGTCTAATATTTTCAATTACATCCCGCAAGACTATTTTCATTAAGAAATTTGCAGGAGTTTCTAAGAATCAGCCTGACTTGGAATACAGGAGGTTTCAGATGCAGATTTGAGATTAACAACTTGATAAATTTCATAGAAGCACAGAAAAAGTCAAAACAATTTCATTGTCTTTCAAGTGGCCAAATCAAGCCAAAAGTTTCATATCAATTCTTAATGCTCAGTAGATAGGAGATCCATTTGAAAAATGCATTTTTTTTTCAAGTTGGGGCACAATTACTACTGAACTGAGTAAAAACAAAACATTTGTTTTTGAGAGGAAATGAGACCTTTCAGTCTTTCTTTACATTATGTATCTATTTTGCTTTTGTTGTTTCCAAAGTAACTTGACTGTTAACAAAGTTTAATTTGCCCAGGTGACACACCCAAATTCCCCGTACAGTCAATGGAGTGAGGCAAATACTTCACGGCAATTTGAAGTCCTAAGTAAGAGGGGAGTTAGCCAAGCACTAGAGAGGGAACCTTAACATGTCTGCAGCGCAGACTGAGGTAATAACTGCCTTGAGCCATGCAGTGAGGAATGATATATTTGGGGGTGAACCTGACCAGGCATACGATACAAGATTTCATGCAGCAGGTGACCACCTCCCTATTGCCTCCAGAGCCACGTGGCAGGAGCAGCAGAGGAGAGCTTTTGCTCTTCAGAAGAGACACAGATTTTAGACATTCCTCAGCCTAAGGAGATTTAAATCCACAGTTCACACATTCCAGGAAATGGCCAAATCATAAGTTACTCTGAGAGAGACATTTTCTACTCACTCTTATAAACCTGCATGCAGCAGTCTTGGGAGTAGGAAACCGAATCAGAGGCCAACATTGTCTCAGCTGAGGGCTCTAATCACTCAATTACAGGCAAATTCTCTTTCACCTGCTTGCATTTTGGCCTAAGTTGAGAATATTTCTGTATGTACTTATATAATTAATTCTTCCTCAAACTTATGTTGGCCACAGTTATTGCTGTGGAAAGGTACTCCAATATTCTGCTTAGAAATGAGACCAAGAACAAACCTCTTCATGATTCCAAAGCTCAGCTATATCCATCTCAAACTGACATACAAACAACTTGGTAGGGCACCAGTATTGGACACATATTGTCTGATTATAAGGGTTATACCTTTCTGTCACTCCAGGCAAGATAAAGAACATCCAGAAATGTATTCCAAAAACAAGGATGACCTGGAAGATGACCTTTCCCATGACAGTCTTTTTGAGGTACAGTGCTCGATCTACCACCATGGTACCAAACTGAATGAGCACCATCACCAAAAATGCCTCCGGGACCTGGTCCTCTGATAACGAAGAGGTGATATCTGCTGCTGCAGAATGTTTCTGAAAAGAAAAACATAACAGAGTGGTCGAGGAGGGAGGACACTCACATGATACCTAGCATCTACTGCATGCAAATCCTTCCGAGGATTTACACATAGATGCCTCTATAACATACCCCAAAAGCCCAAAATCCGAACACAATGATGATGAAGTCCACTGTATCTGCGAGGAACATCAGCACATACACATCAGTCACCGCACTGTAGTCTGGATGAATAAGATTGTAGAAAAACTGTCTGATGGGCACATACACCTGAAGAGTCCTAAAACAACACAGACCGCAATGTGATTTAACAACACTGTAACTTGCACTGAAGAAAAGAAAGGCTGGGTGTGATATGATTAGTGTTTCTAAAGATATCTAAGATCTATTCTGACAGCCTTCACAGGGCTTCACAGTCTCTTGTTCTGACTGCTTCTAAACCACTGTATTAGCATTTGTTCAGTAGAAGTATACATAGCCAACCAAGTTCACACAGGATATTTAGCTTTCTTATCAGGCAGATGCTATTTGAACAACTGCTGATTAGTCTGAGATTCAGCTGGTGGGACTTAGAGTGAAACCATCTGTATACAATGAACTGTATAAGTACCCATTCGTCCCCTTGAATTAACAGAAGTAGTAACCTGCTCTTTTGAAAATACTGTTTTACTGCTTTGCAGTTTGGAACCTTACCCCAAACCCAAAAAACTTCTCACATTGCTCACTTTTTAATTGTAAAGGCCTTGGCTTTGATCATTTGTTCTCGAAACTTTTCCATAAGAAGCTCTTTCTTAGATTTTTGCTTGATGCTTAACACACTGCTTCCTTTCTGACTGCTGTTTCGTGTACTGGTACTTCCTGGAAAAAAAAGGGAGGGAAAGAGAAGACAAAGAAGCTAATCCAAAATCAAAGTTCAAATACAAAAACTAGAAAGTAATAAATCTCCAGAGTTCTATCCCATATATAAGTCCCACATTTGAAAGAAGCTTTGAAATGAACTCTTATGCTTTTTCTCCAATATGATAAAATCTTGAGAGCATCCAGTAAAGGTTTAATCACTGGCAGATCAAAAATTGTTTAATAACTATAAAAAGACAAGACTAGTGATAAAGGCAAGTATTTGATTGATCTGATGCAGTCATCTCAATTGGTAACATATCCATTAAGGCTAGAGTAAGCCCATCCTTGTTACAAGATGGGATAGGTAATCTGTTTCAATATACCTAATGAAAACTTTTTCTCACTTCAAGTATCATTGAATGTAGATATGAAAAATACATATGCTTTGCATTCCCTCTAGCTAGAGATTATGCTGAACCAGAAATTCTGGATCTGAGCCACACTGAGCATTCCTTTCCCAGCTTTTGGATAATGTCATTTTAAAAACATAGTGAATCACAAAGTATGGCTCTCCATTTGAACTTTAAGAAGGCCTGGAGTGTGTTCAAACATAAGGATACTTTCGTTCATGTCCTATTTCCTCACTGAGGAGCAGCAGCATTCAGTAGCCTCTGGGATCTCCAGAGCAACCGGCACAAGGTTTTAGCAGGATGATCCTATGGGAAACAAATGTTTGCTCTTCAAATCCCTGACATGCCATGACATTTACCTCTCTTAGATCTGTGTGAGGAGAAGCTGGACCTGTGTGAAAGCTGTGATACGCTGCTAGAGCTCTTCCTCCTGATGGCAGTCTGCTGCTCAGGGAAGTGGACATGGATGGACTCCACCGATGCCGCAAGATTGACAGATTTCAAAGAGGCAGAAGAATCTCTCCTGCCTCCAGTCAGAGACAGCTCATCATCAGTATCGTCTTTATTACTGGAGCTGTCTGCTTTCTCATCTTCATCCCATAATCCATGGCACTAATGGAAAAAGAAGACGAGCATTTCAACCTTGTATTTCTGTCACGGTATTTATCAGAGGCATTGCTAAGCTCAGTCACGTGTTCACAATGGGGAAGACAAATTCATTATGTTGGGATATCACATCAGTGACTAAAGAAATTAAAACTAAAAATTAAATATAAAATAAGAAACTACATGAACTCAAATTACCTTTAAAATGGATCTGTGGAAGAATAAAGCAAGGAGCTGAACAAGATCATAGTGCACGTAACCCTCTTTCTTCTCAATGCCAATAATATTGGGTGGATGGTAAGGTTTATCTTTTGTGTAATCCACATATTTATTCCATGGAAAGAAGCCAAACTGGAAGAAGTACTTGATGACAATGGCCACCTGTTCAGAAACACAACACACTTGGGGTGTTTTCTAAGCATGGCAGACATACTAGCCTCCTGACATTAAGAGAGGAGAAATATGACTATCAGTTTTATGAGAAGATAAACAAGCACATTGATTGCTACAGATGAACAACAGTTCACGTTCCCTCAGTAATAAAGTCAATCAACATTTACCAACAGATGATGCTCAGTGGTACCTGAGATACCACAAGCAGTGTATACTGTCTCTTGATTATCAATTATATATTAGCTGGTTGTAAATGGTCTGTCCTTGTGATAACTGCTTTACATGCCAGGAGGGGTATTGCTCATTGCAGTGAAGTAAAACACAAACAAGACCTTTCCACACCCCAGAAATTGCTGAGGACTTTACCAAATATTTACGTTAATATTAAGGGCCAAAGACCCCTCATCCTAGAGATCAAAACCAGAAAAGAGACCATGCAAAGCTTAAAACTTAACTTTTCTGTGTTAGACATGGGGTTGTAAAAACTGCAGCGTACCTCAGTGTAGACAATGGCTGTCATCCAGAAACGTTTGCTTGGCCGAGGAACAGACAGCATGGCCCAAAGAAATATAAGGATGGGAAGTACCAGGGTTATCATGGAGGCAGAGATCATGTGGTTAAGGATGATCACAAAATAGCACACCATTTCTGACCGGGCCACCAACGTATTGTATAGGGCATAAATAAGAAGCAAGACTCGAGGCTGACCAACATAGAACTTCTCTGACTCCTCCAGCTCGTCATCACGAAACATCCTGTGAGAAGCAGAGTACCATAAATGAAGTAAAAATTCATTTCACAAGAGCTGCTTTTTAAATTGCTACTATTTTTCCTTTTGAAAAAGCATAAAATTCTGGAATGGAAAAAAAAAAAGGTATTTGGTATTATAATCAAATAGGCTGATTCTAAGCTCAGAAAACAAGAATTTCAGGCAAAATAACTAGAAGCACTGTTCTGCTGTTTTTTAATTTACCCAGAGAGTTGGCCTGGCCCAAGAACATTTGCAAGCACCGCTTTCCTACAGTTGTCCAACCAACATATCTTATATAAATCACACCATGCTGGTGTGGCCCTGTCTGGATTAATATCTAATTTATCAACATAGATGGGAATTTGGAGAAACTCCAGAGGTCCATCAGGAGATGTATGTCATGAGTAGTGACGTAAGATTAGAACATAATAAATGCCCTTGAGCATTACATGTGTCCAATCTTCTCCCTTTCACCTAACTCAAATAAACATAAAAGGCAGCAAAAAATCATTACGTGACTTTCACATACATCACAATTCTCTTTGCTTTTCATAAAGAGTGCCCTGGCCTGAGAAGAGATCTCACTGAAAAGCAAAAATGACAATGGAAAAGCAGAAGAAAAGACACTGCATCTTCAAAGTCAGATCTACAAAGCCTCTCTCTCTCTCCAGATGCAGTCAGGCTGAAAGGCATTTCTGTGGTTTGAGATTTTGTCCTTGTGTTCGGGGAAGCTCCCCCCTAGCTGAGTCAGTCCAGAAAGCAGAGGAAGAAAAGCAGCGGCACCATCCCCACCTCAATGCTGGTTGTGCTACTGAGCACAGCACCTGAGGGGCCAAGAGGGGAGCACCCTATCCCTTATGAAAGTACTTAGCAAGGTGGTCTCTCTTGCTCCCTACTGGCTTAAACAAAAACTCTGCCAAAGGTCAGAGTTTCCCTTATAGTAATCCAAAATAATTAAAGCAGAAACATTTTCCCAGATAGCCCTGAAGGAAACTTATTTGAAATCACAGCTGCCTGGAGAAGAGAAGCCCTCTCCACAAGGAATATTTAGAAAAGCCCTTGACCCCATGACAATTGCAGCACAGAAATCCGATGTTAATTGGAACAATTAGCTATGGTATCTGGGGAGAAAGCGGAGATTCTTTCCAACACGAATTTGAATCATTTTAGAAATCTGTAATTAGAACAACTGCACAGGAAATGAGCTTCTTCCCTTAAATCAAACTTAGCACAAAGTCTGTATCAGAAACTGTAGGCTAGTTCTGAGACAAAAACCCCCAAAGTAATGACAAAACTTCACAGACTGGGACCAACAATTTTTCCCTGTCGAAGGTCCTTACTTGTTCAGAAGCAGCTCACTAGCCGTTAGCTCGTGCGTCAATGGAGGGAGAATCGTATCATTAAGTTTGTCCGTCCGACTGTCGTCTGGGCTCACCATCATGAGGCTCTTACCAGCTGAGTCATCTGGGGAGCCAAAGGGAAGGTGTTCAAAGCTGACAGCTTTGCTATAGGAAGGTGGAGCTTCTGCATTGCTATCCACAGTGGAGTACAATGGCACATCGGTATCAGGAGTATAGGCAGCTCCTTCTGAATCCAGGCTATAATCTTCCACCTCCTCTTCCTCCTGCCTTGATGCAGAATGAGCTCCTTCCTCTTCATGCTCCCCTTCTACTTCCTCAATGGTTTCTGTTGTCCCCTGACGAGAATAGAGCATGGTGACCTGTGTAGGTTCACTGTTGGGGACAGGACGAAGAGAGTTGAGGTTTACGAGGCTCATCACCAAGAAAAGTTCGTTAACTGTACCTTTAAGTAGACAGCTGAGCAACCCCATTGCACTCCCAGGCCTTCAAAATTCATATAATTTGGTAGGAGAGATATCATCATGTTGCCTCTTACCCAGACAGACCATCTGGCTCCATCTGCCCCCTGAATGACATCCCAGTGAACTCACAGTGATTCACTATATTTTCACACCAGCAAAGGGCAAATTAATATAATCAAGAGAAACAACACCAGCCTTCTGAAAGCAGTTAAAACGCTTTCAGACTAGAATCAGGACTTGCTATTACATTTATTTAAAGCATGCTCCATGGTGAATGATAGGCAGCCACAGGGTTCCTTCTAAACATGGTGCTCTTAACAACCACTGTATAGGTGCTGTATACAATTGGAACACAAGCAGAACGCACACATCAAGTCTGATTCCAAGTAAAAGAAGAAGTAAATTGCAAACATCGAGAAATACAATCCAGATTACAAAACTGTTCCAGTAACAGGGTATCTTGCTTACCTTTAGATTGCCCTATGTTCTCCAATACAGTCTCCATTTTTACCTTACCTGTCTGCTTTTCTTCTGTATGTCCCTATTTTCTTTTTCAGCTGTTCTTATTCACTCTGTTGAGTTCTCTGGTTGTTCATCTTGCTTATTCTCACCTTTACATGTCAATAACCACTTTCTCTCTTAATGCTCTGTGCTCTGCAGCAGTCTCAGCTGATGTAAATTCATGCAGCTTGATGACTCCAGATGGGAATCTGGACACCATCGCTTAAAAAATATTTTCTTGGCTCTTTGCTTTCACCCTTTTCATCCCTCACAAGTATTTTATCACCTCTTCCCTAGAACATCACTCTTTTTTTAGTCTCCATTCCAGTCCCTCTCCATAGGTTAGACAATAGGCATCCACTCAGTGTCTTTTGTTGGCTGCATGTTTTTATATCTCAACGGAGACAAAAACAGATTTCACATAGCTCCTATGAAATGAATGGGGCTTTGTTTTCACCTAAAGTATAAGCTTTTAAAAAAAAAACGGGCACTGGCAAAGCCAGCTGGCACTACCATCTCCTGCCAAAATTAAAAATTAAGTTCCATCTCTTTTCCTTTTACACTGCTTCCAAACTTATTGTGGCTATGTTAGATCACTATTTCTAGCAGATTTTTAATCAGAACATGTAACGCTATCATTAGGATTTATGTTTTGATGATTCATGTTAGCAGTCATCCTGGTTGGAATGCATAAAACCATAAAATCCCATCATTTCAAAACTGATCGACACCAAAAAATTGTAAAACACTTTAAACACTGAAAAAGAATGGTCTAATATGCCATAAAAATTCATATTTATAATACTAGTTGAAACACTGTTTCCCAATGTCATATGAAGCCCTGCTTTTTACCCACTAAAAACTGAGTGAATGGCTCTGACCAGTTCTCTCTTGCACTGGGTATTAATATTATTCATGATCTTTTCATAGCATTTTTCCCTTCCTTAATACCAACACCTCACGGACTGCAAATCAATGGTAAAGTAATCAAAACATATTTGGCAATCTTTCCTATACGAGGAAAAGTAAAAATTGAAAGAGCAGGGCTAACGTTTGCCTATCTTAGTTTCTAAAATTAGACACCTAAGTCCATATTTAGGATAACCGATTAGCTGAGAAACTTCACTTCCAGCTTCCAGTTTCAATCAGAATAACCATCAGCTCAGTAACTCTGAAAATCAGACTTTTTTAGCTGAATAAATACAGGCTTTAGTCTGGTTTTAGACGGCCAGTGTAATATAATGGAAAAGCTTTTAAAAACACATGAATTAAGGATGAAAACCAAAACAAAACATAAAAACAGAATAAGAAGTGAAACAGCAAATGAGTCCTAGATTATGACCCTGATTTTGAATTTCAGAATCGTGCCACAACACAGAAGGGAGTAAAGCTTCCATTAACCATGCAAACCACTCTGCACACCACATATCTACAAACGCAACTTTATGTACACTGCAGTAAGTATAATGGTATGGGTAAATGAGTGAACAAAGCATGCATGAGTTAAGCACCTTGACACTATACTGCCACTGTCAGCTGATGAGGAGGACATATCCATGCTCTGCATTTTACGAAGCCTAGGTCGAGCGCGCTCACTTGTTTTAGGAACAGTGTCTGGTCCATCTAAATCATCAAGGGTTGACTGCCTTGAGAACAGCGTGGTTGCTTCAGTGTAGCAGCTAGCAGCGCAAACAGTTATAAAGACAGTGTTAAATACAAATGATACTACTACTATACACATGGTTCAGTAAACAAATATGCTCGCCATGCAGCAAAACACTGACACAGAGCAAAAAGGTTCAGAGAGCAGATAAGGATTTGTTTAGAGTCACCACGTAAACACATTTCTACGCACAGATGGCTCATGGTCATATTCCTATAGGGGCTGTAGAAGGCTAACAACCATCTATTCACTATTCAAAGAGATATGAAACCAACACAATGCTCTACATGCTTTCCAGGGGCACCAACTTACATACGTGAGGAGGTTTTATTTTCTTTGTTTCCCACTGAAATCTCCAAATTCCACAGAAATGTTTTGGGAAGTGACCTCCTCTGTACAAATTCTATTTTATTAATGATATACTGTGCGGAACCTTTTTACACAGGTACAAGCCAATTTCCTAAAGGAGCCCTTAAAAATGAATAAGCTCATATTCCACAAATAGCAAAATAGCTGTCAGACATTGGCTAATCCTCTTTCCGAACCAAAGAGCCAAACCGGATATGTTACTTAGCCAGTAGATGCATGCCAAATATAACCTGCTCTGCATGGGATGGCTTTTATTTTGATATTTATTAGTAAGCCCTGATGATTCTTTCCAGAAGTTTTCATTTATTTCAATCACAGCGTAAAAACTATTTCAAAATTGGTAACATGCACATCTTGAAAGAAAGAACAGATATAATAAATCCTTATCTCCTTCCACTTATCAAATACAACAGGACACCAGAGACATACACCATACATTGAGCATTTATGTGTTACTGAAGAAAAGAAGAACTGGATGAGTAAAGAGAAAGAAAGTACATAATTAAATACAAGCATACAACATAGCAACAGGAAAGAAGCAAGTACATTAATGACATATGGTAGGTAAAATAATTATTTCTCCTGTAAAAATCTTTGAAAAACACAGATGTCTATGAAATAAGTTGAGGGACCTGGTGTTTTAACACATGCAGTGACCTGCCTGAGTCTCTCAGCTAGAATGAGAGAAGAAAGGACCCCAAAATGCAGGATTTATGCTCTACTTTTCTGACTTTGACTCCATCTGGGTTACACCTGAGCAGCGGCAGCAGGGGATTTGCTTCCTTGGCAAGCATTATGTTTGTCCAGGGGCACAGAGAATTGGGAAGGAGGTCAGAAGGGAAGTGCAATGGCGTTTTCCGTGTTACTTTGGTCTTGTTAGCTTAAAGAGAGGAAAAAAATCTGCTGGCATGAACTGACAGTTTGCAATTATTGACTTAAGGAAAATGGGGAGGAAAACAGCAAAATACGTGAAGAAACAGTTATTCTTAGGCCTGCACTCACTGATAGTCCTTTTTGACAGAATGGGCTGAGGCTAAAAGCATACTTGGGTCTTTGAACAGAAGAAAACTATCACCTAGATCCCAAATGTATTGTGAAAAACTTTCCTTAAAACCACTATTAATGGCAGGGGCACCTCTGTCCTGCCGGTTCATTTGGCCAAGACCCTTTACAAGCCACTTCATTATTTCTGTGTGTGCGCAGAGGCACACAAGCATCCTCCAGACAAAACCTGGAGGGCTGTCTGCCTGGTGCAGGGTTTTTGATGAAGCAGCAAACGCTGCTTCCTATAGGAACAGGAGATCCACCCTCGAGGCCTGAGTCAGCAGCACGGGAATCAGCGGGAGCTGTGTGTTACTGACGCCAGGGGGTCGTGAGGGAGGTTTCCCTTTGCACGTAACACCTACGGAGTACAGCCAGGTTGTTGTACTATCAGTGACATTTTGGTGCTAAAATATAGGGAGATGACAGTCTATTTTTGCAAATAACCTTCTTGTCTGTGTGTTACAATATTACCCACGTGCTATTGACATCTCAAGGGCTGAGTTTATCCTTCTCAAGAGCAACACCTCTTACTAAGGTATTGAAGTATTTTAAATGCAGACATAGTTCCAAGGGAGCCTTCCGAGGGCTTTAAGCACAGCAGCTGTTGAAATCAAAGTAGCACACGCCCGTTCATATATTTTCAATGGAAGAAACATATGCCAGCTGCCCTCCAAAACATGTAAGTTCTGACCTGGGTCCCAGAAAAATCAAAGGAAAAACACCTATTAATCCAAATAGATAAAAACATTTGCCCAGAAATAAAACATATTGTCCCTGAAATAATTTGTTTTAAAACTGTTTTAAATGAAGGATGAATCATCAGAAGAATTACTGACTGAGCAGCTGCTCTGTATCCTTGAATGTCAGGAGATGTGTATGAGATGACACCTGTAGCACAGTCTGTATATTCTTTACATACTTTAGGAACATGCTTCCGAACATGGAGGAAATGAGAACACCAATAAAGTGGAGAGATTTACACTTGGCAAAGCTGATGTTGACTCAGTCATTGACTATCACATAAATTTAATCCAAGCATATCTTCCTGAGTGACTTTTCAAATTTGTGCCCTTGGAGACCTTGAAAAGCATTAGCTTCTTGAAATCATTCAAGGACTAGGTATTTTAAATTGAATGTTCATTAAAAGCCCCGAGTTCAAGCATTTTACATAAAGTTGATCAGCTATCCGTTTCAAATGGGTATATATATAGCAGAGATGTTTTTATCCTCCGTAAGCGGGAAATTTCTTACTTTATGACTTCCTTTTTGCTAAACAAATTTACCCTTCCTGGAGAGTTTATTAGCTTAAGGGGTGATTTACAAATTTTTCTGGTTTGTTTCTGTCCGTGGGCTAGTTACTGACTGGCATTACCTTTATGAACTACTACACTCCCCACACCTGCAAGCAAAGATCCCAAACACTTCCTATCATTCACGCTCCTAAATGAGACCCAGATCCAGCCCCAAAGTGGGACTCTTCTTTCATCCTTTCTCCTGCTCCCAAGGAAAACGTTACTTCTCCAGTACTCCCACCTCAAGCCCTATACTCCCATCTGGTGAGGGAAGCGCAGATGAAAAGTGATGTCTGTAAACACCCTGACCGCACTTGTACGTTCACTCTTACAGGCGGGTCAGAGGGTCCTACCTGCAGCTCCTATAAAAGCCTACACACAGGTTGAGTGGGGAACTGAATACATTATTTGTGATGGACAAAAATTAACACAAACTGAACTGGATACGAAACCTTGGATATCCTGAAATCTGACTTAGGACCTGCATCTAGCTGCTATTTCATAATCGTAGGCAAAGTCCCATAAAGGCAGACAACTGGTTTTAGTAAGTTCCCAACCATGTTACTGAAATTCACAAGCTGTGTAACCTAATAAGCAGTTAATCAGTCAAATGGAAACAAACAGCTGTAAATGCTCTACCATGCTAGCTCCCAGCCCCTTCTGGTGGTGCTCCTGAAAGAGTTTGTTAAGGGTCAACATCAGTCTCTCCTCCTCCTGGCCCACATGAATTTTGCACTCTGCCTTTAGGATACATGAGAGTATTTATACATAAAGAAAAACCAAACAATTACATTACGACTACTCATTACACCTCTAGCTACTGTATAGAAAAATGACTGAGAATAAATGACAGCCCTACTAAAAGAGAAAATCCCACAACGGATACTCTGCAAAACTCCTTTTAGAGCTTTATCCAGGGTAAGAACAACATCCCTGGAAAAGACTTACAAGGGTCAGCCCTGAACTTCACATTGTACTCTCTGGAAATCCAGTGTGTTTAGAGCACTGAGTAGATACCTACAGCAATTTCTGTCCTGAGTACTGAGGAATATGTATTATTACAATGGAACAGCTTCTGTGCTTCTGCAGTCCTGTGTACTTACAGACATGCCCATCTTACTCAGGGACCGAATGTCCACTACAGAATTTTGTGTAATGCAATCAAAGAAGGATCACCAGAATGCTCATTAGAATCCCTCTGCCCCTCCCCAAAAGTTTTTCATTGCAATCCTAGATCCATGATCACAGGGATGCTTTAGATATAATAAGGTGCTTTTATATTTACTGGAAATCATTACTTTGAAATGTAAAATGCCCCCTTCTCTTGTTCTGGCAATTAAAAAAAATCACTCAATAAACTCATGAAGTTTAAAACATTTCACATTTCTAAAAAATCTCATAAGCACTTTTGTAATCCCGGGAAGAGACATGCAAGGGTGCCCCAATAAACAGATGGCATTATCATTCAATCAACAGACTCATTTTTGCTTCCTCTAATTACAGGTCATTATTATTATAGCAGATGCACACAATTTGTAAATACTCTCAGTGCAAGAATATTTGATTGTTCATTACCAGAAAGCGAAATTGAGATTAGAGAAATCAGTCATTACACTGCCTTTGCTATTCCTTTGTTGACAGGTTCTGTGACATCTTCTGAAGAAAGGGAGACAATAGTAATGCATGTGAAAGATTTAACTTTTTCTGTTGCAAAGCAATTCCACAGAATCACTGAATTCTCTGAGTTTGAAAAGAGATTTTTAATGTCTAAGTATGCTCAAAGCAGGGTGACAAATGGGTGATTATTCTGAAAAAAAGGACATAATTGGAGCTCAACGCTGGATACCATCTCATCGAAGAGGCAGAATTTACACATGAAAATTACAAGATTTGTCCTCCTTTTTTATAATTCATTTTGCAATTGGCTTCCCTTTGCTTCTACCTAAAGCTATCGCTAACCCAGTTGTATAATAATGGTAACTTCTTCTATCGATAGTAAACAGTGTGACCAAAAACTATTTCATGAAAGCAGGACTGATACTACTATTCTTTCTTTAGGTGAGACTGAACTTTATGGAGTTAAATTCTGCCTGCAGATATCCAAGTGGCTCCAAGTGAGCTGGTAACAGAATTTGGCTTTACATTTTTCTCACGTCATCTGACTCCTGTAAAACTTTGAGACAAAACACAAAGGTGTTGCTTAGTTGGGTAGCTAGCCACTGAGAAAGATTTGCTCGGATTTGGTATTTTTACTGGAGTGAACCTCTCAAAGGCCAGTGCTCACCCTGGGGAGCAATTTGTGAATATTTTGTTGAAGCATAGCACTCACAGGCACTCTCTTACACTTGCTTTTCAATAACATCAGAAAGGAAGACAAGCCCTCGTTATTTTCAGACTGCTAACATTCTACCCATATGTCATTAGTAGAAGCTGAGCATAATTTACTGTACACAGAAGCTACCGAGTTTGCTGGGAGTATCAAACACAATGTGATACTGCCACACTTCAGAGAAGAACAGGAGACAGCAGAATGCAACGGATTATGAGACAGCTGGATTTCCAAAGCCCTCCCTTCTCCCCCTCATGTTGGACAATTTCTGCAGTCTCTTAAAAGTCAAGAACACCAGGGACACGGTGGGAACAGGCTGCCTCTGTAAGAGAAGGAAGTGAATGTGTGTGCCTCTGTGTGGATGGAGCAGCAGGAGCATGCAGTAGTTTTGGCAAGGAACTTGACGGCATCCGTCTTCGGAAAAGAATGAGGAAGGTGGTTTTCCTGAACTAGCATGGGTATTTGGTCCACAAACTGTGTAGCTCTGCTGGACTGTAATCATAACAGTCAGGAAATCGGGCTCTCCAGATGATCTTTGACGTGCATGTATGAGAGGGGGATTTTGTTGTCTCAAATCCAGAATCTCTCTCAATGCAAACCCTTATTTGATTTGTGGGAAACAGACAACAATTTATTTTACAAAGACAAAATATTCACAATGCATGGTCATTCCTCAAACTCCATGCCTGAATTCCTAAAACAGTATCCCATTGTCCTGGTTTGAGGTAAAACAGGACCAATTTTGTTCAGTAACTTTGCTTCTTAGCTGGGCCTCTTCTAACTACTGAAATTAACAGCATATTGTGCAGACAATGTTCACTCTCTCAGAGTGATAAGAAGACCAACGTTTATAGTTGCTGCCTAGGCATGGTATGCAGAGCATACCTGGTAAGCATCTTCACCAGGCTCTTATCTTCCATTACTTTTTACAGGATCAGAACCCCTGTCAATGACACCTAATTCTAGGGGAAACAGAAAGCAGTGGGGTAGTCATGCAGTGGAAAAGGAGTTAAGCCAGCAACTGAGTCCACCACTATAAAGGAATAGTAACATACAGCAATAAGTTTTCACTATTAAAATGTCATGGATAAATCAAAAAGAGGATTCAACATTGATTAGAAAGTTCATCAGTACTTAGGCATTATCTAAAATTACATCTACTGCATGATCCTTCTACCTTTCACAGAATAAAATTAAATCAATACCTGGAGATACTGTCACGAGAAGCTGCTGAATCTAAACTATCCATTCTTTCAGATGCTTGCAAACCAGAAGCTTGACCGGGATTTTTATCAATTGAGTCCAGTCCTGACTCCTTAGAAAGTTTCATCATGTGGTTCTGGTAATACATATGGATGCTCTCCCGTGTTGGAACGTTTCCCTGTGGAAGACAGTAGAGGTAGAGGTACATGGCAGGGGGCAGGCGTATTCTTCAAGGAACTGGTTTCTTCTGTCATTTGGCAAGGAACAGATTAAGGACTGTTCAAACAGCTTCCTAGTAAATAACAACCTCCCATGAGTAGCTCCTTTTCAGAGTGCAAGTCAGATTCTGACTTAAATTACCATGGCACAAAGTGTGGGGTTTGTAGCAAAACTGGAGCAATGCCAGTGATTTCAGGCTATATATAGCCAACAAAACTCTCCTGAGTGGACTACAGATCATTCAGCATGAAAATGAGGTGTGGACCAGGACCGTGACTCAACCTGTACTCCATTAATTTTTGAGATATCCCTTTTAGAAAGCTTCCCTGACTCTAAGAACAATCACACATCTTATTAGTGGTCAGCAGCAGTTTTTTTAAACAGAAAACAAAAAGGAACAGGTCATGTACAAACTGATCTAGATTTTCATTAGTGTCCCAAAATAAGAATTTATTCATGAAGTATGGAAAACCATGAAAAATACACCAAAGACCTTTACTCTTTCTCTGTGACTTCAGGATCAAGCAAGTTCATGAAAGGATGGTTTTATTAACTGTCAGCCCTGATCTGGGCACAGAATCAAGTCTTTCTGGCTATGATATTGCAATCAGAATTCTAAAGGCGTGTCATAAGAATAAAATTGAGAATTTTATAGCCTGTTCTTAGGCAGAAACACATCCAACTCATTCCACTAGCAGTTGCATTGACTTTAGAAGATACACTGACAGAGAAGATTGCTATTCTGGAACATTTTTCTGACCTATAATGAAGCCTTATGCAAGGACTTTTTCCAGTTAAAATAATAAAAGTACTCTAAAATACTGCCCGTATTCCTTTTACTAATATTATTAGTTACTAGTATTTCAGCTCTGGTCCTCTACACTGTCCCAAATCTAAACTTTTCAAAATCTGAAGTTTTGTCAGAAAAAATAATCTTAAGAACAAAATCTGAAACTCAGGTTTTTAATTAGGTTTGTTTGTATACAAGCTGTCTTGCTCCTGCAGTAATAAATGTTTGTGCCATTATGACAACCTGCCCATGAAATTATGACACACGCTACATTCTAGCCCGACTGCAAGCCTGGGATAAAGGACAAGAGCCGTGGCAGAAAAAATGCCCCAAAACTGAGGGAGGACTAAATTTCGGGTTATTCTGTAGCTGGAAGAGACACCAAAGGAACTTCATACATCAGGTTAACTGTCCCCGACTCCGCATCAGACAAAGAAACATGTCACCATGACGGCTGCAGCGAGAGCCTCCTTTCTTGGACAGCAATGACAGGCACGGGGCTGCTACAGAGACTTGGGGATGCTACGGAGAAATTGATGATTCTGATATTCACAGGTACCAATATTTTACAGAAGAGGAGACAAAGATCTTAGAAAAAAACCCTGAAGTTTAAAGCTATTGACTGGGGGGAAATTCTTTAAAGGGCCCCCAGTACCAGAAGATTTAGGATTGAAGCAGGACGTACCAGCCCATACAGGGACATATGGGCTCTATTGTTATCAAAATAGCATCAGGCTGCTGACAACATGAAATTGAAACAAATAAATAAATACATCTATTAGGAACAAAGGATAGAAAAAACTCAATAAAGTTGAGGTGAGAAGTAACAAAGAATGATCAAAATAAGGTCCCAAATAAGTAATGGACATAAAAAGGTAGTTAGCTGGGCTTCTGCATAAATGTTAAAACTCTAAAAACTCAGGGGCAGTGAGAAAGAATCATATGGTTTTCAGTGAGGATGCTTAAATAGCAGGGACTTCTGAGACCTGAGGCAAAAAGGAGTATCACTACAATGCTGTACTATCACAGTACCAATTTTATAGGAATGATGGAATGGAAGATAGCTTGAGAAAAAAAGCGGTATGGGTCAAAAAGCATAAAGTCTAACAAATCAAGCAAATTCACTGTGTCAGGATTATCACAGGGTCTCTGTGGGTGGACTTGAAACAATTAATATTGAAAAAGTATAGTATGAAGGCTTGATTTTTGACCATCAAACCAGGAGTTCACTAGTGCTTGTTAAATATTAAGGAAGATTACAGAAGGTGCCATCAGAATAATAATATACAATAACTCCAGTTAATTTTCATGTCATGAAAGAGCCTGCACGCACACACACATAAGTCACTAGAATGGAAAAGACCAGCAGGAAGAAACAAGAAGACATCCTTCAAGAAGTCAAAGTCATGAGGAAAAACAAACAAGAATGAACTTTCTAGTGTTAAATGCAGAACTTAAAGAGATCAGATGCTGAGGAATGACTTGCTAAAATAAAAAAAAATAATCTGATAACAAAAACATTTTCAAGAGTATCATAAGAATCAGCTGCCAGAAAGCCAGGGTATCAGCAGGTGATCAAGGCATAAAGAGGTGTAAGGGAATTATGGTAACAGGACAACAAAAGACTGATTTTTTTGCATTCCTCTTCGCTGCAGAAAAAGTCACTGACATTCCCAATGGAATAACTTGAATCTAATGGCATGGCTGGAGTAATTATTTTATAAAAGACAAGTCCGAGAACAAAACAATAAACTGAGCACTGAGTGGAAAGTGCTCACCCAAGAGCTCTGCAGGAACCAATGGATGAAACAGCGCCAGGGGAAGAGAAGGTAACACGAGTCCTTAAACACGGCTTCAGGAGTGATCCTGAGTGACCCTTGTAAGAAACTAAGCAGGCATGAAATAAAGCAGACAACATCTATCTCTTGTATTCATCCTCCATTAAAAGACTGGAGACACAGGGCACAAACAAATGCTTCTTCCTTACAAAGGAAGAAGGTCATTGACTGGTTCCCCCAAAGAGTTTTACTGTCCAGCATATTCAGAAATAATCTGTGTAAGGAGGAAAATAATGATGTGATAAAGTGCAGATGAAAAAAACCTATCTGGGATATTCAAGTGTAAAGTTGACTGAAGTACTACTGAAGAACTTAATAAAACTGAGCGACTTGGCAAAAAAAGGCAAGAAATGGAATGGGAAAAATAACCTAAACTGTATATACATAATGACAGGCTTTACATCAGCTTTTGTCAGCCTTAAAGATCTCGGACTCAGAGTGTATAGTCCCCTGAAAACAGGCAGCATTCACTAAAAATCAAAGGAGCTTGACTGTTAGATCTTACTAGGTAAGCAAAAGAAAACATGTCACACTCCTGTATAACTGTGTGATTCACCCACACCTTGAAAACAGTGTGTAGTTCTGGTCATCCAGTCTTAAGAAGGCCATATAAAAACTGGAAATCGTATGAAGAGAGACAATAAACATGATCAGAGGCACTGAATGGATTCCATGTGAAAAAAGGCTAAAAAGAAAGGGACCTTCTAACTTGGAAGAGAATGACTGAGAAGAGGACTCCATGCAGGTTTATACAATCAGGAATAGCAGAGGAAAATGGAATACATCTCTGATCTACAGGAGACCCCAAAATGATCAGGAAGTGAGTTTAAAATGAACAAGAAGAAATACTCTTAAACACGCCATATGGAACTCCATATTGTGGGATCTTCTGGAAGCCAACATTAAAAATAGATTAAAAAGGGACTAGCCAAACTCCAAGAATACAGATTCCTTGATACTATTAAACATAATGATCCAGATGCAATTTCTGGTTCAGGGTGCCCTAAACCATCCGTTGCCACAAGCCGGGACATATTCCAAAGAAGGATTTACTCTGAATATGCCACATTTCTTTTGCTCTGTTTTGTTTATTTATTTATATATTTATATATTTATTTGCTGCTATCATTATTATCTGCTTACTATTGGACACCTTGGGGAAAATAACAGTAGCTAAACACTAACACTGAAGCAGCCCTCTCTTAGTGCTCCAGTGCCTCCTTGCCAGAGTGGGCACAGATCCCCTCCGACCAGGAAAGCCTGCATCTCTTGAACCTCCTGGGGTCGTGGGCAGCCTGCTTATTGTGCCGACAGATGTCGATAGCGCCCGGGCAATATGGGGCTTTATTAAGGTCAGGAGTACTACTAATGTGTTGTTGACCTTTTTGACCTCTTCATTTCTGAGACAGTCTGCAGCTTTCAACAAAAACTGGAAAGAACTCAAAATGAGGCTTCTATGCCAGGTTTCCAGAAATAGTTGGGTAGCTAGTGACATATATAAAAATACCTGTGCCTAAAAGGAGAGCTTTATCCAACTTCAAGGTATCACCTACTTGCATTTTGAAGATCCAAACACACTTCCAGTTACACTATCAACATTAATCTCTGATAATAATGGGTTTTAATAATACATAACTAGTTCGCGGAGGACCACATAGCTTCACTGAGAGTGAAGACAACTATGACTGTATGTTATCAGTCATTTCCAAGGCAAGTTGGTCCGTGAAAAGACTCAAATATGCAGACTGAGGTAGTTTTTGAGCTGTTAAAAATGCCATGCCTTCTCCTCTCTTCTTGAATCTATCCTGTTACCTCAAAACCACACTTTATCACAGGACTGTTTCAGCCAAATCCTTATATCAACCACTCAAAGAATTATTTCCCAATAATCTGTTTTGTGTCCAAACAATAAATCAAGTAATTTATTGTTTATATATTTATAAAACAGCAAGCAGTAAAAGAGTCCAGACCTATTTTTAAAACGCACGTATCAGTGAGAGTTTTATAATTTTCTCCTTAACACAGTGATCTGAAAAGACAACCTTTCATTTTTCACTGAGCTGGAAATGGCATTAGCAGACAAAAAAGACCAAAGGCGTTACCTTCTTAATCTCCCTGGTCAGCATACAGCGCTCGATTCTTAGCACAGTGGAGATATCGATGTGTTCTCTTGAGATGGAATTAAGCCAAGCTGTAAAACTGTCTAGTGTTGCCAGGAAAAGGACCCAAGTGAACTTCAAGATATTGAATATCCTCTTGATGATGTTATCTAAGAGAGAGGAAAAGCAACAGAGAGTTAACGAACGCAAATATCTTTCACTGTATTTCTGCTTGGAGTTAGATTCATTTTTCCTTTGTTGTCTAATAATAATAATCCAGGCTGGAAGACCCCGTCATAGTAAGGAATCTCTGAAGATGGCTGGAGGCCTTTTGGCTGTCTGGGCCATTTTCCTGCCTGTATGTCTAGGCTTATCATCTGGAATCCCTTTTCCACCCCCTAACTCCCCTGGTCCTGCAATCACTAGTCATATAAACAGTCCCTGATTTTAGAGAGACGCTGTAAGCACAGGTCTGAAAAATGTAACCCAAAAATTTGGGCATCTCCTGAGAGCTATTCAACATCCCCAGCTCCTGTGATCTCAACAGCCGCTCAGCCAGCGTGTTGAGCTGAACCCCTTACCTGTCTCTTTGCTTGTGCGCGTTTCTCTCTGCGCAGTTTGCCTTTTGTGCTTGAAACTTGCTTAGCTGAGCTTCAAAGTCTAACCTGCCTAAACAGTCTTTGAATCTCTCCCAGTTTTCCAACCACCTAAACACACCTCTCTGTATTTACTGTTTCCAAAGCTTCTCTTTTTTTGATTAGGCTGCACTGTGTCATCAGTGATCTCAGATCAACTAGCCCAACTAGGACAAATCACATAAATCATCTATAAAACATTACTCTTGCACAATTTTGGCAAAACAGTACACTTTCCCATGAGTAGGGCTTATGGGCTTATACCGACAATAGTAGCTTTATTTTGCTCAACACAGCTGTCTCAAGTTAATTTCTCATTTCAGTAGTTCCTGGAGGATTAGTAACTGCATTTCTCACCCAAAAAAGCAGCACTTTCAGCTTATTTTCTTCCACTCACAAACATACACACCGCACTATAGTTCTTGTATAGTATTGCACAAATACTAAAAAATTTCTTTCCAACTAGCCAGTTCCAGAGACAGATGTCCCTGCTAGGTTGCAAATCCCAGAGCACCGGTTATGAAGATCAATTTCAGAGTAATCAGCCTAAAAAATAGTAGAAAACTGTCAATAATATGCCATGCAGGGACAAAATGGTTTCAAGTAGATACTAAGGAGCCAACCCATGTGGTAAAGCATGATGCTTTCAACAACCTCACTTCTTAGCTGTACCACAAGATGGCACGCAAAACTTTGTGAGAGTGCACATTCGTTCCTTACAAAGAATGCAAAGGTGAAGCTATAATAAAGCAAAAGATTTCCTATGGAGGAACATGCGCGTGTCGCTGGGTGTGCAGGCAGGGTTGTAGGCACAAACATGTGGAGAGCAAAAATATACAATATATAAACGTTCTTTTTTAACCCACACTCTTCCTCTCTAATATACAATTTCTGCTACTGACTTCAGGAGAATTGCAACTCTCAGGTTAAAATTATCTTTATTATTGACCACCACTGGCATGCCATAGTCTCACCACAGTGCTTTGCCAAGCACTTCCAGTCTAATCTGAAAGGTCGTTTTTCTCTCTGGGATGGAGGTGATTTAGTATACATTTTTAATGATGCTGTAGTTGTTCTGGCAGCTTTGCTGTTCTCCAAAACTTTTTAAAAATAATCTTTTGGGGATCGATGGCATCTAAACATCTTCAAAAAGGGAAACAAATATTTATTTTCTGCAGACACAGTTATTCTAACTTAAAGGGTCAAATGCAGAGAAGGCTTCTCTCTGCCTGAGAGTGCGAGACAGGGTTTGATCTAAGGTTAATAATGATACTAAAGCTTCGTTAACAATTACCATCTAATTTGTTGAACCATCTTCTTTAACAAATTTTACCCAGGAACGGTCAAAGTATTTCAATGAAAATATATAGCACCTTAAATTGACTATTTCCAATATCAATTAATCATAAACCTCCTTCTCTTTCCCTAACTCCTGTGTAGAATGAACAGTATTTCCCTAGAGATGCTTTTGAGTGATTCACTTCAGTGTTTTAACACAGGTAAGTAAGTAAAAAAAAAAAAAGCCCCCAAAACCCCACAGAAAGAAGTGACATCTCCCACATCCTTGTAACGTCTTCTACCCTGTGGCTCACTCAGGTATACAACTCTAACTGGAACTGTGGAAACCAATTTTAAATAGAGTGGAAAAATAGCTTTTGAAGACAAAAGTCTCACTCAAGGTAAGCCATCTTGAAGACTTACTTAAGAGAAGAGTCTGTTTTCTTCTTTTACTCCAGTTAGAAACAAAGACCCAAGCTTATATTTAGGATCTATTACACTTCTTTGTAGGAAAACTTTAAATATGGGCAAGATCTTGCAAACTGCTGGCATTTCTTTTATTGTGCAGAGCATCCTTAAGTCTTATTTGAACGAGAATGGGTAAGATCAGGAAAATACCATTTTTTTAGAGGAAATTATTGCATGCTGCTGAATGGGTGAATCAGACAAAAGCATTATATTAACCTTGCTAAAACACACTGAAAAAACACAAGATCTTCGTGCTAATAATAAAATTTCAGACATTGAAAGTCAATGGAGATTTTAACACAGGGCTGTATGCAATCAGGACTGGAAGATAAGCTCAGGTGTAAGTTGTTCTGTAAGTAAGATATACAGCAAGCGATCAAGTCTGAGCCTACAGATGTATTTACTAAAGTGTGTAGAGAATGAGTGCAGTAGCTAATAGTCCAGGAGTAGAAGGTCCTATGCTTGTAAATTTGACAATTGAAGTTAGGAAGTTCTCACTGCACAGGTTAGAGTGGATCACTGCCCTGGGTTAGCCTGGTATCACCGCAATGCTGTCTCTGTGACATGCTGCTTACACCACTGGTCACAACCGCATTGTCACAGCAGAGAAACTCTCTTTCTGCCTTCATACCTGGTCCATCAGATTTCTTCTTGACAGGTTCCTCTTCACTGTCTTCACAGTCCGCATCAGTACCACCTATTGAAAATGACAAGTGAAACAGTGAGTGTTACACCTACAGAAGTGTGGGTGTAAATGCCTTTCAGGCTAGAAAATGTGACGGTTACTAAGCAGTAGTGACTGGTTCCTCACCTACCAGTATAACAGAAAACACATTTCCATTTCTAAAGCGCTCAAGTGAGGGGACAACCCTGTCAGTGAAGGTGTTGATGGATGACCACTCCTCTCTTGTAATTTGCACTGGCATTTTCTTACTAGCTAGGCTGCTGAGCAAGATCATTTGTTGGTGTAAACCCAGGCAATTTCGCAGTCTCACCGCTTCTACCCTCAGCAGCCTCACCTTCCACTGACCCACGCTCCAGCTTGTTTCCTCAGCTTCTGCAAAGGGCGACCTGATCAGTGCTCCGATCTGCTCCTGCATCTGACCCAACAAACCTGAATGAATTGAGTGGGACCTTTGGGTTGAAATGAAGCAGCAGAGTTGGTTTGAAACTACCACGTGCTTTTATCTAGGCCTGTAGCAGAAGAGTGATGTAGAGTCACAGGCAGAACTGAAGGGCAGACAAATGAGTCTCCTTCTATCTAATATCCAACAACTGCAGCTACAGCTTCAGTGGCAGCAGTCAAATTACAAAACTCCCTCTTTTCGACAGGCAAAGATGCCAAATGGAGGAAAAGTCCAGCTGATTCAGCCTGAATGGGACCCCTCCCCACCCATACCAACAAGAACATTTCTATTTCTGAATTTCTGTTTTCTTTTCTTGTTTAAAAAGAGAGCAAAAGATGAAGAGAAATGAACCACTTAGACACGGATTTTTTTCAGAGACGCAAATGATTTTACAGTGCCAGTAAAACCCTATTAACATTTGTACGTTTTCCTTTTGCTACCTGCTGAACTCACTGTGAATTTAGGGGTTCATGGATATTTGGGTTCCTCAGTGAGTACAGCATGGAAAGTGAAAAACATTTCTTTATATTCTTCCCCATGTATCAAGTCAAGCTTCTTTAGGGAACAATATAGGAAATGTGGGAAAAAGAAACAATTTTCTTTCTGTTTAATTGAATTTTTCTTACAGCTCCACTTGAGCTCTTCAGGAACTTCCTCATGAAATAGTTATTCAACACAAAATGTGTCTGTCACATGCAAAACTTTCCCTGGGAATACACATGAATTTATCATCAAAATGAGAGACTTTGAGCAACCCTAGAAAAACCTGGAGAGTAAGATAAACCTTTTTATGAGGTGAGGGAGTGAAAGGGTAACGTCCTTGCTCTGCCTGATTCTGGCCAAACACCTCACATTTACACTCCCATATTCTGGAGAAATGCTGTTAACTACCAGGTTATTGGCTTTATAAAGTTAGGCCTTTAGAGGGTTATGGCTTTCTCTTGCAAGTCCTCTACTTCCACAAATGTTTTCATATAGCTGACGTTTTCTGCAATGTGTCGAGTCTTCCTATTTGGCAAAAGTTCGGGGCGTGTGTTTTGTAGCTCCATGGAAAACACATAAGTCCCCTCTTCTCCTTTATCTCCCCCAGTGTGTATTGTGTAGAACGAAAGGACGGAGCTATGGCTGGCCTTGCCATGGGCTGGGGCAGGGAGAGGCAGCCAGCCAAAGGCAAACTCATTTTTCTAGTCCCTAGCCAGAGCTGAGAGCACTTGCCCTCTAAAACTCAGCTGCCTTTCACTACTAGGAACAACAGGTAGTCTAGTTAACACTACATTTGTTTTTAAAATACAGAAGTCTACCTACCATCCCCAGACCCTTTCCGTCTTCGCTTCTCCTCTTTCCCGAAACTTTTCTTCTCTTTGCGCCTCTGTCGTAGTGCTGTTTTAGGGTCGGTAATCCAGGCCTGATAAACAAACTGGAAGGAACAAACTCATTTATTTCAAGGTTCTTCATGTTTTGAGAGTAAGCCATAGAATAAGCCACAGGCAGGACTATATAGTTTGAATAAACACATTCAGATCTGCAGGGGTAAGGAAATATTTTGAATCCCAAATCAAACACCTCCCCCGCAGATCTGCTGAGTTTTCATGTGCTATTTTTTGTGAGCATAAAACCAAATGTGAAAACACTTGTGGGTGAACCAAGTTTCATTAGAACCCGCAAAAATTCATGCTCTGAACTTTGGGCATTAATACGCTGTTGTGCATATGGGCTACTTCACCTGAATCTCTCTATTTAATTCTGCATTTCTACTTTATCATTTTACAGGCAAGATGCAGAGTAATGGAAACTTTAAGAGAAAGTGCTGCCATCAACTAACTAAAGCATCAAAAGATGTAGTGATATCTCAGTATAGGTATTTGTGCTTGTACATTTTCCATACTTTAGGTACTTTTTTCCCCCCCTCTGCAGATCCCAGTGGAACATTTACAGATTTGCTATCTATGCAGAGTCCCACACCTGGCAGGCAGGAATTCCTCAAATTTTATCCTGATTTTGACAATGGCTCCCTTTGTTGCTTCAGATAAGTCACTTATGAATCATTCTGCTACTGTTTTCCCAGTTGTAAAATGAAGACAGTAATACTTAGCAGTATATCAAAGGGATTTTAAGGGGCCAAATCCTGCTCACAGCACTCAGATCAACAGTCTGTTGACCTGTATGACTACATGAAGCATGGAATTGGGCCAAAAATATTTATAAACGCTATAGCAGTGGACACAAATATGTAAAAATGTTACCCAAAAGTAATTTGCTGAATAGTTCTGCTCAAGCTGTGAAGGAAGGTTACAGAAAAAAAGCACTAATACTCATATCTTTTTTCCCTATACGACACAAAATGTGAATAACAGAAACTAAAATAACTGTATCTTCTCCACAGCTCTTTAGGATGAAAGATGTTCTTTTGTTCCTTTTACGGTTTTCACTGAAAAATGGTAATCATCTTCAAATGGCACTGCATTGTCTTCTATTTCTAAGCAACACAGGCTGCTAACAGAGACAGGGCAGGGAAGCACACATGAGGGTGAAAGTAAAGCACAGTAACAAAACAGCTCTATTAATTCACAAGGCAAACATGCAAACAATGACAACACCACACGTGTATCTCAGTGAAGCTGGAACTGCCCCTCATAAGACAGAATGGTAAAACCTCTATTTGGTTTATTTATATTTTTAGAATTTGGATATACAAATTGCTTTGGAACATTAAAAGCAATTTTTTAAAACTGTCAAACTGACTTTAAATGAATTTAAAAGGGAAAAATACTTTGTTCTGTTTTGTGAATGTATACAACAATGGAGAAGAATTTATTTTGGTACTGTTGATAAGAAGGTCCTCTTCCAAATCTCTCAAGGTCTGTACATTTATTTTTACATGTCTGACTTGTTCAAAGCAAGCACCACATGAGAAAACATGTGGAATCAGAGGCATTGGTTTCTCTTTGCTTTGTAACAGGTGTTTGCTAATGAAGGTAATCTGGGGAAATGGTGATACTTAAGTGAACTAATACTCTATTACTTGCTGAAAGTCAGAAACTGTCAACATCTGCTACTGAACAGTTAGCTGACGAACTGTACGCTGGCCACAGTCATAGCGTGAATAAAGAAACTATAGGTCAAAGGCAGACTTGGAAGAGGGTAGAATAGAATGAAGAAAGGCCATTTGATTAATACATTCAATGTAACTACTTATGCTGAGCAGCGGGTATTTTAAGGTGTATTAAGCGGGTATGCTGACTGGGTGCATACATACGTATTACTTTAGATTTTTACTACTGGACAAACTTTAAATGCAGTATCTTTTAGGCTTTGGAGCTCGTACGCTCAATCTGTAACACTCATGCCTTACAAGTATCATGCTACATATATGGAGAGTAAAATGATACACAGTGCTCAAAGGTAGGAAATGCTAAACATATTCAAGGAGGACAAGAAAGAAGATGCACAAATCTTTTTTATGATGATGAAGGCCAGAAAAGTAGAGAGCTAAAAGGGGGTTTGGAGCAGAATGTGTGTTTTACAAACCTTTTACCAGCTTTCTGAGATCAATTACCACAGTGTCCACAAGATACATGCAACTTGATGTGACCATCTTGTACAGCAATATCAGAAGAAAATGAGAATTTGGGTCTGCATTTTCTCTCTGGGGTTGCACTTAAAAAAAAGATAGACCACTTTTCTTGTGGCTTGACCACTCCAAAAGTATGAAATGTATTACATTTACTAAGAATGAGGCTTTGGCTGTCATTTTTTTTTTTAATCGTTTATATAAGAGAAAAAATGCAGACAAGGACAGAGGTATACATTACATCGGGAACTATGGGATGGGTCACATACTGAGCATTCGCAAAATGTCAAGTACCTTTGCTGCTTTGATTAAATACTGAAGAATAGTTTTGGGTAGTTTAATGACAGACTTTGGCAAGGCTAAAATGGCTGAAGCAAATTTCCCAATAGCTCTCTATAAAGAAGGACAAAGCAAGAGCAGTTAGTAGAAAACAAGGAAATATTAATAAGAAGTATCTACTGAATGATTGTACCTAGATTATTAGGAACAAATTTACAGTCATAGACTCCAATATGAAAAAGATCATTTGTGATCTTCACGATAAAATTTCAATAAGATGATTCTTAACTGCCTGCATTCTCTAATAAAGAAAATCTCCAACATAACCGTTGAAGTGACTATTGCACACAATTTACACTAAAAGAAAAACCAACAGTTAAAAATAATTCTTTAGCAGGCTCTACAACAAACAAGTTCACTTTGCTAGTATTTTTATTAAGACCACCAGCATGGCGATGGAAGGCGAGTAACGTATAACGACCAAAAGATGAACAAGCTTTTCACAAACAAAACCAATTTTCTGTTCTATACAACTCCCCCCCCCCCATGTAAAGCCATCCAACATCTTCACGTTGCACATCGTGCAGAACTAGCCACCTATACAGAATGTCTGACCAGAATTTTGAAATAAAGACCAGATCCTCCATGCTCAGATGAATAGTTTCAGGACTGAGCTTTAAAAAAATAAGACCAATCAAAAAACCCAAACCCCACAGTAAACGAAAGAATCTTATTAGCTTCTGACCTCAAGTTTAGAACTCTTTAAAATCTCAGTGCTTGGCACAAGCACATGTGAACAAAATGTTGTCACCAATTTTTTAAAAAATCAGCAGAAACAAGAATGCAAACTTTCCTCCATACCTGCATGAAAACCAGAAAGAAAAATGACCTAGAAATTCATGAGCCATTTTTATGGTCCAAGGTGAGTTAAACGCAAAATATACAAAAAATGAGTGTAAATAGTAGAAAATAAAACTAATTATTTTTCATCCAGATTAGTTTTGCCTTTTTTACGGTCAGGAAAAAATCTTTCCATGTCATTACCATGCAGGCAGTTTAACAAATATAATCAGTTGGTAATGCAATGTAAGTATATAAAGTAAAGGCACATTTTATCAATGAATTAAAATATTTGTTTGAAAGCTATTGGCATAAGGAAGAGAAGAGCATGGAGGCAGTTTCTCAGTCTTGCTTGGGCTGGGCTTTCAATAATGCAGCAGTTCTGCAGTGACCTGAGCTTGCCTCTGGACGGGAATACTCATCTGCAAAAAGCTACCCATTTGCTTAAGCTTTTAAAGTTACAGACCTGAAAAAGTTCTGTGGTATTTCTGAAAATTCTTCAACAAATAAAAATTTAATCTTATGAAGATTAAAGCAATCCTATATGCATGAGTATTTCACTAACTTCTTCACGCAAGTTCTTCATACAAGCCAGTGGATTCAATACCTGGTACTGTCTAACATCAACCAGTCTATGTGCAAGAAGCCAGTTAGGAAACTTCAGCTATCTTTTTAACATTACAATATCCTCTTAATTCAGCACAGTCTGTCACTTAAAATGTGAACATATTGATTAACCTTAGCCTGAAAAAGAAAGGAGAGAAAGTGATGTGGTCTCCTTTTGTAATTTTAAATGTTAAGCTCTATAACCCAAGGATATATTTCTCTGGTCCACTAGGATCAATAGTAAAAAAAATATTTCTTTTTAAGTACATATTCTTTTCCATGAGAAGTCACTCGTTTTCGGGATCATTTCTTCACGGAATGATAATATCTACTCAAAACCAGAGAACCACTAAAGCATTGCACAGCAGTGCCAGAGGCAAGTCAGCTTCCTCCCTTGTCTTTATTTTAATGCAGAAAAAATAAAGCTCAGATTCTTAACCTTTGTTTTTGTATTATTGTTTTCCTCAGGAATAAGTGAATGAAGATATGATTTCACTATAGTTCCCGTAGGAATTTGGCAATACTTAAAACAGGCAAACTTGCATTTTAAATTGGCAAGAAATTTCATTTCCAATACTTTTCAGGTCTACTTTAGATGTACTGGCTGCTTTAACATATGTGCCTGTGTTATGAGAAACCTACATTTTTTTCCAGATGTCAACTAGAAAGCAAATTACCACAAAGTACCTGAAATGCAGATTTTTTTCGAGGCTCTTCCTCTTCTTTTTTCTCCTCTTCCTCTTCCTCTTCACTATCCGTCTCAAACAAATAATAATTTCCACTTCTGACCACTAAGTGAAACAAAATATTTTCTTATTTTTCTGAAAAGTTCTATTCTCAACTGCCCCAAGACCTATAAATAGCCAGCCAGTCATTTAAAAACTCATAACCAGAAGAGGTGAAAACAGAGAAGAAGCAAGAGATGAAAAGGTCTCAGGCAATTTACTTGATGTTAGTCTGCGATACTTTGGGCATGAATGAGAACTATACAAGAACTAAGGAAAACATCATCATGAGAAGAAAATGTAAAGAAAAAGCTTGAAGTATATCACGTTACTAGGTTACATTTTTTTAGAAAAAAATGGCAGGTAAGTCTAAATTAATCGGAAACTGATGGTTATTTGAGGGAGTAAAAAAAGCCCAGCAGGTAAGTAAATGAATTTACACGAACGGTACCACTGGACAAAAAATACAGAACTTCTCTTTAAAATGCTGAGGCATCCTTTAAACTATGGAATGAGATGGTATTAGTTAATGCTTTCTCCAAACATTTAAGCTTTGATAAGGTAATGGAAAACCTTGGTTTGTTTAAAAAAAATCACTTGGATTCTATTAATGTGATCACAAATGAGTTTCAATTTTTTGCCCATGGATTCAGAAAGATTCTGAAACCTTGATACAGTAAAGATGCACAGTGAATAAGCTAGGCCTTATATCCTTGAACAGAAGCAATGTTTTTGTTTCTCAGATGGTAACAGGCCTACATGAACGGACAAGGGAAACAAAAGAAATTAAAAATGAGGTAATGAGCAAGAGAAAAATCAAAATCACAGCATTACAGTTAGCAGTGAAAACTAGTAAATAATTTCCACATTTAAGCTGAAATATTTAAAGGAACAGTTACTTAGATGAAATGTCACACAATCTGGATATATGGAGCAATACGTATTATATTGAAAATTATATTTAACCCTCATTATAGGTTTCAGGAAAAGTAACAATTGCTTTAATTCAATCATACCTTGAATTCTACACATATCCTCCGTGCACAGATGACCAGACATAACTACCAGAGAAACCTCAGGGTAAGCACAGTGAAATTTGCCAGAACTCTATTGGATCATAACTTCAGCATCTAAAACTCCCTCGCGGAGGGGATTTTGTACCTCATATGCCTAGTTATGACTTTTAACATCAATGAATGCCCTGCAGAGGGACAGAGAGTCCACCTCAGCCATTCTAATTGCTGAAATGAGTTGAAAAGAAAGTTTGTAAATTTCTTGGATCAAGCAAATTACTTATCTGATACAGGGCCTGCTAAGAATGCCCATTTAAAATGCATTGAAGAGATGAACGCGTTCTAAGAGCCAGCAGTCTGCAGTTCTCTTTCATAAAAAAGGATCTTGTAGTCAGCAATAGAAATTGTCCACATGGAAGATCAGCAGGATAAGGCCTGACATCTAGGGGAAATCTCTACTGCAGTGCAGTTCCTTAAAGGCTCAGAGTAGCACCAGGTGAGACTTGGAACGCCTGAGCTGGCAGAAAAAAAGTCTGCAGTGATCTCCCTCCAAAATTTTTAAGTTGAAGTGTATCTGAGGGGACACTATAATGTAGCAGTTACGTCTCTTTCACAACTAAAGAGGGAGGTATGATTGAATAGCAATAATGCATTCTTGCACACATCAAAATGGAATAAGAAGTGTGTTAGTTACCTACAGGGATTAGTAAAGAGACCAAATTTTACTCATAAGACAATTCATGGCCAGACTGGACTTGGGGGACCCCTCTCCTACTGCAAAACATGACTTGCTCCTACTGAGAAAAGGGACTCGCAAGCCTTCCTTGTGGGATGAGATGGAGGAGGCAGAAGGGGAGCCATGCAGGAGAAGTCAGCATAATCTCATCATCTGCTCATGCCCAGAGGGAAAGAGCTCCCCAGGGCAGCTGCGAGCACTACTTTTTTGCACTACATCAGACACAACTCTGTTCCCCAGGAGAAGCTGAGGACCTCGAAGCACGTGGCCCTAACTCCTGCTGATCTTTGTGGGGCTCCATAAGTAATCCACAAGCACAGGAGGAACCATACGTCCCTGCAAGGGAGAGTGTGAGTGAGCGCCAATGAGGAAACCCTCACTGATGTTTCCTATCTGTTCTACTCAGACACAAATTCATGACTGTGTTTTAATTCCTATGATATACAAAATGAGGTATCTTTCTGTATAATAAAATCATAACAAGTGGTATAAAAATAAAAATCTAAATAAAATATCAGGATTGGCACAAAACTTCAAGCTTGAGCGACTTCAATATACACATACATACAGCCACTGCCACAAACCTATTTACTGAGTTGAACAGACATGTGCAGCAGAATGCTGCAGTTACAGCACAGTGTTTCAAAAAGGATAGATGGGGAACACCAGTCTGTTTCCAGTCTGTATGCCTTTGAACACCTTCTGTCAGTGCCATGTTTCAGTGAGTGCGGATGCAAGCCACGTGGCCGGCAACCACTGTTTGCAGGATCAGGGTCTGTGATGCTTCCCACAAGGTTTTGCATTATTGCGGTAAATAATTTCAAGAATGCGCACTGTTTAAATACCAAAATGCAAGTTGCCATCTATGAACATTAAATAATGAGGGTGAAATAAGTAAAAGCCAAAGTCAATGTCTCTCTTTGAGCAGTTCTTCTTATTACAAAACCAGTGGTGAATAAACAAGAGACCATATCCCATTCCTTCAAAATCACTGTAGCTCAAAATTCTATAGTAAAAACTCGCAAATTATAGTTTTGATCTATTTTGTCATTGTTGTTAATGAAACTACCGGGCAAGAAGTTTATTTTCATAAGACTTTTGAAAAGGGATAGGTCTCTCTAAAGTGGCAGTGTGCCCTTTAGAAAAATGAAAATAGAGGCACAGTTTACTTGTGACTTGATAGAAATAAGCATATGACATTCTTTTAAATGCTGTTGGCAAATATATATGCTGGACATGTAAATAAATACACATAGGTAAATGAAGCAGTATGTAGATGTGTAAAAGTATTACTTGGAGTAACTTTTAAACTAAATGCCGAGGCACAACATAGACATTCATATTTAACTCTGATCAGTGCTATACACTTGAATATTTTTTAAATCTTCAGAGGTTATTAAATAGCTCATGTCTGATTTCCTTCCACAAAGATCCCATAGAAGTACATCTGATTTGTGATTGCAGTCTACTCAGTTTTCTCTTTTTACCCAATCCATAATATAGGGAAGAACTCTATCACATGCCTGGATTAGGCTACAAACAAATTAAAATATCATAATATGACAATTATATGAGTGATACAGGGTAATAATTTCTTGTGCACAGGGGCTGAAGATATTTTTGCTCTCAGATAAACAAAAAAAAATGGAAACAACAAAACAACTGGCATCAACAGTATGTTAAAGTGTGATGAGAGAAATTCAGCTGAGCTCTACACAGCCTAGTCCTGGGAACAGTCTTGAATTACTGTGGTACTCAGATTTCTACAGCTGACAGTAGAATGACTGATGAACCATAAAAAAAGATGTATGATGTGTGTATATGAAAAAGAAATTATGACTAATCTTAGAATGCATTGGCAAACCCTCACCTTCACATTTTTAGATATTCTGTGCTTTGCAGTAGGGGGAAGTTGAGACTTTTGAGGCCAAAATAGATTCTTTTTGGCACATGTTTATCTGATTTGAATTTTTTCTAAGAATGCCCAAAGTATCATGAGCTAGCTATGCTTCCAACATACAGAAGTTCAAAATATGGTTAAACTCACTCCTTGAAGATTGGAGGTTGAAACCTTTTGCTGAAAAAACAAGCCTTCTATCAAGTCACAATCATAAAATCAGGCATAAAACAAACAGGTCATGGGAATGCCTTCATTCTGGTCAAGGATATAAGGGTTAAATCCACATATTTGTAAGATGATTGAGAAAACCTACTGGAAGCATGATCAACCCAAGGCCGCCACCACAGCTTTTTTTTGCCCTTGGCTTTCTCTTTGTCTGCTTCTCCTAAAATAAAATATGTCCAAATATTAATTTTACAAAATGAGAAACATGTTTCTTACACTGATTAATAATTTTTAATTTCTCTCAAAAGAGCTAAAATTTCATGAGCACATTCGATGTCAGATCTAATGAATACATTTAATATTAAAATCATTCAGAAGCATAACCACTAAGCAGAAATATTCTGGTTTATGCAGCAGTTAAAACAGCATTCTACCCTAAAACAGCTAAAAAGTTCAGTTTTGTGTTTTAAAACACAGTTCACAGTTGACTGAAATTTCAGGAATAAAATATTTTCCCTCCTCTCAAATCCCCTTACATTTCAGGCTCCAAAAATTTTAAATCCAGTAAGTGCTGATCGTAAGTCAGTGCTAGAAATGTGGCACTAGACAGGTATCATTTTATCTGTTCCCATGTTTTAAACAACATTTAAAAGTATACAAACATTTCAGTGACTGAAAAAAAATCACAGCATCCAGAAAACATTGCTGGAAAAATGTGGATGCTACCTATTTGTAACACTGTGGTTTATAGATAATGACTTTGTTCAAAACAAACCTCTGCTGCTATTCAGCTCTTTGCCAACAGCCTGAAGTTAACCAAAAGTAACCTCAAAGCAAATCATTTTCTCTAAACCTTCTTGCAGTACAAAATCCCAGATTTTTTTCGGCTGAATCAAGTTCCAAACTGGTACTCGGCTAACAACCTTGTTACATGCTGACAGTTTCGAAGGACAATTTATCCCTTGGTCCAACTATTAGGTCTGTTAGGTCCTTAGCGCTCAACTGCAATTACAGTACAACAATAGCTAATGGTACCTTCATCATCTTCCTCAGAAACCTTCCGAATCTCCGGCCCCTCTGAGGACTCCTGGCTCATGCTTAGCATCCTCTCTTTACCCTTTTTGTATTTTTGCTGCCTGGCTTTGATGCGATCCATTCTAGCAAAAGGAAGAATCTTATTAGATTCACCCCCACCCTGAAAAACAAGTGTTAAACACATCCATACACACACACACACAAACACACTCCAACATTTCTAAAGGAAATATCCATTGTCATTAATCCTGCCCTTAAATATAAGGAGTTAAATGGCTCTGAAGGGCCTGGATGGAAGGGTCAAGCCTAGATGTTCACTCACTGGTCAATGAGAGCTGGGATGCCTGCTGTCACATGACTGTTCTACCTACTCCCCCTCAACTATCTTATTATCATTTAAAAATTAAAGAATTGCTGTCAGGAGCTACAACAGAGCAAATGAAGCTCTGAGAAAAAAGGACTTCTGCCTAACACAGTGGTTTTCCTGAAACTTGCCACTCTGAACTGGGGATGTGGCTGTTCCTGCACTATTTGTGCTACATCTTCACCCTTTAAGCTCTCATTTGTCCCACAAATGTTTCCATATCTGGAAATACAGAAGATTTAAACTGGTTCAGTTTTGCTCAGATGTAGGCAAGCCTTCAATTCTCCTTCTTTCAAAAGTTGGCACAATCTGATCTCTTAAGACTTCTACGTTTTTACAGTTTGACAAACTGTAGTAAAAATTGCTGAAATTGACAGGAAAAAGTTATTTCAATACAATTGGATTAGAAGCAAATGATTAACTAATTTCAGTGATCAAAATACACTTAAATACTTTTCTTAATCTGTCTATTTGTTAGCGAAGAACCACCCTCTACAGAGGGAAAAACTCTTTCATCTCAGCTCGTTGCTATTACTCAGTAGATGATTACATCTCTTTCCCTATCATTCATCTGCTGCTGAAGTTACACTATGTCAGTGAGGACAACTTGGTTGTTCAAAACTTCTGTCCATGCTGATGGTTCTTGTCATCCTAACCAGCCTAAACTGGATGAAGAACTGATGCACATTATTGAACGAAATAAAACAAGCACCCTCTATTGTTGAAGTCAGACATCCTGCAAGTATAAACTAGTAATTTTTAGAGAAACATAGATTAGCTTTGGCGTTACTGCAAGCGGTATCATCTCCTGATCTTAAACTCTGCAAAATTAACAGAAAAGTATGGTTTCCAGGACAGGTACATCCTGTCAATTGGGACAAGACTGAATCAAGTGCAGTGCAGCGCCAGCAACTGCCCAATTCACCATCTGGTGGGAAACGCCAGGCATGGAGGCAGGGAGCATGGTCCCTCCAGCCTCCTGATGCTTCTTCAGTTACGCAGGTGTGGAAGAAGATGTCAGGAGTGGGCTTTGACATCTGGTTAGGAAGCAGTTACGGCTTTTCATGCATGGTGGTGGAGGAGCTTTGACAGCTTTTTGCAGTTATTAAAGAAGCATGCTGGCTGCACCCAACAGAAAGTGGAGTGGGTTATTGGCTGTATAAAGAGAAAGGATCTCCAGGCCAACTAAGCTGAGTGCAAATATTTTCAGTGAAGGTAAACATATATATTTTGCACTCAAACATTAGAGGAGGAATCACAAGTGAAATGGAAGTAAAAGGCATACAGTGAATTTTACCAGGAATACAGTTATACAGAACAAAATCCTAATAATGGTAAAGTCAATGAGAATATTGCCATCCATTGCAGCAGGGCCAGGATGTTACTCAGCTTCCTTAGCCCATAGAGATTTCAGGCTGTTTAGGCAGCTCTTAACTACAGCTTCCCTAACTAGGCCCCTTGCTGGTCCAATTTCTGGTTTGGTTTGGTTTGGTTTTTTTTAACCCAGTTCCTGTGTCTCAGTCTCCTATTTTCTAACCATCCAGGCTTGCGCCTTCAAGTGAGACAGAGTTAATGTGGCACTTCTGATGGCCTACCCTTTTCATGAGTTTCCAAGGGGATTTGCATTTGACTGTCCTACTCTTCTGAGAGATGGGGAGAGACAAATTGAGAGAACAGCAGGATAATTAGTGGAAGAAAAGAAAGAAGAAAAAAAGACAGATTTCCCCCCCCTGCATACTACACAAAATAGGATAACCCAAAACTACAATTGAGCTGTACCTCTAACAGAGAAAAAATGTAGCACAGATACAGACCATCTCTTAAAGAGAAGACTATATGGTCACGCGGCTGTGACACTCAGGTGTGGAAGAGTTAAAAGCTGATCTTCTTAACCTGTCATCATTGGATTTCTAAGGTTTAGAAGAACCTTCAGAAAAAGCAGGAGGGTTCATATCTTCTCTCTTGACTTATAGGAAACATCTGTTTCCATTACAATTTCAGGCTGACTGAGGAGCAGGTAAGTCAGTACATTCCACTCTGATTCTTTATGCTAACCTCACAACCTTTGGTCCTAGAAATGTAATTCTATGTTTAAACAAAAGTTTAGATTCTGCAGTATGTTGTCTTTTTGGGCAAGGTGACTCCAAAACTACATAATGTTGGAATACCTGAGATCTTTGAATGCCCAGACAGCAATTTTTGTAATTGCAAAATCATACTTCAAAACCTAATCAGCATTTCTATAACAGAAGGTGCTAGATAAATACCAACAATCAGTGAAATACATGCATCTGTGTGTATGTATATATATGTAAATACATTAAATACATACTGTCTTTTCAGTTGATCCATTGATTTTTTTTCCTCTTCAATTCTTGCTTTTACAGCCTTGACAATTGTAGCCTGGAAAAGCTCAGCACCCCTACAGCAGAAATGGGGGCAGAAGAAAGGATAAGTTTCCCTTATGCCAGCTAATCACAGAGAACTTTCTGTTCCCTCTGTACGCAACCTCATCTGCGTAAGACAAAACTAATCCAAAGCCTGAAAGAAATAATCAGTTACTCAGAATACCAATCTGTTTACAGTCAATCATTTCAAGATCTGGGGCCAAACACTGTGATCCCTACTCATAAGTTACTCTATCAGCTGTTCAAGGAATTCAGTTTCCAATCCCGAAGAACACAGAACACGGGTGGGTTCAAGGTTGAGTTAGGACTTCTTGCACACCTCCAGGATTTGGTCTTCATAGTTATTTCAGTGCTATATTCACCTTGTCCCTTTGCCTCAGCGCCCTGAAAGTTGTGAGCAAAGTCCAGCTTTATTCAGGGCCATGATGAGCATAGCTTCAGCTTCACTTTTAGCCTCTGCAAAGGGGCACTACACTGCTTTCAATCTGATGACACAAATCCTTGAGCAAGTTTCTGGTGTGCCAAAAGAATATGGCTTCTAACTCTATTTCATTAGAAATATAACCAACTCATTGATTTGGATGTCCAGATCACATCTCAGCCATTCTTCATTATTCACTCATCAGCTCTTGAAGAGTCTCAAAGAGCCTTGAAGTCTCTCTCAAAGAAGTAGCATAGATTTAAAGCCTTTCTTTTGTCAGAAATTCAGTAAGAACAGCTATAGTTTCAGAAGTCTACTTCTAATTAGTTTTTCAACCATGTTTTCTGTAAGATTAATCATTCTTCCATGTAATATGCAGGATAACCACAGCTACATTTTTTTCAAAGGCATACAGTCAAGACTGGCCATCATTATTTTTTCAAAATACAGTGAAGTACAACAAAGAAGGACATTCTCTGTAGCAACTTGATCACTGCTAAATTCTTATGGACTATTGAAAACTGTCGTTGGATCCTCATGGCTATTGTTTGAATCACAATTTAATCTTATTTAGGTGAGGTATTTGTACTTCACAGTACTAACTTTAACTAGAAGAAAGGCTCAGACCGTGCTGTCTGAATCCAAACCTGACCTTCTCCACTGTCCATGTAAATTCAAAGCTTGGCTTTTAGCAAGGCAAGCAGCTAACTAAAAAAATTAATTATATCGCTATACTTATATTACCCTCCTTCCTGTAATATCTTGGCATTTCCTGGTCATTAATACATTTATCTTTACAAAGCTCCTGACACAGGTCAGTATGTCTCCACTTCTGCTGCTGGAGAACTCAAACCTGGTCAGGTTCAGTAACTTACCAAAAGGCACAGAACTGGAAGTAGGAACCAAACAAGTTTCTTCCAACCCAGCCCAGTGCCATTTACATGAGCCTGCTCTTTCCTTCTGGATGCAAACTTTCCAATTTAGGAGGCATTTTGATACTCATGATTTTGCTTTGTGGTATTTTCAATGTGAACACAGCATACAAAAAAAGCTACAAAAAGGCGGTATCCAGCAATCTTGGGCATCAGCAGTGAAATTCACCCCAGAGCAAAAGTCTGAGAGAGGCAATATGGGAGGGAGGTGTAGATCTTTTGGCAGCCCTGTTTACAGTGGTGAATTTTGTTCAGTATGGGCAACTAAACATGTCCCCTTTTAAAAGTAAATCCTGGAGGGGGGAAGAAGAGGAAGATAAAAATACTTCCTTTCAGGACATGCAAGCCAAATTTTGTCCTCACAGACAGAAATTAATGTCCATATGTTTTTCGGGGCCGGGGCGGGGGGGGGGAAGCCATAATACATTTAATCCAATATTAACAAAAGTAATTCCTTAGAAATCTTACTGAAATTAAAACCAGAATATCATTCCTGATCTGCCTTCTTATTAAAAAAAAGCAGAATGGTTGTGCTAGTGATGGCTATGACTTGATGCCTGTGGAAAATAATAACAGGCCCAAAGGGGATGGTACTTCCTTGACACACCTAGTCAGTGTTCAGTGATGTGACACTTCCCGAGTGTCTTCCCGATGGTCTTACCAAGCCAGATGTCATAACTTTCCGGTATTTTTCCTTATGTGCTATTTTTGGAGTCATGATTTCTAAGGCCCATTGTCTCAAACAGGCTTTGCTAGCAGAATGTTTTCTTTCCAAGGCTTAGAATCTCTGGCATTCACCCTCATACATATTGATGTTGAGAGAATGGTGCAACACACATCAACTTTCACAGCTTTTAATAAGGGCTATGAGAGCAGCAGATGGTGTTTGGTAGGAAGGATGGCTTAATTTCTATCAGATTCTCAATTAATTTGTTTTCTCATGTGTGCTTTGTCAGAGTTGGGTTTGCAATTATGAATTTAGCATGGATTGCTTAAATCAACGTTGAAGGACTCTTTTGGTACTACCTATTGTAAACATATAAGTACCATAGCCACGAGAGACTTGAGCTGTTTCATTTAATTTTTTAAAACTTTATGTTACCTTGATGCTAGGATCTGAGAAGCTTTTATATCTGCAACCACATGCAGGAAATAGTAACTCATGAAGACTCTTCTTTGCAGCAGTAGGAAGGCAAAACATATACTGTCCCAAATGATTCCTGCTTCTCCACTGGGCAGTTTACAATCTAGATTGTTGGTTGCTGGAAAAAGACACCATCAGCATAAGGACTGTTGTACTAAGTATTCTATTATAATGTTTACTCAATTAAATAATCTTAGCCTTTAAAATTATTTGAATTGAGGTAATTTAATTAGATTTTTCTTAAGAAAACTGACATGTATTTCCATTTGAAGTACATCATGTTTTCTTTTACTACAAACTGGAAAGCTTCCAACAACATCATATCACATGAAAACTAAGACTTCACCAAAAGTGAACCATTTGCAAACAAATTCCCCCTATCCTAATAAGTACTTGAAAACAAAGAATGGGAAAAAAGTATTTTTTGTTACCCTAAAATATTTGATTTCAGTATTTTATAAAATGGCATGTTTAGTTTTTTTTTTCATTTCAAAGTGACTTTTTGTCTCATTTTTCTATTAAGAACACTGTCAACATGAGAAGGAAGTGTTTTATTTTTCTCAAAATAATTTTTCGACTGCCACCACCTAATATTTTTATTTTTCCTCTCCACAACTCAGTTCAATGTTTCTTTCCATTGCATAAGAGAAAAAATATTTGAAACCACAAAACTGCTTCCTTTGGGGTAGGAGGAGACAGGCAGAGAGGAAATCCCATTCCTCCTACCTCTAGATTTTGGCTTGGGCTATTTCTTTTTTTTCTTCTTTATTCTTTAAAAGACAATTCTCTTGGGGATATTAAAAAATTAAAACTGGGTTTTGTGGAGCTAGACTATAAACGAAATGGCCTATGCTGCCCTATAGAAGGGAGCAGAAGGACTCAAGGGACAGACTCTGGCTTGAAGCTGGCTTTACGATCAAGCAAGCCAGTCTAGTAGTCTGGAAGGTCAAGCTCCAAGAGCTTCAAAGCCTGCTGTGCCCATCCCCTGGGGAGTAAGAAACTACTGGGCACCATTTTATGAATTTGTGTCTTCATATTTCCTTTCTTTTCCTTTACTCCCCCATTATCTATTAGGATCAGACATGAAGATAGGAATTCAGAACTTTGCTGCAGGCTCACTAGGATGAAACAGTTCTTTGAATTCAGCAAAAAAACCTGAAAAAAATCAAACTGTCAATCAAGGGTGTCAGAACAAAGTGGAGTCAAATTAATAGCTCGCTGAGAGGTGCAGTGTCTTGCTCTCCATATTTCATTCCTCCCTTCTCTCACCTCCATTCACATACACTGTCCACTCCCTCCCTGTTATCACTACAAACATGAGAATAATCACAAAAAAAAATAAAAAATAGATTGCCTGAACTCACTATGCCTGCAAAAAATTACCACTTTCATGCTGGCTTAGCCTCTTGCCATTTCAGTGAGCTGAACTGGTTTCTCCTTTGAGCAACTGAACGCAAGACCTGGCACACAGGGAGGAGTGGGGGTCTGCAGCTGGGTAAAGGTGACCTCTCCTTGCAGTGATGGTGAACTGACATTTTAGCTCAAGTTGTACAGTGAAACCATACCCTCAAGTATCACATCACCTGCATGTACAGGGAAACTGTGTTAAGTGCTGGTATCATGAAATTGTTCGCTTACAGCAAACGCTGGTTGTGGGTATGTGTGTGGTGGTCTTGACAGGTCTCTCAGTATATGTATCCCCTTTGGTTCTATGACATATTTTCAATATTCTTTCTTGCTGGTCAATATAAGACCAAGCTGTATCAACTGAATTTGCAGGTATGATATTTTCACAAGGTAATATGTCAGGAGGGGGCACAACTTAAATGTGGTAGAATATTTTGAAGGTGATTCTTTATTTATAGAAAATTATGAAGAAAAATGAGCTATACTTACGAATACGGTAGCCTTTAACAGTACAAGCCAGGCTAAATGCCTGAACCAACCAGCAACTATTCTTAATTAATGATTCAATGTAGCCACATGCTCCTATCTGAAAAGTAAAACAGTTTCATGTAATGAAAAATAGCAGAAATAAAGATAGGAAAAGTATTGCACCGCTTTACATTACATGAGAATATTGTGACTGCCATTGGTTGTACTACAGCTCATTAGTAAAACAGAGATAGAAGAAAGAGCGTCTCTACCAGTGACACAACAACACTTCTAAATAGCAAGAATTCGCTCTTTTGATTATCATTGAGATAGGAGGTATATGGGTTTTGTTTGTGTTGCAGAGAAAGTGATACATCTGGCACATGATGCAATGCGACAGCTACGCAACTTTTATAAATCACTGACTTAATCTTGCAAACATACATGGACAAGCTTAACACACGCGTACCTCCACTGAATTCCCAAGTATAAAATGAAGCACATATGTAAGCATTTAGAACATTTGCAAATTCAAACCACCCATAAATCAATTTTATTTCAGTACAGTGACTTATATAAATGCAAAAAGAAAAATGTCTGCTCTTTTCAGTCCAGCACTAAAAATGTTCAAAGCTAAAAAGCAATTGCCAGGAATAAATCTAAATTTATCTTTCAAAAAGATTTAAATTACTGGCTTGTCTCAATTACCTATCAGTGTCACTACAAGAATCTGCTCTAAAGAGTTAATTAATGTAAGAAAACATTTAATATTTTGCAGAAGAATTTGACATTTATTTATCAAATATATCTGTGTTCACCTGAATTTCACACTAGTTCTAAAGGAAGCAGGAATGCAGTTTGTAATTTTGTAGTCAACTTCACTAGTTATATTACATCACACGACAACTGCATCTAGCACTAGGCTTGAAAATTCTAGTTTTAAATAAAAGGTTTAAATAAATGTGCGCTGTTTATTGACAGTATGACTAATCTTGCACTTCTTACTCATTTCTCACTCCACTGAGATTTTCACAAGACTTCTACAGAGAGACTTTACTAGGCAAAGAAACCAAAACCTGGCCCTTTGAAAATAGCTTGTGAGCTTTCACAGAGCCCGACTGAATACAAGGGTGCACGTTTTCCTACAATGTATATGCGTTACCATTCCCTGGCTATGAGGTTGCAGTTTCTGCATTAAAATGGAGCCTGCTTTGCTCTTGCAGAAGGCTGTGGTCCTGAAAAAGGATTTTTAATGACCACTCAATGCATGGTACACACTTCTAATGAAACCAAAGTGATGAGGGCAGACGAAAGGCAGCGGCTACTTACTGAGAGGATGTTCTTCATGGTGATCACGAAGACGTTGTAGGCAATCAGCCAGTCCCAGTAACGCAGAATGCTCCTGATGGGCTTCAGCAACAGATCTCCACCAAAGAGAAGGAAATAAAAGCAGGCTACCAAGTAGCCCATGCAGAATATGCTGATCCTCGTGGTTCCCGTTATGAAGATTATAGTAAGCACAAACCAGAAGAGGTAACTAAATATTATCACCTTATACATGTCTAAGTAGGACCTGGAAGTAGAAGAAGGAGAAGAAGTTACCATTTTCTGAGGGCAGTGCTACCTTTCCTCTACCTGTGCTACTGGCTGACACTTGTGCCTAAGGTCTGCTGAGCGTTCTTGTCCCACTTCAGCATTCGGGCACCTGCTTAAGACTAACACCAAGGTCAGTGGATCTAGCTCATTCATGGGTCTGCCTGGTTCATATACTCAATTCTAGCTCATTCATGTGCATCAGCACCTTGCTACACCCAGTCAAGGCACTTTGCATCACGCAGGATCAAGCCTTGTATCATGAAAGGGGGGAAAACATGTTCTCACCAAACTTCATGATAGAGTGATATTATCTGGCAATGCTACATATGCAATTTAAAAGCTATCTGAGACCGACTTTTAAGAAGTCTGAGCAATACTATAGCAAATTTATCTTCAAAAGCCAGTTACAGTACTCCACTGCAAACAATTCTGTATTTATTGATGACTACTGGGGAATTCAGTCTGGTTAAAAACCTAGTTTTCAGAAACAGCTGCTAAAAATATTTTTCTCCAATGGAGATCAACTGTAAAAGTTTTGAGGGGTAAAAGGTTGCTACAGAATGTAAATGTGATAGAATTTACTAAAACGTTTGCCAGAAAGCTACAAGACAGAGCTATCTGAAATCAGCCTGGCCCACAGTGGGAAACAATTTGGTATTTTCAGGTTCCTTAAAATCTTGACTTAATATTGACCCAGTGAGCTTTCAAATAAGAGTATCTGCCAAAGGTAATACCAAATACTACATATAGCTAAACACTGCAAAACCAACTAATTCTTAATTTCCCCCTGTTTAGTGTTTTGATTCCAGATGTAACTGTGTTTTCAGGGTCTGTTCACCCAGGCTGTGAAACTACATTTCTCAGGAAACCAGGCAGGGAGACAGCACTATAGGAGTACACATAGACCTAAGCCAAACCACGTAAGGAGTAAATGAACTAAATGCACTGTATGAAGCCACATAAAAAGGCCCCTGCTGCTTGATGTTCTCAGGCTCAGAACTTTCTAGGAGTATGTATTTATAGTCCTACATTTATAGGCCTGTATTATACATTTCACTTGCCGAAGCCAACCAGAGAGGCATTTAGCAAAAGGTAACGAGAAAGCCCCTTTATGTTTATTTCCCGCAAACATTTAAGAAATTTATGGACTACTGCCTGTGAAATCTAAAAATGTCATGCCTTGAGAGATACTACTGGGTTTGGGGCAATAAAGCATTAACAAACAATCTATACACACTGGGAAAATAAAGAAGTGGAAGACATCAGTTGAACAGGTCTTCACTAACCTAATATGAACTGGAAATGATGCTCTGTTTCTCCAGAAAAAAACCGACCATAATATTTGCCGTTCCTTTAATAATAACCGTTGATGTGTGGGATAGCTAGGGATCACCTTCCTGACACTGCTCTAACCATTGCAATATCTCAAAAATCTTGTTCTCTGCTACCAACAAAATGCGTCAGCATCTTTTGAGAAAAGTCCAAAATAGAACTGAATTGATCAAACAAACAAGAATATCTTAATACTCTTCAACAAAAATGGGCTCTGACTCTTAAAGACAACTGGAGCTCACTGGATCCAAACTTTCCAATATATGCGCATGGTTGAGTTGCAGTCCAACAGCAGACATCACTCTCAGATTAAAAATTCCAGAAATTAGAGAGAATATGAAAAGGAAGACAATAATTTAGCTATTTTTTTCACAATAATGATAAACATTTGCTACATTTGAGCAGTGATCTAAAATACTAAATACAATTATTCATCTCCTTTTCAAAATATACATTAAATATAATAGCATTGGACATCTCTAAACCAAACAACCAACAATAAAGGATGTAAAGAAAAGCATCTCAAAAGGCAGGAGGCAATAAAACAGTGTGAAGTGAAAAGTGATGTAGTTCTTAGAGATGGAAATCTTTCTGATTTTTAAAAATATGGAATTACAAGCAAGCCCAACCATAAAAATGGCTCCCCAAATTCACTTTGGAGTGGACTTCTTACAAAATGGTATTTGGACAGGGCACACCCAACCAATGAATACCACCAACCATCTCAGGTACCTCTGTGCTGGCTTAAGAGCAATCCTACATTGAACACAATGGACAGAACTACACCCGAGGAGTCTCAGGTAGATAAAAATATTCCTGAAATCACACTTCTTTCAATTGCAATATGCCAAATCTCCTCTTCTGTTACAGTGTGGAGTCATTCATCCCCCTTATTTTCATTAATTGTTTATAATGATATAGGTAGGTCAAGTNACCAACCATCTCAGGTACCTCTGTGCTGGCCTAAGAGCAATGCTACATTGAACACAACGGACAGAACTACACCCGAGGAGTTTCAGGTAGATAAAAATATTCTTGAAATCACACTTCTTTCAATTGCAATATGCCAAATCTCCTCTTCTGTTACAGTGTGGAGTCATTCATCCCCCTTATTTTCATTAATTGTTTATAATGATATAGGTAGGTCAAGTGCTGTAAGAGCAGGAACGAAGGTGTGTCTTGGCAGGGGATTTCTCTACATATTGCCTCTCAAATCACTTGACGCATTCTCAGATGCAAATCTTTAAATTCTTCCTCAAACNTCTACATATTGCCTCTCAAATCACTTGACGCATTCTCAGATGCAAATCTTTAAATTCTGCCTCAAACCCCAGGAAGTTACAAAGTGAGGAGGTTCAGGTCCTTGCCCTGGAGATCACAATGCAACACTGGGAGGCTGAAGCACAAAGCGACCCCAACAGCTAAAAAGACCCTACATAAACCCAGAAAGAAGGTCAGTAAGGGTGCTTTACCCTCTGTTTGAAAACTTCTTCACAGACAGCAGAAAATGCTTAGTCTTGGATAGCATATACCATAATTTTATGTTTTCACTGCAGACCACACAGATCATTAGTTTAATGCCATGTAAACCTTCCAAACCTCATCTTCTAAGTGATCTTTAAATCTACATCCAGTCACAGAGAGGAGAGGCCACCCTCAGGATGTGGTATTTGACAATACACCTAGGAAATCTGAGCAGCTGCTTCCCACGGGAATAGTTCCAGTCCCCTTCATCTCCCTCAGCTCTGTGTTCCAGCCCCTTTGGCTTTTGCTCTTTGAATTGGTTTCAAGAAGCAGATTTGCAAAAGCCTATTTATTTTGGGGGGAGGACAGAAGGAAGGCATACTTTTCTGCCCATTCAGCCTACAAATCAACTCACTGCTGGTGTGACGAATGCAAAGGTGGGAGTGTGTAGCTGGGGGGCAGGAATATAGCCACACATCTGAGGAAGATTAGCCACTACACCAGTGTACCAAGAGCATCAAACTATGGCTTTTCATAGCATTATAACCTCTGAATGAGAAATCATACAGAAGAAACCTGAAAGATGAATGAAAAATAAAAAACGTTGATTTGCCATCTGTGTCATTAGCAGAAGGCACTGATACTCCAGGTAACATTTTGGAAAAATTCACCGTATCAGTTTGTTCAAAACCAAGGAAGATAAAGTCTGAAGTTCATTCCACCCATCCATCAAAGCTACTGTAACCTCAGATGGCTCTCCATATCAAATGATCTATTTTTTCTTTACTAAAGCTTTACTAGTCTTATAATGATTGCTTCAATATTTTATTTCCACAGGAATTAATTTTTAACTGTAATACAATCCAGCCTGTTGCAAAAAGATTGCTCTAGGTGCAGTTGTTTTCCCAGCATGCTCAATGATGTGTTTGGCTGTGGCCTGTCAAGTGTCTGGCCTTGTGCTTGCAGGCACCAAGAGGAGTTCATGCTGCAGCGAATAACCCCTTTGAGGAAAGGTATTTGTCCTCAGCCAGTGCTTTGAAGTTTAGGGAAAGAACACACTTCTGCTTACGCAGTGGTAAGAGCCTATTGCGCTGTTGCACTGACCGATAGAGCTCAACGCTTGAAGCTGGAGGACCTGCTGTTATGTCGCTTCATTGATTTCCCTTATCAGCCACCTGTTTTGCTTTGAGCGTGGCTACCCACCTCCATATAACCCCAACACTCTTCCCACAGCCATCTTTTAGTAACTACCCTCTCCCTCTCCTCCAGGCATATTATCTCTCTCTATATATATATACACACACACATTCTGTACGTGACCTCTACTCCCTAAATTTCTTCTTTCTTTCCTCTCTTCCCTATCTCCTAGTCCTTGCATTCTTAGCAGCCTGTGTGACCTGAATCACAGTCTGTTTCCCCTTCTAATCCCAACATTGCTGATTTTTCACCAAGCCTCCATCCCCAAAGCCCCGTAGCTCCATTCCAGTCGTCAGAAGGCAGCTTCATTGATTTTCCCTTTGCGAACAGCAACATTTTATTAGCAGCAAAATGTTTATCATCTGCCTTATACAACAAATGTGACAGGAAGCCTGTAATGGTGATTTGCAGATCCTCTCTCACCAACCTAAATTAGAAGAAGTGTAGTTCCAAGAAAGGCGTTACGACTGCCTTTGAGAGGCTTCACCTGACTCACCTGGTGATCGTTCCCAGGGTGCAGGTATTAAAGTTCAGTGACTGGCTGTTAACATTGCTTCTGCTCTTAAGAGGAAAAAAGTAGATTACAATCCCAATTTTTTTCCTGTCAATGTCGAGGGCAACATCTGAAAACTGCTTGGGAACTAAAATGAGGATTTTCCAGCATTAGAGACTGTGGGAAAGGATTATCCTAAGTGAAGTCACTTTAAATCCTGTTTCATTTTAAAAGCTCCTACTTCTGTTCTTCATTTTTATTTCTGTTTCAGCGGCCTTTGGTTGTGCTCTCCCTTGGGGTCAAGCACATATCCCCTGAGAAATCTGGGGGTGGAAAGACAAGAAAATTTCAGGAAATCTCTTCCTTAGACTGTATTTGTCGTTGTTGAGCTCAAGTATTTCTCCAGAGAGAAGAAAATAAAGCGTTTGGAAATATGTTCTTTTTCTGCCACTGTTTATACTGCAGTTAAAAGCTTTTCATCCGTGCCTACTAGAACAGTGACCAACTGGCACCTTCTCAAGGGAAGAGACACATCAGAAAGGGTGCTTCAGTCCGCAATGGCCACTTCTACATGGCAGTAAATACACATCAGGCTTCTCAGAAAACACATGAATACTAAGCACTATTTTTTTTTTTTTGCTTTTTAATTTATTCATAACCAGGTTGTCTTCACTTATTTGTTTGGTTCTTTCTGACTGACTTCTGGAGAAATGCCATTTTTCATTTCACTTGCTTGGATAAGCTTTGAAGCAACTTCTTGACCATGTTACTAAATATTTAGACCATTCTGAAACTTCTGTTGCAAAGTGCAAGAAATGTTTTTAGACAAAGTCGTTTCAGTTCCAAATTGTCTTGGATGGAGGCCAGATACATACATTTTCTTCTGAGGTATATCTTTGGTGAATTCTCCAGAGCTTGAGAGTCCTTCTTTTTAAAGATTTATGATCCCTAATAAAACATTCAGTCACTTTAAGAGACTGTCCAGCCATTCTCTGGTGCTTCTTTGAGACAAATTAGGCATTTAAGATTGCATATACGCAGTGCAACCTCTCAAAAATAACATCATCTAAAGCCTGGGAAAATCTGCATTGTAGTGAAAGCATTGAAGGAGATACTTAAAGGCTCAAAGAAAGGAAAGACACCATCAACAACACAAAATATATTATGCAACTCATACTAAAGGAAGGCCTGTTTATACCTATATACACCATTCTACAAGTATGTTCCCATTACAGATTCAGGAAGCAGTACACAGTACAAAGGAAAAAAAAAAGTTACAGCTTACCTGCCCAAGCATCTACAAGAAAGGATATCATAAACAGGAATTTCCTCTGTTCCTGAAATTAATGGTTTTTCTATTCATTTGATGGATTTTTCAAACAAAAATATCCCTGTTCTGTTTCCTTCTCTGCCTTGTTCTTTTCGTTCTACTTCTTATTCACACAACATAAAACTATCCCATGAAACAGTCACAGAGATTTCTGTATTTAGCTGAAACAAGTATAAAGTGATCCCAGTTTATTTGTTCAGCTCACCACTGCTAATGGGGTTCTTTAATTTTCTGTTTTTCTGTACTCTTCACCCGCAATATTACTTCCTGCTTACTACAAGTTGCAAATTCCCAATTAAATGGTTGCATACCGTTAATCATCTATACACAGGTCTATTTTGTCAGCGCATGCCAAGCAGTGTGTTTAAATGGATGTGATGCCACCAATGACTTCAAGCTGATGCACACCATGCATATGAATCAAAACACAGAACTTAACCCAAAGGATTGTGGAGAGGCAGCAGGCCAGTTCAGCTTGGACTTTTCTTTCCATTATAAACCTGACTCTGATTCCCATCCAAAATCTTCAAAGAACATCCTCTGTGCTTCAAACTTTTCATGCTTGGCCATTTGGGAATATCTTCTACAGACAACCAGAAATACCTATCAGATTCCAGGGAACTTTGAAAAGATGCCAAAAGAGGCTGTTTAAAAAGCAGTGATTTTCTTGCCTCTTTTGCCCTTCTGAAGATAGCCTTAAAACACATTCTCATCATTAGTGATTGTTTTTCACAATGCTTTTCTTCTCTTAACTAAGGAGGAAAAATTTGATCTTTTCTTTTTGCCAGCAACTGTGGCACCAGTGATGGTCTTTGTTAGTGACCGTTCATATCAGTGTGCCTGACGCAACTGCTGTATTAGCTTTTGCTATGATGGACAACACCGCAGTGGCAAGAAAAAAAACTCAGGCAATCCCCCACTACACATTTCTCTCAACCAAACCCTGTTTGGCATATGTCTTTTGGAAAGCACCCTCACTTGATGGAGCATTTTGAACGGAGATTGTGACTTCTCTCTTTCTGCTTATGTTACTGGATGTAGAGCACTGGGTCCACTGTGAAGACTGGAAATACTAAAGGGGGAGAACTCTTCACCCCAGAAGTGACTATAAATCTCTGGAAAAATCAGTCAATTGAATGTGTTTCAATGGTCTCTTCAAAGCTATTTCAAGACAGATTTGGCCACCACTTCTAACAGAAACAGCAGAATCAGCTTAAAGATCTTGAGAAGGGCTTCTGGTGATAGTCCTTCTCTGGTAAAATAAATAGAAGTTTATCAGCAAAAGGGAGATTTTGCTAGATGTTAGTTCAATTTTTTTAATTCATTTCACGCTCAGACACATGTTGGTAACATGCATTCACAAAACAAACACCTAGTCTGACAAAACATTAAGAAATCTTACTCTTCCCATTTATTCTTGTAATACTGCATCAAAATTTCACAGACAACTTCCATTAAGAGTATGCCCAGCACAACTCCGAAGAGCTGAGCTAATCCATGTTTGCTGAAATGATGACATAGGAATGGCTCCATTGTTTGAAGACCATCCAGAACAGACTGTCTCAAGCTCTGCCCCCTCACCTTCTTGAACAACCTTACATGCAATGTTGAGAAACAGGAAGACACGCCAGTTGTCCTTCCAAGACACTTTAAAGGTTCTTATGCCTAGATGAAATAGCACAAAGGACAGTCTCTTATATCAGAGCATCATTTTGATTGTACTTAGACAACAACTCAGCAGGACATGACTGACGAATCTGTGGGATTAAACGCATACATGGGCAAGTTCAGACTACAATGGATTCTTGCTAACATGCCTGTGTGGGGGAAGCCACCAGAGTGCTAAAGTCCACCATAAAGGCTGCCCCACAGGGCGTTCAAGGAGGGAATACACGCTTTCAGGCAAATTTCATAGAACCATAGAATCACAGAATGGTTTGGGTTGGAAGGGACCTTAAAGATCATTTAGTTCCACCCCCCCTGCCATGGGCAGGGACACCTCCCACCAGACCAGGTTGCTCAAAGCCCCATCCAGCCTGGCCTCGAACACCTCCAGGGATGGGACAGCCACAAGTTCTCTGGGCAACCTGTTCCAGTGCCTCACCACCCTCAGAGTGAAAAATGTCTTCCTAATATCTAATCTAATCTAAATTTAAACTTAATCTCTTTCAGTTTAAAGCCATTACCTCTTGTCCTATTACTACATGTCCTTGTAAAGAGTGCCTCTCCAGCTTTCTTGTAGGCCCCCTTTAGGTACTGAAAGGCTTCTGTAAGGTCTCCCTGGAGCCTTCTCTTCTCCAGGCTGTACAACCCCAACTCTCTCAGCCTTTTCTCATAGGAGAGGTGCTCCAGCCCTCTGATCATCTTTGTGGCCCTCCTCTGGACTTGCTCCAACAGGTCTATGTCCTTTTTATGCTGGGGGCCCCAGAGCTGGACGCTGTACTCCAGGTGTACTCCACGAGAGCGGAGTAGAGGGGGAGAATCACCGCCCTTGACCCGATGGCCACGCTCCTTTTGATGTAGCCCAGGGTATGGAGGTATCATTTATCACTGAACGTTCCTCTGGGGAGCACTTAAAACAATCAGCAGTGTTAGGAAGACTTGTTTTCATCTGCCGTTTTCTAAACCAGACACTGATTACCCAGAAGCTGACTATGTGCTGTCTCATACAGCAGTAAAAGCTATATTATGAGATGGAAACATACATGAGTATTTGAATACAAATTCCAAGTAAAATTGGAAGCTGTGAGAGTTACTTTCACACTAGAGAACTTTACCAAAAGGAAACGCTGTATTTTCCAAGTGTTTAAGATTCAGTTCTTACCGGCAGTGAATGAAGTCAGGAACAGGGTTATGCTGGCTAAAAGACGCTGCATCAAGATTCATGCAAATTTCTACATTGTCTCCAGCCATGATTCGTACTGCAGCTTTATTTTCATCCTCAAATGTCTGCCTTTGTAAGGATGCACACAGCAGCAACATGAAATCATCTAGGAGAAAGCAGTGGTTGCAAGGAAAAATTCAGTCCTTAACTTAGGTGTAGGGATTAGTGGTGATATATTATAATGTGGTTACCAGTCTGTTTTCCCACAATTTGAACCTCCCAGGCTGTGTTATTTTCAACATGTTTAACACAATTTGAAATTCATTAACGTATTTTGTTTTTTTACCTGCCATCTTTTATGATTTTTATTGAGAAATAGATTAGAAAAGGGGAAATAGTTCATACTTTTTGATGCCGCTTCATTAAAAATTGAGCCCAGAAAAAACAGATGCAGAAATTACTAATTATTTGAATTTTTCTACTACATACAAAGGCAGACTTAGTATTCAATCTCCCACAGAATATGTCAGCTTGCTGTCAGCTTGAAGAGCGAATAAAAGGCTGGCTTCGACTTACACTGTACAGATGTTTTAAGCAAAGGACACGTAAACACTTCCCAACTATGTGCTAAAATACTTACAGACAAGGAAGACAGGGTTTGGTCTCACAATGAAGTCTGGAAAGTATAACCACTTTATGACGTTGGAGTTGAAGTTGGCACTACCACTTCTCCATGGATAGTCTGTATGACAGAAGCACGCAAAAATGCAATCAGTACTTTATAACAATTACTTCACCCTTTTCTTCTGAATACTTATCAATTTTCCAGCACTCTTCTGTAAAAGCAAGTAGCAGTAATTGTCCATAAAGGCTAAGTGTCCTTACCTTTACAAGGAGCAGGTGGGATGCCAATGCAAAGGAAATACTGGAATGTAATGATGCATGCCAGAAAACAGCAGTATTTTGGCCAGATCTCTGCAATAGCTTTTCTTCTACGTCGATACAATACAGCAATCAGCCAGAAGGCATGAATCATGGCATAAAAATCCATTCGTTGACCAATTACATTCACTGATAGAAGAAAACAGGTCTGGAAAAGAAATAAAGAAACATAAGAACATTTGCAACCTGATGGCTAGTCAATGCAACAACGATGAACTACTCTGGATCCTGACAGAATGCTTAGACACGTGCTGGGGCTGACCGCAGAAACCCTGTGCAAACCAACATGCTAAATCACGTTGTATCTCTCCAACAGCAACCTTCCCCACCCCACCCCACCCCACCCCAACACCCCAAATTTTCGATACTCTTCTATGAGTGTCAACTACAAATACAGCACTAAAGCAGGTTTCCATTATGTGATATCTAAAGATACAGAATGGAAAGAGTGCTGTCACAGTAGCCTACACATGAGAAGTTTAATTGTTGCCAAGCAAAGCACATATTACACAGCCATATATTTTGATAGCACTTACAGATGTGAAAAAGAAGAGGAACCATTACGAATAACAACAACAAAAGTGTATCCTCATGTAGGAACCAGACAAAAAGAAAAGGGATTTAGACCATAAAACTTCTATTGGCTATAGACAAATCCAGCCAATTGCTGGAAGGCAGCTTTAGTTCTCCGTTCCTCTAAAGGCTCTGCATCCCAGAGCATTTCTGTTCTCTGGCTCCACTTAAAGTGCCACGAAGCATGTTTTCAAACTTAGTGAATAATTCATAGTGGATCATTTATTCAGTGCGCTTCACTATTTTGTTCTTCTCTCTCCTCAGATTAGGATGAGGTTAAATTTATTTCCCAAATGAAATAGCTTGCTGATTAATTTTAATTTTCAGTCATTCCTAATCCTCAGACTGGCTGTGAACAGTTTACTCTGTTTATCAGTAGCAAGGGGTGGTAGTGTTTAATAGATAGGCCAAGAGCATCATTATGATGATGATGATGCATGATGATTATGAGATGTGTTAGCCTAGGAGTTGCCTTCTGCAGACAGCCACAGAAATTCGTGAAAAATCACTATTTCTACAAACATTTTTGAAAGTACGTTTCATGTGTCTGTGAACAAACAGACGAGGTAAGGGAATAGAGATGAAGCTTTTTTTCTTTTTTTGCAGCACGTGTTCAGCAATAGCTTGTCTTGAAGGCAGGTTCAGTTCTGATGTTTTGCTGCTGGATTGGATGAAGCAAACAGAAGCAATACATTAGCTGAGCCTAAACCCCAGCAGTCCGGATCACTGCTGCTGGCAAACAGGCAAGCAGGTCTTCTACTAAATAAGACACCTACCAGATATTTAGGAGACATCATGGGTCTTCAGAAAAATCCCTTCACTCCTTTGTACCTGCCTGTCCTAATACTCTGTGTGTTTCTTGTCTACTGAAAAGTTCTTTGGAGAAAGAACTTTGTCTTACACCAGTGGCACAAAGCAGCAATAACCTTCACTGGAGCTCTTGCTCCTGCAGATTGCTAACAGCAATAGTAACAAGTATAAAAAAGAAGAATGCGTTTGTGCAGCGAGAGGCAAAAGTAGCTTAGAAATGCTGAAATACAGACAGCTAGCCCCTGCTTTCTTCTTCTGCTCCTGCAGTCCCTGGTTCCCTCTGTGTGCGTGTGCATGAGAGGGCATGCCTCAATTCTGTCCCTTGTCCCACCTGTTACCCCTTTTGCTGAGTTGTAAATAAGACATACACAGAAAAGCAAGAGGAAAACCACTGCTAGCAGATAGATAGCAACTGTGGCAAAGTCTAACATGAGTAATGACTAAGAAGCACCCAGCCGTCAAACATAGTTCAAGCTAGTATTCAAAAATGACACAATCAAAAGGTTTGGAATGATAGTCTAAAGAAAATGAACGTATAGTGATTTACCTCCAAACCAAACTTGTAGAAGAAGTAGTTTATGAAATACTTGACACAGTTTACCAGTCCATCATCCAGATGTGCTCTTGTAATATCATGAAAAATGGTTTTAGTCACAGGTGTGGTAAGGTTATTTCGACATCTGTAGTACTCTTGATGACGGTAGATTGTAACTTCAAAAGCCAGAATAGCCAGCATCAGTAAGTTATTCTATGGGAGACACGATCAGAAGAATATTAAATAAAAATCAAAACCACAAGAAGCTATAAAACTTTCTGATACGCAGAAATGTATGAATACTCAAATGGATGTTACCACTGAGCGCTTCCACACTGCAGGATGCACTGGCACCTATTCCCAGCTACTATCATTGAAACAAAGCAAGGTTTCTACCATTTCTTGGATTTTGATGAAACATACTGACATTCAGAAGACACATTTAAAGACATTCATTAAAAATACTATAATGAACACTAGTTTTGGAAAGGAAGGGGAGGGAAAATGCATTGACCCATCCATGTGCCCTCTCATATTTCAAAGCTTCTCTTAAGATATCATGCTTTGCTTTGCAGGAGATAGAGGATATAACCATCCACAAAGTCATCTGCAGGGGTTCAGCTGGCAACCACTAACTTCCTAAAACTGCAAGGATGCTGGGTAGTGCAAATATATCCTGGATACTCTTTTAAATGAACAATATATCTGCCAGTCTTTCCTCAGGCACAGGTCCTTCTGTCCCAAAGCCAGATTGACCGGGATGTAGTCCTGAGTGGCTCTGAAGTGAGTTTTTTTCTCTCAGGAGGGAGATCTGCCCTATGCTCAATAGAAGAGAGGTATTAACCAACTCCAAAAGTTGGTTAAAAAGACCAGCTCAGAGAAAGTCCCACAACGGAGACATAACTAAAGGTGAAGAGGCAAACCTCTAGATCTCTGTTCAGAGAAATATTTGGGACAAGAATGTCCTGAGGCAGGTGCCACTGGTTTTTTTTGGTTTGAGTTTTGGGGATTTTTTGCCAAGAAGTGATTTTTCCTTGCTTCCCCTGGGCTTCCTGTTCTTGCTAGGGAGAGTTTTACGCAATCCATCACAGATAGGCTCCTCACTTCAACACTGCAGACATTTTGAACGTCTGTTATTAAAGGGGCATAACAAAAACACACCAAGACTTGAAGCTTGGGACCTTCAGGTCTAGGACTGAACTGAATTCCTCTATGTAGAGGACACATTTTATTTGCTAACTAAATGAAAACCCTTCTAGAACAATTTCTAATCCCAAAGTATTTTCTGTATTATAGGTAGTATTTATAGCTTTAAAGCTCCTAGCATCAAGCCAGACACCACTAAGCAACTTCACTCTTCATGCAGAACTCTTGGGTCAGTAATTGCTCTTCCTCACATATATTCTTAACTGTGGGAAGTGCATGGCTAAGCGAGTGAGAGGCAGAGGCACTACCAGGGCCTGATATGTTGACCACCAGAGCTTGGCAGGTCTTCCCTACACAAACAAAGCACACAGAGGTAAGCTCTCACGGAAGAATTGAGGAATGAATCTACTTAGATCAAAACTTGCTGTTGTGCAGTCAACAAATTTCTGACAACCTTAAACTGTGTGCACAAAATTTTGGCGATTCTTTAAATTAAGAAGAGACACGCAAGGTTTGCCCCAGGAGTTGGCACATTTTTATTGTACGTAGTGTTTTTTAATCAAGACGGGAATCATAAAATATTGCTTATGGGTATCAACCAAAAACAAGAAGAAAAGCAAAAGGCATCCATTTACTAGTGTCTGAATGAATTACTCACTAAACTCATTATATTTTCTAAGCTGTGGCTAAGGAATAAGCACTTAAAAAAATTAACTGCTTATAGTATATACTGTCATTCAAGGCAATTACTCCAATTAGATCCATCAGTCCTTTGGTACCTGAAAGCTATGGACCTCTTAATTACTTAGAGTTCTCAAATATCACATTTCTTAGAGTGCTTTTAACAGATGGTAGAGTCAGAAAGCCATACTTCTACAAGCAGATTATCTTAATTGGTACTGAATCCCTTCTGAAAATGTCCTGTGTAACAGATACGGCTTTCTGCTGTCTCTTGCCCTCTGTACTTCCCTATTATCAATGGCTTGCATTACTTATTTTTTTGTGTGTGGCAGATGATTTATTTCAAAGACATTGCTAATTTCATCACAAATAAGAAAATATCTCAATACAGATAATTGAAGATGTTACCCTTAAATACACAAGCAGGGGATAAGACTTCCGCAATCCAACCCACTCTGCAGGATCAACTGGCCCACTGTAGAGGACTGAGGTTTTGAGTTCTTCTAAATTGACCTTAGTTTCATTCTCTCCTGGCTAAAAAGAAAATCCAACAGGTTATAAAAATGAGTTTAAGGCTGCTTGGGGGGGAAATGATAATCAACAACAATACATCAGGTGAACTGTAGTTTTCAGTACTTGATATGCTTCCTTTTGCTCTTCTTCATTGAAGAAGGCAGCAGTCAAATCTTTTTAACATGCGCTTGTACTCACCAATGTACAGTTACTGGAAAAAGTGCTGGGATCAATAGATGTGAGCTGGTACAACATTTTGCAGACAATAATCACACATGTCCAAACAGTGCAGATACTTGATGCCAATGGGCGAAACTGAGCATATGGCAAAGCAAGAGCCCAGGCAATTAAAAACACAAAGTTAAACAGAGACACCTGAAAACATAAAAACAGTATGGAAATTACATGGAGTAACAAGAGAAGGGAGAAAGTCTGACCTTTTCCATAGTAATTAAAAAAAATCATTCAAAAGAAGGGACATAGAGAAACTGTGAGAAAAATACTGAAAAAAAAATTACAATATTCACATATAACAAAGACACAAAGTGGTAAGTGAGGCAGGAAAAACTTAATAGTCAGTTTAGGAAGAACTTTATCTCCTACATAATATTAATACCATTAGACCCACAAAACTGCATACCCACCCTACAAACAGACACGAAATATGAAGGACTACATGCTGGTTCTGCTGCTTTAGTACACGTGAAACAAAGAAAAGATGATAACAGATCCATGTGTCTGTGGAACCCACCTTCATCCTCTTGACTTTCTTCCCCCCAAAGATGTGAGAAAAATGATTTTTTATTTTGTTTTTTAGTGCATCCTGTCCTACTGCCCTGTCCAAGGAATGGTTATGTCAGGTAGAGAACTCACACTTGCCCACACCAAAGGCACAGCTAAAGGTGTTGCTCCCTTTTTCTTTAGGCACAGTTCCATGTTCCTGTTTCTTCAGCACCAGACCCAGTTTAAGTAATTTTCCTAGATGTTCCTTCCCAACCCTTTTCTACACCCTCCATACCTGTATGATGCCCACAGCCAGCTTGAGCAGGAGAGGGATTACGTCTCTTGAGTCCAAAGAATTAGACTAATAAAACATTAATTGGTGGAGAAAAGGGGAGAGCTGAGAATACCTAGGCAGACAGAATGTCACTGTGGAAGATGTCAATGCAGGTCCCCGGCAGCTGACAAACCCAGCTGGATCCCACAATTTCAGTGAGGTCTGACATGAGGAAGGCATCTCCCCACACTTGGGTGTGCCACTGCACAGCAGGTACTGACAAACCTCCACCATGGGTGATTTTGACAGGGGGTGTTTACTTGCCTCTTTCACTGTGACCCAGATGATGTAAGAGGAAACAATTTTGATGATGTGCAGCTCCAACAGCCACCACACAAAGACTTGCATCTTATGAAAATACTCCAGGAATTTCAAAAACAGCACTGTAAGGCGGTCGATCACCAGATGCCACTTGTTCTTTAAGTCTGCAGAGATGTTCAAGCAGAACCATTGGGACGAGAAAAACAGAAGGTCTCTGTAAAAAGGAATGCTCCAACAGACAACAACGAGCTTTCTGCTTCTCTTCTAGGCCTCAGAGTAAGACCAGAAAGAAGTTAAAGGTATGGCTCAGTGGTTAACTAAGACAAAATGGGGTTGAGGTCCACTCAGCTGTGGTGCTCTCCCTTGTGACCCACATTCACTGAAAGGATTCCCCACTTCAAAGAGGTGGTGGCTTCCCTTGCCAATTCTGCTTTTATTCCTCTCTAGCAGAGCTCTTCTTGGGCTTCATTTTCCTCCAGTATCTTTGGACCTAAGCTCAGGGATCCCATCCAGGGACTAGATCTGAGACACTCCAGCCCTGGCCCTTATCCAGCTCAGAAAGAATAGGATTTTGTTTGATGTTTGGAAGCTATAGACTTAGTCTGTTTTCAGAAAGCACGGACGACTACTATTCAGAAAGCTTTTCAGCCAACCTGGAAGAGATCCAGGCACACTAAAAGTAGGATTCTTGTCACATAGGTTTAGACAGCTATACTATAGATGTCTTCGTATGTCAGAGTTACCTAAACTGCCTTGCAAACAGCACACCCTTCTAGAGTGTCATTTGTGCCACCCCAGGACAGACATCTAAAACCAGCAAGGCAAACCGCAGTCCAGTTGAGTATTTCTCTCAGTTGAAAAGGGAGCTTTAACAAGTTCAGATCCTGAAGTTGGGTGAAAGTATCCCTTCACAGACAGTATTTTACTAAAAAAGCCACCCTCCCAAATAATACCCCAGTGAGCAACCATGTGGCAACATCTATTACATATGAGTATATAAGACAATACATATGCTGAACAGTGCTCTCTAAGTGCCATCTTTGCTTGTGGGCTGGATATAAAACTGTTTCACCAGGCTGGTACATACTAGTATAAAGTCTTCACACTGTATTAGGGGTTTCAGAAGCACTGTGGAGACTAGGAAGGATTTTGCATGCTGTGAGAACATTCTTACAGTTAACATCAGAGATGGAAACATTTGCAAGTGACACCAAAACACATCACTGCCTAAGCTGGTAAAAATGCAAAAGGAGTTACCAGTTTCTGCATGTAGTTATTTCAACTTATCTGGTTATTTTATATATAAAGCAAACCAAGATGGTTATTCTGTGCCTATTTGTGTGAAAAACACATGCACACTTGTGTGAAAAAGCAGACTTTTGGAATACCTGTCAACCAAATTCCTTTTTTTTCTCTTCTGTCCTTTTTCTCCAACCACAACTTAGAGAATCCTAATAAAAATGCTAAATTCCATGAGTACATAATTAAACCTGATGAATTAAGCTATAGAACTCCAATCCTGCATGTGTGCTTTTGTAGGTGCAATGAGTGTATTTAAGGAAAGTCTTTATTTCTAGAATTAAATGTTCTCACTCATTCTTTCATTGCATTTATTTTAATTGTTAGTGTTGCACCATGCAAGGTATATCCAGACAGTGCCAGTTAAGTGGAGCAGGCAGATAAGGTACTGTAGTGAGCTATGTCTAGCATGTCCAGGCACTACATGCACAGGGGATAAAATATAGACCTGACTGCATCCATTGAAAGATTGTGCATCACTGTGTAATAAAGTCTGCACGCATGAACATGTTAAAATAACATCAAAACTCCAGCCACATGGCTATATAAGAAAGATACACCTCTTCGGTAGAAATAAATGCATGTACACCTTAAAGATGGATCACACATGGCAAGCAGCACCTTGCGCTATTGCCAAGCCCCACTCACTGCGGTGCCGAAGGGGCCCCAGGGAGAAGGCTGCAGCTCCCCAGTTGCCTGCTTGCACATGTGGCTGCACAGGGTAACTTCAACCACGCTGGCCTCTGTCCCCAAGCTCTTCCACCACGTAGGGATAGCGAGAGTGCAACAGACTCATCATCCCTCACAGACCGCGCGAGAGCTGGACAAGAAAGGTTTCCGTGGCCCATCAAAACCTCTGTGAGGGAATATGTCCAAGCCAGGAGCAGTAAATAGTTTCAACTCAGCTTCCCTGGGTCAGCTAAGCCAGATGCGCTGCCATTTTGCCTTGACAAAGACCCTATCCCTGTTTATGTGTCACAGTCCTTTGAATATTGGTGTGAGCAACTAAATCTGTAGTAATGCCATTTCCAAACAATACAGTGTCCTTGGGTTAAATGGTCTTCTCTGGTTTTCACTCATGGCTCATATTACAAACTGAGTTACGGAAATAATTCATGTTAGGAGTTAATCCTAGCAATACCAAGGATGACAACATCAGCCTTACCCATGTCTGCCCTTAAGCATTTTTGTGTTCATCTGGCATCCATTACACATTCAGAAGTGGAAAGTATGACACTAATGTGCACATGAATAATGAAGCAAAGCTATTGGGACTTCTGGAGTGGAGTGCATTGAAAGCGTGCAGTATCAGAGATTAAATATGTACGTGTATTTTCTTTGTTATAGATTTCACTCTAAAGGAGTTCATAGGATTTAGGGTAACCTCCAACTCAAACCACCTAGAAGAAAGAGGTGGAGTTTCTTTTGTTTTCATCCTCTGAGCATCCTACAGAAATGGTATGATTTTTCCCTAGAAGAGACTGTAGCCTGTTGAATAATTGACAAGTAGTCATCTGCTCAGTTCAGGCTCTTTTGGCAAAGACTATGTAAAATTAGAAGGAAAACCTGATGATTGAAGTGAGCGGGGTTGACCAAGGATGAACCATCTGTTGCCTCTGTTAACTAATGCTGAGGAAGGCAAAATTTGCAATCTACAGAGCTTACCTGTAGTTTCTTCTTCCTCTGATTCATTGTCTTCATCATCATCATCTTCCTTGTCCTCATCTTCCTTTTCTTCTTTTCCTTTTTCGACCCTCCCTTTCCCTCCCTCCCCCTCTGGCTCTTCCATTCTTTTCTCACCAGCCTCTTCCAGCATTTTATCCTCTTCCTTTTCTCTGCTGGCTGTTAAATTCATCATAGTTATGTCAGGCAGGCTTCCATCTTGGTGCACCAGTCTGTTGGTAAATAGTAGCATGTCAGCAAACTGAGCAATGATGACATCGTAGTCTTTTTCTTTTTCGAGATGATAATTAGAAAAAAACCCCATTCATGGAAAATGCCTTAGAGGTGGAAAAGTTAATGATTCTGGTACTTTCTCCAAACACACACTGCAAATTGAGTTGGAATGTATTAGTAACTACTTCTCACTCAGATACTAATGGTTAGTTAGTAATGAGTGGTATTGACACTTAAACTTGACATTTTCCCCACTGGAGAAAATGGTCAGAGTTTAAGATGTAGAAGCATGAAATGATGTTGTTTAAGAGGAAACATTTCATGACTTCACAGGGGACTTACTCATTTTGGTGGTTTGGTATTTTTTTCTTGAGGCTGCTCAAAGTAATTGGAACAGAAAGAAAAAGGGAGATGAGAACAGAGGGGTTACAGAAGAAGGTCATCGACAAATACGTCATGCTACATCACAAGTCATAAAACATTCTCCTACTCCATCTGCAGAAGCCTTCTGATGCCAAGAGCATGCCATCATGACATTCACAGGGCGCTTCTATAAAGAAACATGGAATTGCAGCACAGATGGAAAGAGGGCAACCTATTTACACCAGTGCTAAAGATGGTCAGTGCTGTACCACACTGTCAGTAATGCAGCTGAATTATCTCAAGTATCTGACTGATTACTGTAAACACATTTCCACCTTCTTCCAATTGAAAGATGCAGCTGGGAAGCCAAGGAATTTGCAAATTTTCTTCCAGCTCTAAGTTGGGGAACAAACAAAAGCAAAAATTCCATGGCTGTGGCTTCAGTATATTTTATCTTGCCTGTCTTTGATAGTGCCATTCATTCTCTCTCTCTTTTCTGCATCCCACGGATAATTTTTCTAGGATTTCTAACTGTCTCTTAATAAATCTACTAGTAATTTTCAGACTACCAAAACTGGGATGCAACTTATTTAACAGAGAAATAGTATTTCTCCATTACCATGGTCCCAATTTTTCTGAGATTTATTCAGTATATATATCTTTTCTTTACTGAGAAAAAAGACATCCTCTTATGGCTTCAGATGTTTTATTTTTTTTCCTCCAGGTGTGCTGTTGGGACTGACCTCCCACATTTGCAGAAAATCCACTTTTCCTGATTCTCTGATCCTATGTGTTTTGTTGACCACAGTGCTTACTGCCATAAACAGTCCCTTTGAATATGCCTTCTTGCAATGAAGTCTCCCTTTGTCAAGTGCATATTCTATGTGATCAGGTCACTAAATGTTTAGTTATGCTATTGAAATTCCTACACTCAGCGTACTTTCAAGCACCTGTTAGACTGTTCCTGGACTAATGCAAGTAACTTTAATATGCTACAGTACCATCTCAGGGATTTATTTTTCATGATGTGAAATTCTGGCATATTACCATTTAGACAGGAAATTCTGCCAATTTTAACTAGGATTTTTACAGTTCAAGAAACTAAAAATCTAGATTTATCCATCCGATCACTAAAAAATAAGAGCACAGGCTAAGCAGTTAATGAGAAAGCCAAACAAACAGAATTATTTTCAAATATTTGGGAGTTGCAGTTTCTTCAAGATGGAAACTTTGGTGGCTCAAATAAGGGAAAAACTACAGAAATTTGTCTAAACAATCCTGAAGTAGAAATACCAATTACCAAAAAGCAGAAAAGGTCATTTAAAAGTAGAAGTTTAACAAGACAGTCAAGCACCACATAATCTCACATCCTTCATTATGGATTGGGCGATGAACCTGAGTGTCCAGTAATCTGAGAATCTCTTCTGCTCAACAATATATTCAGTAGCTTTGGCTACTGAAAATAGGGCTTTTTGTCCAATACACGTTATTTTCATATTTAAGCTATTGTATATACTAAAAGGATATTCAAATCTCTATAAAATGAGTAAACAATATTGTCTAAAATGACATAATCTAACTTTGCATATCTACCTAAAACTCTAATAATGTACCAACAGGACAGTCATGTATGAAGAAGAGAGAATGAATTTTCAGTTTAGTTCAAATGTTATGGAGATTCTCAGTTACAATAAATCATCAGAGCCCCTTTAAAAGCCAATGCCCGGTGAAATGAAAGTATCCATACAGTCAGGTTTTACACACGTGCAATTGCATTGGTTTTGATGAGGTACCTTCCCAGCTGACTTTTATAATGGAAAAACCTACATTGACACTGGTGTAAATCAAGGACTTACTGACTTACCTCAGTGTAAACTGGACAGAAACCCAGTAAATCTATCGGATTTTGTACGAGAGGACTCATCTTTCTCTTATTCATATAACTCCCACTCGTATCTGGGAGATCCAGAATGTGATGGGGTTATAAAGATGGGTACATGCAATATATATACCTGATGAAGCCCCAGTATGAGCTTAGTCTTCAGTATGTCGGCACTTAGTTCTAATGGCATCACTAGGCTTGAGCACAGGACCATGTGCTCAGGAGATCCAAGGCTTGATAAAAAGCCCTGCCCACTATTTAAAAAAGTTATTCTACTTGGAATCTTTCTTCTCAAACCTCCTCATTTGTTGCTATGGTGGTGGTTCCTCCTATTTTTTTTTTTACTACAAGATCACACGATAGCATGTAACAGACAACACTTAAATATTAGGGTCTAAAAACTGCACTAGTTTAGAATATCTAAGTCAAGCTACCCATACAGGCTTCACAGCTAGTCAGGTGTAACTTCAAGTAGGAAAGCATATACTGCTGGGAAGCTGTCAGAAATAACACAAAGGTATTGTGTCTGATACTTAGGAAGAGGAATAACTAAATAATAATGCAGACAACAAGCCTTGAAGGCCTGAACAGCCACTAATGCTTTTAGCTGAGAGCACTTCTTATCCTCAAATTCATTAAACAGGGTATCAATAACAACAAATATACTAGCAGATCTAGTTTTAGGCATCAAAGCAATTTTAGAGGCACTAAAATCAGGCATGTGCCCTGTGTCCTTGCCGGACTCCTAGTACTTTCATCTATTTGTAATTTGCCAGAGCAGAAAATTAATTAATAACAACTTACTGGATGCATTATGAAGCATCTATTGCCTTTGATAATTTTTTTGCAGTTTATGAATTGCTTGAAACCTTCCAGCTCAAAACAATTTCTGAAGTATCTGTCATGCACAGGCTCAGTAACAGAAAGCTTTCTGCTCTGCAGCACATTAGCGACCCATCGCCTGAATATCTGGTGTGCAAGACCCAAACCAAGCACCCAGTGCCATACCTCTATCGGCAGTGGCCCGAGTGCTTTCCCCGCCCTTGCAGGGGGTTCTGCTGCCCGCATCCGAGGCCCACTGGCTGATAGGTGTTGGGGTGTCTGCAAGTCAGGAAGCCTCAGGGCAAGGGGTGCCTCTCCTTCCTTTGGGAGCTGCTTTCACACTGAGGCTCTTGCCCCTCCATTGCGGCCACATCACAGCTGTGTCTGCGCCTGCTCCTGTGCCTCCCTGACGCCAAGCCCGACACACAGACTGATTCCCTGCCTTCACCTCCAGTCTGGCTCATCTCTATGGACTTGCTAGGAGCTCCCCAGGCTGTGGCTGATGCTGGTTAAAATCTCCGGACCAGATCCTTTCCCTCAGTTGATGGTTCCCATTCCTGACTTCCCATGGGAGACAGCCCAGCCTTGCCTCCTGGCCGTTCCCCTCGGCTCCTGGCTTGCTGGCCCTCGCTGAGCCGCCTGCCCTCACTGATCCCTGACACACGGGCATCCTACAGACCAGGTTTCCAGCTCTGGTGAACTTTTAAGAACCCTGGCCTAAACTATGTGATGACATTTGAAAAAGGAGCGTGAACATGGCATATAAATTAATTTCTTGTTAGAGCAGGTAGTCACATATACCTAAACAAGGGGTTTTCTTGTTTTTTCTGTTTATATTCAGTAGTCACAACAAACTCAGAAGTCCTTCTGTTCTTGGAGCTGATTAAACAAAAGCCCACATTTACTCCAGTCAAATATTTTGAAAGAAATCTAATTTATGGAAATGTTTTCAAGATGCCATTTATAAAGGGATGACGATGATGGCAATATGGGCTTTTATAGTTTGGATACTGCAGTACCCAACTCAGCCTATGAATTTCAGTGCACTGCATGTTCCATTTCTGTCTCTGAATCAGGAAATCTCAGTCTGTACAAACTCATAATACATACTGCACATTCAGTTGACCTGGCTCGCGGATTCCCTTTCTTAGGTGCTTGTGAGGAAGACAGGGACGTGTGTCTGTGTGTGTCTGTGCGTATGTGTGCACATGCACGCATGCATCTTTCCATGCACAAACAAAGGGTAGAAAAACGAGCCTCCTCAACCAAGTCTGTTGTCTGCAGCCAATTACAAATAGCACCAATTATTCCTGTATCGAGGCATGGGCAAAGTTTAAGAGAAGAATTCCCAGCTGGGAGATGAACTCACAACATATACATATGCAATAGAGATGTATTGACTACTTCACCAGGTTTAGGAGTCTACAATACCTGAACAACATTCTCTCCCTGCTTACTTCACAGTACTGTGCAGCAAGAACACACTTTTTTTTTAAGGCAATTAAGAAGTAACAAAAAAGTTAAGGTATATTTGTTTTAAAGGAAAGGAAGAATTGAAGTACCCACCTATTAATTATTAGATAAACACGGCCATTGACTTTGGCGTGGCTATGAGGTGGGAGATGAAAGCACAAGAATGCATGAGGTGAAAATGGGAAATGAATTAGAGAGAGAGAAAAGGAAACCATTAAATAGGAACGAATGCACTTACCAAGAGAGACACATTGTCATAACAAAGCACAATCTGAAAGCTTAACACACACCATGCTGTGAAAAGTCTAGGAAGCTTATAAATGTAGTACTGCAACGTTTAGACCATATGCAACTTCAGTTAGAACTGCAGGTTCTTCTTATGGACCCCAAAATGTGAGAGCAGCCTCTACAGCTTTATCTCAAGTAACCCACAGAATATTCTGCATATTTTTAAAAAGAGCTACTTTGCTTCTTTTTTTATTTAAAGGTGATTATAATGGAGCATCCTACCATAGAAATTATCTGCCTCACAGCCTTTATCTCTGCTATATCGTAATTCATGGCGCAGCAAGGAAATGGGCTCTAGAAGTCCTAATCAGAGGACTTGTCTTTCTCTTGCAGATGTAAAATTGACCTTTATAAAACACCTTCATAAATTGTGAGAAGTGCCTTGCTCTGCCCGTTCCAGTGTGCCAATTTCTGTCCCCTCTATTTGCAGCTGGCAGAGCCTCACTCTTGAACTCACTCTGCAAACTTTGCTCATGTGAAGCAGCATCTTAATACATGAACAGTCTCAGCAATTATAACAGAACTCTTCAGTTAGACACAAACATAATACCGTAATCATACATGGCAGTGTATGATGGAGGAACTGGTTTTGGTATCTTTCATGTATAACAGAAAGATTTGCAAGTAGTGGTTTCACAGGCAGTGTACTGTACCATGAACCCACCTAAATCCTGGGAGCACCTCAGGGTTGGGTTTTTTTTCCAGCTTTGTGCCTACTGGATCACACTAGGAGGGAGGTGGAAGCTGTTTCTGTGTTACTCAGGACAAGCGCAAAGTGTTTGGGCTACAAAACGGTTTGTGCAGTTACTGCAAACTGTAATGCATTCCCCCAAATGCCTCAGCCCAGGAACAACCCCCATTTCAGCTCAGACACCTATCAGGGCTCTGGTGGCAGGGCTCGGCTGCCCAGTTCAGAGATGTTAATGCACACCTGCTGCTGCACAAGAAGTCTGCTATGGGCAAAGAAGGTTTGCTCACAGGCCCTTGAATCTACCATTGCATTTAGCAACTCAAGAAAAGACAAAGAAAAAGGTATTATGCAGACAGCCATTAAAAAAGGCAAGTTAAAAAACCCCACAACATTGTTAGGAAATTTTGTCCAGTTTGCCTTGTTCTGGTTTTAGCAATTATTTAAATACAGAAACCAGAAACATTCTACAAAATTAGAGCTTATTCTCGTGCACTGATGATAGGGAACAGAAACATACTTGTACCATACACTGTAAAGTAGCTTCATATTAAATTGAATGCATCAAAAATATCTGAAATGCTTTTGTAAATCTAGCAAGTCTTAGAGCAGAATTCTCTGTTAAGATAAATTGTGGTTATTCCATAGCACACTGTGGTGTACATGATGTTCTGCAGCTAGTCCCCATTCACAGAAGTGCAGCTGAGTTACACTTATTCCTGGACAGGTAAACACTTTAAAAATAGTGTCTAAATGAATTGGTTTCTTCGAAGAATTAGAGTAAATGTCATCACATAATATGACTCTATGTTCTATGAAACCATTTCTCTCTCTTATACCCCTGGAGCAGAATCCTAGAACAGATATGTTTTTACGCAGGAGAATATGCAAGAGTTAAACACAGCAAAAGTGAGGTCCCAGAATCATGAAAAAATGCTAATAAACTTCTTGATGAGATCACTGAACGTCTCAAAGAGCAAGCATAGCCAAGGGTCAGTACTTTAAAGAGTGACCACAGGTTTGGGATTTTGCCATTTTTGAAGTTCAACTTTACAAAAATGCCTAATTGTCCATGCAAATATGGTATCTGCCAAAGATCTCCCAATCTTCATTTGGCCCTCAAAATGGGCATTGAAAAACAGAAATGTCCGAAATTAAAAGCCATATTTCCTATTACTGACAGGATTTACAAAAAGGTACACATAGCAGTTAAGCATCTACCTCCCATTAAAGGTCAAAGCCAATGAGAGAAATACATAAATACCATTAGTACCTTTGAAAATGTACCCCAAAATGAAAAATTTCAGTGTGTAGGGGAAAGTGGGAGAAGACAGATACTTTGGTTGTCATTTGTTTAGCGGGGTGCTGGATACTGAGCACCTTATTTTAAAGCCAAGTACTCATAGGAAAGGAAAAAAAACATTTAATGGGAAGCGAGCATTTCAAGACAGTCAGAAACAGCATTTTCATACAGATAATCAATAGCTCCATTTAGTTTGTTTCTTTACCTGTAAATAGTGTTGTCCTGTTTGCTGGTTACAGCTTTTAAATCAGTGAGCTGGAGAAACCGGTCATGGAAATAGTGAAGGTGTAAGATACATGCCAGCAGGAAGGAGGTGGGGATAAAGATGCGTGTGAACAGTTCAGCCACAGAAAACTGTTTTAAGCCAAGGTCCGCTAGTCTGGAAAAAAATGTAAGCCACTAAGTCACCTTTTCACACCAAAATATTTTTCTTGCCCTGAGACATTATTACAAATCATTTGCAATAGGAAATAAGGGGCTGGTACTTGTTATGTGGGTTTAGTTTTTAAAATTCTTCTAAATCAGCAAGTTTTACAATTCAAATATCTTGCATTTGGACTCAGTAATGTAGAGAGATATTGTAAATGTACAGAGTCAAATGAAACAACCCTGCCATAGATCTCTTGAACCAGACAAGTTGGCTCTGATTGAAAGCCCTGCACTGGAGATCCACTCAAATTGCACATACTTTTTCATGTAAGCTTCTGTTGAGAAATGCCCAACACATCATGAGGAGAAAGAAACATAGCTCTCCTTATTAGCAGGAAGGCGTGTTCACCTTCATCACAGAATCACAGAATCGTCAGGGTTGGAAGGGTTGGAAGGGATCTCTGGAGATCACCTAGTCCAACCCCCGTTGGCTCCAGACATCCTGCAAATCTACCCTTAATCTCTTCCCAGGTCTTGCTCCTATGGTCAGAGGTAGAGAGGAGTATTGGCACTGTATTGGCAACAGCTGCAGTGCCAAGGTCTTGGCAGCAGGTGAAATATGACTGTCTGTGCACCTCTCATGCCCTTGCTCATCTCTATTGTTACACCAGTAAATCTATGGCTTCAGAGCAGAGCCAAGTGGGCTGTGCCTGGGGATGGTCTCATGACGTTCCTACCACACAAGAAGGAAGACTGCTCTCAGAGCATTCCACCACACTGAATTCAAAAGTCCGAAGAAAAAAACAAAATTAATTGAAAACACCTACTTGTTTTCATCCAGGCCTGTCATGTTCTTCCACAACCCAGGGAATGACTCAAACTGGTATGTATAGATGAAGATAAGTACCAACATCGTGTAAACAACCACTGACATCCAAAAGTATTTTAAGATCCTTCGCCACCATTCATAGTGCACCTGAAAATCACACACCAATGTTGAAACAAGCTGAAGGCAAAGACACTGACAAAAATACTGACAACACTGTACTGGCAAACAAAGACTAAGAATACTATTTTTCCTAGCTGGCCTGAAGTAAACAACACTTACCCAACAGCAGCCACGGGTCTTTGAGATACAGTTTTTACTCCTGATGCACATGCACCCAAGCACAGACTTTTGTGTAAAAATGTCTGTTGGGACATGGCCACAGACATGAAGGCCAGGGACACCTTCAGTCGCTCAGTTTCATCACCATTAGGTGATGACAGTCCAGGAGGAGAGGGTCTCTGCTTATTGGGGTGGGGAAGCTGTGTGGACCAGTTGCCACAAAAACTGGTGGTTATGTAGGACATGCACAGGCACAGAATTTTCCCACACAGGTTCCAAAACTTGCAGTGATGTGGGGTGGAGTCCCAGACCAGAGGTGTGTATTGTATGCACTAATTTATGTGCACTTTGCCTGTCACTATAATCAAAAGCCAAAGGAGAATTAGTCTTAACCCCTTCAAATCTTATTACGTTGCACCTAACTAAACAACAAACACACTGTTTACGAATTCTGTTTGGAGCTACTTTATTACCAAGTTAAAGGTATGAATCATTGTATTCAAGAACAGAATTTACTTAACACAGGTCTCACTTACCTGATAGAGGGCCACACAGAAGAGGAACAGTACCATATAGATGATTTTGTACATGACAATTCTACCCTCAAAGCTGACAAAGAAGAACATGCCCCCACAGACGTAAATCCAGTACTTGATGAACATAGCCATCACCAGCTTCCCCAGGACTTTCATAATATCCTGTTCATCGTCCTCCTCCTCTTCCTCCTCCTCCTCCTCCTTCTCCTTCTCCTTCTCCTTCTCCTCCTCCTGTTCTTCTGCCACTTCTCCCTCTTGCAACTCCTCTTCTGCAAATACAGAGTCACATTTGGCCTCTCTGTTTTGGGGACTTATAGTAAGGATTGAAATGGGTGGAAAGTAAAATCTTTGCGCAAAACACAGAAGCTTAAAACATAATATTCACAAGAGACTGTATTTCTCAATTACATGCCTCCAGTGCAGCGGAAAGAGTTTTAACTTCATATGAGCTTGAACCTGCTCCTTGAGCCATATGGTGCATAGCTATACGTCCTTACCAGACACCCATCTTCACTTTGAAATGCAGGCAGCTGTAGTGGAAATTTAGAGCCTAAGGGCTGTATAATGGATAACAGTCAAAACACTTTCCAAGGCAAAACCTATACTCCCAGGCAAGAAACCTTTTAAAATGGAAAACAAAGAAACCACCAGCACCACCAGAAACCTCTCATCTTGAGTTTCAAGTTTAAACTCTCATCTTGAGTTTGAACCTCTCATCTTGAGTTTCGTCCTTCAGAAAATATTGTGGTTACCTCCAAAATCCACAAGCAAGAGAAAACATTAACATAAACCCAAACAAGCTTAAAAAATATAAATGGTGACTGCTGTTTTTCAAAGAAACTATCACCTTTCCAGCTTCTTCTACTGTACCTGAGCCATTGCAGAAAAGACAAGTTGCTTTTGCCCTATGAAGAGGTCAGGATTTCCCAGTTATTAACCTTGTGAGGCTTGCAGAGGGCAGGGTAAGTGTCCCCCCAGTAGCAAGTACACATAAGCAAGTCTCCAGATAGCAGGGCTTGTCAAACTCATAGCACGTAGCTGTAATGCTTTTCTTCACATTGAGAACTTTATCAAGACTTCACCGCCCAAGTGGGCTTGCCCACTCCTTTTGTCTCACTCACCATCCCTCTTCTCAGACTCCTTCCTTGCTCTTGCCTTGCAAATCCTTGCAGTGTCCAGCTCTGACACTGATCAGACATTTTACTGAGACAAATGCTGTAATGACTCAACCAGGGAGCTACACCACTGCTTCCCGGGCTGGCTTTCTACCATTTCAGTCAGTTGAACTTGTTCAGATCAATATCCAGAGAGACAGAAAAGGGCAAGAAAGGTTTGGGGGAACACGTGCCCAGTGGCAAAACAGACAACAGGCCACCAAACTGTTAGATGAGCTGAAATTGTACCAGTAAACTTTGCTTTCAGGTATGCTTCTGATAGAACGAGCCCCTGCATTGAAAATATACATGCTTATTTTCCCATTGAAGTTAGTAGTTTAACTTCTGGTTTTGTAGAATTGTTTATGTGCAAACACAAATTCCAAGGAATTTAGTAAGTGACTTTTCACATGTAAGCTCTTCTTCTCCTGTGGTTAAACTCCTACAGCAATTAATCTGCTGGTCTGAGTTTGCAACACAGGAGTAAACTGAAGTTCCATAACATTTCTCAAATGAGTTATTTTAGTTATCTTCCTTTTTTTTTTTTTTTGCAGTTCAACAGTAAAGAGAATTCTCATTTTATTTGTATTTCTGAAGTCCAAAGGTGCTTTATTTTTATATCCTGAGAGATAGTTGCACATAGATTTTGTAATCTTCCTTAGCTAATAACAGGTATCTTGCTAACTGCTTTCAGCATTACAGAAATGCAGTAACTGGAACTTATATCATGACTGAAGGACTGAATTGGACATGGCTTTACCTTTTTCTTCATCTTCTTCATTTCCAACTTTGACCTCTGATAAAGTAGCTTCTTTTAGCTGAAGTGCTTTTTGTTCAGTGAGGTGTTGCCTAAGCAGTAGCCAGAAAGTAATTGTGAAAAGAATCTGCAAACAAAAATCAAAACAAAAACAACAGACTAATTGTATATCCTATATCCTGCTAATGCAAACATATTTTTATAAACTTCGCATGCCTTTGTTTTCTCTGTCCATTGGAAAATGGCAACGATGGCATCAGTGTCAAAGTGCATCTTTGTGGAAGTTAAGTCATTTAGGAAACGTCCTGCATTAAAAACAACTTTATTCCATTTGCACTTTTCCATTGAGTAATAACACTTCACTCCACATCTTTTCTTAAAGTTATTTACCTATATGGTTCTGTTCTCCCCCATTCTATTCAGTTTTTAACTCCTGTCTTACAAGTTTAAGGATCTTCTTATTATGTATCGTTTGGTATAACTTCTATCTGTCCATTTTTGTTCATTTTTCCCTTTTTGCGGGGAAGAAGCACAGGTAGGTGAGTGTATTGTCATTAGGGTTTGGTATATATCCTAAGTCTTTTGACTTACGAGGTTTGGTACTTCAGGTGCTTAAATGTAATTAATTTAAAAATCAACAATTTCTTTGTATGTCTTTAAGTTACAAGAGACACAGTCAACTGAATGTGCCTTGCATTTGGAGTGGTTACAAGATTTAAGATGGCTCTTAGTTCTTTGAAGAGTTTTAAGAAATGATAATTCCATAACAGCAGGATGTCTTAAAAATAAATACATCTCTTTAATGAAGACTGCATTTCTATGTTTTGCAAAAAGCTAAATTCAACAGTTTGCAACACTGACAGATGGCCAAAATTCAGAAAACCGCATGATGCCCATTCATCACATGCTTGATTTTATGTCTACATTCTGCAAAGTAACAAGGGTTTTTTCACTACTTTATAAGCTAAAAGAATAAAATCTCAAATAGGAAAAATGTAAGAGCCAAGTATTTTGCATACAATAGAATGACAAGGCCAGCAGTACAATGTAAAGAACTCTCCTGTTTTTCATTTAACTTGCAAGTGTTTCACAGGGTAAAGGAGAGGTCCCAGGCTAGCGACAGCTGTTTTCACTGACTCTGTGGCTAACACTGAGGTGCAGCAGAAGATTGTCAGCCTCTGTGAATTGTCACAGCTTCTCCAGATACCTCCTGGAGCTCTGGCTTTTGCAACACAAACCATTGATATTGTAAAACACGGATTTGTTCTGCAGTGATTAGCTCTGTCTCCCTGCTGCATTTACACCTTGCTCTCCTTGGCATTTCCAGAGCCAGAGCTGGCTCTAAGAAAAGTCTTGAACGATTGCAGATCAAAGAAATGCTTTTAGTCCACCTTTTACAGTATCCATTTTATTTCCTTTCCAGACCAGGAAACACACACATAGCATGCAGAAAATTATGCACGCAGAATTATAGTACATTTCTTCCTATTTTCCTCTCTTTGTAGAATACAGCATCCAATCGTTATTTAAATTCAATCTTTATTCAAAGGACTTCAAACTAGGAATAATGGGGAGGGAAGGAGTTACTAGCAGTCTTGAAAGGGAGTGCAGGACAGGGCTGGCAAGCAAAGGGCGCCTGGGGTGATGTGAATGAAAGGAAACACATAATCAAAAAAACAGGACTTATGTGGGGTCACCTCAAGCATTTGTATGTAAGCAAGTAAATTCTTTCAAGGCACCGTTACAGGGAAACCTTTCAGATCCTTTGTGGGAAATCAGCATGCCAGGTGCCTCTCTCAAGTGCCTGTACGCTAATGCATGCAGCATGGGGAAAAAATACAAGGAATTAAGACACCTCTGTGCAGGGCTATGATCTTGTTGAGATCACAGAGACAGGGTGTGATGGATTGCGTAGTTGCAATGGAGAGAGACAGGCTGGAAGACTGAAGGAAAGCAAATGTCACTTCTATCTTCAAGAAGGGCAAGAAGGAGGAACCAGAGAACTACAGGCTGATCAACCTCACCTCGATCCCTGGGAAGGTGAGGGTGGTGGGACACTGGAACACGTTGCCCAGAGAAGTTGTGCATACCCCATCATTTGAAGTGTTCAAGGTCAGGCTGGACGGCGCTTTGAACAAACTGATCTAGTGAAAGATGTCCCTGCCTATGGCAGGAGGGTTGGACTAAATGATCTTTAAAGGTCCCTTCCAACCTAAACCGTTCTATGATTTTGTGATTCTAAGGTGATGCAGCAGGTAATCCCAGAAACCATTTCCAGGCACATGAAGGACAAGAAAATCATCAGGAACAGTGAGCACGGACTCACCAAGGGGAGGTTATGCTTGACCAACTTGATAAACTACGATGAAATTACTGGCTTGGTAGATGAGGGGAGAGCAGTGGATATTGTCTACCTAGACTTCAGGAAGGCTTTTGACACTGTCTCCATAAGATCCTCATAGACAAGCTGATGAAGTATGGGCTGGATGAGCAGACAGTGATGTGGGTTGAAAACTGGCTGAACAGCTGAGCTCAGATGGTGGTGATGAGTGGCATAAAGTCTAGTGGGAGGTCAGTGACTAGTGATATACCCCAGGGGTCAATACGGGATCCAGTTCTGTTCAACATCATCATTAATTATCTGGATGATGGGGCAGAGTGTACATTAACCAAGTTTGCTGATGACACAAAACTGGGAGGAGTGGCTGATACATCAGAGGGTTGTGCTGCCATGCAGAGGGACCTCGACAAGCTGGAGAAATGGGCTGACAGGAACATCATGGAGTTCAACAAGATGAAGTGCAAAGTCCTGCACTTGTGGAAGAACAACCAGTTCATGCCCCATTACATGTTGGGGGAGGATCAACTGGAGAGCAGTATCGCAGAAAAGGCCTGGGGATCCTGGTGGCCACCAAGTTGAACATGAGCCAGCAATGTGCCCCTACAGAAAAGAAAGGTAATGGTATCCTGAGATGCATTAGGAGAAGTGTTGCCAGAAGGTAAAGGGGGGTGACCCTTCCCCTCTACTCAGCACTGGTGAGGCCACAATTTGAGTGCTGTGTCCCATTCTGGCACCCCAGTACAAGGGAGACATGGACGTACTGGAGACAGTCCAGTTGAATGGCCATGAAGATGAAGGGACTGCAGCAGAAGGGACTCCTATGAGAAAAGGCTGAGAGAGCTGGGACTGTTCAGCCTGGAGAAGAGAAGGCTCAGGGAGAATCTCATCCAATGTCTATAAATACCTCAAGGGCGGTTCGAAAGAAGACAGAGACGGCTCTTTTCAGTGGTGCTCAGTGATGGGACAAAAGGCAATGGGCACAAACTAAAACACAGGAGGTTCCCTCTGAACATCAGGAAACACTTTTTTCTTGTGGGGGTAACTGATCACTAGCACAGGTTGCCCGGGGAGGTTGTGAAGTCACAATTTCTGGGGATATTCAAAAGCCATCTGGGCATGGTCCTGGGCCATCAGCTCTAGATGGCTCTGCATGAGTAGGGGAGTTGGACCAGACGACCTCCAGAAGTGTCTTTCAACTGCAACCATTCTTTGATTCTGTGAAATTTAGAGTGCATTATATTCAGCCTAACAAACTCCACTAGACATCTTCTATTAGTTTTATGGGTGTGGCCAATCCATCATGTATGCACAATGTTTTCCTTTCTTGACACCATCTAGTTTTAGATATTTGAAGATATAGCTAATAAGAACCAATGTCAAAGGTGCTGACGTAGTAAGACAGTTAAAACTCCTTAGAGATTTACAAAGTCATTGAGAGAAACTGTAGAACTTCTCTTGCAGAACCCCTTGAGCTTTAGCTCTCTTACTAAACTAACCCTACCTTTATGAGAGAAATAATACAGCACTCACTAATTTTCAAATGCATTAAAGACCCAGAAATGGTTGTCCAAAGGGCACTGCCAACAAGGAAAAACACTTAGAGAATCACCTTAAATGGTAATTAGGAGTCACAAGGGAAGTGATTCACTTAGTGGATGGGAAGCAGTGCCAACTAGACGCACTCTCTGAGACGCCCCTCTTGGGTGCTCTAGGAAGCAACTTCCTATTTATGCTCATGCCCCCCCCCCCCAGAAGCAAACCTGCCAAACAAAATGCATTTTGTAGTGCTTTCAAGACATCAAGAAAAAATTCTATCATGCACTGAGGTCAACAAATTCTCTTTTTTCTGACCTGAAATGGATTCCAACTCATGCTGCTTCAGGTGTAAGGGTAAAGAATTAAAGCTCAGTCACAGCCCTGTACTGCTGCTTGTGCCAAATCATAAGGGAGTGAGGAGTATTGGTAATTGCAATGACACCACAATTCCAGTTGCCATCATATTGAGAGTCAGCCCTGACATCCCATGGGTATTAACTAACAAATCAAATCACATCTAGTTTGGCATCCAGTTTATAAGACCAAACAAATGAGCAATTTCCATCTACTATGAATTTTCTACAGAATTATCATGAAAATCTACACAGATGTCTGAAACATTTGTTATGGTGTTAGCTCAACAAGTAAGAAGCAATTTTCTGAATGATTTTTTTTAATGAGTTATGCTTTATTGTGGAACTGATACTGAACATGGTTATACTGAATACTGAGGATTTACTCTTAAAGAGATGCCAAGAGATTCACATTTTTTATCATAATATATTTTGTGGTTTCATAAATAAATCTTAGCGGTTTGTAACACCTACCTTTGACGCCAACTCCCCAGGTTCCTTCCTTTCTAAAAAACCGGACACTTGAGGAAGCTCATCATTCTTGAGCTCAATACTCCATATATACTGCAATGTTAGCAGTAAATTTCCATAGAAAACCATGAATGGTGAACTGATCATGGCGTATTTCCTTCGGTCCCGAATCATCCACAGTGTGCAAGACCAGATTAGTAACACAAAAGTCAACCAGCTGTGATACGTGATACTCCACGCCTTGTGGAAGGAGGAAAGAGAGTAAAAAATGTTCACAGATACATTCAGGAACAACACTGATGCATATTGCCAGTTACACTTAATTTCCGCTTCTCTACTTAGCCCACATTAACATTACGATGACACTCTCACCCATATTAATCAGCTACTGGGCCAGCTACAACAGACCCTTTGGAGGACGTGCAGAAAGTGGATTCTTATGAAGTCCACAGCTGAGGGTGAACTCTGCTTTGTGCGTTAATTGAACCTTGGTAAGGTTTGTAAGCAGACTCAGTGCTTCTCATTACACCAAACTAAAAGTGATGGAAAATACAGACTAGCTTTTGCGCACACAAGATCTTCTTGCAAAACTAGCGGCAAAAAATTCAGAGTAGGAATAGCCGAACATACTTAATAGCTACTACATTCAAGGCGTTTGACAGACTTAGACAACTATGCTATCTCCATACTGTTCTAGCTTTTGTGGAATCGATTTAAAATGGAAAGCTATGGTATGCACACACTGCACGCACATAACCTGAAGAACATTTAGTCTACACTAACCATGTTAGATTACCTTGAATACTCACAAATATGGAATGTTTTCCATAGCTTGCAGAAATCAGTTACTGAAAACTGCTCTATCAAACACTCAGGGAAAAGGATTGGGGTTTTAAGTGTTTTTTATTAACATTGTGTTATCGATCTAGGGCTAAATTCAGCTACATGCTGGTATAACTGTGGAATAACTGTCAAAAAAACATTTTAGATTCCTTTTCAATTTAAATAGAAAAGTATGAAACATTATGACTATTTCAATCAGTTTAGCTCAGCCCCCTTGGAAATTATGTCTTTTAAGGGTATACGAAAAACACTAATATACTACTTCTCTGTCCCCATATAAGAAAATAACTCACACTGAGCTGTATTTGGCTATGGTGTAAGTGGAACTTGCATCAGATCACACCATAAATAAATTCATAAATGAATTTGGGTCATATAAAATAGGGATATATCACTAAGAAAAAAGCTACTAGTGTCTCAATATTAAACTACAAGAAAGCTCTTCAAATATATCTTCTCCTTTGATATAGAGAGGAATTAAAAAGGAAATGCAGATCATGTGAAGCATTTGAGTTTAAAAAATAGGAAAAAGAGGCATCGTGTCAATAGGAAAACAACTACTTGCTAATGTATCAGAATGCATCAAGCCACATCCAGACCCTGCGCAAGGAGTCTGCTTTATTTAGTTGAGAAACTTTTCCTGTTAAAGGACAGCAAATAAGGTTTGAAACTTTATGCAAACAAGAAGCAGCCAAGCTAATTTGTTTTACCATTTTTAATGCAAAATTGGGCCAAGAAGCTTTACAGTTAATTTCATCACAGTTGAAACCTTTCCAAAACAGTAAAACCAAAGCTTGCATTGGGAATATATAGAGAGATCTAATCATTATGCTGAAAACTTGCTACAGTGCAGCTCAAGGTATTTGCATCAAGTGGGCTTAAAAGCAAGCAACAACAGAAGAAGAGAAATAAGGGCAGTAAGTAAAACAATAGCAAAATCTTGCTGGGCAAGAAGTTGTATTTTCCTTGAGACCTTTCTGTGTTAATGTAGGAAATTGGACTTTACAGATCTTTTCTGCTCAGAGAGTAACTGGATGCACGCTTCAACATGAAATAGGAACTATATTTTTTAAATTTACTATATCACTATGAAGTGCTTTAATTTTGTAGGCAAATTCCTGAGTGGAGTAAAAGCATGACAAGCCTGCTTACGCAGAATCTTCGGGATCAATAGAAAACTGAGCCCAAATGGTTTTCTGACATTCAACAGACAACAAAACCCACGGCTCCCAGTCCTGGAAATGTGATGCTTTACCCAGAACCCCACGTGTTGCCCTATTTATAGGTTTATAACAGCCCTGGGAATTCTGCATCAATAACCTAAAATGGACCCAAAATGATGCAGACACCATGTTGATATTTTCTTACTCTGATGCAAACACTTACTGAAAACTAACCAATGAGATTATTTACAGGAAAACATTGAGACGACACATTTATTTGTAAAATTAACAGCATTACTTTTTTTGTTGCCAGTACTTACCATCATAGCTATCAGAGCACAAATGTAACTTTGTTTCATGATAAATTGGAACACAGAGACCAGGGCATGTAATTTAACATTTTCTTTTTCCTCCTGAGTAACTTCCTCTTCCTCTTCCTCCTCCTCCTCCTCCTCTTCCTTTTCTAAGTAGAAAAAGAAATTCTTATTTGCAATTCATGCTGGTCTAAAAGTAGTATATGCACTCTCTCCTGGAATCATTTCCCTTCTAATCGCTCTGATGGCTACTTCTACAGCAATCAGCAAGCTCAAGACGGGAGCCAAAGAAAAATTACATTTGAGCACAGTAAATCAATGCAAAACCCACAACCACTGTGTTGGTAGGCAAAGTATTTTGCACAGTATATGCCTACAGCCCAGTTTACAAAATTGCCGTGCAGTCAGCCATCATTGTAAGGCGACAGCAACTATTTAACTTCAACAGGCCAAAGAGCTTACCAAAATGAAAACAAATGCCAGCGGCAGTGAACGGAGATACAGAGTAAGAAAAAATATGGAACTAGCTGTAATTTCCAGACAATTCACTACCTGACATGTCATCCGAAGGCTCCCATTTATACTGTGGTGTTGAGTACATGTCTGCTTTGGCCGGACCATTTTCTAACGGCAGTGTGGGGTGGATGGTGTGATAGTCAGCAGGGTTCCCGTTCACTGTTACCAGCAGCACCTGCCAGGACAACGAAGAGAGGGACTGCATTTGGGGTGGCTCTTAGGATAGTGTGACTCCTACTTCTGTGCTTCGCTACTGTTGGATTGGCAGTTAAAGGAACTTAACAAGTAAGAGCAGTTACTTCCTTCCGAAGAAATTGATATGTTATAGTCATGTTGCATGCAAAAGTAGCACATAACAGCTTCCAAAATTAATTATTGTTAGTTTTTTATGCCATATCAATAGGATTACAAATTGGTTTCCATGAAGTTCTTTAGGAAACAGTAAAATGCTGCTGCATCTTTGAACTTCTATAAATATTTCCTTTAAAAGTTTTCAAGGGTTTTTTTTTCAAATTCCCACAATGTCACACTGCACTAGGTAACACTTCAGTTTACACACAAGAAGTCTGAAAAGGAATAAAAGTGTGGATACACAAGCAAAAGCAATTGAATTACTGTGGTCAGCTGAGCCATGGTAAATGACTATTTGCATGCTCTTGGCCTGTCCTACCTATGAAATTAAATGGAAAGAAAAAGCAGTGTAAAGGTGGACTAAGTTAACACATCCATAGCTGGGGAAGGCAAAGGTTGACCACATGGCTCAGCACACAAACAGTAACTCAGTGAGCCCATCTTCAGACATCCTGCCTTTCCCAGGTTAAACTGGCTTTTTACAGCCAAGATAGGAAAGCATCATTATATCTCCTGAGTTTAAGTTAAAGCTGTAACCAAAAATTCATCTGCCTTCTTAGGCAAACTAATATGTTGGGATTTTCAGACCTCAGTTCACGTCTCATTCTTTCAAGTAGTTATGAAAATGATGGTTATAAATTACTTTCAATTTTAAATTATTACTGGTGAGATCTACATTTGCTGCCATTAATAAAACCAGTTGTGGTAATTATTGTTATTGATGCCACATTACGCCACTTGGTAGCACTAATTCAACATTCTTTCTTTGTTTTATTTTTGTGAATTAAATTTCAGCCCCTGTGCTTGTTTGGATTAGGGCTCCAGCAACCATAATCATAAATGACTCTGGTACTGGCAGAAATTCACATGCAATGGGTTACTGATGGTAGTAGACACTGAAGACTGACTTCTGCTTAGACTGTGAGATAGGAGCACATTTTGCCTGTTGAAACTATGCACAGGCATGCGGGGACTGTTTCAGAATAGTATCTGAGTTATGTTCAGTTATATTCAGCAGTTACACCAAGCACAGGCTGTGGAGCACTTTTAGATTTGGTTATAGCTGCTCCCAAAGTTCATCTGCATCTCCATTCTTCTGTGTATGCTGAACAGGGGATTTTTCCGCTTTCAGAGTCTGCTAGGGTCTATAGCAGTCAAGATAAATGGATCATTTGCCGTCTGTTCAAACAAAGGCTTGGATTTTCTGTAAATTGAACTCTCATGTGTTGTCAGTCATGCTCAGCATTTCAACACGAATGAAAGAAAAAATACAGCAAAGAAGCTAAATCAAGTTTAAAGATGGCTTGCATTAGAAAGCTTATTTTGATATCTTATTTAAACCCAATGAAATAGCACAGATCGTTTGCCAGTTGGTACTACTACAAGCAGTTTAATTTCAAATGATCAATTTTAGGGCTAATCAGTGGGTTCTCAGTGCAATTATTAAGGACGCAGAAGACAGTTATATTTAAGATAATCAAGGTTATAGAATAAATGGCAGGCTAACCAAAATAAAGAAGTTTTAAAAATGTCATCTAAGCTTTTATCTGTATATAGCAGTGTAATCTGTATTTCTACACATTAAGAAGAATTTCAAAATTACAAAGACTAGTAGTATACTAACATCCGATGGCTTGTATTCATCTTGGGTCATTGACAGAAGCTGCAAAAAGCAATGCAAGGACAAATTATTAAAGAAGCACAGCTCAAGCATTAATATGTCTAACTCTTTGAATATATGCATGCATATTTGCTGACTTTTGCAGATTTGCATTAAGAAATTCATAAAGAATTCTTAAAAAGCCAGCAGAATTGTATACTATGTTCCATAAAATGCTATTTAGTGTGCCATAGCATTGACATAACTTTACTGTATGTTCCTGTGAATTCTAAACCAAAACTGAGAATGCTGCATTGAAATTTTAGATACTAGGTCAAAGAATTAATCAGTATGGCATTATACTGATTAACTGCTTTCTAATGTCTTTCTAATGATCCAGTGCTTAAAAACTAAGTTTTTAAATGATCATTAGAATTACTGTAATTATAAAAATACTTCCAATGAAATATTTATACTAATATAAAATGTGATGCTTCGTTCATTTGCCAGCTTGTTTACCATTACTATTATTATGGTGGAGTACTTGGGGCTTGAGTATATGTGGCTCAACAGAATGTTTGTATATCCCAAATTTGACTGCAACTCATCAAATGACATTTTGCACTGCAGCTGGTGAGGATGGATGATAGAAAGCTGGACCCTTCCAGGAGCTTTTACACCAACTGCCTTACCTGCCCTGCTATAAATATCCAACAAGGGCACCAGTATGCCTGGAGGAAGATAAGCTGGCAGTCCCCCCTTACCAATGACAGTACTAATTAATAGTTACAAGGCAGATCAGATTTTTACATCAGGATTTAGCTCCCTGACAGACTTACTTTCTAGCTGTTTTGCCCAAAGATAATGGCCTTATGCCAAAAGCCTGGCCCGAAACTTCTTAAATGCGGAAGCTGAAAACATAGAGCATGCTCTTCTTTTACTTCCTTATACTGGCTCCTCTTTTTGTTTTATTAATTTTTACAAAATATATTCCTACCCTGCCACACAGCCTTGATATTATATCTGCTTTATATAATCACATGTGAAGATCTTCTTACTTGCAACCTACATAATGCTGCTCCCCTTAATTTCAAAGTAACTGTGATAAAATTAACTGAATGACTGAAATAAGTTTAATGCAGAAACCCTTCCCCCTCCAGCCTTACTTTTCTCTCATCAGTTGTATAGTGGCTTGCATACCACAGACTGCGTCTTCTCTCCGCTGTCATTGGAATTGGGCTGCAGGCTATTTCTTTGTCATCTTCCCTGCTAACAGATTTCTCTTCATCAGGCATCTGCTAAACAACACAAGTGACAAGACTAGTTATAACTCTCTAAATAATCTTACTAGAGGAATTTTAATTTTCCCCTAATAGATACTCCCTCTCCAAAGTATGTCTTTGAAACATCTTTTAGTGTCTAATGCACTCGATGTATGATAGATAACTCTTACTGAGATTACATTTTCAGAAATTGTGACAGAGCTTTTCTGTAACTGCTAGTCTGCAATACCAAGATGTTTTCCTGATAGTTACAAGACATCAGAATTACACAGACCTCCACATCCTACCTTACTATATAGTCATACCATAAGCTGGTGTACAGATGTTTAATTTTCAAGGGAGCGTATTGAAAGAAAATTCACTCTTCTCATTTGCTATAAACATGAAAAGCCAATTCTGCTTCACCAAACAACTGAAGAACTGAAAAGATCAAAACTATGTGGATGGAATGCACCCACACAAAGGTTGTGGATGACACTGAATTAGGAGTTGAGGTAGATGGGCCAGAAGGAAGAGCCACCACACAAAGATAGGCTAGAGATGGGCCAACAAAAAATGCACAAGGTTTACAAAGTTCAGTATAAAGCCCCTCCTCTGGAATAAACCCACATAACATTACAGGCTGTGGACAGACTGTGTGGGGAGCAGCTCTGTGGAATAGGCCCAGAGGGCCCCGGGGCACAGCAAGTTGAACATGAGCCAACAGTGAACTGCGGCAGCAGTTAAGGCAAACATGTCCCACGCTGCATCAGCAAGAGTACTGCCAGCAGACCAAGGGATGTGATTATTCCACTGTACCTGTCCAGTGTCAGGCCATACCTGCAATTCAGTTCTGACAGCTCCCAGTTCAAGCGAGACACAAAAAATCTGGATAGGGTCCACCAGAAAATTGTCAAGATGATTAGAGGGTTGAAGAAGCTGAATGATGCAGGAATTGTTTTTTTTCAACCTTCTAATACCTAAATTGTAGTTTTAGAGAAGACAGAAGTACTCCTTTCACAGCAAGGCATGGTTATAGAACAAGAGGCTAAGGGCATAATTTGCTACAGGGAAATGCATTCTAGATATAAAAAAAAAAAAAAAAAAATTCACCATGAGAATAATTAATCACGGGCGTTGGCTGCCTTTGCTGGAAACATCCAAGACTTGGCTGTGGACAAGCTGATCTGAGGCCCTGCTCTCACAAGACTTTGGATCAGATGGTCTCCATGAGGTCCCTTACAACCTGGACTGTTCTGTGACTCTCTGATTGTCTATGATCCACATGCTCTATTTCTTCATCTGTGACAGGAACTATTATCACTAAATCGTGGAGGATTGCTAATGCAGACATCTTAACTCCATCTCAATTCCATGGCCCAGCAGGTGTATGGGGCCTCTCAAATGGACTGAACATGGATGCTATTATAGCACAGTGACAAATGGGAGATTTAGGTACATGTACATACACCATGCTAGTTTACATCTTCTCTTCAGGCTTCTCCAGACCTCTTCGCGCACTGTCCCTCTTTCTCTTGCAATCTTGAACTTCCCAGCTGAGCTTTTCATGAAGCAGCAGAACCTTGCTGTTCATACCCGTGAGAGGAGGAAGCTCAACCATGTGGTGCTAAAGGGAGTAAGGGGGTGGTCTGGAGCCAGTGGGCTGCATGTGAAAGCTGTATCTCCAGCACAGTGTTGCTCAGCAGGACTCACTGGCCCTGGGATACCATCAGGGAGAAGCTGCCACTACTAAAGTTACCCTGCTCTCTGCCTTTGCCCAGTTTCTCATTTTGAACATTAGACCTTGACTCTACTTTTTATTTTCATTACTATTTGCCCTCTCTAATTCCTTAGTTTTCTGGTTTCTCCTCTTCTCCCAAGACTTCATGTTGATTTTGGATTTTTGGCTCTGATGGAAATAATAACTATTCAAAATTTCAGAGGAAGCTATGCAAGAACATAAAATGAATATTATGGAATAATACCAGCAGTGGCTATTCCACTCTGCCATCCATTAATGCCTGGATGTTTATCTCAAAACTAGTATGAATGGTGAGGATTGAAAGGTAGACTTACCTATGCTTTGAAGTACTGCTTTAAAAAAACTGTTTTCCTAGGTGAAAAAGTGCTGTAGTACTAAACATACACACATGTGATTTTAAGAAGAAATGAAAAGTGCTCAAGTTGGGTTCTACATTGCTACTGAATTTACCAAAGCTCAACAAACTTTGAATTACCAAATTCAAAGAATTACCAAAACTCTACTTCCTCTCATCACAACTTCCACCGGTATCAGTTGTTTAGAGTTTTGAGCCAAATCCTTCTTCATACAGCTTTAAGGTCTTGCTTCATAAAACCACCCCTGTTCAGCAAAGTACACACTGGCTTGTGGAACCTGGAACCTGGGGCAATGTCTTACTGACTTCAGTAGGACTTAAGTGGAGGTTCAGGAACTTTGCCGAACTTTCAGCCGAAATATGGATTACACACCAGCTTTAGTAGCATTATTCTAAACTTACCCTGTTATTAACTACAAAACAACTGGTCAAGTCAACTGATTGTCATATTTTATTTCAACCTGAAGGGTCTGTTTGTAAGGACTTAAGATTTTTCTCTTGCCTATTTTGCCCTTTGTGCTTAGCAGATACTTGTACTTCCGCTTCAAATGAAGCCTTACTAAGTTGACTTTTGGTTTGCAACAGAAATATCCATCTGCCCTGGTACTTGCTGTTTTACTTAAACTCTATCTACTGCCAACAAAAAGATACCTCATGATGTAAAAGCTAGTTTTTGTCTGAACTTGAGGTGTTTCAAATGCAGGGTCTCACATTAGGCTTTTAATGGGAACTAGCTGGTGGTAAGTGTTCTCATTGCTTATGCAAAATCAGCTGATGCAATAGAGTAAGATTAAATCAGGATGCTGGGCAGAGGTTTGCAAAGCTACCCATGGGAACAGGACATCGAAACATCCTAGCTGGTTTTGAAACTCTCTCCATTCCAACCCTAACAGCAAGGTCCTATTTTTTAAATCTTGACTTAGATACACAATGGTTATTAATTTAGTTTTACTTCTCAGAGGCAATGGTAGCACTTTTCGCATATGACTGTGTATTTACATTTGACTGTAAAAATGCACTCCTAGTAAAACTGCAAGATGAAATAAACTGATTCTCTGCTTAAAATACTTGTCACTGTCATTTGAAACTTTAATATAAATGTGGACCATAAAGAACTGTTTATTAACAGCACTTAGTTTGGACCCAGGGTGACCAAAACAATACCAAAAGACCAAAGACGTAGACAATAATTTTAGTAACATATTTTTAGCATAAGTGACTATAGGGGAGGGTGGGAAATCTTGTTTTCTCTTTCTCAGACGAGGAAGAAAAGTCAGAAAACACAGTACTATGATTACAACTTGTGAGAGTCTTTTGACTAGGCTAATTCTTCCCGTTCTTCCGCTACCCGAGCAACTCTCAAATGCCTCTTAATTCAAACCATTCTAAAAATTCTAAGAGAGTTAAATTGCTGTAACTCTGTTGACTTCTGTACCATTCCTTACCACTCGCTGGACAGAATGAATGGGCCCTATTCACATATTCAGTACTAACAGTTACAACTATGAGCTGAAATCTCCAGAGGCAGATTACCTCTTCTTATTTGCAGAGGTAGAATTTCACAAGACTCAATGTTAGAACAAATCAGGATCCAAAATAGCGGTCATAAGAAAAGCAAAACTTCCACTGACCACCGAGGACATTTTGCATGAGTAAGATCCGTACAGAATCCCACACAGAGACTGCACATTGAAATATCATGCATGCTGTACTTTGCCAGGCTGTGGTGCACGTACAAAAAACTTCACCCTGAAATTCAAGATTTGAAGCGGGCATTGTTCTTGTAAATTTGTTCATCAGCTGCAGTATTCAGAGACAGTTTCAAGAGCATCTGTCTCAGAGGCAACTCCTGCTGCAATCCAGCAGGAATTTTGTCCACATGAGGACACCACAATGCAATTCACAGAAGAATGGTCTACACATCTTACGCTGTTTTTAGAATCTGCTACACCAGTATTATATTTAGCTTATGTACATCTTTTTAGACTGAACAAATATTTCCTTAGGCATAATCTATCAGACACATTTTGTACAAAACAGGTTTTGGTCAAGAGATTCTTCTGAATAAAATTTGTAAGATGAGCCACTTTTTACTGTACATGACAGCAGTATGCAGAGAAGAACTGCTTTACACTAAACAGCACATTGCATATTGTCTTTGCCATCCTTTCAACTATAGGTAAGTTAGGGGTGAGATCCTAAATACAGTGTAACTTTGAAATCACCGGGGATTACAAAGGCAGGTTATATACTTAGTTCCATAATGAATCAAAGCACCACAGATTCACAAGTCAAAAAACATTTCAATTAAACCTGGAATACAATTATTTCTGGATTTAAATAATTGATAACAGAGTCTACTAGGAGAAAGCTAGTAAGAGAAAGATTAATTCCTGGTCGATGGCACCACTAAAGGGAAAATAAAATGCATCTAGACAAAAAAAGCCATAAGGAAAAAGTGTGTAAAAGACAGTAAATTTTGCAAATCTCAGAATCTCTAATGGCAAATACTTGCATCACTACATCCCGTGCATCAACAATAAGCATTAATGCATGGGTACAATTTTCTTTACAATGTTCTCTTTTTTAAGTGTCCATTTCTCTTTGGAGGGAAGCATCATTCCCCTGGCATCTGAAGTTCCCATGAGAGTGCCAAGGCTTTGTATTGCCACTCATGTAGCCATGGGTTTGAGAGACATCAACTTTTCTTATATTAATCTCTTTTAACACTTACTCACTCCAGCTCAATTGCTTAGAAAGCATCTCTAATTTGACTTGTTTCCAGTTCTCAGAGACTGATTTTAGTGTCTTATGGGAATATCCATCTCAGACAGCACAAGCAGTCTAAAAGAAAGAAGTGCAGGCGAGTCCACTCTAGTTCCTCTCTAGTCCCTGCAGGAACTTGCAGGATTCTGAGACTCTATCCTGAGACAGACAGGCCCATTTCTCTCCACTGAAAAAGCACAGTAACTAACACAGACCAAGCACCAAACTTAAAGATGGTGAAAGCTGGATGAAAACAACCCGGGTACTGTAAATGAATTCCCAGAGATACTGAGATCACACAGCCCCCACTAACTGCATTTCACATGTGGTTACTCCTCTGTGAGTAGTTCTCATGATTTTACTATGCAGTTTGTGAGATGTGAAGTTTTAGTTACAGCCCCAATGCTAAAATCATATTATTATTTGGAAACCTCAGTTTTCACTTAAGGAAAAAAAAAAAAAAAAAAANAAAAAAAGCAAGTTTCCAGCTGCTGCAGCTGCAGAAAGAAAATAATAGGAAAAAACCCTAAAAGAACCCAATGCCAGTGGGCACTGGACCATGACCTTTTAAAACCTTATGACTTTAGAAAAGCCAGTCTTAAGATTTCTGGAAACTTAAGACATGATTTTTTAATAACTCAAGCTGACAGTTCTGGCATGTAAACTGAAATATCAGACATCTCAATTCAGAGGTGATGTATTTTATCTGTCTTTTTAAATGCTAAACTTTTACATTATCCATCATACGAAGACACACCCTTAAAATAAGAAAACCATTTTTACTTGCTAGCACAAACTCCACTAATTCACAGCTTAGTCATGAGTATTTTCATTGTGGTTTACAGCACTGCTAAACCTGAACTCTGAAACTCATGCGAAGCCCCAGGCAATCAGGAGATTAAAATAAATAATGCTTAGCATCATACTCTTTATACTTTCAGTTTCTAAGCTTTTAAGATACCTTTGGGTTCTTATATTCCGTTTTTCCTCTGAAACTGGAAGAAGTAAAAATTTACTGTTTGTCTCCTTTTTCTCTTGCTCTTCAATGAAAGCTGGGATTTTCACTCAGGCACACAGATTCAGGAGGAAAGGTTTTAAGAAATTTTTTCTGTATCTATGATAAAATAGCAAATCTCTGTCCTGTCTCGCAGTATCCTGTGCCATCCTGTATCCTACTTCAGTCGTGCTAGACGAGCCCTGGGTGTTTGCCTTCTATTTGATAGCACCTACACAACTGCATATCAATACTGGCTTTCCAAACTAGAGTAAGTGTTAATGCTCTGCCATTGTAGTCCCTGCATAAATAGTTCTGCTGACTTCAAGAAGAATATCCACGTAACTGCTGCAAGATCAGACTCTTGAAGACACTCAGCAAAAAAGACCGAATTCAAGGTACCAGCTTGCACTTGCTGCCTATTTCCCTTAACTTTCTTGAATGTTTGCACCTCTGTTAGCAAGTATCTGCCTTGGTCAGTCTCACAGTCATTAGCACTAAAAAAGAGAAGGAAGTTACCCTTACAATGGGCTCTTGTAGCCAGAGACGGATAAGCGTTGCGAGGGTGTAGTACATCACCAGCAGTAAGATTGGATTAGCATGATGATACCAATGTAACTCTTGATTTTTGATGATCATCCAAGTGCTTGAGCAGTTTGTCTGAGTAAGTGAAGTCACACCAAACAACCTGTGGATACAAGAAACCAACAGAGTTAAACACCAAATCTTACAATGTTTAAAAAATTTTTTCAGTAATTTTTACTTACCTATAATACTGATTACTCTGTCCAAAACCAGTATTTGCCATCTTAACTAAAATGCAGTGAGTATTTTCATTCCACAATATTTAGTGAAAAGGAATGGGTTTTGCACTTGGTTTTCAACATAAAAAATGGAAGTATAATATTATTATATCTACTATGTCCAATGTGAAAACTTTAAATGACCTGCACCCTGCAGGTCCAGAGCTGCAGAAAAAAGGGGAGAGAAAATCTGGCTGCAAGGCCATTTGGCAAATCACAGCAATATGACATTTCAGATTTAGTAAACTGACATACAACACCATTCCACTCACTCTGCCAGGACAGAGCTGTGAAGTACATCTCCTCAGCACATTGAACAGCTTACTGATATATTTTTTAAAAGCTAATACTACTAATAATTTGCTGTCTAATTATCCAAATACTTATGAACATACTGCACTGAATTCATAGCTGTTGTGAACAAAAAAGTAAAATATTCAGAAAGGCAATTGTTCTGGATGATTAAATCATTAAGAAAAAAAAAGAAAAATTAATTCCATAATAAGTATTAATGTAGTTGCAATATTAATATCAATGATATGAGATATTTAATTATTTCTGGAAAAACTGGGATCTTACAATATTTCAATCAAGAAAGAAACTTATGATGGAAAAAAAACTTAAGAATAAAAAACCCCCAACATTTTAAATTTAAGACAAGATTTAGATGCTTTGTAGATGTGTTAGATGCTGAAAAAAACCTAGTAAGAAGTCAAAATTAATCTGGTTCTTTCAGTGTAAAATATTTTGCAGAGTTCCAAAGACAGCGTATGGAGTTACCAGTACATATGTCAGTATTCATTAAAAACAGTTTTGTTTCATTGACAAAGCTTTTTCTTCCCCAATGTAAAAGTTTTCAGTTTTTACAAGAAATAGATTTGATTCTAAGAGAAGTTTAAGGAGAACTATTTCTTGATAGGAAAAAAAAAACCCCAAAACCCAAATCCAAACTATTGTTACTCCGAAAGAGTAAACCAAATACATTGAAAAAAAAAATTGTGCTAGGGGATTTAATCATAAATGATAACAGGAAAGGGTGAATGAATACAAAGAATGATATTCAACAAAGATGTACTGCCTCAGATCTGCCCTTTGGATGCTACAGGGTGAAAAGAATGTGAAAAAGGATAGGTTAGATCTGTTCATTCACTGGGGGGTTGTGGCATGGGTATAATACCATTAACTGCCAGAACTAGAACTCTGTAGCATTTTCTTAAACGATTTATCAGCACTCACTTCACATTCTCATTGTCAACATGAGCCAAAGGGTATAAGCTTTAAGACTTCTCAGACCTTTTGCGTGGATCCAAGGTTGGAAAAGAAGAAAAAAACAAAACCCATCCTGCATATAAAATAAATTGCTGTAACTTAAAGGAGCTGACAGAGCCGTGTTTGGAGTTGACCCAGATTCAAACTTCCGTAGCGTCCAAGCACATTCAGGGCTAGTGCTACGGTTTGGCTCCATCTGACTGAAATTCACACTGGATTGTATTCTGTTCATATTTCTATCAGCATAGGAGAACAGCTTGTTTTGTCTGCTTTCCTCTCTGCCAACTGACGTGTAATTTTTGCCCGTCAATGATCAGGGTTGGTGAGTTCCTATTAGTTTCATCTTCTACCTCCATTTCACAACACATCCCTCCATCTTTGGTGCATTTCAAGCTTTTTTATGTAAGCACAGTACGAATCACCCTATTTCTGTTTCACAAACATATCAGAATCAGAGTGAAATCCAGTTCTTACTGAGGTAAGAAGTCTTTCCATTGACAGTGAGTGATGAATATTTCCTAGAGAAATGAGGGAAAGACCAGTTTCTGAAGATCCTTGGACCCTTCTGCCAAGCACGCATGATCTTCATATCACATATTCCACTCCTACGGTACATAGCATTATGTACTATAAGTATAAAGTCTCAAAAACTTTTGTTTTACTTTTATCTCCACTGAAGAAACATTCCACATAATTCTACCAGTTAGGAAATTTTATTATGCTTCAGTTAAATGCTCATTCTGTTAGTTTCATTTGCTTGCTTCAAATTATCCATACATTATACTATCGGACTTAATTCTGCTCCCTTCCGGTCCTGCATTCACCAAATATACGTAAGTTACAATGTGCCTCTTCCCTCTTAGTTGCCACCTGACCAGCCATGGATTTATTTAACTCATTTCACTTTGCCTCATAAATCACGAATCTGGAGGAATTGCTCCTCATTTCTGAATTCTCCTTGGTTTTTGAGACTTGTGAGTCACAAAGGTACTCAACACAACATTCCCCGTCTATCAAATTCAAAATGCACTGACATCTTGGGAATGCTCATTCTGTCTGTTCTGGCCTCCAATAAGGCTACAAGTTGCTGTTCATTCAATATTTATGCTTCATCATTATCTTCGGTGAGAACTGCTGGTGCAGAACATTTTTCAGAGACATAGAGACATCTTTTCTGATTCAAAGCTTTTAAATACACAGAAACAACTGCCATAAAACGTATAAGCAATTACAGTAAGCAACATATATTAGGGCATTATTCAGTTCTGCATACTGCATGCCACAAAGATGTCTTTACACTCAGTATTGATCACAATCAGCTATATTCGTGCCCAGTTCTGATCTTAGTGTGACATTGTCTCAGACAACATACACGTACACCATCAGTAAAGTCAGAACGAGTCCTAAGTGGGGGAAACCAGATGCCAAACAAGACAAGCATATGCATGTCTCGATACAGAAGACAAATAAACCAAATACTGAGTGACCATTTACTAATGGAAATACTTTGCTTTTCAAAAGACTGCATGTAATGTCAAAAACAACTGGGGGTTTGCAAGAATCTTTCTCTTCCTGCAACAAAGCAAAAAATGTGGTTTTTGAAGTCCTCATCAGTATTCTGAAAAATGCATTTTATTAAAAAAAAAAGTCTAGTAGAAATCATTTGGAAAATTTCAGAAACTATAAAGGGCCAAGAGGAACTTGAATGTCTGATGGAGGAATGCTCTGAAATAACACAGTGAAGAACAGTTCTTAAAATAAACGTGATATCTTTTTGTCCAGTTCCTACTCTATAAGCTTGTTTTCCCGACAAAGCTTCCTACTGAATCTTTGAATCATCCTTCTGGCAGTTGCATTTTCATCTTTTGTGACTCCCTGACAAAGCTGTAAGCTGTGACCATAAAAAACCCAAAACTTTTTATATCAGTTGAAAATCAGAAAAGCAATTTAAATTTTAATTGAAAACAGAAAAAACAAATTCCTTTTGCACCCACAGGTATTTGACCTAAGGAGCTGCTGAAGTGCCATGTTTTATTACTGCACAGCTAAAACTTCTCCAGCATGCATTATTTAATTATTACATTAATTATAGCATAAGAATTGGTGTTCGTAATTAGTCATGGTATTAAATGTGAACAAAAATGGTTACACCCCCCCCCCCCAAATAAATATATGTCTCATATACAGAATTATCAAACACAGTAAATTACAGTTCTGTTAGGTCTGTGAATTTTGCCTCCAGTAAAAATGACCTGGAACGTTTTTCATTGTAAGAATATGCCAGTTCAGATCCTGCGTGTACTGATGTTTTAGGAGTTGATTTCAGACGAGGATTTGCCTCATAATTTCCAAGGCCAGGAAGGGAAGTAATAATTCTGACTTCCTGCACAATGTAGGACACACAATAATTCTTGTATTGAACAAATAACTTGTGGTTAAGTTACAGTTTATAGTTCAGAAAGGCATCCAAACTTGATTTGAAATGACAGCAAATCTTCTACTGCCTTATTATTTTCTACCATATTTAGTTTCTATCATAGTTTTGTCTAGATGAGTTTTCCAGTTGCTGCATCTTCCTACAACTCCGTGGACTACTTTACATACCACTTTTCACTACACAACAGAGCAGGAGTCATTTTCCTGTATGTTCTCTGAGCTTCACAATTTATAGCAACCTCATCCAATGATCCCGAACACGCACCTACAGTCCACCTCCACCACACTGCACAGCTTTCCTCCCTTTGTACGGCCTGGAGGTCACACTTGGACACCACCCAAAATATCAGAGTAGAAGCCTACATGTACATGTACATTTGGGCTTCTTTGGAAAGTTTAACATCGGTTAGGAAAAAGGTGAAAGCTGTTTTATTGCTGCGGGATTACACCTGCAATTTCTAAACTGGTCAGTGCAAAATCTTGATGCACTAACACACAAAACCAAGGAAAAAAAAAATCAAGGACAATTAAGCTTCCTTCCCCTCCCCCCCCCAGTAATACCTGCTACCTTGTCTTCCTAAGGCACTGTTTCATCTCTTTTGTCTTCCCAGTATCGAGTGAGCACACTGGCCAGCTCCAAAAACATCAGCAGAGGAGCATGAGATAAAAATGGCACTAAATTCCTCCCAGATACCTGACTGGTGAGAGGAGGAGACGGAGGTAGAGGTGGAGATGGAAGTGGAGAGAGGAGAAAAGATGCCCACTGTATGACAGGCTTTGGAGGCAGAGAGAGAAATCCCGAATTCATGACTCCCAATGTTCACCACAACTATTTGGAGATTTAGAAAAATCCAATTTAAATGGAAGTGAATGTAATATCTTGGGGTTTTTCTTTTGCTTTAACTTGTCTGAATGAACCTGGGGTGAGACTGTGCTGAAATTCTGACTGAGTTTGAGAGCTGTTTCATTTGTTTAATGACTGGGAACAAAAATTACATAAATAGTGTCACTTCGGTGACAGAAGCAATTGCCTTGCATACAGCACTTATGAATATGCATCAGAATACATTAATATAACAAAAACATTCACGTTTTGTGCAGAAACGTAACAGCTTACAATGTTTTACAGACTCACTTCTGACTCACTAAGTGGGAAGCAAAAGACATACAACAGCTTTTCTCATGAGTCTGACCTAACTCCTGACAATGTGCAAACCACACATAAAAAATTCATTCAGTGCTTTCGATCAAAGAGGATGTGGAGTGATTCACAGTGGCAGGAAAATGTCTGTTATCATGTCCTATTGATTACATTTCCTTTGAAGGGTCTGAGAGTGCAGTGGATTCTCAGTCTCAGTTTGCTCAACCTCAGCAGACTAATTACAAATGCTCATGAATTTGCATGCTGCTTTGTTGTATTCTCATATATTCTAGCCAGGTATCAATGTATGCTGACTGAAATTGTCTGGTTTTCCTGCACTGGCAAACATATAAAAGCTTAAAACTGCATGCAGATTTGTCAAACATTTTCCTAAACACCACTTACTACAAATCATTCTGGTCAGGGGTATAAGACTATGTCAAAATAACTGCATATGTTAACATCATGACATAGCTTTAAATGCTCTTCATTCATAAAAAATAAGGAAAAGAATCAGAATTTTGGACACTAAGAAATAATAAAAGACTGGAAATAAGAAAGGAAGCAAGAGTTCTCATAATACACTCAATTTTATGGTTTATATTCTTAAACATTCTTTTTCAAGATGATAGGGCCAAAAACCAGAGCGAAACCAGCTAACGGGGTGGAGAAGGGAAGCAAGGAAATCTGTACAGCTATTCCATGCAATGCTACATCATTCGTTAGAAGCCAGAAGCTACTGTTTCCGCAGGTTGTAAAGGCAGGATGCTTGAAATCCCAGACCAAATTGATTGTGCTATCTTTTATCAAGGGAAGCAATAACAATGTGCATCTTTATTGAGCACTGTGTATTTGGTTTAACTAGAAAGAAAATATATCCATAACAGAAGGGACAATATGGAGATTTTAGGCACGAGCATAATGTGTGTTGCAATGCTTCCCTCTTTTTCAAGACAACCATGCCAATTTCTTTAAGGTTACTAAACGTAGTTTTAGAGGTTGGGGGGTGTTTAGGTGGCATTGATTTGGAAATTTCAGATCTCACATTCTAGCAGCACTACGCCACTGATTTTAATGGGTAATTACAACACTGAGAAAACCCACAAGTTACGGTCTCACCTCCACAGTTACTTTGACAATGGGCAACAGGAAGGTATGGAGATCTGCCAGTACGGAAGAGTAATCCTTTTTTTAAATTTCTCACACAGCTGCTACTACAAGTATGTATATGGCATCAGGAGTTACGTATACTGCAATACAAGGTGTATATTGTACCACAATACAAAATCAGGGTGGACTTTGGGAATGGGGAACTTAAAATAAACTACGGTTGTAATAATGCACTTAGAACACAAACACAGACAGGGTTTTGCGGAAAAAATTCACAGATGACATCTTATAATTTCCAAGACTTTTTACAGCTATTTCAAGCCTTCTTCATGCAAATATTCCTGTTATTGCATGTAACATTTCTCTTTATCCACAATAAGCTGGATGTACATTATAAATGCTGACAGATTTAAGCAGGAAAGATTATTTCACAGGACTTGCTTCCTGTTTCAGGAAAAGATTTACCATAGACTAATAAAATAAAATAAAACAATGATGCAAGTCTGCAACTCTCTGACATGGTAGCAGGCTGGAAATTAAATCCAGAACAGGGCAATGAGGGTTACAGTTTGAAGAAATGTCTGCATCAAGCCACTTCAGGAGCTGCATTTCCTGATTTAGTATTTATGATTACAGGAATTTTTTGCTGGGGCCAGTACATAGCGGATGGTTCTTCACAGCAGTAGCATCAGAGACTTCTGCTGTGCTGGGCTGCATTTGGGGAATCCATCTTTGCAGAAATTCTGAATTTCTGTTGCATTTTGTTAACTGTCTGAGTTTTTATGTCATCTGGATATCTTCTATTGCATACTTATTTCACTTTCCTCACATGGAAGTGGAGGGGAGTGGTGCCTACGTATCTGGGGTAGGAGACTATCAAGATTGACTGACATTTGAATGGCTGAGCCCTGAATGGTGATGCTAAAAGTGGCCAAACAAGAGGAAAAGAAAAGGGAAGAGGAGGAGGAGAAGGAGAGGAGAGGAGAGGAGAG
>RSEF01000002.1:108746604-108777878 GCA_003993805.1 Himantopus leucocephalus | reverse complement strand
GGAGAGGAGAGGAGAGGAGAGGAGAGGAGAGGAGAGAGTAGAAAAAGGAACAACAGTGTTTATTTACAAAAAGAGAAATTTAACAACAGCAAATCCTCAGAAACACTGAAAAAAAGTGTAGCATTTTTTGGGGGTAGGGTAGTGGTGATGGTGTTAGAAATCTTCTTTTCCTGGGGAAAAGAGGGCTGACATACAGGGAGAAAAGGCAAAACTTCATGTCTCACAAGACAAGCCCCAAAGATTGAGATTCATGAAGAAGAGTACTTGAAATACTGAAAGGGCTATGTCCCACATTGTAAGTATTGCTTGAAGAGTGAACCTTTTTTCAAACATTGACTTAAAGGAGGCACATACTCTTGTTGAATTGGAAAATGTCCTAGGGAAAAGAGGGGAGAAGGAGTGAAAAGAATTAAAAAATAAATTAACAAACAGAAAATATCATTTCTACACAGCCCTCCTAAAAGTTAGGAGTCCCCCATTTACACCTGGGGGTAATCCTGTCAAGTTTTCTGTACTTGGATGGCAGAGCTACACACAAGTTATGATCCACAAAATTATATTTGTAAAGTCTCTTCCAAGGGAATCCTGTGAGCCACCCCACTCCCCCCAGTACACCATTTGGCTATATGCCCAAAGAAATACATGCCATTGGAAAGGATTCAGCCAGTCCCGTGGTACCTCCAGGCCCATCCTTGCCTTCCAGAAGGCTGTTACTCTCCAGGCTATAGGCTAGGAATTCAGACCACACTGGGGCTAATGCTCCAGGGTACGCTGAACTGGCACAAGATTTTTACAGAAATAGCAGAACACAGGGAGGAAAGAGGTGGGAAAGTTGGCTGAGATGCATTAAACGTCCCAAAGAATTAGGGTTAAGATGAGCAGGAGGTATTTGGTTTCACATGGCTTTTTAAGGGAAAAAAAGAATGAATGGGAAAATTGGTATTTGTCTTTCCAAATCACATTATGTATAAGATTCCACAGAGGAGGAGCTGATCCTTCATGCCTTCTCCTCAGCTCAGCAGGACAACTGTGTAGGGAGATACTGCAGACACAAACCTCAGTCCACAGCTGGACTAAAGTTATTACATTTATCCATTCCGGAGTGGTATAAGCTTTAAAAAGCATTGCAAGTATTTTTAGCGCTTAAAAGCCCTAGACCTTGCTTTGGTTTAGATTTGGATAATTCGGAACTGGCAAAGTGGAACTGTGCCATATTAACAATAACACAAAAATTTGATTGTTTGGGTTGAGAAGTATTATGATAAAATTCAGCTTAACAGTTAATAACTTTTCTGGAAATATCTGAAAATGTAGACTAAGACTGGAAGTGTTTTCCTTCAGAGTGTTGCTATCACAACGCTATAATACAGGCATACACAGAGTGAATATAGGCTTGGTGGGTAAGTAGATCATTCTAACTTTTGTTTTAATGTCATCATATTTCTATAGCTCTTTAGCAGATGTCTATGTACTTTTTTTTCTACCAAGTCTTGGTTTCCATAGCTTCTATTGGATCAAAGCTTTTCTGGCAATGACAAAACCAGCCCTGGTATATCTCCCACCCTCTTCTGAACATCAGTGACTTTTCTTTTAAAGGAAAACTAATTTCAAACGCACATCTATTGCATGAGAAACCTCATGAAAAAACAAGTAATTTAAAACTTGTGTGCTAATATCATCCTTATAATGACGACAGAGAGAAATTATGAGCCATGAATCCAGGAAGCTGTGGAGGAGAGCTTTAAGGGTTGTGAATTATAGAAAAGCTTGCAAAAACTGTAAATACAACACAAATCTTAATTCAGGGAGAACAAAATGACCATATAAGCAGCCACAATAAAATCACTTTGCTCTCAAGTGAATTAACAACTTTAAAACAGGATGTTAAATAGTATCTGCTATATAACCTGTTTTTTTTTTAAAGTAACCAGATAATGGAATTTTCTCTGAGACTATGTGAGTGGAAGCTCTTAAGGATTGGACATCCATTAAAAATGACCAAGTTCAGACATTCAAATACTTCATATATCTGAAATAAAGCAGCTGCCCTGAGGGTAATTTAAGTCTGAACATAAAGATTTGTGAGATATATACCACATTTCATCCAATAATTGAGCTTTGTACTGACTTTCTATTCCAAAAGCTCGTAGTATGTTTTCTTTACCTTAGAGGCAATAATTCCCCACTGTTATCACTAATAGTAGATGTGGGTCTATTAAGCTCTTGTTTACTGAGAAAAAAAACTATCTTCAAAAGCCTGGCATGAAGATTTATCCTATCAGTGCGTTTCCTCTTTGGATCCCCAAATTGTTTCATTACCCATGAAACACAGCTCAGCTGTTCTCTGAATTTCTGGTGAGCACTGATATTGATGTTGCTCTTTTCAGCACATCAGTGAGCAAGAAAAGCAGTGATGTCATTGTAGCCTTTGGGGACCTTTGCTGGGACTTCCAGAGGTGATCACCTGATGAAGAAATGTGCTGAAGCAGTGACTCCAGTATCTTTTCACTCCAGCCAGACAGCTGAACATCTGACAGAGGGAGGACCACCGACAGAAGAGCAAGAAGGTGAAATGGGGATAAAGCCACAGAAGAAATTGCATTAGGGCCCCTGCCTGATACCTTAGCTAGAGTATCTCCTTCAATATGATCCTTTCTCACCAGGACCAGCCGTGCCACTGCTTTGACAGCAGCAGCCCGCCTCGTGTGTTAGGTAGAGAGTTAGGTAGATAGTTTTTTGTTCTGTCACTAAAATAAAACTACTGTAAATGCAGCAGGGTTTTGTTTGGTTTTTTTTTTTTTTCCCCAAACAGTTTCAGCTACAAACTGGAGGCAACTCAGGGAGCACAGAGGCTGCAGGAGCTGAGGCAGCACTGATGTGATGAGAGATTGGAGAAAGAAAAGCCACCCCAGTGGAGGAGGCTGTTGGCACCAGGTGCAGTGGTTTGCCACTCACTCCCCTTCCTCACATACACACACGTTCCCTGCGACCATATGGGGGAACGAAAAGCAACTTGTACTGAACAGCACTGCCTGGGGAAGGACGCCACCCAAATCGTGACAACAAAATTAAAAATTTTTAATATCTAGTTGCATTTTCTATTCAGAGATGAAAGTAATGAGAAAACAGGCCCAGGTTTCTAAGGAGCCATGTGGAAAGCGGGAGAGGGAAAACTGAAGGCATGTTCAGAAACATCCATGGCCACAAAGGCTTCCCCTTGCCAGAGGGTGAGCTTGGACACCTCAGCACACAGCAGGAGGCACGGCTTAACGACGTCTTTCTGCGCCAATTAGTAACTGAGGTTATTGGTTTTTCAAAGTGAGTTGGCAGAGCTGGTGAAAGGAAAGGAGCCAACAGTCCCACCTCAGAAAGTCTCACACAAGCAGAGCAGGGAATGTGAAGGGAGGACAGCCTGCTCCCGAAACTCAAACAGGTAGTGCAGCCCACGGACAGCCTTCTTGTCCTGAACTCAGGTGCTGGGAGAAGGACGGATGTGGTTATGCAGCTAGTCCTTTGAGTGTAAAGCAGAAATCATTTAGGAAAAGGAGCCCATGCTCAAATAACCCGGCGAGCATCAGCATTTACTGGGGTCGTGCTAAGTGATGAGAAGGTGCAAGCGACCCGTACAACAATGAGCCATGCAACTGCCTGCCAGCTTAAGAGATTTACTGTTACCTCTTAGAATAACAGATGCAGAACAACAGAAATTGTTTTAAAGTGTAGCTTCAACTTTGAGGTAACTTGGTTCGTGATCTAGGAACCTAAGGACGCAGACTGCAGCCAAAAACTCTGGGTTTTATTCCAAGCTCTGGGTATCTGGGGGAGGGTTATGCAATTCATCTAACTTTTCTGTTAGGGAATTTTTCCACCTCTGAAAGGGAATGATGATACTTTTCAGTCACACTGGGACAGTCTGCTAGGTTCAGTGATGCATGCAGAGGATAAAGAGATTTTCCACTTACTCAGCTGGCGGTGAAACGGATTGAAAAAAAAGCAAGAGTGATTGATACCTAAATTAAGAGATTCTGCAGTAGAAAATATGAGCAAAGAAGATATTCTTTTTTAGCAGAGAATGCACTAAGGCAGAAATGCAAGTTATGATTGCCATTTGTTTTTAAACAGGAAAAGAAAATAAAATGCCGAGATATGGGAAAGAAGATAATGGAATAATGAACAACAGGGCTTAGGAAATGTGGGGGAAATGCCTAATTAACTAATTTCAAAACCAAATCTGTATGAAATAGTTGATTTTAAATCAGTTATAAACTGTATCCGATTGGCTCAGTTTTTATCAGGAAGTTCTCAACTCCAGCTAAATGAACATAAACAAGAGATTAAGCGCATCCACCCTGAGTGTTTAGAGAAACTGATGGGGACCACCTCTTGTGCAGACAAGGACTAACTCCCTGGTGTCTGCTTAACTGAGGTTAGTCAGGACTGCCTTTTTTACTACCTCCGAGGAATGTGGATGGTTCATTTGTCAATGTTTATATACTGAGCCGAAAACACAAAGAGCTGCATAAGTGCTAAATATTTATCATCACAATTTCTGGGCATGCCAGAGTATGAAAATAAAGGCTGAAATAAAGACAAACTTGCAATGCCAAAAGAAGTTTGCTAATTATAATCCACATCTCCTAATACCAAAAAGCNTGGGGCATGCCAGAGTACGAAAATAAAGGCTGGCGAGCAGACCTCAGAAATAAAGACAAACTTGCAATGCCAAGAGAAGTTTGCTAATTATAATCCACATCTCCTAATACCAAAAAGCAGTAGCGGTCCAAATGTGGTAGGAGGAGAGGGGTTGATGTCTGTCCATCCCTTCTCTGTCATTTTTTCAGACACTGGGTGAATGATCATAGCATGCAGATCTATGTTCTTTAAACAATACTAAAAGAATATTAAAGGGTCACTTCTTCACAGTCATCCTGTGTGTGTCCACACAGGACAGCCTGTGACGGATAGAGAGTCTATACAGACTGTGTCAGTGTGGGAATCAGATACACGGACGCAAACACAGGGTGTGCATGGGGGAGTGGTGTGATCCAGCTCTCCCTGACCATGAGCCGAGTTTCTGTTAGCGGAGAGGTGTGCTGGTCCCACGCCAGTCAGATGGGTTCGCGGATGCAAAAGCGGGAAGGCTCTGTTACGACAGCAATTGCACACCCATTTCAAACCAGAATCAGCAGGAAGTTTATCAGGATACATCAGCACTTGTAAAATCTTTGTCATTTCCCTCTGTCCCACTGATCCCGACGTTCCAACGCACCCCAAAAAAGAGGCACCTTCAGCTGTTCTTACGGTAACACATGGCTATTTGGGGGCAGAAGACAGCAAGGAAGTGGCAATTCGCCAACATTATGTCATGCGATGGTGACTGATTTTTATGTTTGCAGCTTATGCTTGGTTTCCGGATACGGCATACACGTTGTTGGGAGCGCCAAGGCTCCCCGCTCCCCACTAACGAGAACCACCTGCGGCCAGGGCCAGCCCCTGCCAGGCTGCCAGAGAGCTCACCGGTCACAGGATTGCTGCTGCAGCAAATGACGGCTCGGAAACTGGTCTTTCCCGCGTGCAGAAACCCCTTGTTTTTAAAAGGTTTTAGCATGTGTCTTGGTTTACATCCCTTTCAAAGCCAGGGGAAGACAGGGGTATGTAAATCACCTGTGGTGCAATGCCAGTAACATGAATAAAGTTGTGCCTGCCTCTGCCAAAGCTAAATTTGGCACTTCGCGCAGGGCAGCAGTTATGGTGGATGACGATGGCTCCACCGTGGGGATGGAGAGCCACCACTATGCAGACTGCCAGGGAGACCGGGAAGGGCTGCTCTGCCAGAGAAATTGCTGCAGCTTACTTACTAGTTCATCTGTTGCTTTTTTCAGAAAGTTTCAAACTTCTTGTAAATTCTGGCACAAACAAGAATTTGCTGATTTTAAAGAACTGTAGTATGTAGCAAAAAGAGATGAGTATTAATAATCATATAAAGACCAGCAAGGGCTACAAATACTCCTTAGTAAAGCTGGGTAAGTCTGCACGGACTTCCGTGTTGTCACCACTGGACTTCCACCAAAACCTGAGCTAACCATTTTAAATCAAGGTTGAGTACAACTCTCCTATAAAGTAAGTGCAACATGGACTTTTATTACATGCCCACTGATGAGTGAACCTCCAAGGAATCCCTCTGAATAAGTGTTGAAAGAGGTGAATTCATTTTGGATGAATCTCCGAATGCCCGCGTGGCAGACACTAAGTTGGAAATCTGACAACAGCGAGTAGTTTTGCAACGTTTCCAAGGCCTTCTTGCTACAACTCACTGGGAACTCCATCACTGGTTCTCCTAGCACATTTGGATATGCCAGACAGTGCTATCAGAATGGTTAAAAGTGCAAAACTCAAACCAGTAAAAAATTATACTACTCTTTTTCAGTCTTGTAAAAAGTTCAATTTGTAATGAAATTCTGAGTGGGGTTCACTAAATAGGACTCTCTTTGTCAGTCATCTTGAGCAGTTTCTGATATAAACCACACCAGCTTATTCCAGTGAAGTAAGACACTAAAAGGGAACTAAAGAACATGCAAGGTTTCCTAAGAAGCAGTAGATCTTCCTCTTAGGTAGGAGAAACAAATGCAATGGAGAAGATTAGAAGATTTACTGTGAATTTTCCAGTATTCCTTGGTTCATCTATATTTTCAACTCTTCTGCCACACTGTCATGAATTCTGATAACTGTCTGCTCACCAGTCACAGCTATAGGTGTGAATCTTTTTGGACACCAGACATACATTATTAGGCAGTTAATAAAAAATGAAGACTGCACAGACTCTGATGGTTCAGCTGATAGCAAATGGAGTGTTTACTGTGTAGTACAGAAACATTTCCTAGCATAATATTGAGAAACTAACTTTGTATGGTGCACAAAATCCTGGGACAAAACACCTTTTTCAGACTTACGCAATTCAGAAGAGCACTCAGAATGACAGAATCATAGAACATCGCAGGTTGGGAGAGTCCTCAAAAGATCATCTTGTCCAACCTTTCATGGGAAAGGGAGACCAGAAGAGCCTACCTGGCCTGGGCTACCTCATAGTTTAGAAAGAGATTACGATAATAGCAAGGATGATTACTGTCTTTTGTCAACGGGAGTCTGAATTTGCTTTTCTAAGCTGTTAACAGAATAAATCACTTAGCAAAATAATTTTTAAAAAGCAAATCAAGCTGAAGATAAAGTTCTAAGAAAATACATAGACTAAAGTCTTCTAAGTAGAATTAATAATCTCCTAATATGTCATACATTATACAGCTAATATGAAACTCAGCTGCAAAACTTCTGTAATAATAAGGTAAATTAGCTAACTTTTCTTCTGGAAGAGAGAAATCCCGTCTCTCAAACCTAACCTAGTCATCGTGACAAACGTGGTGGCTAGTCCAGCATGGTTTGAAGCATGCTCCGCGACTGCAATGTGTGCTTTTGCTGACAGAGGATGATGGAAATGGAAGAAGGGCAGTGCAGTGTCTTTACATGGCGTATGTCCAGGGGTCTCTGCCCTGGCAGCAGGTGCTGCAGCACCATGGTGGTAAGCGGTAAAAAAATCAGGCAGAAGGCATGAAAGCTGTTGCAGCCAAAGGGCAGCTCAATACAGGATACATAAATGAACTTCAAATACTCCATCTTGTCAAACACTGGCTTATGACCAGGTTACAAGGCAACTCCAAAATCTCAGAAATTCTTATGAGGGTAAGAATATTCTGCCTCTCAGAGGTGAGGCACCTTTCAGATAGGCGCCAAAGATGGTCTGCATCAAGGGCTAACAGCGGTTGCAGTTCAGGTGAAACATGTTGCCCAGCTCTTGGATCCAGTGGAGCTGCAAAAGCAGCAGGAGATCCGTGCCTTGCCCTGGAGAGAGGCAAGACACTGCCAACAAGGTAATCAATCAGCTACATCTTGCTATTTTGGCAATATCTGCAGAGATTTTAATAGCACACTTAGACTCTAATTTAGAAAAAAAAGAAAAATTATAGCTGGATGTCCCACCCTGACCTGACAACTCCAGGAATATTTTTGAGACCATGCTTAAGCATTTATTAATTTATTACCCCGGATAAACAGAGCATTTGGGCTACAAATTCTGAATCCAGATCAAAGCTTTCAGGGAAGTTCAAATGGAGGGTTTTGGACTGGACTCATCTCAGATAGATCTGAAAACAAACTGGATATTCTGAATCTACCATCTGTAGCAAATATCAATATAACACTTCCTCCAAAAATAAAAGAGTCATTTAAGCAAGTTTATTACTAATCAGTGTAAAACCTATTTTTAAAGTCCTGCTTAAAGAGCTTTATGGACTTCTTTCAGATGGAGATTTCCTGTTGAAAAGACAGCCTTAGATTAGACTTCCCCACTCAGATTGCAACAAAGCAATCAGTTGTGTCATTCCAAATTCCCACTCACTTACAGAAGATGTGAAATAACATACCACTGTGAAGTGGTTGACACTCCCTGGACTCCTAGGTTTGCCTCGCTTTATGAGGATGATGCCTTCCCAGAGACGAAACCATTTGTACTTAAACTATTTTGAATATTACCTGCCTGAAAAGTACAAGCAATACAAGACAGACCTAAAACTCTAAGAAAGCACATAGGTTTCCATTTACATTGGATTACTGGATCTTTAAATGAATACGCTTATAAGTACAGTTTTGGACAGGAATAACTTTACTGACTCAGGATAAACTTCATACCGCTGCACTGATCCTATTTCTTCATGTTGGCAAGACCTTATCATTACTCCAATTACATCCTTTTGCCAAAATAAACAATATCAGGAAAAAAGGAGGCAGCAATCTGAAAAATGGCAAACATATTATTGCATGTTTTCTCAGGCTGTGGCACTGTGTACATAATTTCTAAAATCTTTCTTGATCATTGACTTGTTTTTGTTAACTCAGGTGAAAATAATTTTATGGCAGAAATATATTTTCTGAATTTTGCTTTAAATGGATACTTGCTATTGTTTTCCCATCTCTGTAAATCACCAATTTTGCAATACGGGAGGAAGTCAACACAGAAGATACCTATTTTAAATGAAGTTATAAATGAGTGTGGACATTTCATTTGATGGAGATCAGTTGGTAATTAAGCAGTGTTAATTTATGCAACTAGGTAACTCATAACTGAAGTGTAGACTCAGCCTTATTTACAATGGTCCTCCTGTGCCGTGAGGACCATGCTTTCCAAGGCAGTTAGAGCACTGTCTTGAACGACTGCTGCTCACTTCTCCACTGTGGGCTGGTCTAGAGAAGAAAAGCTGTTAGTGGCAGAGGCACCTTCATGCAAGCTCTGTCGCCAGCGTGCCTACCCCTGACACGTCAGCTATACTTCAGTCTTTTCAGTACCCTACACATTTTTCAACCTGCAAATCCTAGTGCACGCTGGATGGCATTTAGGTGGGTGTTTGTGTTTATGCCACCTCTATCTGCACACCGCAGAACCAGAAAGCCACAACAATAGATCCAAAACTTTGTAGGAGATCGTTGCCTTCACGTTTACTAATTGCACTATGGCAAATACACAGGGCTATGTTATTGCAGTATCCTATTTTGGGGAGAAAGTACTTCGCTTGCAGAATGCCATAAGGGCAAAAAATGTAAATTCACCGGATTTCAGACTATCCCTTTCAAGGAAAATACTTTCTTCTGGTGACACTGTTAAGTCACTTCTTACAATCATAAGTGCTGAATTTTGAGTTGAAGGTCCTTAAAAGGAAGGAGCAGCACAAGGATGATGCAAATCTTCACTGAAAGATACTGTAAAATTGAGAACCTTCCAGCTTGTTTGGGAACAGTTTAACTTCATTTAGTCTGAAATCAATCAATAGAGTGGCAAGATGAATGCGTTACTATTCAGAGACATCACATTTTTTATTGATCAGAAACAACTTGTACACTTCTTGTCAACTTGAGAACTCAAACTCGGAAATACCAATGTTAACAGCTTTTTCAAATTCCACCCTTAGGGTCTGAAAAGAGAAACAATATCCACCAGCAGCCCAACAGGAGAAGTTTTCACATCTGCCCTTGCATCTGAGGAGAGCTTAACCTGGGGATCGAGCCTTCAAAACTTTACAGAGAAATAAAAGCCTTTCTTCCTTATGTTTCAGCTCCCCTTCATATATGGATAAAGGTCTGTTTGTAATGGCACTAAAGCTAACGCAGGCAAATACATGTACCTGCTGTATTTTTTTCATACAGTGAGTTTCTTACAACTAAGTAAGAAGAGCATACAACTAAAGAAATATGAGAACAATCTGCTGTTCGTTCTCCTCTTGTAAAAACCTACTAAACAGCGTATTCTGGGTGACAATAGCAGAGAAGAATTTCGGGAATCAGATTCTTTTCTCAGTATATAATTTACCCGTGCAAGCCACCCACTAGTATTAATGGGAACTCTGCCTATTTAGCGCTGTTTCAAACCAAGATGGTACATAAAATAGCAAGGTCTCAAATTTCTTCTAGGATGAAAAATGCTAAAATTTTTCTGCACCATTCCAATACACGTGTCTCTCATTTTCCTCCTCTAGCCACTGCTTATACGCCAGTCCTACTCCAATTATTAAAAATCATATTAGTGGCTTTTCCTCACACTCAGATTTGCACTTCCAAGCACCAGTAACACGTGTCTTGATGCTCTTCAAACACATCTCCCTGAACGTAGATCAAAGTAAATCCACAGCAGAAAGAACTGCAATTAAAGAAACAAGGAAGATATATTTACTGGACCTTCTGTTGAGTTGTCATCAGTATTTTGTATATTCAAACACGATTTCCTATGTAATTTAGAACATCAGTCCCTCACATGATATCATGTATAAAAGGCAGAGTACCCAACAGTACCAATTCAAGAGAAAGTCTGCAAGAAGATAACATAAATTTCTGCTTACAAAAACCTCAGTACATACTCCAAAGTACAACACTAGGATTTTTTTTTAATCCAAACGCTGAAGGTGCTTTTTTTCTTTCTACAATGAGGCAGAGGCAACTTACTTGCAATTAGATTTTTTCATTTCAAAAATTAGTGACTAAGTTAAAGTGGCGTATTTGTACTGAATAAAATTTTATTACAAAATGTAGAATTACACTATTTACCAAAAAATAACTTAATGCAGGAAATAAGTTTGAGACTAAATTAATTGAAAATTAAAGTAAATTAAAATTAAAGTAATTGAAAATTAATAATAAAAATATTAAAAAGAAAAAAGGGACTTTTACAAATGATGCATATGAAGAGCGTTTCGCATATCATTACCATGGCCTTTCAGTCCTTAAAGGGGGCCTACAGGAAAGATGGGGACAAGTTTTTTAGCAGGGCCTGCTGCGATAGGACAAGGAGTAATGGCTTTAAACTAAAAGAAGGAAGATTCAGACTAGATATAAGGAAGAAATTTTTTACCATGAGGGTGGTGAAACACTGGAACAGGTTGCTCAGAGAGGTGGTAGATGCCCCATCCCTGGAACCATTGAAGGTCAGGTTGGACGGGGCTCTGAGCAACCTGATCTAGCTGAAGATGTCCCTGCTCATTGCAGGGGGGTTGGACTAGGTGACCTTTAAAGGCCCCTTCCAACACAAACTATTCTATGATTCTATGATTCTAGCAAAATGTTATGAAACACATACTTCCTCTTCTTGAGAAAATATTATTGTTGTCTGGTGGTAAAACACTGTGAGATTATATCCTCATAGCCAAATAGCTGAGAATTTTGAAGCCATGATGGCTTTTTTTTTTCTTTTCTTAATACACGGAGAAAGTAATATAAAGTTTTTAGGGAAATGATGAGCATTTTAGCTACTTCATACTAGAAATCACCCATTCGCCTACCTTGACCTCTAGGTGGCACAAAAGAACCTAAACTAAGCAGATCTTACCCGATTTTTCAGGTAATGTTATGCCCTCCCAATCAGCCTCCTCAAGTTAGCAATTCCAACATCACAAAATACACCTCTATTAACCTGTACTAAATAAAATATCCAAACAATTATTAAAGTACCAGATACTGTAGCTAGGCAGCTCATTTTTTACTGCTTTTAATGGTGCATTCAGATATAAATCATTAATTGATTCTCCCCAGTACACTAAACATCCTTTCACCTTCAATTTATAATACTTAAAAGGAACAGCAGGCTTGCTAGAAATAAAGTTAAGGTTTACATTTAGTTTAATGTAAGGATTACTACAAGACTAAAAATACATACCATAAATGCAATTTGCAATCATAATCCAGCAGGAAAAAAAAAAACAAAACCAAAAAGTAGCAAGAAGATACATCAATTACTTCATCTTATTTTAGATTACAGTATAAAAGGATGTAAAAAAATTAAAGGGTCAGTGAAATCCCATCCAATCAATACTTACTGCAGCAGTAACTATAAATGCTGCTTTTTGATTTAAATGATGTAGCTGTCAGTATGAACATAAGACCAGGATGTTCTGCATGACCACAGAGAATTTTTGCATTAACAGACTAGTATTATGTACAGCAGGTGAAGTACCACAGCAGCCCGCGCGGTCTCTGCACACAAGGATGGCACCACACACACATTTTGCCCCAATTAAGACACAGTAACTTTAGACCTCAGAACATTTATTTTCCTCTACCAAAACATGCATGTGTACACTGCCTTTGCCTCAACGCTGCCACTGATTTCCTTTATCTCCTGTCTCAGCCAAATCGTTCTCACTCACATCTGAGGATCACTCTGAACAAAACAAAAATCACCTTCCCCCCGTCACCTGCCCTAGCTCTCTGCACACAATTGCCCAGACAGGACTTCTCTCTATCATCCAAAACCATTCACTCTTCCAAAACTAAACATGAAGCTACACATAAAATTTGTCAAAGCATTATGTAGAAGACCATTTGCATCAACATGTTATAACAAATCATTGCATAATATGCCCACAATTAAACAGGAAAGAAATTTCTCTCACCTGGCATAGAAATCTTTTGGTGGAACAACCTCCTGAAAGAACTGTAGCTGGTACAGATAAAGCCCAATCAAGTGTCCCGCACTGAATATAGCCATTAATACACACAGACAGCTGAATATCAGCGGATCAAATACTTGGCAACAGGACCACCATGTGCACAGGCCCAAAAATACAAAGAAATACACAGCTGAGGTCAAAGATGGAACCATCATACCTGTGAAAATAAAACCATGGAGGGTTGGAAAGGTGTGGGAATATCAGCATTTCTTAAACCTTAAGTCTGACAAGAAGTGTATTAAACAATCCCATTCTGTTTACACTAATTATTAGCTCTTAAGACTCCTATTAGCTTTGAGACTAGAAGAAAAGAATCCTCTTTTTTTTCTTCAATTCACTTATGCCATACCTTAGCACTTAGCACACAACCACTCTCCAGACCTTCCTCTGAGATGAAATCTTCTCTTTGTAAAGATGTTTCACAAAGCATGGAGAAAAACAGAAACATGGCTGCAAGGCCAACCAACACTGTGCCTGAGAGCACTGACATATCAGATTTTAAAATGAAGTACAAGATGGCAAAGTGGCCTGATGGATGAAAGACTTCTCACACAAATTTTGAGATATACTGTTATTAAAAATGAAAAAACCATGATGCATATACTGAAAATAAAAGGTATCTAGAGGATACTCAGTAAACGTTTAATTTTTCTGAATTTTTAACTGATAGACACTTGTAATTTGCATATGAAAAACACTCTGCTGTCTTACATATGTGTATTGGTTTTGCTCTTGCACATGTAGCAGAGTATTTCACTTGAGGTGAACGAGGGCCAGTGCTCTGTGGATAGCCTACAAAAATAAGTGAGGAACTAGGAAAGACATACATGTCTAACAGTGGAAACCAGGAGAAAATGACAGCAAGAGAGCTTACATCCAGTATAGCAGTCTAGTGGAGTCTCTCAAGTAACAGTACTGAAGCTAATAGGGATGCCCGCTTCAATTCAAAGTTTTTTGCTAGTGCATGTCTAAGAGCCACCTTCCTTCGGGACAGATCTGCAGGCTCCTGGTGGCCCGTGACTCCCGTACGCCCACTGGCCCTGCAGCTGGGCCAGCCACTCCGGCAGGAGGACCCGTGCCTTGCCAGGTGCCAGCCTGTCATGTTTTTTGGGGGCAGTGATCTGGGGGTCAGTCCATGGTTGGATTGAGTCCAGGCACTGCCCAGACAGGCTTGGGACATGCTCAAATGATGGCTCTGTGCATTTCCACCCACAACCTTCACAGAGCAGAGTGCTTGCATGGGGGAAGGAGAGAGGGAGGGTCTTGGGAGATGGGAGGGCTTCATGCTGGATTTTATTGGTGTCAAAAGCTGGTGTGGTCACAACTGCGTGATGCTGCGCAAAATATGTAAGGACTCTTGTCCATGGCCATTTTGCCTGAGCTTCATTATCACATCCTTTCACATCGTACTTTAGACCAAGTCTTTAGACCGGGGCGTGTTGTCCCGGCTCCAGTGTATAACCTGCTGGTGTTTCCACAGGCTCACAGATGTAAAAACATTATAGGACCACAGGGACCCTCTATTCCGACTGCCTTCATGATGGAGGCTGTAAAACTTCACCCAGCAACTTCTGCCTCAAGGCTGTAACTATTTCCTTTCTTCTTTCAAAGAGATACTTTGTCTTTATTTAAGCACTTTAGGAGAAGGAGAATACACTATATCCATAAAAAAAAAAAAAGTTGTTTATTAAGGCCAATTACTCTGGCCATGAAAAATTAAAAATTTATTTCTGGTCTGAAATTGCCTAGGTTTACCACTTAACTATTGGCTTGTATTATAACTTCTACTAGATGAGACGTCTGTTAAAAAAAGTAGGCATTTTGTACCTTTGTCAGTACTTTCAGTCTGCAGTCAAATCACCATCTTTTTTTTTCTTGGCATTGTAAGTAAGGAAGTATTTAACTAAGCTCAAGGTTTCTCTCTGGAATACAGGCTTCCCAGACCTCAAGTCCTTTTTGTAACTCTCCTCCAAACACCTCGAAGCTTTTGGCGTGTGTTGGAGTCCCACAGACAAAGCTGCCCAATGCCACTCAGAAGAAATTGCCCCTGCCACTGCTGCATGATCCTTGTGCTTCATCCTCCCTGGATGATGTTTACCCTTGCAACTTCAGAATGGCACTGAAACCATGTTTATTGGCATATACTTATCATGCTTTTTTTTTTTTTTAAAGAATCTCTCTTCCCTGATGTCAGGCACCCATGGTGATCCACATAACTTATTTTTTTCCCTTTTTAATTTTATTACTTTGCATTTGGCTACACGTAAGGCTGTCAGGTAATCTTACCTTACTGAAAGAGCCTGCCTTACTAAAAGAGCCACATCTGACCAGTCCTCGTCATTCAATACCAAGTATTTTTTGTACTACCATTTTATACTTCATATACAAGCATACTTATATGTTAAGTATGCTCTTATACTTTATATGTAAAGACTCCATTCAAACATGTGAGGAGGCACATAAATGCTAATTTATAATTGCATGATCCAATTTTAAATTCATTCATTACAACCTACAGTGATTTTGTACACTTCCATTTTGTCTGTAGCTGATTATGTGGTACTAAATCAAATGTCTTACAAAAAGTTGGTCATGTCATATCAAAACAGCTACTTTTACCAACCAACATAAAAGGTCCATCAAAAACCAACATGAAGTCTGCTTATCTCTCTTTTTACACGCTGCATAGTGGACTTAATCTTTTTAAAGGCTATGTGAATACAGTTCCTTTTTACACTTGGAAGTGATTGAACCAAATCTATGAATTCACATTATAGGCACTTATAATATGCAACCGTTAACCATTTGGTTATACCAATAGCTGTAAAAGTCATATACGGAATGATAGGGCCACACAGTATTAGTACAAAAAAATAAGCAACTCAGCATATTCCAATGCCTGCCAAAAAGTTAATTTAAATAAAATCAGCAGCAATTTCTTTTCCCTTAAAAATTTCCATTGTTATTCCCACAGGTGCCAAAGCGCTGAAAACTTATTCGTTAAATGCATAATCTAATGGGCTCTGGAGGAAATTTTTCAAATGCACCAACCTGCTGAACCAAGTAAAATTGTAACAACAACTTTTCCAGTGGTGATTATCATGTTGCCAATAAACTCCCTCAGTTTGGATGCTACGGAGGCGATTCTACGCAGCAGTTTTAACTTCATGGTTTCCTCAAACTCTGCCTCACCACAGTCTTCGTCATCCAGATCTTCTTCATACATCAAAGCATCATCTGGCTCTAACTTTTCTCTTACAGCCTAAAGGAGGATGGGAGGAAGAAAAAGAGAATGCAAAGGAGAGAGAGACACACACAAAGGAATTTGAAATTAAAAACCACACATATATTATTCAACAATGAATTCTTCTTATAATTTTTAACTATGTGCAAGTAACAAGAGAGTTACGAAAGATGTACTAAAGCTACTGTTGTACACTGATGGCTCCTACTTCAGATCTTTCTCAAGAAGAAAGTATGTTAAAGTTGTCTCTAAAAAGACTGCAATCCTCCTACACGTGCACAACAGGCTGCTTGTTCATTTTGATATGAAATTTCATTTGGTTTGCTCAGCATCCTTTCCATCTTGCTATCTATTATCTGTTAAACTCCTCTGTGGTTCAATGGCCTCAGCTATAAGCTCCAGCCACCAAGGACAAGTGCCTTCCTGGTCGATGTTCCTCAACAAACCTCACTTTTCAAACCCTTCCCCATGAACCCTTTCTTGGACTTTAAATGCAAAACCTAGAATGGGGTGAGTATGAGTGAAGTGCGACAGGGTAACAAGGGCTGAAAGAAATGGACATGTAGCTCATTGATGACTGAAGGGCAGCTTGGGAGAGAAAAAATACACTAAGAGTGTCAAAGAGAGAATGAGAAATTGTGAGATCGGCTGATGGTAAAAGAAAAGGAGAAAAAGTGAGCAAGAAAGAAGCAGTGAAAGCTTGAGTGATCTGCAACAACTTAGCAGGGGAAATGAGACCAGTGGCTTAGAACTACACAATGGAAAAAGGAGAAGAAGAAAATGTGTAAAGGCCCCTCATACTTGAGCAGTTTGTTAGGATTTGGCAGTGGCCTTCACCATCAAGTCTCCATCGTATCTTGGAGACCAGAAGACACACAGCTATTGAGTGATGCAGACTAAATCATCAACCCACGGTGAGAATCTGCAGGATTAGCAGGAGGCCCACCCAGAGATACAATTTATGGAAAAATTAGTCATTCGCAGACATGTAAGGGCATATTAAAAAAAAAAAAAAGTAATAGTTTTGAGCCAGGTTCTCACTTGGTGTAATAAGGCATAGCTTCTTTGGCACTAATCTGAACTTGTATTAGCTAACGTTCTGGCCAAGCAGTATCTCTGTGTGTGAAAGTGAGAAAGAGAGACTATTGGTATTTTTCATCAGAATAGCAGTTTTATATTTATTGGTGACCTTTGGGAGCAAAAAAATCCACACTGACAGATAAGATTGCAGTAGGAACAGCTGAACTCTCGGCCTACTTAACCAAACTCGTCAGAACCATTTTGTTATGTGGATTCCCAAAAGGAACAAAATTCCCTGTGGGCTCCTTCATTTCACCTCCAAGCTTGGTGCCAACTTTCTCCTCTTACTTTGGAGCATTAACAATGTTGTGAATGCCCAGAAAAAGCCTGCTTATTCTCAAGAGTATATATTTTACAGACAATGAAATACATACTAAATACAGTAGGGCTGATCTGGGAAATCTACCTTTCTCTTGGACATATCTGGTTATTTCACTAGCTATACCCATTATAAATGGAGTACACTAGCATTTCAATTGCTTTGTCATTGTCACCATTCACTTACAGAGCTCTCAACATGTGCGTTATCAGATCCTCATGCAAAATAACGGAGAGGAGATGGCAGCCCAAACACGCAGCCATCACATTTCGGGCCACGCAGCACGAAGAGGCATTCTGTCTGTTCATCACTGCTGCTCATATCTGAGCTCCTACCTAAACAGGAGCTACTTAAATATTCAGAAACAATGCCGACAGTAAGCTGAATGATACATTATGCTCCACCTTCTGCCTCAGTCGTTTCGGCGAGAAAGCCATCCAAGGGCAAAAGCTATGATCACTTCTGCTTGGGCTGTAATTACTAGATGAACCTGCTCCTCACTTAGTCCTACTGGGCCCAATCCTGCTCCTCCTGGACTGGCTCTAGTGCTCTTAATATGACCAGTGAACAGTGAAACCTTCAATAGTGTTCATATCCCAAACAAAAGAGAATGGGTGAGACTGCTGGACATTTAAAGGTTATGAAATGGCACACCTACTATACATGGATCTGTGAGGAGACCCTTGTTTCTTCAGCTAGTGCTTTCAATTTCCTGAAGACAACATGCATTAAAAAGTGGAATTACTTACAAAAAAATGTATAGGAATAATTTCAAAATAAATAAGTTATTCCATGGGAGACTGATAGGACTCATATCTCCATGAGTGTCATGAATCTATGTTGAACATGAAGACAGGATTCATACATTTATCGCAGCTTAAGCTGAATGGGAGTTATGTCTAAATTGCTGAGATATAGCACTTAATTATACACATGCAGGAACAGGAAATAAAAATCTGAAGAGTCACAAGAGAAAATAATAAAATGTTACCATGCAGAAGCAGAAATTGTTCTTGAGGGAAAAACGAACACTATGAAAATATCTTAAAGTATAAATTGGAGGAAAATACACAATACCTTCAAACAACAAAATAAAAAGAGGATGCAGAAGTAAGAAAACTGCATAAAAACAGCCCAATGAAAGGTGGGACTTGATGCCCTTTTCTGTCTCTTCCCCCTACCTGCCTCCCTCACCTCAGGTGCCAAACCTCCAATTTCACACATTGATCTCCTCAAAATGAGTCTTTGGATTTTCCTATGATGGTAACTGGGACCATAATTTTTTAACTTGACCACGCTAATCGCTCGTGCTGCATTGATCTGAAGGACTTTTAGGCTACATTTTGTCTTAAGAGAGTTCAGTATTAATAATCTAGTACTGACACGTATGACACAGCACTCCCAGGGAGAAGCACTAGGGAAGAGGATATTTCACTGGACCAGGATGCAGCTGAGGAGGAGATGGTGGTCCAAAATTTCCATGGACTGAGACTTACACACTTTAAGCATAGCTAAAAGCTTGCAAGTTGATGAATTACCAAATAAGTTAACTTTTCTTGTATTTCCACTTTTACTTAGATATGAAAATATGAATTCCAAGTTCTACAATAAAGTTAGGACCTCACAAATGCTCACAGGAAACGCAGAACAACCTACTTCTGGTATTACTGGCTGTTGGAAAGAAAACTTCAGCATTCTGAACCTCAGCAAATACCAAACTGATTTCCCAAGTTTTCCTTCTAAAACTACAAATCTGTGTTTGGAGTTGGGGTTCTTCAACTGCTCTCCTCAGTTTAAGACAAGCTAGCAAACTGGAACTCCTGATCATCAACGACAACCATAACCTACAGTCCCAGAAGCTTTTTCAGGACAGATGTATACTGTCTGGGAACTTTTCAGTACAGCCTGAATTATCAACGATAAGGCTGTGCAAGGATTGCCTGGTTTCAGAGACCAGGGCTTTGCACCATCATGCTCCCTGGAAAAGGTGGGTTAGCTTCTGCATCTCTGTTCCCTACCTGCAAGCGCTTTTAAGGATGATAGTTTAGTCTTTAGCCTTATTCTGTCTGCCTCCCAGTGGCGTCATTCATGACCCAGTCAATGATTATTTCAGTGAAAAGACTATGACAACTAAGCAACTATAGGTCTGATATTTTTTTGTGTACAAACATATCTGTTTGTAATTCAGTATCCAAGGTGAAGTCAAGTAGCTGAAAGGCCATGTTCCTTTCCTGAACTAGCTGAAAGGCCACGTTCCAGTGTATGTCAAAAAGACAAACTTTGGATTCCCCCACTCTCATATTCACCGCCCACCAACTGGATTATCTGGGACGGCTTTCCAGTTTCTCACATTGAGCACTTCAAATTGCTGAAGGCAAGCAAACAGTGAACAGTTTTTACATCCAACATGGTGATAATGTGCCTGTTGTTTTAACACTTTCTGATGATTAAATAGCCATAGCTCATCACAGAACACCACTACTCCAGTCAGACTGTTTTGCAAAGCTCTTTTTACTATGTGGATTAGTGTAAAGCTACAAACCCATGCTACATAGGCTACAGTTAGAAAAATACTTTTAGTTCCATAATAAATTACTTATTATGCAATTACAGGATCCCTGTGGATGCTGATTAAATCAAATAAACTTCTCCATTCAAGGAGTATAGAGCATTTGTGAAGCCATAAACATGTGTTTCCATGACCTTTGCTCTGCAGAGCAGGGCTCCAGGACTTTCTATAAACAAACTAAACGCAGTTTAGGTTTTTCAGCAATCGTGTGGAAGTCCCGGGAGTATTTATTGTACAACACTTTTTTAAACTGCCAAATTGAGATAGAGAACAGGCAAGGAAACAGTACAGCCTCTGTGGCAGCTATGGCAGCTACTATTGTGGCCAGGGCCAGAATGTCCATTAGCTACTTTGGGGGCTGCTTTATTAACATCCAACTTTTAAATGTTTCATCTGGTATGGTATAAACACTACTGCACAATGATATCCTTTAGTCCCAGAGATGTATTTACTAACTGGAAGCCTTAACACCAACCTAAACCCCATTCTTGCTTCAGAACACTCCTTGCTTTGTACCTACATTTAATGGTATTGTGTCTGTAAACACAAATGTGCTCATTTATTGACTTTTTGATTCTAGAGAGGACATGAACAAAACTCTTCAAAAATTTAAATAATGAGAGCAACAAAATTTAACTAATGACAATTGTTATAACTAAGGATATGCAAGTCTTAGAATGGACATCACTCCCATCCCTGTGAATGCATTGCATTAATTATCGAGACCTCTCAAGCGTGCACTGCTAAGCTCACAAGAATAAATTCTCATGAGAGTTCAGGTGCTTCCTCCTTCCAGTTGGCTCATAAATGTTGTACAAATAGCCTCTTTTGCAGTATTTTGACATTTCCTCCCAGGCAGAACCAGGAAACAAACAGAGAGGAGTGAGAAAAGAGAAAAACATACAGTTACGTGACGTTCACCAACTGTTTTTAACATGTTGCTTCTAGAATTCTTAACAAAGGTTAAATGGATCCTGCTGTGTCAGCTCAATTTATCAATTCATCCATGTATTATGTGGGCATTTAAAAAGGTACAGAGATGTAGTGATGAGCCTCATTATCAAACTTAATGTCGAGACAACACTTTGTGTTTTTCAAGGGTCTGGATTGCAAGTGGCAGAAATGCAACCTGCAATTAGACTGCATGGCAGCACTGCCATGCTCCCAGGGCAGCCTGCTTGTCGCATGGTTATGCTCTGCAAAGTACCTCTGTGAAGGAGAGCCTGAAACAACCTCCTGTGGAGCAGCACGTGAGTTTACTGATTTAAACATGTTCTTGGTGCCTCTGAATTGCCAGAGGGGCTGGAGGGCTCACCCCAGCACCCAGCCGCTTCCCAGAGACTGCTCCTTTGGGGAACCCCCGCAGCAGCCTTACCCAAACAGCTACAGGTACATGGGTCTGGCATGAGGGCAAAGCTGTACATTGCGGCAGACCCTGATGTTTATTGCTGGTGATACCAGAGAAGTTCTTTCAAGATCCAGATTAGCTTGAACGTGCACAGCCGCAATTTATTAGACATTTTTAATAAGCCTGTTCAAGCTGTTACTATGTCCAAATTTCTGGACTTTCTTTTAATTTTAAAATCCTCAATGCTTACATTGAACAGCTGGGTTTAGGAATCATCTGAGGCAAGCTATTTGATTCAACCGCATTAGTGCCAACAGAATTATAGAAATAGACTCTCTCTCTACTACCACATTGTTTTATTTCAGTTTCCTCCATAGTGCCTAAGCTGGTGCATTCCATCTAGATGGAACATATCATAACATGACTGAGTTCCTATTTTCAAGCTTGCTCAAAAAGCCCTTTCCCCCCTAAAAAAAAAAAGATCTTTTATCTTTAGAAATGAGATAGTTAAAGGAGTAGGAAGAATTCATTACCTACCTGCCTGTAGGAGCTGCACATACCATAAAAATGCATATAGAAAAATTAATCAGAACAACACAATATTCTTTAGACAGACCCAGCTGTGAGTATAAAAGCTGGAAAAGAAATTTAACTGCTACTTGTTTGACCATCAAAGGAACTGCAAGCCGTTAATGGAATATAAATGACTGCAGTTCTAACCTGCAGTCAATACTAAACCCCGTTAAGGTAATCATTTATGGAATTTCCAATTTTGCAAGAAATTGAAGAACTCCACAGTTCTTCCGAAAGTGTCAGCATGCGAGGAGTAGATTTCCCTGCTGCTTGTGACATAGAATAGCTACAAAAACTTCCACACCAACAATTCCCACATGTCATTCTAGTTGAGCTCTACAGAAATGGGGCTGCCTCACAAAACCATCTTTAAGGTCATGTTGTGTGAGATACATGTGGTGTTCAAAGGGAGCTCAGGTGGGTTTGCAGAAAGCCAAAGGGCAACACCTCTCGACACACACACAGGGGGTGCACATGGAGGGAGGGCTGCAGATTGCAAGCCAGGATAGAAAAATAAAACCACCCTCAGAACTCAGCACTCTATACTCCCCGGCACTGGGTGACTTGAGGGAAGACCCTGCTAAATGAGCTGAACTCATCAAGTGTGAGACAATTGCAATGAACATTTTGGTAGGTGTGAAATTAATGAGATAGAGGCATTTTGGAATTTAAACAGTAGTCTAAAATTTATACCACACAACTGAACCATTGAAAAGAAAAACCCTAAATCAACTTGATGTCCTATAGATCTTAATGAAAAAATTTATCACTGATAGATCTAAAGTGTGCTAAACCTTGGTTTAAATGCCTACACAATATTAGATAGATTCATCAGGGAAGTACCATCAGAAATAACTTTCAGTGAGTTTGCAGTGCGTGATAGTAATGAATGACACACACTTCCACAGTAAAATCTCCTGTGGGAAAGTCATTCGTTACAAAAAAGTATCAGCTATTTACTGGAAGCACATAGGGACAGAGGCATTTAGCAATTCAGAGGAAATGAAAAATAAAAAATGAATAAAGCCAAGCACAGTTCTGAACCAGGATAACAGGAAGGCAACTCATTAAATCCTGTATACAATAGATATTGTACTGAGAGGGCCAAAGATTATTTCACTTCCCAATGTACCTACCACACCTGAGCAAACACCAAGTGATTTCAGTAAAAGACTCACTTGGCCAATATGGAAATACAGTTTCACATCTTGACTTCAAAAAGCTGTCAGGCATATAAGCCAAATGCAAAAGAGAGGGGAACTCACAGGCAGAGTTCGGTGGTTTGGCCAGAGATGATTAAACACGTTTTTTTAGTGAAGAGGAAATAGGAAGACTTGGGTTATGACTACAAGGCACAATTCAGTACGCACTCTAAATGAGCTAGTGCAGGTATGTGAAACAGCACAGCACCCATATGGAGTAATTCCTGGACCAAGAAATATACACATTGTACCATTATCCATCTTGCTAAGAAGCAGGATAAACAGCCCAACTGGAATGCGGTGGTTATTTGCAGCATTGCCTCAGCTCATACAGAACTGGCTTGGGGACTTCTCCAGTATCACCCCGAAGAGCCACAGATTACTGGGACAAACGGGAGAATGGGAAATCTAATCTAAAAGAGGATCCAAAATTACTTGACTTCTTTTGTCTTGCAGAACAGACTTCAAATAAATATGGGGGTTTTCTCCCAAAATATCAGAGAAATAAATGCTAGGGAAAGAAACAGCATATTCAATCAAAAGAGCAGAAGAACTAAAAGGCTTGTAATACAGTTATGAATACATGTACAATTGAAATCAGCGGTTTTCTAACCACCAGAAAAGAAAAATTATAAACAGGTTCTGTCAGGACAAATGGGATAAAAAATTGCCCTGTTTTCAAGATGGTGCTTTCTACTTTCCAGAGGGAACTGTGTGATAGAGCTCCTGCAACAGCAGCAGACTGAATTCCATGACTCAAGAGATTCCTCCCTGTGCTGTGTTATTCATCACTTTGGCTGTCCGAAGGCAATAATACGCCAGCATTTTGATCTTCTGGTTATCAACTCTGTATCTCAAAATTTGGAACTGAAGACTGTTAGACAAGCAAACCAGTAAGCCCAGTGAAGAGCTGCCACAAGAATTTCATCATACATCTGTCATGTTTCTAACCAAAACAGGACAGGTGCATGCTAAAGTTTCACACTGAATAGGTTAACGGCACTTCATAATACATAATGTATTGCACTATGTAACATTATGTAGCTGAGGTACTGTTATAGTATAATTACGTATTTGTGTTAAGACTTATCCAAGGACATGTGCATCAAACCAAGAATCTAATGTAACTTGTAAACTTTTGACCCTTGTTAAGATGAGATGCATTAGAATTGTTACCGAGGGAGGCAGCTGGATAAGGTCTGGCAAACTTCACCACTACAAACATTGCAAGCAAAATGATAAGGGAGCCTCACCTACTCTCTTTAAACAACAGAAATAAGGTATTAAATCTTACTTACACCATGTTCAAAGCACACTAAGGCCAGCTGGGTTTGGATCAGTTCTCCAGAGGTCAAAACCAAAGAAATATTTACAACCAATGAGAAAAGATAATCAAATGCCGTGCTAAATAGAGGTGCCAATGAAAAGAAAAAAGACGAGGAAAAAAAGAGGGGTCATAAGCAAGCTGAAAGAAGCCAAGAAGTTCCAACCCTCTTTAAGAAGTTCTTTTCCCTCTTTATTACGTGTAGTATTTTCCACAATATTTTCCACAATAGGCATCATTTGCTGTCTCCAAAAAGACACAAATATTGAAGGAGCAGATGTTGCATATGGGAAGAAGTTTAGAGAAGTCAAGACCAGAGGGTCCCACGTCAGTGAGAGCTAATGAAGCCAGGTGAGCATTTGATACTGGTCAAAGAAAATTCAGTGAAGATAAACACAAAACAATAAATAATCTCAGGAAAAATATACCCATTCAAGGCTTTAAGAAAAATGGGATGGCCATCTAGACAGGGTCATGGGCACCGCTGTAAATTGGCAAGGTGTTAGCAATTACAAGGACTGGGACATCAGATCTTTCTCAGAGCTGTGCTCTAAGCTGAGCTAATTATTCATATTTTACAGGATGTTCAGGTAGGTGATACACTAGTAGAATCATCCAACCCAACAATTTCTGAATCTAACAATGAATGTCATAATACCATCACTCAAATCAACAATAAGACCTTGCCTGAAATGCTGAGGCATTGATATTCCCTGTAGCTCAAGAGAATATTGCAGAACTATAGCTGGTTCAGAAAAAAGTAATGGAAACAAAAGAAATGGAAAAAAGAACAGGGATTGCTTACCTTTAAAAGGACAAATATGCAAGATAATAAATACATTTGATTTCCCTCATACCATTTCGGTCTGTTTTATAACATGTAATACAAGGGACCTTCCATAAAATTAAAGGGTGTTAAATTTAAAATAAAATCAGAGAGCACTTATTAAATTGTGGAAGTCCTTGCTTCACGATGATACCAAAGCCAAGAAATTAATGAGGTTTTAAAAGGGTCTGGATAATTATATGTTTAACAAGATTATTCAGAGTAGCTATAATTAACAACAACATTTTTTGGAAGGGATTTGAAACCACATGTTTTAGGATTAAAGCCAGTCTCTCACTTGGACAGATCAGGATAAATTGTAATGTTGGAGATGGGGAAAAAGGACCTTACTTGCTTATTGTCCTTATCCAGCAGGTACCAACTACTTTTAGGATGAGAATACTCATCTAAATGGGCAATTTCTAGATGAGGAAGGCCTTGGACAAGGCACAAGATGTGTGTAGCTCTCAGAGTCTACCTATCTACTCTGTCCTGTATGTTTTGCAGTCACACTTGGAGACCTGGACCAAAAGAGAGCTCTTGATGTACTACGTGCCTGATGTAGGCGTAGGGCAAACAGCCCTATCACTGTTCAGAAAGACAAAGCGAGGAAACTGTGCATTTTGCCTGTTCCTATTTGCCAAGGGACACAGAAGCAGAGAGACAGATGAAGTAATAGACTTGAGGACACAAACGAAGTTTGTGGCCAAAGTGAGAACCATGCTGGTCCTCCTGACTCCATTCCAGTATCTTGACTCCAAGCCAAGCTCTCCTCACATTCTTCCCAAGCCTTAGTTTATTTTAAAACAATTTCCTCTTTTTATTTTTTTTTTCCTTTTTAAGATCCCAAACAAATCTCTGTCTTCCGCAGAAAACAGGAGGGGTGGAGGCTCTGGGATCAAGCCTGCCTCAGATTATGAGACAAAGTACAGACCCAGTGGTCCCATTTGCTTTCTAGAAGAGCGTGGATGAGAAACAAGCTTGAATGGGCAAAGCCGCAAGTGCTATGGGAGGACGTTGCATTGAAGACTACAACTGTATATTTCAATTAAGATCAACACCTCCTCTAAAGTTTGGTTGTGCAATCTCAGAAGGATTCCCCCCCCACCCCCCCATCACTTACAATATTATGCAATTCACCCACAGTCTCAAGAAAAAGCTACTTCCTTTCTAATATCTATCAGACTGTATATACTGTATCTGCATTTTGGCATATAAATCACCATCTGCACCAAATCAAAAATGCCATACTTCCAGCTGCAGCTGGGAGTTAACTGTTCTTTCTTATTTTCTTCCACCTTTTACACCTTGTGACTCGCATTGTGCTTTTCGGCATTTGCAATCTGGGCCTGTCTCCAGCTGAATTCACCTGCTTTAAATTTTCTGAGCCCTAATAAAAAAGGCCTGCAGACACGTTTGCTCCAAGTGTGCAACCATTTAGGGGTGGTAATGAGTTGGACTGCAGCCTGGTATCTGGCAGACCTTCCTACTTCATGACTCACTGTTAATTAAAACCACACTCTTTGCTTATTCCTGGGATAGCGTTACTTACAAATAATTGAGTCTCTCACTACCTTACAGCCTCCTCCCCCAGTTCTGTTCTGTAGAATACACTTTTCTGATGGAGATCTGTTTCCCTTAAAGTTGGATGTAGTGTAATGAAGAAGGACATCCATTTTTCAATGAATCTTTGTTGTCCTTAATTTGGATTCTGATACTTTTTCTTATTTTGAATTGCATCTCAATGCATGGGCAATCTCATCCATTGTATTCTACAGCTGGTTTCTGGAGGCTACTGCCTTGACAAAGTACAGCACAAAATTGAGTATCACAAACTGCTACTCAACTCCAGGCATTTTTTCAGCATACCCATATAACAACTGAAATGTGATGGATTCACACAGAGCTTTGAAAAGGTCACTTTTAGAAATATTAAACCAATTATTTAACAGGTTTTCTTACACATAAATTTTGGAAGGAGAAGACAGATTAACCTATCTTTTTTTAATTAATACTATTTCCATAGTATTTCACTCTCCCCCAAAGCAAAGAGGTCTGAGAATTGCTCCATGTAAATAAATTCATGCAAAAAGGTAAAGCTGCTCTTGCCTGGAAGTCACAGTGCTGATTTCATGATTTATAGAGCCACCTATGGCTAGGCATCTAGCAATCTGAAAAGTCACTTCTCTCAGGGCTCTGTTGAGCCAGTTCAAATCAGCTAATGCATCCTTAACAAAATCTCGTCCCACGAATCTCTGATGGCTGGTGGCAGGGACCCTCAGCAAAAGCTCTTCAACTCTGGACTTGGGTGCAGGGCTGGTCTAACAAACCCAGGACTATCTATCTCCTTTGGAGACACAGTACCAAGCTCAACACTCCTCCTGAAGCATTTGTTTGTAGGACAGTTCTTGCTGCAACTTATTTTGCATTTTCTAACTCAATGGAGTTACAGCATCAGTAGACAGCGGCACCAACACACAGCCACAGGCATCAGTCAGCTAATGCAGAATTCAGACTGATCATTTACTTAGATTTCCCTTTTCCAGTGGACTCTACCAAAGAAGAAATGAAAATTATCATGTGAAACCCACAGTTTGGACTCATTTTATATCATGCCAATATTCTCCCAAATTCAGACACTCAGCTGCATGCTCTGCATATGCATTAGGTTCCTTACAGTCAGTCTTGCCAAATACATATTCCTAGCAGATTCAGCTGCTTCTGCAGCCTCCTCCTAACTAGCAGAAATGATTCCAGGATGTTATGTGCAGACACCTACAAAGAGAAAGCTGAAGTTGGAAAAATATGTTTAATAGGTATTTAATTTTCCGCTCTCCCTTTCACTCCATCTTTAAAAAAACAAGCAGGTTATTCTGATGCAAATTCATCATTTCAGCTGTGGAGATCACAATTCCTTAATGTGCTGGGGTTCACCTCACATGACAGTAATTATTACCCCTTTTTAAAAAAAAATTCTTGGGAGTTTTGGGCGTCACTAAATCTGAACACAGCTGCTGAGTTCAGCAGACAATCTATAATACATACCATTTACAGAACATAAACAATATTTGATGGGTTTTGATGCGAAGAAGTAAAATATATTTATGCAGATTTCCATTTGTCCAGTATCAATATTTCTTTGCAGTCAAAGTTTTCTCTTTCTTCTCCCCCACGCTCTTCCTTTGTGGAATATTCTGGCCCATTTAGTTGCATTGCTGGATTGCCTTGAGGTAGTCAGTCTAGGACCAACCGAATTTAAAGCTATGCTCTGTGCTTCAAAGAGCCCACTTTGGTAAAATACAACTCTTTTAAGAGAGACGGGCTGAACACAAAACACCCCAATGAGCCACACTTCTTAATACTTCAAAAAATCTCCCTTTATGGGTATAGCCCCAGATTCTAGCCTGCTGCTAAATCCATTTTGCACAGCTCCAATGATAAAGAAGATTTAAAGCTGATAAAACCAGCTTCCAGGAGACACAGGAAAACCTTGCGTACGCTCATCAGGCCAAGGCCTACGTATCCTCCAATGTGTAGTTAAAAGCTGCAATCTTCAGGCAATCCTCAGCTGCCAGGAGAGCCCGTAAGAATTACAAGCAACCGAGTATAAAGCACAGTCCTGATACTGATCTCTCATGTGCTAGAAACTCGACCAGCTTCTGGCGATACCACAATCCAGACAACATGGCAACATGCAGAGAGGCTTTTTTTCCTCTCTATAGTGGCACCAAAATGGGCAGCTGATCCCCCTAAATACTTTACCCACTTCAAAGTGCAATTTTGATTTGAAATGAGCAAGTTGCAACTGTCTCCCCTAAAAATGAAGTTTTGAGAGTAAAGAAAAAAACATTCCACCCATACGTAAAACAAGACAGAAAATGAGACCCAAGGCGCACTAGACAGTCTGATAAAAAACATGTTAAGATTAGTAGTAGGAATTACTGTGCACCCTGGACTAAATGCTCACTGCGGCTTTTCAAATTATAAAATTGTTCCCCTTTTTCTGAGGATTTTCTGCATTTGGCATCTCTGGCATTCTTCTTCCAACTAGTAAAATACAGAGCAAACACATCAACACTTCCAGCTAAGCCATTCCCCAAAATTAGCCTCAAGTTCACTCAGTATGACCACAGTTTTAGATAACTACTTCCATGAACATAATACACAGTCTCTCCTCCCTTCTCCTAAGAGTCTTTTCTGATAATCGCTCAGATGCTGCTGTTATTCTTGGATAACAAGTTTGGAAATATGGATGCTATCTAAGAAACTGAGCAATGTATGTAGCAGAACAACCCTGTCAGACTTAACCAGCAACTCTGGTGAAGAAACAACTTGTGATCGACTGTCACGATCATTTCTTAACTCAAAACGATTTGAAAAATTCAGTAGCATATCTACCACTTTTCATATTCTACTTTGTTTTCTCAAGATAATAACAACTGTAGCTTTTCCATTTTAAAAACAATTTCCTGAAAGTAAGTTCACTTCTTAACATACTCTGTGCTCATGAAACCATTTCAGAAAACATCTCAGACAGGAATGTCAAAGCTCACTATTAGCTAAAAGCCATACAGATAGAAATGTGTTATTTGATACCATTTCCTCATTTTCAAATTGCATGTTGCACTGTGCTGCATCCTCGGTTACTGGCTTCTGAAACATGTTGCGGCAGATGAGCCATATTGTCAGACTAGCAATGAACATCCCAATATCTGGTACAAATAGTCTGATCACGTTGCCAGCATCTGCTCCTTTCACACTGTATGGGATGAAAAAAAAAACAAACAAAAAAACAAAGAAACATTTGTTACTTCTAATGACATTTTCACCTGGAACAGAAAGTTAGCTCAAGGCAAAGAAAAAACCCCAAAACCCCAATAATAAGAAAGCTTCACAATACGGGAAATACGAAGATGATCAAGGAACTCTAGACAGACAGAGATTTTTGCTCTCCAAAAGTCCAGAACAAGTGATTATTCACTGGGAGTTCACATACTCATATTTTAGTGATACTTAGAATTTTGATTAACCCAATTCTGAATCCATGTTGTGGAGAGCAACACAGGACCAACCTTCAAATTCAACAAGAAAGATTTCAGCTGAGTTCCTAGAAGATCCATGTGTATTAATCACAATCCCTTTACTGGCATCCTTTGCAGACAACAGCATCCAGCTCCACCAGGGAGGTCAAGCAAAGACAAGATAGCACTCATGTCACCCCTAAGTGTGCCCTAATCATTCCTGGCACACAGAGGAATAACCAGAAAGTCTGTAATATTTTAATATGTTTTATTATGTTAACTGTTAATATGTTTTATTCAACCAGACTTCTTAAATACCTTTTGGGGTATTTCAGTACTAATATTTAAGTAAAAATATATAAATACTAATTAAAGTGTTCGGTCCCCGCCAAGAAAACCTTTCTTCTCCTCCAAAAGATTTGTAAGGCTGGATGAATTTTATGTAGAAAAAAACCTGCACTGCTTCATTGTGCACATTTAATTGTTTAGGCTGGGAAATATGACTTTATGGCTTTGGATGTGGTGTCTGAATTTGGTTCACTGTAAAAAGGGAGGGCTTGGATTCAGATTTAGTGGCACAGTGAACAGTTTATTAAGCTGCTGCATGGACTTACTGAACTTTTAACTGTTAATGAGAAGATATAACCTTAATTATTTGGAAGTGTACGGCATATACCTGCCAATCTTGAAGTTAACACATTTTAAATATGCAGCTACAATTTTAATTT
>RSEF01000002.1:108712358-108746504 GCA_003993805.1 Himantopus leucocephalus | reverse complement strand
ACTGCACACAGTATTCAAGGTGAGGCCGCACAAACCCTAAATACAGCAGGAAATACTAGGTGCACCACAGTCTTTTTCTTTTTTCTGAAAGCACTGATAGTAATTATTGTCATCTTCCGGTCATCTTCCATCTACAACACTGTCTACCTTAAAAGTAATCCATTTTTGACCTATTGGATTTCAGACTTCTCACTGAATATACTAACAAGAGGAATCTCCCTCTCTCTGCTCACTAATCGAAACTGTCCTTATATGGACCTATTATTAATACTCTATATTAAACTGAATGGGCAACCAGTATTTTGCAAACATGCACAAAATTGAAGCGTGCACCATGAAAAGCTGCTAAGTTAGAGCCTGTACCGCTCCTAATGAGAGAAGAGTGGGAATGGCATAAAAGGCCTCCCCAGCTCCTTCTGTTGGAATCATATACCGGTTCCTTCTGCAAAACATCATNAGAGAGGACCGAAGGAGCAGCTGGAGGCGAGGGTCTGGTCTATGAGCATGATTTTGCTAAGGGATGTGGCTGCATATGCATTATTTCTGACTCAGGAACTGCCCTCCAGAGGTCCTCTCCAAGCACCTTCACCTAGAATACAGGCTTGAAGAAAGCCGATACACCAGGTAAAAAATTGTTAATGATGCTGCCTACGATTAACAAAGCTGTTTCTCAGCTCACATGGATTTCTAAAGCACTGTTTCCCAAAAAAACAAGGCATACCAGAAATAATGAAGAGATTGACTAGGAGGATGTTTCAGAGACTTCATTAAAAATTAATAGAGATCTTTGTCTTTCAAAGTTTTATCGTCTCTGGGACAGTAAAGAGTAGGCGGATAAAGTTCTTTGCTCACTCATTTTGCCGTGGAAAGAGAGAGCCAGATGATCAGCTGATACCAATTATAAATTATTGGTCAAGATTACAGAAGGAAATGAAATATGGGGGCAGACTGATCTGATTTCTAGCAGCACTGAACTGGAGCAGATGTGTGCATCAAGTCCTGCATCTCTTCTTTCCTCCCACATGTCTTTTTCTTCTCTGAATGGTAGCCCATGAAGGGAAATCTTGGCTTCTCAGTAAGTTCCCATAATTCATCCAGATTTCACAATAACAGTATATATTCCTTTGCGTTCTGACAGCGTGCAGAGGCCACATGAGTCCCCAGTGAACTGGGGGTGTTAACCTCCGCTCCATTTTTCTCATCATATGCATATGGAAAAGAATATTTACTGGCTGCTTGGAAGAGTCAGTAGAGAACATTTACTCATGTCAAAAAAATGGGAAAAACCCTATACCATGGAGCTCTCTTCCAAGGTTAGATTAATTTTTCAACACAAATGTTATTTTCTGAAATAAAGAAACCTCACTCATTTCCTCTATTTTTTTCTGATTAATTATTCACCAGTTTACTCTCTCACATTAGCTCACCGTTTGCCTAGAGCATTTAATAATAATCTTTCTTTTTAATACAAAGTCTACTAAAAATTTCTGTTCATTCAGCTACTTTCTTTTGTGCATATAGAAAATGCCTTCATGTACCTGATTTAATTTCTCTTCGTCTTCTAGTCACTCTGAGCATTTCCAGAGCTCTCAAAAATAGGAGTGTATGACCACACTTCACATGTATTTTAGGTTGTTGCAACCTGCGTATCATAATGAACATGTTTTAGATACAGATCTAATCAGTCTTTTACTTTAAAAAAAAATCAGTTTTTTACTTGAAAAAACTTTATTAGCTGGAAGAAAATTACTAAATTATGTGAAAGAATACTATTACAGAATCCACATATGTGTTCTTTCCCCTCTGAATTATATCAGGCTTTATTTTTATATGACAGTATGACTTTTTATCCTTGCTTTTTGCATTCATGTGCTTATTCTCTTCACTGACGAGTTTTTAATTTAAAAGTTACAGCTGATTTGACTGTTCATTCACAACTGCATCTGCTATAGCAATGAATCTTTCGTTTGTGCTATCACTTGCCAATGTCATCACATAGCAGGGGGATGCAGTCTGATGGCAAACACACACACACACTTAAGCTACAGGAAAACAGCAAATAAATAAAAGGTAATCAAAGTAGGTTTTTACATGCTGAAACAGAAGAAAGAAATTTTATGGTACTGCAGTGACAGTGGGAGGGGAGGGAAGAAGAGATGACAGATACAGAAGAAGATAGATATGCTGCCGTTTGCAGCAATATGGAACAAATATAAAAACTGTACTACTATTTCCACCCTGGCAGTTTGGTTGGCTGCAGTTTACAGAATCAAATATCTAACAGTCTCTCAATTCATTCTCATAGTGCAGAAATCAGGCTAGCATACTGGGGACAAGGCAGCTTAAAATGATTCCTGTTTTAAGACTGAGATGTAGTTACACTATTGGTGTTGCAAAAGAGTCTTTCACAGCTTAAACATTACCTTGATAGTTGCCAAAGCTTTACTGGGGATCCTATGTTTTCCTAAAGTTTCACCTCCTGCAGCCATGTGACTGTGAGGGTCACCAACTTTTCCTTACAAAGAATACACATATCCATTTTCAGCCCTCACAGCTATGAAGAAAAGCTGTGAAATGTGAAACAACTTCACTCTTAAGGGTTAGAAACCAGGAGAAAAATAATATTAATTTTAAATCATTCCACTTTGAAGCTATTCATGATTATTTTTGGCATCCAATTTTTATGTATTTATCACTTTAAGTTTGACAATAGCAGAAAAGCCATGAAAATACTTCAGGGACTGTATCTTTATATTTGCAAAAGAAGTAATAAATGTAGCAAGGAAAAGGAAAATTATTTTTTGTTTCTTGCTAAACAATATTACATGCTGAAGCACACATATCTTTGGTATCTTCATCTGAGTATATCTAGTACCAGACACCTCTTTAAAGGCAGGACAAATAAAGGCACATCATTGGAAAATTTTTCAAACAGGCCACAAATAAGTCTTCAGAAATTATAGATACTGACATTCTGCCTGGAAATCAAAATTTTCACTGGCCCCAAAATTATGATTTTATATTTCCATGCTAAAAACCCGGCACTTCCCACCCCTAAACTGACTTCTGTACGTGAGGTCTGTCCTTAATTTAACATGCAGAATTACTAAGTCGCTATAACTAGAGCTAGTCTTAAGGTGCAAAATTTGAATTTCTGTTTTGATCCAAATTGCTCTAGTAGACCTACTTTTAGGACTGGAAGCATGGGACAAGCCCCTGTTCATTCCTATTTTGTCCTGGGCTATTAAATTATTCCCTTTCCCAAAAGCTATCCACAGGGCTGGAAGCATTGGAAAGTAACTTTATAAAAGTATTTGGCTTGGCTTCTAAACACACCTTTGCTCTGCTGTTAGAGAAACACTATGATGTATGAAAGCAACCTTCACCCATGCTGATAAATAAGTAAATTTTAGGTTTGTTTGAAAGACTTCTCCAAGTGGGCTATATTTCAAAGTTAACTTTTCTTAAAGAACAAAAGATGAAACAGGTACAAAAGCCACAATGCGAAGCCATGTAAAAGGTCATCTCCCCTGGGTCTGGCTTAAGAAAAAGCAAAACCGATGAAGTTTCTATAATGCCTAACTACAGTACAGCTCAAGAGCATTTTTACATTAATTTCTTCTCAGTAGTGTTTTCTATTTAAAATTTCATGCAAGCATGAAGGAAGACTGCTTAATGTAGTAAAATTGTTATTATATTAGGATCAGGCATATTGGGAAGCATAGAACTAAGGCAAGACTATTTTCAGCAAAAGTGGATCTTTTTTAAAAAAAAAAAAGAACAAGGAAAAGAATTAGTGGAGTTTTGGCTTTTGAAATACCGCGGTAGAAATAGATTTAGGTAGCACTTTCATTTAGAAAATCAGAAGTGCAACGTTGATTCAGCTAAGTTCCCAGCACTTGCAAGAGAAAGATNAACAAGGAAAAGAATTAGTGGTGTTTTGGCTTTTGAAATACTGCGGTAGAAATAGATTTGGGTAGCACTTTCATTTAGAAAATCAGAAGTGCAACGTTGATTCAGCTAAGTTCCCAGCACTTGCAAGAGAAAGATTACAGATAAAATGTTCAAGAGTCATACGGATGCTTGAGTTACAAACCCAACTCCCAAAGTGACTCAGGCACTTGAAAGATGTTATTTTGATGCTTTTAAACAGTTGAGAATGTTAAATGGTTTGATTTTTAATATTCCCAGAATCCAAGAGTCCCCTTTTTTTGAAGAGAAGAGACTCTTCCAACACTTTTGCGAAGCTCAGCGAATTGGCCAAAATATGCCTAGGATCAAGTAGTCTTGATATCACTGCACATCTCTGTATGACAGAGTCTCTAAGCAAGGAAGTAGGACCACTGGCAAGTGTATACTGACACTGCTGGTCCGCTATTAGATCTGGAGATAAATCCAATTTGATACCTCAGGCCCGACAACCATCACTTTAAAAAAAAAAAAAAAAAGAGAAGGAAAAAAGTGGGGAACCTGCCTACTCATAAAGCATCCTGTAATTAATAACACTGATGTGGTTCTCATCTACACAAAGTTGAACTTGAGATTTATCTTAGGCATATCACATGAGTAAGAGATTCATCATCTGCAAGAGCTCTGCCTCCAGAATGTTTGCACACCAGATCTTTCAGTGGGTACACAGTAGGCTTAGCAGGAAGCAGGACTGTCATGCGTCCCGCAAGTAAGTGGCTTCTTGACCTTTAGTCTATCCCTGCAGAGGATTAAAACACAGTGATCACACAACTGTGCTTTAGTATAACAAACAACATGATTTTCCTCTGGGCTACCTTGTGTGATGTCCACCTTGGATTTTTAATATCTCAATTCTCTCTAAGTTAGAGAATCTAGAATTCTCTAAATTCTAGAGAATCAACTATATTCTCTAAAATCTAGTTTATTTATTTACACTACTAACAATCAATTTACGCCTTGTTTCCATAATGTTTACTTTCATGAAATATACCCTTTAAATCTTCTGAGTTGCTCATATAATCAAGGACTGTGTGTTCAGTCATCTAGAAAATTGACATTGCTGCTTTCAATGTTGTTTAAAAAGAAGGTGTCAAAGTAGCTGCAATCAACCCAGAGGAAATACCTTTCTTGGCATATTACAGTGATGTGCTCTAGTAATAGCCACGATTACTAGAATCATCTAAGGTAGAGATTGTTTATGTTACCATTAAGATAATTGCTTAAACAGAAAAACATGGGATTAAAACCTAGAAAATCTCTTAAATCTGCACAAACCAAATGAAGTTATTTTAGTGAATGTTTACATATTTCATGATAGATAGTTTTATCACTTTTTAAAATAGATAGTTTTATCACTTTTTAAAATAAGGACAGATTTGAGAAAATCTGGGAAGTAAGAAAGCAATTACTAGTCTAAGTGTTTTTAGGCATATGGTGATCACCTCCTTAAAAGCTTCTACAAAAAAGTCTCACTTAGTGCATCTCTGCTGTCTCACAGGTGTGCAGCACAAAGGCTACAAAACCATCACTAACAATATATTAAGAAATATTCTATGGCATGAGTGTTAAGAAGAAATGTGTTTATTTTGCAAAAGACAGTATATTGCAAAACTTATGAAAATGACATGTGTTAAAAAGTCAGCTTTTCTTATAACCAGCTTTAAAAGTTAAGTTTAGAAAGTATGATAAAATAGGACCATTGGTAGAGGAAAGAATAGAATAGAACAGAACGCAACACAACACAACAGTTGGAAGGGAACCTACAATGATCACCTAGTCCAACTGCCTGACTACTTCAGGGCTGACCAAAAGCTAAAGCACGTTATTAAGGGCATTGTCCAAATGCCTCTAAAACACTGACAGGCCTGGGGCATCAAACACCTCTCTAGGAAGCCTGTTCCAGTGTTTCAACACCCTCTCAGTAAAGAAACGCTACCTAATGTCCAGTCTAATCCTGGCCTGATGGACACAGCTTTGAACGATTCCCACATGTCCTGCCACTGGATCCCAGGGACAAGAGATCAGCACCTCCCTCTCCTCTTCCCCTCCTCAGGAAGCTGTAGAGAGCAATGAGGTCACCCTTCAGCCTCCTTTCCTCCAAACTAGACAAAGCCAGAGTCCTCAGACACTCCTAATGGGACATTCCTTCCAGCCCTTTCACCAGCTTTGTTGCCCTCCTCTGGATGCATTCAAGGACCTTCACATCCTTCTTGAATTGTGGGGCCCAGAACTGCACACAGTATTCAAGGTGAGGCTGCACCAATGCTAAATACAGTGGGATAATCCCCTCTTCTGACCGGCTAGTTATGCTGTGTTTGATGCACCCCAGGATGTGGTTTGGCTTCCTGGCTGCCAGGGCACACTGCTGACTCCTATTGAGCCTGCTGTCGACCAGCACCCCCAGATCCCTTTCTGCAGGGCAAGTAACAGAATGTAATCTGTATCTTGGAATAAGCAGAAGATTAAACAAATTCTAAGCAGGAGTCTCAGGAGTTAACTGTGACAGATGCTGTATTTGCCCCTGGAGAATACGGTAGTTGCTCACCTGATATAGAAAGTGTTCATACAAACGTCCCTATGCTGCTGGGGAAAAAATAAACAAACACAGCAAAAAAACACAGCAAAAAGAGAGATGTTCAGATAGACAGAGCCTCCCTGATGGTCCTTCCACACCGACAACCAAACCACCCTAAAACAGGAATGGCTGTTTTATGGATACAGCGCAGGGCTGGAGTTAAAAGCAGAAATTCTTCATAGGCCGCAACTCTTAGGCCACCATGAAACAAAAGTGGTAAATGGGATAACAGACCAAAACAGGGGACTTAATAGTTCATTTCAGATTATGCTCGCTGTGAGGCGAGAGCGGCTGTCCTAAAATCATCTCCTTCTCAGTGGGAGCAACAGGATTAGGTTACTTCACAGGCTACTACAGCATGTCCAATATAGCGTATTGTTTGTTAACAGGCAACCAGAAAAAGCTTTACGCACAGTAACTTGTGCCTGAGCACACCCGACTGACTACACACTGCTTTCAGCAACGTTGGAATAAAAGTGGACATTGGAATAAAGTCCACAGAGTGAAACTGGCTTAAAACTAGATTTAATGTGTTTCTATTTCAGTATTTAATACTGACTAAAAGATTTTAGCTGACACAGTATTAGGGAAAAAAATCCTTCACTTTTTTCATATCTTTTTAAACAATGTTTTTGTTCTTTGCAAATATAATCCAATTTTTATTCTGGCTTTCTCCGTAACTCAGACTTTTATTTCAAAGTCTCACTTTTTGTCAGAGCAGCGAAGAAAACTCAATTTAAGATAGAACCTCAGGCATGCAGTATATATCAAATGAAACTGAAAACACATTTCTTCCCCATTTCCCACAGTATAAACAACATGAATACTTCAGCACACACATGCACAAATTCCACCGTCCCGGCCACCACGAAGTAACAAAACGAGGGAAGCTTTGAAAATTAAATTAAAGCAACCTCAGTCCCCCCGTCTTCCCAGGACTCGGGATGCTGTGCTGACCTTTGCCTGGAGACAAGTGCACGCGCGTGGGAAGCCCCCCTCACTTGCCATCCACCGCCCCTTGAGAAAAGAAGTGCAGCGCTGCGGCTGGAAGGACATGAATAAGCCCTTCTGGTGTGTTCCTCTGCCCCCAGATCCCTACCTATCAATTAGGTAACAGCCAGACAGAGAAACGACTAAACTGAGAGATCACCCGGAAGACAATTCTGTTATAAGCAATAAACTGCTCTTTTATTCACAGCCTCCCACGCGAAGGTGGGGAATTGGTTCCGTCTCCTCAGCTCCCTGCATTTCATTTAGCTTCATTTAGTTTCACATGCAAGGCCTNGCATCTCCTCAGCTCCCTGCGTTTCATTTAGCTGCCATATTATTCAAAGGACATATGTAACTGTAATCACTGCAGAATAAATTCACATTCACTAACTCCTACAAAAGTACGATGGGCATCATATATTAGACAAAGATGTGCCAAGAATGCCGAGGCAGGCTGTAAACCAACCCTTGTCACATGCAAGGCCTGAGTGGGCACAGCTATAGAAAGTATAAATAAAACACCAATTCATCTAATTTCTCTGATATGAAGCAACTAAAGGACGGTAAGCTGTAAAAGGGAACCCTTTCGAAGTCAGGGGGAGCGCCTGGGTGCTCAAAACTTAAGCACTTGCTTAAATGCTTTGTGGGACAGGAGACCAAACAGTCACATAGGCTACTATGGCTATTTTTTTCCAAAATGGTGAGAGAGGTGCCTGGCAGGGCTCTCCTCAAGTCCCTCCAATTGCATCACTGCACCCATTTTTCCTTGTTTTTCCACAGTCAAATTAGTCGGTATTTGGGGGGAAAAAAAACAACCAACCCCAAACCAAAACAATCCAACAAAACACTGAACATTCAGACTGCACTGTTTCTTTAAAAATAACATCTCAAGGATTAGACCCTGCAGCCTCTTGCAGCCCCTGGCTGAGGCAATGCTCCCAAAATGATGTCAATGGGAGCCTTGCCCAAGGAAGGGCTATAGGATTCAGCTGCATGTGAAGAAAGGGCTTGAAATCATGGAACATGTTATCAGGATAAGACTTTATATTTCAAACATATATTTATTCTTTTTACTAAATCACTGAAGAGTGCGGGGAGGAGTGGGAGATGCCACTATAGAAAACCATATGGTACTTGGATTTCCAAGCCAGAATTGTGCATAATAAATATTTATAGAATCCAGTGGTATTCTCTTGTTTCTGTTTATTCCTTACGTGTCACCCAGAGAAACTCTGGCCAAGCACCAATCAAATACCCCAGCAAGTTACAAGCCATCTAAGCATGGGGGAAAGAGGGAAAACAGATCACCAGTAGGCTCATAATTAGCACCCTAGACCTGGAAGGAGGCGCTTGGGAAGCGCCTCTGATGCGTCTGGATTCCAGCACTCACCACACATCACGAGTGATTTCGGAAATTGAGTTCTCAGTCTCTGCAAGGGGTAGGGAAGATATACACAATATTTTTGGCTAGACTGAGCAGGGGCATGTGTGGAGCAGCTGCAAAAGCAGACATCCGTCTACTCTCAGAGACCAACATAGGAACAAAAACGCATCTCTCAGCGATGACAGCTAACTTGCTGCTGGAGTCTGCTGGGAAAGCTGTGCCTCCCTACCTGTGTCATGTGGGGCTGTTGTGTTTATTTTGCTTCAGACGGAAACAAAGCAGATTGTCCTGCTTATCACCTTGTGATTAGAAGAGTAGTTGAAGGAGTTACTGAAATACATAGAAGATCTGGATTACATCTTAATAGGAGCCAATCTTTTTATCTGGGGCCTGGCCTTGACATAGCAATCTTTTGGTCTTTTCCTCTCTCCTTGACAGTCTTACTCCCTTCCCTGCTCCTATCTCCTTTCCCTTTCCTTTCCTTGAGGTGTGAGAGCTACCAATCCCCAACCACTATTTCATTCTTCAGAAAGAGTAAAAGGATTTTTAAAAAAAGCATAACAAGCCCACAAGTCAATACACAGTACTTCACTAACAGGGGAAGCTTTCAGTGTCCATCACCCTCAGCATCACTTTAGCCAGAATCTGGAATGCTGCGTGTTGCACTTTCTACAAAGATGCTGCTGCTGTACAAATGGTGCAGACATGTCATATTAGCATTACGTAGAGTGGAAGTCACACACTTTTGCATATAGAAACATGTAACATCAAATTAATAAGAAATTTTTGCATACCACAAAAATAACAATAATTTCAGAATCAGATTGAAGCTGTCAACCAAACAAAAGTTGTATCTTCAATATGGAAAACTCATTTTTTTTTATTCAGATAATTACATTTTACTAAGAAATTGGTGCTCAAAAGCTCCTTTCTGTGTGTCACTGAAACAGCTATTTATTATGAAAACCATACTTATTGAATGTTGCCAAAAGTGCAATAACCACACATCTGTTATTCTTCAAATATATATTTTTTAAAACAGTTGGTATTTACTTAACATATAATAACAGTTATTAAATCATTCTTAAGTCTGTTTTGTGGAACTGTAATGTAAAGCATTACACACATGAGAGAAACACCACGGGAACAAATGTAAAAAGGGAATAGTTGCGCTGTTTGTAGCTGAGTAGTTACTAGTCACATTAGAAATTACAACTCGGAGAAGAATAGTGAGAGGAAGACTGGACGTCTGGAAACCCTGCAGGACAATGCATTTTAAAATTCCCAACACCATTCATCTAAAGTTTTAAAATAATTAGATCATTTCTAGGTCAACAAATACATAACAACAGAAGACATTTCTGTAATCACTATTGAATCTACTAGACAAGGACATAAACTCCATCATCTGGCAGCTCAAATTAGAGAAATTTAGATTTTTTTAAAAAGTTCTTCTTTCGGTTTTCGTTTTCTACAGTGTGTAAGGAGCAGTTTCCCCAACGTTGGCTGCAGTTCTTTCCAGGCTCTGCGCTGCACGCCTCATCCCAGCTGTGACCTGGCAAGACCCCACGGACTGCGCTACAGGGGAAGATCAGCTCAGTGATTGACCTGATCCTCTTCCCTTTTGAATTTTAACAGGATTTGTGCATTAAGCTCTCTTTTTAATTGCCAGAGTAGCCAGGAAACAAGCACAGTCACTGTTAATTGTTCATAACTATTTCACTTGAGAGCATGTGTGAGCCATTTCCACTGGGTCCTGCGTGTGACTGAAAAAATCTTAAGCCAGTGAGAGGAACTATGCCTTCTGAAAGACGTTTTTAGTCATAGTTGGAACAAAGTAGAACAGAGCTGACTGCTTTCCAGACATTTTCATGAATGTGTGGGTATCATCTAAACAGACACCAATAATGAGCAATAATCCCCAGGTTAACAGTGACAAAAAAGTCATCCTATTTATCCATGAATCTACTTGCTTTGGCTTTTTAAAGATTATTAAAGAAACCACGTAAGGTGACAGTTTGCTTGACATGCAGGTATGCTTGTCACATGCTCGGCATTTTAAACCATTGTAGGACCATTGTTTCTTGTAGGACAGCATAATACAAGCTAACGTTTTTCATAATTCTCCAAATTTCTCCAAAATGTTCTGCAGAAAACGCAGTCAGGGACTGCAGTCAATATCATCTTGGACAAAGGTGATGACTACGATAGTATGTTACAATTAGCTTATTTGTAATGTCTCAAAAAACAATCAATAACATAAAGACCTTCACTTAAATCTATCAAACCCACATATACTCCATTTAATTGAAAAGCTCTTAACTCCAGTCATTTCCTGAATATAAACCTACTTTACTCAAGCTCCAGAATTTTTAATTTCTCTCGCGCTGAAAAGCAGCCTCTTCAGCTCATAAGTAATGCTTACATAAAAGCTTCGTAGTCAGATCTCTCGGTGCCTCAATGTTTTTCAGGATATGAAGACAACAGCAATGTAAACAATCTACTATTGCAGAATAAACATCATGTAACCACAATGCAGTGACGACATAACCTGTATATTATCTGGGCTTAATTTTCTGCAATGTAAACTGAGTGTCCGCATCTCCTGTTCCCCAATCCACTCTAAAACAGCCTGTTAAAAGGAACATTTTATATGAATTTTCCAGTTTTTAAGCAAAAGCACATTCCTCCTCAGGACATTACTTTGAGTGTCTTTCATTTTGTGTATCTAAAAACCTTGCTTCCTCCTGAATAAGAATGTCCTTGCTCAAACAGCACATTTAAATGCTATTGATATTTCACAGCTGACTCAGGTGTGCCTAAGTCAACAGCTTGCAAAGAATATGTTTTTAAAGAGCAAAATGTGCTGCTGCTGTTTTGCTTCTTAGTGTTGATACACATAATACCAGAACAGCTGTTCGAGATCAGACCTAACATAGATGTAGCCCACTACCCTGTCTCTATCGGTGGCCATAAGGGGATGATTACTGAAGAGAATAAGACTAGAAAAAGCACGTAGTGATACACCCCCAGAATAATCTCTCAGGTTTGAGAGATCTGCAGACCTGGGATTTCTGCTTCTGTGACTGTAAGTTAAGTGCACTTCCTGCGTTGAAGCGTTACATATAGCAGTGTGTATCCCTCTGTTTACTTTGGTAACTGTTCCTTAAGGCATAAGAAATACTCATCTTAAGCAATCACATGCAATATGATATTAAGCAAATATTGCTGTAAAGGAGTTCACGCTGGACTTCATATATATGTTACTCATGGATCTCTTAACCAACCAACTTGTTATTGCTGATATATTCACATCATACAAAAGCTTGTGTTAAAAAAACAGGTAGGAAGATAAATATTATTATCAAAAAAAACCCAAACCTTAATTGTTCTGCCTGTTTAAAGGACTTTATTTTTCTTGCTTTCTCTTTGCCTGTTCTCTGAAAAAGCTGATAAGAGAACACATTTACTTCTATGATTATGGCAAGCCAAGTACCTTCAAATCTTCACCCCCTCTGTGCTAACTAACCTGATGCTTCAATTAAAGTTACTCCAGGGTGACAATCAATCTCTCAGGATGCAGAAGTGCCTTCTGAAAGCCCTTCTTATTTTCAGACTAGAATGGCAATAATGCATTCTGCACAGTAATCTCTTCGGCATACTTGCCTCCTCTCACCTGCAGGCGAGAGGCTTCTCACCTGTAATTCAGCCTATGAAGAATTCTCCATGTTTCATGTGGTACATACATTGCATGTACACAGCTAACGTGGGTTCTCCTTGTTGTTTTGAAACGTCTCACAAGTTGGAACTTGCCACAAATAGAACTTCTAATGAACTCAGCTTAAAAAAATTGACCATTTTCCATTGGCAGTTCCAAACCATAGATGCAAGGTATCGATTCATTCTAGCACTCCTCAAAACTACTCTTTTTTCCATTCTGATGGAGACAAACAGCACCAGCAGGTGCTAATTTGTAATCTTAAAAGAAGAATGGGGCGATGAAAGAATCAATATTTTACTGTAGTGCCCTTCAGACATGTATGATATCATGCTGAATGAAATGCTCATCAGGAAACCAACTTGGATGTAACTTGATAAAAAAGCACTCAACAATATCCAACTTAGCAACTGAGAGTGTGTAATTTTCACTAATACCCAAGTTTTTTTGCAGTGCTGTTAAAAACACTCTATCTCTAAATAGACCACATCCAGTCATGTGTCGCAGTTAAGGAATTTCTAGTCTGATTCTTGATTTGGCACTGCGTCTTCTCCAGTTATTTACGAACCACAGCCCCTACCCTGATGCTGTAACAAAATGGAATCACAGTTCTCCTTTCAGTCAATACTATGCCTTATGCTATCTATATACGAGTATAACAGAAATTACAGGCTAAGTAGTACACTTCACTTTATGTTTTCTAAAATTATTTTTAAAAACTTCTAAAAATTGCTAATATTAAAAATTTGAGACAGAAACATTTTAAAATTAATTTTGGTCAGAAACCTATCCAGGACTACTAAATATTGACACTATGAAAGACTGCAATTTTCTACTCAGGTTGCCTACATTACTGGGGCTTTTTTAAGCTTATGGGCCAGTAGGAGAGACATATCTTTATCTAGTGATCTGATTAAAGTCTTACAATATTTCTGACTGGTGGGAACCTATGAAATGAAAATGCCCATGTTTCCTCAGCTACAAAATGGTAAGTATTCCATATCAGTCCGGATTTTCAAGTTGTGATAAAAATATATGGCAATGAAATGGCTATTTTTTTGTTTGTTTAAAAATTTTTTGCCAAAGTCTTTACAGGAATGACTCTACTGGTATCAAGAGATTTAGAACAGAAATGATTTTGACTTCTATATATTATTTGGTGGAGGAAAAGTGTTTTTATTGTTCTGTAGTATTTTAAACTTACCCAAGCCTGTAAAGCTACAAAGATAGCTCCATACCAATGAAAAGCTAAACTTCACCAAGACAGATCTTTGTCACTTTCAAAACTGATTTGCTTTTCTATGTTTCCTTTGAAGAACCAAAATAATAGGTACCAACATAATATTTATGGCTGTGAGAATAACAACAAAACATAATCTTTGCACATGCTTCTGTGTCTACTATATTGAAAAGAGCACTGTCCTTCATTTTTTGAAAATGTAATGTCTGACATGGAAATCTAATATATTTAGCCGAATGAGTACACCAGGCTGACCCTGTGCATACTCACTTAGGATCATAACATAGATGCTTCCAAAATCACCTTCTAAATAAAGAGAATTACTAGTCATTAGGACACTAGCATCTCCTTAGACACTTCAAACAGATGTTCTTATAAAGAGATGGGTGAACATCTTTCAGAGACCACAGGTCTGTGGTACAACTGCTGGAGACCTGGAAGCTATTTAGAGATAGCCTTAATCCTTTCCTCAGGAGCCACATTTCTAGATGGAGACCAGAGAAAGCCAAGTATTTAGAAATTTATTTCTTCAAATGGTGTTAGTTAAGCAGAATCCTCCTATAAAAGGATGATACAGAAAAAAACTTTTCATATATTGCTGCCAAGATCTGAGAATCTTAATTACAGGTAGGAGTTAGGGTAATTAAACTTAACTATCAGTCTTGTTGTAACAAAAACTTGTTTTGTTGTAATAAAAACTTTAGGCAAGATCAAGGTCAGAAGAAAAATGCAGCTTGCTTTCTGTTTGTAAGAAGAAAGTAAGTAATTAATTTTCTGTTTCGTAAGATTTGTATGGCTATTTATTGACTTCAGAAAGGCCTGATTGCCTGTAGGGTTTGCTGAGATGCCTCAGGCAGTATGCACAGTGTGCACTCCTGCAACATGAAGATAAATCCCTTGTTGCCCAGTCAACATCAACTCAAGCACATTGGCGTACAACTGCAAGCCACACTATTAAGGGAAAACAGCAAAACTTTATTCAAGTGGAGAGCAGATTCTTCTGCTTAGCATTTGTAGAAGAATAAACAAGAGACTGAGCATCTGAACCTCAACATCAGATCACTCTTTACTGGGCTTAGCCTAGTTTAATTTCCAAGAGAGACATACGTTTCTGGTATGATGACCTTGTGGTTAAGTTTGGCTGCAAGAAGTTCTTGCACTTGAGGAATGCTGAATTCTGAATTTTCTTCTGATGCTAAATAGCTCTCCACCAGCTTTGGTCCTCTTTCAACTTCATTTACTTTTGTCAACTAATATGTCACAGGTTAGAAGTTTCATGGAAAAAATAATATGAGTGAGAGCAGTATTTTCATTCATAAGTATGACTTCTGCCCAAATAGTGTGTCACCTTTTTTAATACTAGCATGCTATATAGTTGCCAGCAAAAAAAAATTATGAGCCAAGTTCATATGGCGAATAAGTTCCTTCAGATCGACTGGGGAAAGAGAAGAGGACATAAACAGAAAAGCTGAACATACATGTGCATGACACTGCGTAACTTCCTCTCTAAATTTGAGATCGTAGATACATTTGATCAGCTAAAATAAATAATTCTGCAAACTTGCCCATGCAGTTTTTCCTCCTTTTCTTTTTGCACTTTTGTAAGGAAACAAATTTGTGGCTTACCTTTCAAAACCAATCTGCCGTAATGTTTTCTCCCATGTTGAACCTACACAAAAAGGAGAAAAAACAAACACCCTCAGTGAGGAACCTTTATTGTATGAATACTCTTACTCTTCTCCTTTCCTTGTGCAGCTGGGATCAGTACAGTAAGGTGATTCTTCCACCCCCACAGAAGTACTTGTAAATAACATTTGTTTTCCCCAGAGTAAAGAACTGTTAAGAGAGGCTACCGCTGGGTGACATAACTGTCTGGAGGGGTATCAGCCTGTATAACTCCGTTACACTGCAAAACAGCCGGTCACTGCTACAGTTCACTGCGATTCCAAGGGTGGTCTCCTCCCCGACAGCAACGTGATCTGTACATGACTCCTGAAAGCGCTGAGCTGGCATCTCACATCACACACTCTTCACATTTCAGCTTTTCATTTTACTACTAGTGTTTGCCTGATTCTTGCTGAAAGCTTTACAACTCCTTCTGAAATCCAGCCCTTTTATTTTTAAGCAAAAGCATGAAGATGTATTTCTGCTTTATTGTTTAACCCTTCATACTCAAACAAACAGCTGCAAAGGACCCTTTCTCAAAACAATCAAGAACTCAGTCCCACAAACTACTGAAATGGGCAACTCATCCAAAGAGTTGCCCTCAGTATTTCTGATGCACTTAATACAACTTTTACCTAGATTTTCTCAAAAATACCCCCTCCCGCACACACACACTGCAAGTATTAGGTGATCAGTTTTCAGCTCTTGGTAGTTTTTTGCTTAGTGCCAGTCTCTTTCTTGCTACTATTATGTGGTCATTATAAATACAGGCTACTAAGAGCATAAATATCTTAAGTCATGCAGTTCTGCCAGGCAAGTATGTGGGAGGACACATTGTGCGCTCTCTTTTTACACTCCTGTGGGAAATGTAGCAGGACTGTATGCAATGTAAGCAACTACACTTCTTTTTGAATGCTTCATCGTACTTAAACTGAAATCACAGACTCCTTTCGCTGATGCAGTCCGTCACCTAAAGGGAAGTATAAATTAGGAACAAACAGATTCCCTGTGAGTGACATTTAGTAGCACCAGAGAAACTCAAGAGACAACCAGCAATGTTGCCGAGAAGTACTGAGAAAGAGCAGAAAGACATGGAGGAAAGTAACTTTGTCTGATTTAAATCTGGAGAATTTCAGGATTAAATGCATATTATGCAGCAATTGCCCATACAAAGACTATAACAAAATCACAGATTACATTCTTTCCCCTGACAATACAAGTTGTACTTGCAAATTAGTATGGGAAAAGTGGTGACTTAATATTATCAGTCAGAAAAACCTCTGCAGATGTATTTCTTACCATCATTACCTTTACATTCTGTTAAAGGTATCTGCTCAGAAATCAATGACCTGCTGTGTTTGTAGTATGGTATTTACCTCTAATCTGCAACATGTTAAATATTTGAATAAGACCTAGTAGATGCTTTTCATCCTTGAATTCGGGACATTTACTGCCGATCTAGATAAGAACCTAAAAACTCAACTTCTAAGAATTTTTGGGTTTGAGGTTTTGTTTTTATGTTTTGTTTTTTTAAACCTAGCAACAGAATTCTTTCTACTCAATTGACTAAACTTTCCAGTTTAGCCCAAGGAGAATGTGGTGAATTTCTAAAGTTGTTGTACAGTTTTTCTGTACAATATTATCTAGTATCTGCTTTGCAAATCACAGACTAAGCAAATAAAACTGAAATTAATGAAGCCCAAAAAGTTAATTTCCATACAGGCCTCTGTCGTGCAAGGCTTCCTTCATAGTTCCTAACTGGACAGCCAAAGAATGAAGTTAACATGGGCCTGCAGAAAATAAATACCTTGTTTTAATATCTGTTTTTTAGAAAGAGGAAAAGAAACTCCATTAAAGTATACGCTCCTAAAAGCAACCAAAGTCTGACATTTCACTCTATACAGGAGGGATTTGGGTTGGTTAAGGAGTAGGTTCATGGCCAGTTCGAAACAGGGTCAGTATACCACATTATACTCTTCTGGAACTCCTTCTTCATTCAATTTCTCACCGCCAGTCACTTCAAACTTCAGTCACACACATATTTTCAATGAAAGGCTCTAAAACTCTTTTCTAATGATACTTTAGGGAAATGGACACAAAGCTTTTCTGTTCAGGACTGTTACAGCTGTCCCCATTCAGTCCAAAGCAGCCAGGGATTTCAGACCCATATCCAGCATAGTACATAACGATAAGTGGCTTCAAAACTGAGACGGAGAAAGCTCTACCCTCAGTTTATGGAAAAAAAATGAGTCAAGTTCTGTTCTGGAATAACTGAACAATGTACATTGTTTGATCAGTGCAGGGAGCTTCTACTATGGCATCTGTATTTGCCTGAGGTGAGGGAAAACTTCTGCCTGCACAATTACCTACATACAATACCTTTCATCAACACTAAGTTCACATTCTATAAAAAGAAGTCCTCTAAAGACGTCTTTAAAGCAGGCCAAGAAACATTCTCACACACATCTATTTCAAATAAACATGAAAACCAAAAATCAAGTGCAGCACAATAAACCATCAACATTTCATTGAGATAAATAAAGAACCACCCTGTTAACATCTTCTATCATGAGTTATATCACCCACCCACCACCTTCTTCAGACCCCTGGAGTATATCTGGTTTCATGTAGCTCTGACAAATCAAGTCATTGCTAAAAAGATACTGTGCCACTCCACAGGTAAGTGCAAGGCAGACGCAAGCAATTCATATATATCCATATAGTTTATGCAATCCTGCTGGCTCTGAAAGGATATTCAACAGTTTTTGAACTCTGAAGATTTGAAGAGTGTTGAAGAAAAGAAATCTCAACAGTACTTCTTAAAGCACAGACTAGTACTGGCATCTTTAGTCAGTGTTTCTATGCTTTCCACTGTTGTGTACACTAGTTGTATGAATTTTTCACCCCATGATTGGCTACGCTTCAGTTGTATGATATATAGGGAGTCCAACAGAAGACAGAGAGGAGAGAGAGAGAGGGAAAAAAGCAAAAGAGAAAAGGGAATTGGGTCTCCACTGGTTTGAAATAATCTTTTGGCTGCAGCTGGCTAGCAGAACACTCTTTGAAATGCATGTGACTCCTCTGAAGCAAAGCCTGCCAAGAACACAACTAACATTTCATATTAAAAAAATATACATCTTTTTTATGGAGTCTTATTTTAAAATGTTTATGATCTAAACATTCTGTTTTAAGATTTGCCAATTCCATTCTCAATAGTATCAACTTCTACACTGCACTAACAGCCAAAAGTAAATACCCTGAGGTAACAGCAGCACTAAGAAGAATAACGCTATTAAAAGTCTAAAAAACTTATTATTTGATTTAAACCTTACCCAGTGCTTCCAAAACATTAAACAAGATTTAAGTCACGTAACTCTCATTAAAATCAAAACAGGAGTTTTTCATGAATTAAAGACTTGATCCTGCTCCCAAAGAAATCAATAGGAATTTGGCTATTCGATTCAGTCTTTCTCTCTGCTGGGACTGTGGAAAACATTCACCTGTCGACTTTCAGAATCAGTCCACTGCTACACTTTAGTCCCTAAGTTAATTTGGCCTCTCTTTCCTTTCTGCTTTTTACCACCGTGTCAAAAATACCAAAACTGTTTACAAGAATGCCTTAATTTGGTACCCATGTAATTAAGCTTTTGTTCTAAATATTTGCTCCAGAGTGCCTGACCATTCCCATCTGTTCCAAAGATTCTGTTTCACATTAACAGCGTTAGCTTTAAAATTCTTCAAAAAGATGCATAATGTACTTCCAGAATTACTGCTCACATTTAATAGGAACAATGGTAAAGTGCACATCATGCTCACATATGCACTCAATGAAATTCTAGCATAAAAATGAGAGTATAAGAATATGAGATTTAGTAAGATAAAATGAAAACCATGTTTCTGAAATGAAAAGTTGTCTTCTTTGACAGGTAGTCTTTCATTTATATGGCAGTTTCATATTTGCATTGGTTTGGTTACAACTCTCTGCTTACTATGAATGAGAGGACTCATAATCCACTGCTAGGCGGCTCACCTTCACAAACCATGAAGTTGCCTAGCTGCTGAAGCGCAATGGTAGGCTTACAAAAACCATAGAATAACATACTCATAGAATTATAGAATCATAGAATACCAGGTTGGAAGGGACCTCAAGGATCATCTAGTCCAACCTTTCTTGGCAAAAGCACGGTCTAGACAAGAGGACCCAGCACCCTGTTCAGTGGAATCTTAAAAGTGTCCAATGTTGGTGAAAAATATTGGATAAGTGATTTTCAGCCATTCATGGAGGTTGCACAACTGTTCACTTTGACCCATATCATGCCCTGTCTGCCAGTACAGCCGAGGTCTGTAGCTGTTCAGGGAGAAGTCTAGAATGCACTGTAAATACACAGCAAAAACATATGCCTCCTATGCCATCCCCATGCAATTCTTGCGCTTTTTTTCTCACTATGATCTGACATAAAGACCAGAGGAAAAAATACGACTTAATTGGACCAAAAGACATTGTTTGACATTGTTCAATAAGCATTAAGTGAGCCTGTCAGAATTCAAGTATACAATGGGAATAGAATAAAGATCTTCAAAGACTGGAATAGGACAAAGTATCCGTAAATTACATCAACTCAAAGGTAAAAAAATGTTTTGGAGCCCGTCAATGGAATATCACAGAGAGTCACCCAGGCTCTCTGAAGGAACTAGCAAGGTACCAGACATAGCACAGTGACATTTAGCTCATGAGAGTGATATGCAGGCGTGACCTACATAACCCTGTTATGATAAGTTAGAAACAGGTAGATATTCTTGGAATAGTAACTGCATTGATCTTTTTTTTTTTTTCCTGAGTGCACAAACTGGATTCCTTTCATATGAAACTAAACCACACCCCAAGGACAAAACTGCTGTGTTTCAACCACTAATGGGCATTCGGTCCGCATGACCAGACCAGAGGTAATCCACAGTAAACCTCACTCAAAACACGTCCTGTGTGGCAGCCAGGGACTCTGCACTAATTGCTTTGCTCCTGTCACGTTGTGCTGCTCGCTAAGGCAGATGCAGCTCACCCCACCACTCCCAGTTCCAGTCCTGGAGTGCGCCCAGAAAAGCCTTCCAGTTGCAGTCACTGCGAGGGATGAAGGGGCAGGTCAGGGTGCTCACCCTTAGGATTGTTTTCTGGGCTGTATCCCACCCACTAAGGTGAGCAGGAGCCTTTCTACTGCCCTGACGTGCACAGGGTTGGACTGGATGCTCAGCACAGCCACACTCCCCACAAAACCCCAGGGAGCCAGTTCTGTAAGGCACAACAGCAGATTGCACAACAGCAGATTATTTCATTTTTAAGACAACTTCTCAAGGAGAAGGAATAAGGGAAAATCTGGGCTGTTATGGTGTGCTGTGCAAATTGAAGAGACTAAAGCCACCAGTAAAATAGTAGTGAAGGGCCAGTGGTCCAGGATTCTGGCTAGATGAAGAAAGTGATTACCAAATACATACCAAGAAAAAGGTCATACCAAGAAAAAAGACCAGACCTTGCAAGTCTTTACGTGCCTTCCACTCATACCAGCTTTCAACAGGTTTTTGACTGAATAAAGAGTACAAATTTGATCCCTACACGATAATGTCATGGGAAAGATTTAGTGTGTATTTTCTCTTGTGAGGAAAATATTAGATTATTATCATGAGATACAAAAATTGCTTTTGTATTAAAAAAAGAAATCTTGACTCATTCCGTGTTAACCGGAAAAATAATCATCATCAAAAACACTACTTCCCCTCTACGGAGACTGTAATGAGTCGGAACTTTTATTAATAAAATGAGCAGACTAGAAATATAGAGCAAAGTGTAATAGTACTGACACTATGTTTTTGTGTGTGTGCGCAGAGATGCATATTGTTTTAAAATGAGTATTAAGAAGACCACAGCTATGGTAAAGCGATTAATGGCATATCTGGCAGTCACCTCTTTGAGTCTGTGGCTTCCCTGGGAGCTCTGGGAGCCCAGAAGGGTCAGCAAAGCTCCCACAGATAAGTGGGACCCTAAAAGCAGCTGCTCCACAGGCCTAATCCATATTATTTGTTTTGATCTTGATTAGCAACAGAATTGGAGGGCTGGAGGAGGCTTTCTTTTAAAATTGATCATTTAACCTAAGGTAGGTAACATGATGTGAAATACTCCCTAGTGCACCTGGGACATAAGTGATTCAGCATCTCGCTGCTCGCTGGTCAGACCGTGCCAAATGGAGGCAGGGACAGATCCCAGCTCNATTTAACCTAAGGTAGGTAACATGATGTGAAATACTCCCTAGCGCACCTGGGACATAAGTGATTCAGCATCTCGCTGCTCACTGGTCAGACCGTGCCAAATGGAGGCAGGGACAGATCCCAGCTCACTTTGTGTGATGGTAAGACCAGTGTCTCTGAGCCTGATCCAAAGTCCATAGAAATAACTGGAAAGATTTGCATTGAGTTAAGGGGATTTGATAGTTTGTCTGAAATGGAAACAAATAGCGATAAGAAATAGTAAAAAAAAATATCTGTTTTTCAGTACTGTAAACAACAGCTGTTATTTCTACCTGAGTACTAAAATACTGAGGTGCAGTGTTTTGTGGATAATTCCTTTGGGGAGAATGGGAGCAGAGGAAGAAAAAGTTTCAGAACTTAAAACACTAAATGGGACACCACTTGTTTTCAATGCAAAGTTTATGTATTTTTATATGAGAATCACATGCACGATTTTATACCTGAAGATACCTGCAAATTAAACAGCAAGTTAAGAGATGTGCAGAAGAAATAATAACTTGGAAAAGGAAAATTTGGGAAAGTACTCTACATTTGTTCTTCCATGCCAGATTTGTTTAAAATTATACACAGGTAATAACGCCAATTTAAATTGGATGAATCGCTTCACCTTTTTTTTAAAATCAGCTTTTTCACAAGGATGACAGGTTCCATAGCTTTTATACGAATAATGACTTCTTTTGTCTGCTTAGGTACAGTATATCAAAAACACTTATAGGAAATCCTCCCCTGAAACACACACATGCTTAAAACCACTTTTATTTTAACCTAATTTCATTTCAAATTTGTTTCCTGTACAAGGCAGCAAAACAGCAAAACCCACAGCACTAGAAAATCTTTGGGGAATGTGTTTCAGATGAAACCTGAGACAGCTAGTTAATGGAAAGCTTTTTGTTGTTATTGTTGTTTAATCTATTATTTATCTATTTGTTTGCAGTAATGGTTGGTTGGTGGGTTTTAACCCAAATTTCCAAGGATACTGGAGATGTGAATTCATTCTGGCATCTTTTACTTCTGTTTTTTAAATAGACCTGCTCCTCTTCCCCCATGGCAGTAGACCAGTGCAAGAAAGGATGAGGAGAAGGACTTTGCACGCTGTGCAAAGTGGAACTTTCTAGGTCCCCAGCACAGAATCACACTGCAGGAGTAAAGTGGGAAAGAATCAGACGGTCTACAGATATAACCGATCTCTTATTCTTGTTTACAGCAGAAAAGGGTGTCAGGGCTCTGAGGTGCAGCCTCGAAGGAAGGCAACGTTTCCTGCCATTGCCAGGGGGGATGTCACCTTCAAGTCAGAGAGTCACTGAGCATCAAAGTTCCTTCAGAAAGGAGGTGAAATAATAACTAAATGGGCCCCTTTTCAAATATGGAAGACTGGCTTTGCTTTGGATTTTTAAGTAAAAGCAAAAGAACTTAAAGAAAACTTGTAGTAAGTTTTATTTTACATAAACCTGAAGAAAATGAGATTTTTCCCCATTTTTGTTGGCAGAGAAATTCTCTCCTCTCCTCTCCCACCCCAACCAACACTGCTGTCTGCTAAATAGTATCTTAGAGGCAAGGTTTTCACTTCAGAGTGTAATTGACGGGCATCCTTCCAATTTCTAGAGCTACCCTCTGCTTAGTTTTATTGTAACATAATATACTGTTATGAATAATAATGTCGACCTAGTTTCCTGCAGTGATGAATGTGTGCAGTGTGCCAGAGCAAGGAATTTGCTTTTCATTGTCTCATTTTCTCTTTTTGTCTCATCAGAAGAAGGAGAGGTGGGCAAACATTTCTTCCCGAATTCTGCAGCATAGACGTATGGGGAGGGGGAGATAAATAACAAGAATGTCTTCAGTAGCGCATCCATATACAAGAAATTATGGATGACAGAAATAAGGATAGGAAACTAGGAAATCTTGCACAGAAACAGGAGGAACATTAAGATGTCAGAAAACCAGGATTCTAGTGGTGGTATCTTTGACTCCACTAACATTTTGTAATGCATGCCTTTCCTCTGAAATTGCTTTTTTTTACATAGCTTTCTCTAAAGACAATAAAGAACAATTTAATTCACATTATTTTCCTTACAGATTATGGAAACACTCACATAGTGTGATGAAGACAGCAACTCATTGTTGCTAGGCCTGCCGACCTGCCCATATTCAAATTTTTTAGCAAAAATACCCAGATTGTTTCAGTGGCTAAAAGGACACTAGATAGAAAGCCCTGAAGTGATGCGTGAAGGACAATATCCAGAATAAACTTCAGAAAACTGGCTTGAGATGTGTACGACCTTAGCACACCACCTTCCACAGAAGCTGAAAACAGCGCTTTCAAACTCTCCCTCTGTTTGCAGGCCATTAAGAGAAGGCAGCAGTGACTGCACCAGGCAGTCATTTGGGGCACGAAAGCTGACCCACTCCCAGAGTTCTCTTCAGAAGAGGAATCTGGATGCAGAAGGACGTGCTCCTCTGGGCAGTAGTGGGAAGCAGCCACACAGGCTCAAACAACCCAGAAGAGGGATACGCTTCCAACAGATGTTGTTTTTCCTCCCTAGCAAATATAAAGATACCTTATACAAGATGCCTTCAGCTGACAAGTATAAACACGTATGCGCTGAACAAAGGTTTTCTTTTGTTTTCATTTTCTGTGTCTTTGCAGAGCTTCCAATTCTGTGATTTCACCCAAATTTTCCCAAAGCTCTAGTCTGTGAGAACTGGAAGGGCAAAGCTCTCCTACCTTCCAGCTCCCATTCCTCTCAGTCAAGAGACAGTCAATTATGTAGCTACTAAGCTGCTCAGGGAAAACAGAACAGGCACAAAAATTGAGGAAAACAGAAGGCAGTGAGGGGCCAGTTGCAGACTCAGCTCAATCCCTCCCCCTTCGAGACATTCTACAACACTGCTGCCACTGCTGCCACTCCCTGGGTGAGGAGCCCTCATGGACAAGGGTGCTGCAAGGAGGAGTTATGGCAGCTGGAGTCTGACCAAGGCCCTGAAGGGGCACAAGGCAGATGCACCGACAGCAGAAGGACTCCCCACCTCTCCCTCCCGACTCACGAGCACACAAATTTCGGCACCCTCTGCAAAGCCAAGAGAGACCAGCGTCATGGGCTTTGCCTCCTGCAACTTGTTTCCCTGCACACCTGGAACATGCTTCACTGCTCCTGGCAGGGGACGAGAGTCACCGGTAAGCGTTACGATCTGCTCATGATCCATGAAATAGCCACCGTCAAGCCACTAGAAGTGCCCAGACAGATTTCACAGGGATCCAACGGTTTGTGATTGTGTTCCGTTTCGTCTATAATAGACTGCGGGATTGCATCCAGTGTACTAGCAGATCATTTCACAACACTTAATTAGTTTTCATTAGGATGCCACAAATAGCATGAGCGCTATCAACAAATTAAAGAAATCACCGGGTTGCCTATTCATTCCCATTTTCAAAAGTACTCCACGCTTTTTTTCTTACTTGCTTCAAATAGTTTACAAATAGTTTGTTCTTTCTACAGTTACATGCTTAATTAGGAGCATTAGGAGTAATTTCTCCCCATTTATAGTTTGTTTGGCTAAATCTAAGCCAAAAAAACAGTAAAAGCACTGAAACTTTTGCCATTCTCATAAGTAAGTAGATGACAAGAGTATTCTCACACTCACTTAAAGTGTGCTTATTTTGTCCTCACTGGAATGTGTTTTATTTAAGTGCTTCATTAGGGTATTAACAGAGTCATACCTTCTGAGTAAATACTGAAGAGGATGATGAGTGGTAATAATTTCCTACTCAGCAGGGATTTTCATGTTACAGAAATCATGGGCAATTTAGATGTGTAATTCTCAAATGCATTTTAAAATCAGGTGTTTTATTTACTCACGTGCTGCTTCATTGCCTTTAGAAGTGATATTACATCAGGCCTAATAGAAAAGGGCCAAACACCACACTGTATTGTTTGCTTCCTTTCAAAGATACATGGCCAACAACAGCAACGCTTCAAAGCTAGCACCAGTTGGCAAGTCCTTCCAATCCAAGCAGATCTGAAGAACTGGAAGGTCCCACAACGGGATCAGAAGATGGAGCGCAGGTGCAATCAATGCCTTTAGAGAATAAGCAGTTTACAAAGCATCCTCATGGGCGTATTAAAAACATATTGGAAACATCCTTGTTGTGCTCAAAATAAGACACACCAAAAATGCTACAGTCCAAGCCGATTTTGTATAAAGGATGTTGGCCCAATTTCTAAAACCGTTTGTCTCATCCCAAACTTTTCTCTGTATCAATTTTAGAAAACTACTTATACTGAACATAGAAATCTGGGCATCTTGGCAACATTTTCTGCAAGGCATAAAGCCTGTCAAAATTTTTTGTCTTTGCCAGCTGGAACGCATTGAGTATATTTTATGTGGTTGCAAATGTGACCTATTCAGAGCAGTGGGAGACACTGCACCCGCTACAGGATGAAAGAGAAGCAAAGAGATGGAGGAGAGAAAAATATATTCAATAGGGAAAGTAGCTGAAAAGTATAAAAGGGATCAATTTCTAACAATGAACAAGTCATACATACAAACATTGATTTATATTGGAAAGAGATGTAAATGCCAAACACCACACTAAATCTAAACTTAATTTAGATCTAAATTAATCTAAACTTAATTTAATCACCTTTTATCTGGAGTGACTTCTTTAAAGACATTTTGTATGAGAAAAAAAAATGAACTCACAGTATAAAACGTGCACATCACCTCTTCTACTTACCATTCCGGAAAGGAGGTTTAGTGGCAGAAATAATAATTATTTTTTTTTCTATCTCACAAATCCATGTTTGTATTTCATATCAACACTTTGGTACATTTCTTTTGGAAAGTCCATGGATGTAAAGTAATGAGACGTCATTGGGGCTCTCAGTAATATTTCATCCAACTTTAAAAATTTTATGTTCTAGGGTGGATTTCCTGGAGTTTTTATACCTTTGACATCATCACCATATCTGCATAGGACAGAAGGAGAAAATGATGCCTCCCTGATCCTGCTTATAGGCAAAGAGGGCTCTAGAGAAAAGGGCAGAGAGGTCTGTGTACTAATAACTAAGCACATGGAGATGCAAGAGGGACTCACTTCAAAAGGATGCTGCAATTGTTTGTGCTCACAGATGTTTGTGCTAAAACCTCTGGCCTCCAAAATCAGGCTGCAAAGCAGATGATACTGAATCACAGTCAGGATCCCACCCCACACTCCAGCTCAGATTAAAGCAAGCTGTAATTTTAGCCACATCCATACATCCCAGATATGTACCCACTGGCACATCAGTAGAGGTTTGCTGATGAGCAGCTCCAGACTGCAAACACTTCCCGTTCCTCCCTATGCAGAGGTCCGGCAGGAGGATAAGTGATTTATGGAGACTGCTCCCTGCTGCTGATGCAGCTGCCCACAGTCTGAACTGGGCAGCTGTGATGGGAGGGCCAGCTCTCCCCAGCAGGTACACAACCACAGAAAATAAAAGACGTCAGCTAAGCGTAGTCCAAAATGCCAAAACTCATAGATAAAAATTGAGTACCGCTATCCGTTACTAATCTTCCTAGTTTTGTTCATGCACATTTAATAACACACATCTCCATAACTCTCATTTAAAGGGTTATCGTAGATATGCTAATCTGAAAAAATGTACTTTGTTTCTAATCAGTTGAGAACTGACGAGATTTATAGTACTTCAGCAGAGGTCTTTGCTGGTGACAGTCAGCCTGGGATACATCTGAGCATCAGCTTTTATATAAACAGTCTACGTATTGTCCACAGTTTCAGTGTAAACCAAACACGAAAACTAATCCCACAGACACAGTTAACTGGAGTATCCTCATTGACAGAACAGAAAATTGCATCACCAGGTCAAGCACTTAGAAAATCAAAAACACAGAAACTACATGGAGCAAAGTAGATCTGTAATGCGTGATCTCTTCAGAGGATTCAGAAATCTGTAATCTCACATGGACCAACCTTCAAATATCTGCATATCTTTTTTTTTTAAAAAAAGTGTCAATTTTATAATCATTTCACTCATCCTTAACAAAACAGCAACGTGCAATAAAAGGATCATTGGATGGCTTAACAAATATTCAATATAGCAAAGCTTGCAAACTATTGGTCAGAGTAGAAAAGTTGTGACCAAAAGCAATTACTACGTGACAGATATTTGGAGGCCTCTACTGCATTTTTTAAATGCCAGTTTTACTATCCACTGTGTGCACCAAAAAAGGCACCCAAAAAAGCAGCGAATGTCACTGCCCGACTTAATGGGACCCAATTTTATGATCTGAGCATTTGGCCTTTTTAAAACAGGGAAACCTGTCACTCTAAAAAATTTAGTCAAATTCTCCTTACATCTTCTAGAATTCAAGTGAACCACATCACTAATAAAAGAGGCAAGTCCTTACTGCTACTGTTACTTGCCCTTTACAGAAAAATAACGAAATGTTAGTGGCCACCTCCTCAACCCACAGAAGAACAAATGGTACTCCTCCTCCTCCTCCTTCTCCAGTGTTGTTCTGCCCACCCCAATATTTCTCCCCATAGTGGGAGGGAAAATTCGGACTCTTCATGATCCTGTCTTGAAACACTCTTCATGCCAAAAACTCCCAAGAGAAAAAAAGTCTTAAGGCAAGCAAGGCCAACCTTTCAGAGGAAAAACATGGAGGAACCCCAAGAATCGTCCACAAATGTCAAAGGAAAGCCCTCATGCCACTAAGGCTGGATGTGCGGGCAGAGAGATACAGGAGATGTTGTTAATGTTCTACATCCCTGTTCTCCACCTCCTTCCAAGAACAAAGATGCTGAGACTAGCTTGAAGTCCCTGTACTAGGTCAGCCCCACCACCCAATATTCATTGCAGCTGTGGAAGAGGAGCTGTATTCAAATTGCTCCAGAATTTTGCTTCTGTTTCAAGAAGTAAAAACCAGCCACTCTAGTTTAAGAAAAGAAAAAAGTAAAAAAACAACCCAAAAAACCCTTCTAAACTACCTATGTACAAGAAAAGGAGAAGATGCAGCCCTGCTGGTTATTCATTACTAATCTGATTTATTTTCTCATATGGCATTGGTTACATATTACTTGAGATTTTAAATCAACTTCCAGCTTTAAGTAAATATCTGCTCAGGTCAAAATGATGTACAGAATTAAGGATTAATTCACGAGAGAGATTTTAGACTTTGAGTACATTTTTTCCTATTAGTGCCTCATAACGAAGTAATTGTTGAATTAGTAATACATCTGTCAATCCCAGTAACCAATTATAGCTAATACGTATAAAAAAAATAAATTACTACTCCATTTTAGAATGGGAACAGTGAAAGTTTGGCATGAGGTTCTAATTATCAACTGAACGTGAGTCATGCCAAAACCAGTGGGACAAATCATATCTTAACTCCTAACGCTAATGTGACCCGGCTGAATACGGCTTCCCTGCATCGTGGCACCAGTCCTGAGAGCAGAGCGCCCAGCGGGATTTGTACAGGTGCAACAGTTGGCCCACGTTCATGAAAAGTTCAAGGGCAAGGCTGTGAACTGCAAAATAAGAACAAATGCAACAAGCCAGCTCAAGCGATTCAGCCGAGGGGGTCAAACCTCTAACAGAAATAATGAATAGCTTCTTTTCTACACCACAGCGAACAAATAAATATGCCCGCTATGTCAAAAATAATACCTTATACTCCATACTTAGCTGAAGAGAGATTAAAAAAAACAGCTCAAACGGGCAGCTTTTGGCTGACAGGTTTTCATACATGAACCATGGACCCTGAAAGATGTTAGACACCCCCACCTCCTGCTAACTCTCTGTTGGCAGTGAAAAGGCGAAGGATTTACACTGGAGATTTTTTTTGCAACCTATTAAATAATTCAGGGCTTTATCTCTTGTGCAGCTGTTCTTCAGCAGTTTTCATAGAATGATGTGGGTGCTGTGGGGAGAATTAGCTCTTAGCTTTTAGAGTTGAATGTAACTTTCTATTACATTGTTCGCTGAAAAGTATGCATTAAAACTTATCACAAGGCAAGTGGACACCAATACTGAATCGCGCAGGAAACAGTGAAGAATTGAAAGTATAAAAAGGAAAACAAAGATACATTTTAGTATGTTTCCACCACACATGTCAAAGGGAAACCAAGAAACAAATTCTGCCCTTTGATTTATGCACAAACTCGTCAGGGATCTAAATGACTTCTCTTAAGATATCTTGCATTTTATGCATTCCTATGCCAGGAACCCAGTTCTCTAAACTCACTTTCTAAATTCAAGGAAAATACCTTTTCTGGTGGATTTGCTGGCATCAGCATTGTCTAAGGGTCAGGCAACAGTGGGACCCAGCTGGGCTGTAAAACCACGAAAATGCACAGACACTGCTTGCCTTGAAATATCTTCAATCCAGACAGGACCCAAAAGCTGAGGGAATTGTTAAAATCCAGTGTATCAGGAAAGGCTGAGAGAAAAGAAGGCTGTACATGGGTTGTAATACTGACTCACTATGTTCAGTAACATGCTTCTGCAGCTTCTCATCTTTCCTCAGATGGCTGGAAGTTTCTCTTTAAGTAGGTCTCAAGTGACAGAGACACTGTCCATCTCCTCTTGTATCAGGCCCAACAAATCCATACATTTCTCAAATAGTCTCCCTTGTTCTTTCCTCTTTGAAATTGGCCTAACAGAATGGCTGTGGATGATGGCTGTGTCCTGGAAGATCTCCTCTGCTTGCACGCAAATCCCACATACAGTAAGAAAAGTAACAAAGAGTAACTTCTTGATTTAGTGTATATCACATCTCTCCCTCTCTCCATCCTATTTGCACCATTCGTACTGGAAGCCACTGAAGAAGTTGTTTCGCTGCCGTTTCCAAGTGCCTCAAACCCTGACAAGTCAAACCTCTGTGCACGCCTAAAACATACCAGATCTCCCAGCTGCTGGAAATGTCCTGAGAGCTTTTTGAGTGAGCTGTTGGAGTATGTGCCTGACAAAGTGGATTTGCCAAGTAGTGATATCAGGATTATGAGACCCAAACTTTTTATTTTATTTTCAAGAGATTCTTTCAGTGTGAACAGAGAGGGGCCACACAAATACTCAGGTCAAATGCTTACGTGACAAACTGGTTAGCACCGGCATTTGCACTTCTGCAAGAAGTGTTAATGTTGGGAGACCTCCTTCTGACCTCAAGGAAGCAGGAACCGGAAGCATACTTAGAAATGTAAGCAAAAGGGAAGTTCAGACCGACTGCAAAATAAGGTGTCCAATTATTGTAACAAGCCAGATATCTGTAGCCAAAGGACTAGGGAGGGTCTACACAGGATATATGTGGTACTGCAAGAGGAAATGCACCGCAGAAGAAATCCAAATATAGCATGTAAAGACACGTTGGGCTAAGTGAACATAGATGCAGCTAATGAATGACATGTCCACGGAGGCTGACTTATGCTTGGCATATGGGTAAAGCAATTAGCCAATTAAGAAAATTACATTAGATGACAAGAAGTAATAATGGCCCAATTTACTCAAAAGGAACTGATTTTACAGATACAAAAGGAAACCATAGCCTGGTTTCCGTGAATTCAGCTGCTGAGCAATCGGACCCTGCTGTACTCTGTACATCCTGTTACACTTGTCACTACACTGCCCTACAGTGAACGAACATGAATGAGGGTAACACTCTTGCATCAAGATTTGTACCTCATAAAAGTTAAATAACTTAAGAAAGGCCAATTAGTCACCTGAGTGAGGGACTGGAAACTGACCCTGCAGAAACCGTTACTGTGTCTCATGCACAGGGAGCTGCATCTCACTGGGCCAGTTGTGGTTCCTGGCATGCTGGCAGCTATCAGCAAGTGAACCCCGAAGGAAGGAGATAGAAAGGAAAGCCAGCGGGAGCTCCCTGCTGATGCTCTTCAACAGCAGGGTCTCACTGGATGTCCTGTGCAACTAGAAAGATGAAGCCCCTATTTGGTAACAATCAGCATCTCTGCCAGCAGCATAGCTGAGCACCTCTGCAGATTGATACACATTTCAGGTGAACTTCTATAATGAGTACTCAGCACATTAAATGTTTACATTATTGGTACCTTACTGCTTGATTGTTTTATGTATGACAGTAAGTCTTTTGTAGGGAAAATTCCTGTTAGTTCTTTGCACTGATGAAATAGTGAATAGTGAATAGACGAATACTTTCTACTAGGAAAAATCACTGAGCAAGACAGAAAACTAGAACATGATAAACTGAGGGTGAGATCTGCAGAAAGACCCAAGATAGCTCTACGAAATCCGCTCCTGCTGGTACCAATAGAAGCATCAGGGTAAACAACAGGTTAGAAAGTGGATCACTGGCTCATTAATTTTGTAACAGTAAGAAATAAATACTCACATGCAGAAAAGTTTCCTTCCAAGGGCTGTCAGCAAGGTATGCTCAAGGCTAAGTGGCTGGTGGACCGCAATAAGAAAAATCTGTCTATGCAGAGAGACTTGAAAATCTTCTTTGTCTCCCAGCAACTGGTCAATCTCTTGTGCACCAAGGAGTACTAACTCTCCATGGTCAAAGCACACCAATGCTGAATTAAGTATGTTCTTCCGTCACCTGGAGGTATCTGCACAGCCATGATGAGATATTTGCTGACAAAATCCAGTCTATTTTATTATGAACTGAGGTAATGACATAAGACCAGATCATACCTGATCCCAGTCCTTGTTTATGCTATTTGTATAAGAGGATCTCAGACCTTTGCTTTTGATATATATTGAACACAACCTTAGTTGTCACTCTGTTCAAAGAAACCTTCTAATAATGGCTTCAAAAATTTATTTTATGAGATATTTCATCCTCATCTTCGCTTTTCCACAGAGGATGCAGTGACTGAAGATTTCCATACAGTTCCTGGAGATACCAATAAAGACTTGATAGCAAGGAAGTTGAATTGTCGCAAACTCCAAGAAGAACAACTACAAATGGGTATATCTTGACTGAATGCCAATGCTTAAATAGGAAAGCGACATCCAATTCCCAAGACAGAGCAACGGCAGAGACAGACCAGTCACAGAGGTCTCCCAAAATAGCACAGGGTACAAATGGAGTCACACAAATGCTTCTAACGTAAGGTATTTTTAGTGTGCAACAAACTTAATGAAGTTTTAAACAGAAGCATCAAGTGAGATATTATCACGCCAATTAAAACTAATGTCCAGGTGAAGTGTATGTGAATGTATGAAAATGCACGTGAACACTGTTCATTTCAAAGCCTCTATTATTTGACGCTACCCCATATAAAGATGCACAAGATTTCCAGTAACAGAGATCATCATTCAAAGCCTAGTCAAACACTGGGAAATATCCAGAGATTATGACCTAACTATCCACATCCTGGACTAAAAGAATTTCAAAACATAAAAAGCCACTCACATTGTTATTTATGCTGAAATATTACCCAACTTTTCTACCATTTCTGAGTTCCAAAATATACTAATCATCTTCATAGGAATACATTATTTATTTCATTTTAACAGCTTTCATATACAACCTCCAACTGAGGAAGGAATAATGAACAAAAACATGTTAGGATAAAGTGTCTAAAGAGCAGAGTGCTCCTGATGGGTTTGATTTACATCCGAATGGGTTTAGCATCAGCATTTGGAAATTGCAGAAGTCTATATTCCCCTCTCCAAACTCAAATTTTTCAGCTCATAAACCTTTTTGGGCTTTATAATAGCTTGCTTTGCAGTGTCTTTTGCATCCCATATGCTAGGGAGATGGGTTTTATTCATATTAATAGAAAATTATAGAAGCCAAACTTTGTGAGCACTGACCCAAATATAGAGGTTATTACCTCAGAATTAAACACATCCAGAAAAAGGTACAACTCCAAGGTGAAAGTAGCTATTTGTACCACAAACTAACACAAATTAAAAAAAACCCTCTATAAACATGGGATCACTTTGGCAGTGGTCCTAATGCAAAGAAGAGAACATGACAGTGAAGGTTTCAGAGCTGAATGCAGTCACTGTGTGACACGTAGAAGGCAGTGAGGAAAGGGAAGCCGAGCAAGTGAGAAATATTTTTCCCATTTTCCATAATCTGATGGGTTTTTCTCATATCTAAAATATCAAAACCCTATTAACAAATCTTAGGAGACCTAGCATAATGTCACGTAAGTCTGATATTTAACCTTTATTCATTCTCAGAGTTACACACCATATGCCTTTTTGAAGAGAGAACAGAAAGCAAGGTTCTGTGACTGCTTTTGCTAAATTCTCCTTGCACAACGTGGGCAGATACCCAGCTAAGCTTTGTATTCTGCCTCCATGAAAAAACCTAACAAC
>RSEF01000002.1:108647432-108712258 GCA_003993805.1 Himantopus leucocephalus | reverse complement strand
ATTGGCCTTCTTGGCCACCTGGGCACGCTGCCGGCTCATATTCGTATCAAATACGATAGCCTTTACAGATGTAGTACTTTTCAAAACCAGCCCAACCTTAAAAGTATACTCAGGAGGGTATAAAAGACATGGGATCTCACCGGGTATATAGGAAAAAGTAATTATTCATGCCTATGAAAGGTCAGCTGGAGTCCCAAGTTTGAGCTTTCAATAAATGGTGAAACCTAATTTATTTGTACTGGGTATTTCTGCTTCCTAATATAACCCAAAACCTCAGGGACACTCTTGTAGTAATGCAAACACAGGATGGTCTTTCAGCCAAGAAATCATTTCAAAATTTATCTAAAGCAGAAAGTTATTATGATTCCACAATGGTGGCATGCATTTGTTTGACATTCACTCGGCATACTGGGGACAGAGAAGTATCTGAATTTAGTTCCCATGATCTAACAGAGAAGCTATCTAGGCAACTTGGTGCTTTAAGCCGATTCTCCCTTTTTCTACACATAACCGTCTTGTAAATAAAGCACCCAAACAATACACAGTAAACGAATGCAGAGATTCATAGAAAGTCTTTAGAAGGATTTCAAGGTATCTATTTCAGCTCCATCAGTTCTATTATTTGATGTATAAGAAAAATATCCACAAATACCTGAAATGCCCCTTTTGGTATTCTAACAAACATTGAATACAAACTTAATTAGTGAATAGTTGAACCACTCTTCGTTGCATTTCTCATGGACTAAAATACTGTCCTGAAAAAATAAGCATTTCAGTAGATCCATTTCCAGAATTCAAGACCAAGAGATGGTAGAGTCAGCACACAAAAAAACATGGATGTACACCACTACAACTAAGAGAAAAAGAAATTGGAGTATTTTTACAGACTGACTTAACACAAGAAGAGGATACACTTACAGAGGAGTAGTAGGATGAGGAATAATTGCACTAATTTATTGGAACTAAAGTTTAAATGACCATCATGGAAAACATTCCTGCTGGTGGAAATGCTATTCTTAAGGATGTTTAAAATTAGTCCTAGGAAAGAACTATAGCGTTCTGAAGGATGAGACTCCATACTACCTTGTGATCTAATTTTCAATTGCCCGTCTCACAGATTCTATACTCAAAAAACGTTACCTAATCTAATAATCAGAATTTTATTCCATCAGAAGTACAAATTTAATAATGCAATTGTATTACTGCATGAATACTACTACATCTCAAAATCAGATTCTGTGTTATATGGAGATATCATCAGTGAAATGACTGATTACCTAGGTCCTGATGGCTTAAGAAGATTAGTCCTGCTCACCCTTTCTGTATTTCTTCTTTTCCTTTCCTATATGAACTCTGATTTAAAAAAGAAACTATCTGGGAGGTATTCAATGTTAGTTCCATACAATGCAGCTGTGGCTAACCAGAAATCTTTCATTAAGCTAAATAATAACAAAATTTTATTAGTGCTAGGCAACACTCAAAAGGCTCTGAAGGAACAAGGACCCTCTGTTGGCTAAACATTTTTAAACACCTCTATCAACCAGCTAATATATGTCTCCTATATAACTTAGAGAATGCTGTAGCATTTTGTAGTCATCCTGAAAGAGAAGGTACATGAGCTCTAAAAGAGGGAGGGGATGAAGAAAATAACAAACTGAAGAAGGTAAACATTCCAGGACTTACTTATCCTAAAGACTATCTATCAGCTGATTTGGAATAAATTAAGTCCAGGATAAGAGCAGAATATTTCAAAATGAGCCTGAAATGCTACGCGTCTGCTTTGCTCTTGCGGAGAGCCCAAATTAAACTGCTTCTAGATGTAAAAGATAAAGGGATGGTTGTTCTTCATTTCCAAAATGAAACTATAACTGTATAAGGTTTAAGAGGTGATAGTCTATATCACACCTCTAATTTAAACATTTTTCAAGTGTTTCTATTTCCAAAATGAAAATATTTTCAGAGGCTTTAATACAGCTGTGTGAAAAGAAAAACTAAAACCAGAAAATGATCTTTTGATTCAGAAGTTGGCATTTGAACATACTCAGACAAACTAACCTACAGAATTTGAAGACAAAGGCATACGCCCCTCACTCATTTCTGAAACTGTTAGGATTATTAACTACACAAAGGCAACAAATTCCAAAAAGTACAGAATTAATTAGAAACATTTATTCATTCATTTTTTGAGGTTAAAATTAGGAAGTTATGGAATCAGCTGTAACTTCCCTGCAGGATGAAAGCAACAGAGGGACCACATGAAAATTTCACATACTTCATAACAGGAAAAATAAGCAGTTAAACATAAACTAAAATAATTGCAATGTTTTTTCTCCTTTCTGCTACTACACTTTTTTCCTCCCCCCCTTGTATTGTCTTTTTATTAAGCCTAGAAAGTAGTGTACCAGAAGTGCACATTTACACTACTTACTCTCATCTCGTTTACATGAGGGCAATATATGGTTTAATTTATTTAAACTCAGGGAGATATTACAATTCCAGCAAAATCAAAACAAAGATTAAATTTAAAGGAAAAATCAAACATTTTAGTATATCCAAAACCCCTTAGAGGTGGTATTGGCAGATGGCCCCTACAAGAGGGGCCACAAGCAAATTGGGAGATAGAATTCAGAACAGTCTTGATGATAAGTGAAACCATTTTCAAAAAGAATGGGGAAATTTAGATTTCCATTACAATGTGGGGATGTTCATCTACATAAATATGGGATTAGAAAAATCAGTCTTCTGCAGAAAAGGATTTGTGGGTTACAGTGAATCGAAAATAAAATGTGAGACAATGTTACCGTTGCAAAAGGTACCATATAGTAATATATAAACAGGGAGCGTCACCTGCAGACACTTGGGTAATTGTTATACTTCGGTATGCGCTAGTAAATTCTCAGCTGAAATACTGCCTAGCTTTGGGCACTGAACTTCAAGACATATCTGGACCGCTTGGAGAAAACAGAAATAGACCAACAAGGTCTTATTCTCAACAAGGATAAAACTAATCTCCTTCCTAGGAAACAACCCATAGAGAAAGGTTGGAGGGACTCATGTATAAAGAGAAGAGAATGAGCGAAAAGAGTACATATGACAGACATGACTGCAGCCTTCAAATACATAACTGGTAAGCATAAAGACTAACAGAAAGTTTTTCTCCATTTGCACATCAGGCTGAAGAAGGAAGACAGAATATCTTGACCAACAGGAGAACAACTTCCTAACGCTAAGCATCAGAAGAGACTGTAGAATATTTCCAGTGGGGCACCTAAATAGCTGTAAAAAAATGTTTTATTAATAGTCAATCTGGGTCCGGATAGGGAAACAGAAAACTCCAGTCTTCCAGTCTACGCTTCTGTACTTCTTACTGAGTGAAAAGAGTTGAATAAACATTAACAGCTAACTCTAAAACACAGAGATCATAACGCTGTGCAGACGCTGTGGGCACTGTGCTGTCATTTCTACAGCTATGGCTTAGCACACTGCTGTAGTCAATTTTGCAAAGCATTACTCATATAGCTGGGGAACAGGAAATACAGTGGGGCTGTGTCACCAAATAATTACAAGCAGAAGTACTACCAAAGTACTTTCTGGAGCGAGAATTCAGTCTTCTCACCTACACAGTACCATGTAGACTCTGGTGCCATATAATGACAGTAATTGATCTTATTGCCTGATCTAGCAAAGGCCTTGGCTTTTTCTGTCCCCTTCATTCCCAACAGTCTTTATACCTCCTTTAACTTCTCCTTCAGCACCCTGGGGTCCAGCATCCAGAATACCAGTATCATGTTTCCCTCTTCATTAGCTTCACCTGAAGCTCACCGACTACAGCCACACCAGTAATCTAAATGCTGCCGGTTTACTCCACAAGCATATTCAGGCTGAATTCTTCATATTGCTAAATAGTTAAACCAAAATCAGAACAACTTTGGCCAGCCAACTTCTCTCCCAAAGAAGTCAAGCACAGTTTGGGAGTTCCCATGGGACAAATACCACTCCCAACAGGCAACTTCAACCACCCTTTGCACCCAAGAGGCAAAGAGAGCTTAATGGTGAGGACATGGGTTGTCTCATGCCAACTGGCCTTGGTGTCAGAGAGCAATCTGAGGCACATTTAATGTACTGCTACAGCCATACGCATTGCCCTGTGAGGCCCCAGGTAAGGAAATCATTATTAATGGCAGCTAGAATAGAAGCTACTGCACTCAGGAAGTGTTAATAAACAGGCAGAAATGGTACGTTCTGTCTGTTTTTTCAGGAGTGGACTCTTCAGGATGAAGTAATTCTTTTAATCAGTTCCTACAGTAGATCCCAGTTCACAGTTCCCCAGTTCACAGGAAGAAGAAAAAGTCAGCTCTGTCTTGGACAGTTAGGAACTCTCTAGTCATACAAACAGTGTCTAGCTGATACAGTTATTCCGATCTAAGTAAAAATCATGCATTTTTAGTGATAAGAATGTTAAAGAGATATAGGAAAGCAACTAATCCAGTTCACTCAATCAGTTATATACATTTTTGAAAAAAAGAAAATATATTTTTAGACTCTGAAGGTCTGATTTGAACCGACAAAGCCCAAGAAATTACAGTTAAAACTGATATTTCATAAACACAATTATGCCTTTTACTTTAAGAAGTGGTTTGAGTTAAAGGTGAAACGGTAATGCTCGCTCCAAATTTCCTGAGGATTTTGTTACTTTAAGTCAAATGCTTTACTTCACATAAGGTTTCTTGTGTTGAATTGTAGTACAACTGTTTACTCAAGTGGCAGCAGCATACTCTGTGATAAATTAAATGGACATTTATCAAAGGTAAGTTGACAGGTTTAAATGTTAAACGTAAGCATTGTAAGACAAGTACAAATAGTTTCTACCTGGAGGTTACATATCCAAATCACTGGATAGATATTTTAATTAACTTCTGCACAATAAAGAACGTTTGCTTCTGAATTATTGAAGAACATTTCCTGAGAGAGGAAGATACAAAATGTCATGCAATATATTTTTAGTAGTGTTTACATATAAATAAAAATTGAAAATCCTTCTTCCCATACAACACAGGCAAGAGAGAGACAAATACTGTTTAGAAACATAAACCTTGGCGTCTAGATTTAAAGTTAAATTAAATGAACAACTTAAGAGAGTTCCATCAGACACAGGCTTAATATATGGGTAGAGGAGTTTTCATTACTGTATCTCATTTTATTCTTAATATATTGAATTATGATCTAATAACACAAATGTGTAGTCACCTCAGGTTCTGAGGGAATTTGAGAAAGCCTAAAGATGAAGACATACAACAGTCAGTGCTAAACTCAAAGAAAATGCATCTCTGGTGGGAAAAAAATAGGTAATGCACTTCTCTCATTTCTTAAACTCATCCAATCTTCTTGCCCTACTAACAGTAATTCTTAAGGCTACAAGCTGAGAAACAGAAGCAAACCCACAGAAGAACAATGCTAAGTGCGTTCTCATCAACACCTTTCAACAACTGAAGCATTTGGACACTTAAAATGCTAATAAAAACTAAAAGGTTTTACTCACAGTTAAAACCAGGTTCAATAGTTTTTCCAGCTTCAAGACTGTTTATTGTAATCTGAAAGATGATGTGCAGCAGCAGAAATGATAGACTGGTGAAACACAGAGATTTTAATAACCGTCCTGTATGCCCTAAAAGACAAAATATACATACATAATCTTTGGTGAATTTCTAAACATTGCTTAAAGGTTTTCAGTACAAAATCAGTAAAAATATCCCAGCCAAGGATGTTTCTACAAGCCAGTTCCACGTTACTCGTGATTGCCCCTTAAGAGTCAAAATCATAGAAAAAATATACTTAAATTACAGCGTCTTTGAGTACTCTTTAATCACAAAACCCAATGGTTGTTATTACTGATATTTCCTTTTACTTTTTTGGATTAAAAAAAAAAAAACACAACCATTTCTCAAGTGTCCAGATAGCAATTTTACATCTCTAATAACATCACAATGCTTATCACCACATTACCTGGTACAAAAACAAAATATGGATGATACTTCCAATCTTGAGAAAATAAAAACCTGTTAATCTAACTACTCTTTCCAAAACAAATTACATGGGAGAGGGGATAACAACACAAAAACCTCAGTTTGGCTCAGGAGTATAGACATACTTTCAAATGAATGCTTTGCTTTGTGCAGACTGCCCTCTTCCTCTTCCTTTAGAAGTTTTTGGAAATCATTTTCAGTACACACTGAAGAACCTTGTGCCAGATACACTTGGTCATAGTTCCTCTGTGATTTATTGGATATCAATAGCAAAAAGCCAATAGAAAATGTTTGATGAAGACTTAGAAAATGCCTTATAAATCCTCTAGGAAACACTCAGCTTAATCACAGGCAGCCAAACTTGCAAGGTATGAATAAATAAAGTAAACCATTAGTATTTCAGAAAATATGCATCTTCAAGACTAATTGCTGATAAAAGACATTAAATATCACCTTACCTCACCTATCTGCAGTAAAAATTCTATTTCCAGAGTATTTTATACCTAGATTTTACACCACCCGTTTCATGCATTTGAGGGTCACTTTTTTAATTTACAGATTAAAGAACAGCACTGCTGGCATTCTTACCCAAGGTTACAAATAAAGCCAAGGCTATGGAGGGCAGAACTAGCAAAGAATACCTTCGAAATGTTCACTCAACATGGAGCCTGTTTCCTTTATACTTGTACTCCATGTGTCTGTTATGAGCAACTACTAGAAAGAAGACAATGGTTCATATTCTGTATCTACCCAGGAAAACAGCTTTTTGCTTTCTATGTATTATCGTTCAAGCATGTCATCGATGGCCCGAATGGTAGTTTATAAAGCAGAGAATCAGATAAACATGATTCAACAATTTTAGAAAAAGTTATAAACTATCTCACTCCATTAGTTCTTATGTGATCACTATCTTGGCTGCAAATTTTGAATACCAAATGCCTGTAATGAACTTCCCTACTTTTTTTTTTTTTTTTAAATAAAGGGATTAAACAATTCAAACAAAATGAAAAATGGCAAAAGCAAGCCTACAAATGAATTTCTGTGATCTGAAAAGGAAGCTACATTCCCTAGATACATGTTTTGCATGACCTGCACTAGTCTTTACTGGTAAGACATCAGAGTCCACACAGAAAGCGGAAAACCTGGGCTGCAGAGCATTAAAAAAAATAAAAAATAATAATTTAAAATTCTTTGGATTAGAGGTAATTTTTTGTTCCTCTTCTACAGAAGCTGGCCTGGTGTCCTGGCTTAGGACAACAACTTCTAAGCACTATAAAAGCATAAATTACAAAATAATTCATATTTTCAAAATCACCAGAAGAATGAAAATATGACAAGCTACGTGTTATTAAATCATTTGTTAAATGTGATGTCATATGTAATGCAATCCAAGGACTGCTAGCTTTGACAATTTTTTGGCAAGTTTCAATATTTGGTGGTTTGTTCCTGCACTACCAAATCCCATGCTCATGGTATTACGAGAGCTGCATATTCAGAATATACTAAAAAATTACGTATCTCAAAGCTGGAGACAAACAGTTTGACAACACAAACTCCATGGACTTAACAGCTGTGTTAAAATGTACAGATTTTAAACAGTCTGGTGATTTCTGAAGTTTTGAGTCACAAACAGTCATCAGCGCTTGGGAGTTAACAATTCGATAGATATCAAGCACTGAATTTTTCATATAGAAGTGGATTTGGAAGTTTTTTGACAGAATTTTTTCAGCCAGCCTCCAAAGGAAAAAAAATTGCAATGCAATTAGCCAACACACATTCATTTCCCAAAATGTTTCCACATAAAGAAATAAAACTATTAAAAATCTTGGGTCCATCTTTCAATATTTCAAATGCCATTTCTCTCTAAAATATATCTCAACTTTAGACTTCATTTTTAGAGCTTGAAAATAAACATATTTGAATTGTAGACTGAATAAAGCATTTCTTTAACAAAGCCTTAACTTTTGCAATTGTCTTCCTTTTAGGAACTGTAGAAAATGTTGAAAATGTATTTCTCAAAATGCTGAAACGTTGAAAAAAGGTCTCCTTCAGCACAAAGCTAGGGAAAATTTTAAAGGACTATTAACACCTGTGATAATAAATAGCGTCTCAGTGTACTGGTAAATACGGCAGGGTAAATACACAGCTGGAAGGCAGCTAGCCACGTTCAGTGCAGGTTACAGCATTTCTCAAGGGCTGCTCCTTTCATGGCCATTGGTGGGACAGGACCACCATCAGATCCTACTGAGCAGGAGCCCTTTGCCTGCACCACATTCAGCTGTGCCAGCACAAACTAGACACAAGAAATATTTGGAGAAAAGTAAGAAATACTATGCCCCTGATTTCAAAAGTTTTGGAGAGACATCAACGACTTGGGAGAAATGGGAGCGCTAAACATCAGTGAATTACTGGATACATAATTTATGCCAAGGAAGAAGTGACAGATTTGGATAAGGGATGAGTTTCAATTTATAGTGGGGTTTGCATAAACCCATTTGACTGTGTTTTTACTTACATTTTTTTCTTTCTACTGGAAACTTAGTTCTAAATTACACAAAGAAAAAAATTAACTGTATGTGTACAGAACTGAGATGGTGCGAAAAGAGCTGGCTGAAATTAAACACCTGAAATAAAACAGAGCTGCTTACAATGAGGGAGAAAGATTTTTGTCATCCTTCTTTCATTTTTATTTATTTTAATTCACTCACAGTTATACAACCCTTTTGCTAAAACATANTTGTTTATTTTAATTCACTCACAGTTATACAATCCTTTTGCTAAAACATCCCTTAACTTTTTTGTTGCCCTAACGTGAAAGTCCTTGGGGACATGAATGGAAGCTGACTGTCCCACAGAGAAGGAAATACATATTGTTCAGAAAGCTGCAAGGACAAAACAGAGACACAGGAGAACATCACCCCAGTCCACACCAGAAATCACAACACCGATTCCTTCATTTTTGTCTTAGATGTATAAACTCCTGTATGTCTGTCAAGACCAAAGTAAGAAAAGTCTTCTGGTAAAACACCTGGGTTTGTAGCTTGAGTGCAGGGTTCTGATTTTACTCACACCAGCGTGATGCCACCAGCTTCAGCAAACTGTGGTGGATGGAAAGGAGAGAGCAGATTTGCCTCAGAACTGGCCTGAAAGACTAAGAAAAGTGGGTTTGCTTTCAGGTACAGTGTGTTATTCCTAATGGCACCCAGCAGGACCAAAACCTGGCATGTGGCTTTAGAAACATACCCCAGTATGTCTCGGAAACACACAGGGAGGTTGCTCCAGCCTCCTTGCCCCTCCAGAAGGCTCCTGGGAAAGGGCTTTCTCCCCTCCGATTAAGCCTGCAGGAAGCTGGTGAGGATGCAAAGGCTTCATTACCCTCTTTCTCTCCAGCCCAGCTGCAACCCTAAACTAGACTCAAGAGGGCCAAAAGCTTTTTACACATGGCAGAGGAATCCATTTCTTATTTTTCAAAGGTAATGCAGCCAAGAGCCGGATTAGTGATGGCATGTCCCCCCAGCCACAGGCATGTAACCTCAGTACAACTAACTATTTGAATGTGTCCGACTAGGACTGCTGCCTTCAACAAACACATGCGCCTCTTGACTGCCTACATCATGATTGTATGCAAAGGTGGAGCCTGCTGCTCACATCGTTTCCAATGCAGAAAAACAGTACATTCATGTTTAGACAGGCAGTCCTGTGATCTTTTCTGCTACCGCTTTCCCTAAAACAGCAGAGTATGACAGAATTCCATTTTTTTGTACACCTGGAACTTCATAAGACCTTCTTCCAAAACGGTGTGCTAATAGGACACGAAATAACTGAACGGCCAGTTGTCACTGAGACCTGCTTTAAAATCACATATATATGCTTTTACAATATAATCTGTCCAAGAGCCTTAGACTATTGTAAAGAGCCGATTCTATCATATCATATCATATCATATCATATCATATCATATCATATCATACCATACCATACCATACCACACCACACCATATCATATTTTCAATTGCTTGCAAGGCGCATTTTTGTTCCACACAATTTTTTTTCTCTTTCTGATCTATTGGATGGGGCAGAACAAAAAATTGGTTGAGTCTCTAACAAAGTTAATAATACTGCTAAAAATTTATCCTGATTTTTCAGTAAGCAGTACTAAGCATCTATATGCAGAAGGTGATAAATTCAGAGAGTCAATATCCATTCTGCATGCCATAATGATATCAAGATTGGGAAAATACAGGAGGAAAATAACAGATTCTAAAAATAAATGTAAGACCTCTTACTATTCCAACAGTGTAATTCCTTCATCATGATCATATGTATGCTGCATGGTTTCACCTAAGGAGTGTTTGGGTGTCTTATTTGAAGCTTTCATTACTTTCCACTGGGATTTTTTTTACATGTAACCTTGGTGTTGCATTTTCTGAAGTCAGTTGGGTTTTGGATAGTTCTAACGTCACTTCAGCCACACATGGTACCCCAAACTGCTGCAACACTTTTGATTCTACTTCAACAGTTTTGCTTGGGAATTTTTTTACACAACAATTTTTATTCAGATCACAGCAGATGAAATACCAAAGCACAAGTCATTTTTCACATAGTCTGATAGCATACAGTGAGTGATAAATATTAATGTTGATTTATCTCCTGAACTAGTGACACTTCAGTTAATAAAGATACTCTATCACAGCAATTCAGGATTTATTTTTTAATAAACCTCTTCATCAGTAAGTGACAAACATAAAACTAAAGAGCGCTCGGGATGAGGCTTGGCTGCAGTAAACTTCTGCAGCACAGACAGGCTCAGTCCCACAGAATTTGTTCCAGCTAGAAATCTTAAAATCTTAACTTCTTCATTTTCCATCAGGAAACCTAGCATCACCTCGGAACCTAGCTGGAACCAGGGTCCCGAGACTTTAATCCCCTGCTCCATGGTTCCAAATAGGAGTCTGTCAACATCATCTATACTGTAAATTGGGGAAGCTGGAGGTGGGAAGCTAAGAAAACATTTACTTCAAAATATCTGTCCTTTGGAAAAATCTGGAAGTTTGGGGGTCATATGATCTGCAAGAAAAAAAAAATCAAGACATCATAATTTCCCAAATAAAAGAAATACCACCTTTGGTCAGCTCTGTTTTAAGTGTCTCAAGGTATCATAACTAAGTCAGTGAGATAAATGCAAGAAAAGAGTTCCGCTTTGAAGTTTGCATCTGCCAAAGTTTCAGAGGTAATAAAAAATACTTGGTTCCTGCTAACCATCAGAAAAATGTCATCATTGACTCCAGCACAACAATCTGCCACTTTGGCCACAAGTGTCAAACATAGATTCACACATTTAAACGTAAACACAGATGAAAGTTTATAAGCATGAAATAAGCGCTGATATATCCATCTTCCATTTGACAGGAAAACCTTGTATTTCAGTATGGGCAGTCAGCAACACTGAAGAAAATGTGCCAGTCCCCTTTCCTGAGTTCATCAGTACTATTGTACAGTAATGGACACTTAACACAGCAGGACACCTCCCAGTGACTGTGGAAGACGAAGAAAGTGTTCAAATACGTGTTCTAAATTCAGCTGAGATTTTCAGTGATGACTACAGGGTTAAACTTGCAAGGCACAAAGCAATTTAGCCCTGTCCAAGAAAGCACTTAAGCACGTGCATATCTTTGAGCACATGAACAGGGACTGAAGGGCTCTCAAAGTTGCATAAAAGGTTCATAAAGTAAGACTGACTGCTACACTGCTAGGGTATTGATACTCGATGGGATCCAGCCTTAAAGCACACAGCTTGCGAGTCAGTGGAAGTCAAACCCTTCCAGATACCTCTACACCATCCACTGTTAATTTCGGTGCTCTGCAGAGGCTAATTTTCTCTATTTCTCCTTAAAGTTACCATGGGTACTTATGTCCAGATGTGCAGGGTAGGCATAATCTCAGTGTTTTCAACTCTCCTCTTCCTTGTGCACTTTTGGAGGTGCAGAGAGGCAGTACCCGTCAGTTTCAGGTTCCGTAAGAACAATGCTAAATGTTTGCTAGTTCTAGTTATATCTATTATTAAACAGTCTTTCCTAGATGTAAAATATCTGTAGTACTTCTCCATGCACAGTACAGCTACGCTTAGAGGTTTGGCCTCTTGAGTGCTGAAATGCAATGGGACAAAGGTATGAATAAGGGCGAGAGGAAGGCAACCATTTGGAAGGACTATACTAAGAATAAAATTTGATAATGTTGTGCCTTGTACACTCTATATTGTGCAATGGCAAGCCATTGATCCACTAAGTAAAGTAACTGCATACCAGCTGCTATTCGCTAAGTCTTACACGTACGTCTTAAGTAGACTCCAAAAACATAATGCTTAAATCATCCTGAAGGTGCTAGGAATTATTTTAACGGTTAAAAAAGTGCTATCATTTTCTACCCAAAATTAAAAAAAAAACTACTTCCTCCTTTATTGAAAGTGCTGCCATCCTTCCACTGCACAGTAAGCATAGTTATCGGTACATCTATATTTAGCCGAATAGAAAATGCATTTATTTTTTTTTTCCCAAAGAGTATCTTATATTTCAACATCATCTTCTACCCAGAGGATGTGAGCTTACTAGAGCCTTAAACAATGCACAGGCATCACCACTGCAAAAATACAAAACCACTTGTTTCACTCGCTGGATTTCCAGCAGCAAGACAAAAATAGAGCACAACTAACTAATGCCATGGTCTATTCTGTAACCTGCCCAGGCCCAAGCCTTAAAATGTGTATCCGCAAAATACACCTCAAGATTTCATGCTATTATTTTTAGCTATCTTTAAAGCTATGTGCTCAAGCAGCCACAGTGAAAAACAGACCAGAGAAGCTCAAGATTTCAGATTCAGAATTTCCAACAAAAGTTTCCCAGTGTTTGAACAGTTTTGTCCATGCTTTCCTGAACATGCCCATTATTCCTGTATGTAGCCAAATGTGGCAATCTACAACTGTGCCCAATAGAAAAATTTTCTAATAAATTTACAAAAAAGGCATGATTCCTTAATTTCAGGCAACTTTTTTTGTACTATAATGTATTCCTTTGCATTTCAAATTACATTATTCCTTAGATAATAAAACCACAAGAATTTGTAACAGTTTATCACAAAATACGAAATTACCTAAAAATTTTACATTACTTTTTAAAGCAAAATAAGACACATTGTTCCAAGTTGTGTATCTGCACCTAAAAGACAGGTTCCTTTATACTCTTTCATATACTTGTGTGTTTCCTTACATTTGTCTTTCTGTTTTTGACTTTTTTTAAAACACTACAGAGCCCTAAGAAGGAAAAAAAGACAGTTTAGAGATAGACACTTACATTGCAGGAATGCCAACCAGACTTGAGTAAACACAGTCAAAAATGTTATGTGTAATTAAAAAAAAAAAATATCTAGAAATGAAAACATAAAAAGTGCTGCAAAGGATAATAAATGCCTACTTGCTCTAGCTTCTTGCAGGATTTCCTGTTTTTCCTAGAAGTTTTCGTGCCCAGAATACTACTAGAACGGAGCTGTATCCTCTGCATCAATAGACAATACCATCGTTCAAGCTAGTCATAATCTCTGACTTGCAAGTTTACACAGGCAATTTACCCATTTTGTTAACAAAATATTTTGTCAGACAAGACTCAGGACTCAACCATTCATTTTTTTTCCAGATGATACTCATAAGCTTTCAAAGCAAACAACAGCTACTTGATGTCTGCTTCTTAATTTGACAGGTGACTGTACCAAGCTAAATACAGGAAATAAATATCATCTCAGATACTAGTGCATGCAAACACTCAGCAATTTTAAGCCAGAGCTGTTCTTTCACAAGAGGATCTGAGGCTTTTAATAAAGAGTTCCAGTTACTTCCCTTGAGGAACCAGACTCTCCATGTTTGCTACTAACAGATAATATTTATTTTGAATTCAAATTAATTCATCCATTATTATCTGTTAGAAGCGGTGCTTGCAATTACTTTCTTCATTCCTCTGTCACAGTCATAAAAAGCAGGTAACTCTACCCAGTACTAAGCTCTTGCAACAACAGAGGGTCCAAACAACTCCCAAGTAACGGAAGCACACGACAGCAGGTCATGTGCTACAGAGCTGAAACACATTTTTTAAAAATCTGTACTTACTAGGAGGTAAATCATTTTCTCCCTTCAATACCTACCCACATATGTTCATAAGCAGCAAACAAACTTGATGCGAGACAGAGTGAGAAGGGAAGGCTGGAAGGCTGTGTAAATAAGACTAATACAGCTATGGCAAACCGAACCCTACACCATGGTGTTTTCACAAAAGAGTAAGTGTGCATGAATATGTGTACTGAACTCGCAGTGGAAGCTGTGCTATGAATTTCTACCCTTGGTAAAACTTTCCCAAGAAGCTCTAGAGGTTGCTTCAGCTCAGGCAGAAGAGTTTAACATCCTTCTGAAGAGTTTGCATTAGTATCTCCAGCACAACATAATGCAGCTCATGACCCAGTTGTAGAGCCCCTGAGCTGAACTGCACTGGCGTTTCAACTTCAACTTTCCATTTCGAAAATGCAAATGACCTGAACTGTTATGCCCTCCTGCATACACAGAGCTGAAGTAACCTATGCAAGGGCACAGCTTTGTTCCCCTTCATCAGAGGTGCTTAGGAAAGTAGAAAGACAAGATGGAAAGATTTATGGAAGAAATCTGGTTCTAAAAGTTTCCTGGTGTTTGAAGAACATACTATGATGCTAGTATGCCACATGGACATGAAACTTTCTTCTTTCTGAAAAAAATATTATTACTTTCAAAAAACCTATTCCAGTGGGCAAATGGTAGAAGACCAGATAGCTTCCTATAAACCTTAGTAGTATCCTTTCACAGAAGTTAGGTAGTTTTCTAAAGAAATTAAAATACAGACTTTGCAAGATGACTATGTTGGGTATTCTGTAAAATTCTGTAGATAAATAGATTACAGGAAGTCAGAGAACTACAGACCAATAAAACTGACTTGCACACTTGGCAAATCGGTGAAAACTATAACACAGCTGAGAATTAGACGGTTAGGTAAGGACCATACACTGAGGAGGAGTCCAGGTAGTTACCGCAGAAGATGGTCACGCCTAGCAGATCTTAGAAATCTTCATGGAAACCACAGAATATGTGTATAAGGATATTTTAGATGACACAACAAACAATTTACAATAAACTCCTGGTGAGTATTTCAGAAGAACAAACTTCTGTTATGGGAAATGATCTGTCATGGGAATGGAGGAAACATCATCTTGGGAAACGTCAGCTCTGGCTGATGGTAACTCAGTTGCAACAGGTTCAGAACAAAAATACTTCTTTTTCCATATTAATGAAATAATTAATCTTATTTGCTACATTCTGCCTAGTACTCCTATTATGTGTGGAATTAAATGGATGTAGATGTACTGCTTTTGGCTGGGATAGCATTAATTTTCCTCATAGTAGCTTGTATGGGGCTATGTTTTGGATTTGTGAGGAAAACAGTGTTGGTAACAGACTGATGTTTTAGTTATTGCTGAGCAGTGCTTACACAGAGTCAAGGCCTTTTCTGCTCCTCACCCCACCCCACCAGTGAGTAGGCTGGGGGTGCACAAGAAGCTGAGAGAGGACACAGCTGGGACAGCTGACCCCGACTGACCAAAGGGATATTCCATACCATATGATGTCATGCTCAGCATATAAAGCTGGGGGAAGAAGAAGGAAGGACGGGACATTCGGAGTGATGGCATTTTTCTTCCCAAGTAACTGTTACACATGATGGAGCCCTGCTTTCCCGAAGATGGCTGAACACCTGCCTGCCGATGGGAAGTGGTGAATGAATTCCTTGTTTTGGTTTGCTTGTGCACGTGGCTTTTGCCCACCCATTAAACTGTCTTTATCTCAACCCATGAGTTTTCTCACTTTTACCCTTCTGATTTTCTCTCCCATCCCAATAGGGGCAAGTGAGCAATTGGCTGTCTGGTGCTTAACTGCCTCCCAGGGTTAAATCACGACAGTAGACTATAAATATACATGAAATCTGGACATCAAGGAAGGCATCTATGCTTGCAGAAACACTAGATTCCTGCAGGAGAAGAAATCACAGCGTTTCTCAATATTGAAAAAAAAGGCTTACACTAAGGAAGAGTGGTGTTTAGTGAAATGCTCAATTCCTAATGACACCACTAGTGTTTTCTTGCAAATGGTATGCAAAAGCCATTCACTGGAACATCCTGCAAACCAAGCAGAGAACAACAAGTACATCTGTATTACCACTATTACATCAATTCCGTGTGTGCATACACAACAGTTCTCCCCTCTTAATCTCTCTTTATGTAAAAACACAGCTGTAATATTGTCTATCATGTACTAGGTAGAATTTTGCACAAATAATCCATTACTTTCAACTCCAAAATGTTTAACACAAAGTTTCCTTGATAAGCTTACAGGTCAAGACCATAAATGAACCATCACATTTCCATATGAAGATACCCATTATATTTTTTGGACTACAACAGCAGAGAGAAGCAAACAGTTAATTTTTACCCAATTACACGCATCTTGTGTTTTGCATAGTGGAAAAAGGTGGCCAACATCACAGTAAGTTGAGCCCATGCTAGTAAGGTGTCTTTCAGATAAGTGTAGTTGAGTAATGAATAAACAGTGATGCCTTTCCTTCCTAGGATGGTTGCTACCATGGGCAAGGCATTTTTGGTGGCAGCAGTCCAAAAACTTACAGGCTAAAAGATAGAATTCATACACTCTGAAACCTTAAATTGGTTCTGTAAACAAAATGAATGGTTGATACTATGAACACAGGTAAGGAAAGGCGGAGTTGCACATTAGTACACAAATCTGGGAGGAAGAAATTTACTATGTTTTAATTATCCGGATTTAACAAGTCCAAGACTAGAAGGGAGAAAATTTCCTTCTGAATTTGCAGAATTATTTTTAAGAAGCTGGAAAAAGTTCAATTTCTGATGAAACAAAAACTTGTGAAAAGGAACCTAAAAAGAGTAAGATGTCAAGGGAAAAAGAAAAATAAAACAGTGGAACTGACTAGTAATCTGGAATCTCCATCATCCTTCAGCCCACTGTTAAAATATTAGAAGCTGTGAACATAAAAGAAGCCAAGAATGTCTGTATCTACATTGGTACAAACCAAAAGTCCATTCTCACCAGTAATCAGTAGTGGCCATAAGCAGAAGTCTGGGGAAGCATACAAGAAGATTAATACTCCCTCGAAGCCTCTAATCTTTTTCAGATTGCTTGAACGAGATCTGTTTGGTAAATTTCTCCTCCATGAACTTTCCCAGCCTCACCCTCAGCCATGCGAATTTCCAGCATACACAACATCCTGCAGCAGGAACTGCCACAGGTCAACTGCTCACTGTATGAACAACATCCTTTTGCTTGTTCCCATTTCTCACATTATGAGAAAAAGAGAACAACTGATCACTATCCATCCTTTCCCCGTTGCTCATTATTTTGTAAATCTCAACCACACAGTCTTTCACTTGCATCTTTTCCCAGCTAGAGCCCTAACACACTCTAGCTGTTCCTCAGACACTGCTGCATGTACTTTAGTTATCCCCATCAGCCATCTCTGAACACTTTTCCAGTTCTACTACATTCCCTTTAGGGTAGGGCACCACTACCACCACGAAATACAGATATATCATGGCTTTATACAGCAGTACAATGCTGTTCCGTTTCATTCTCTGTTTTGTTCCTTTACGTTCACATTTCTTTTTTCAACCTCTGCTGAGGCTCTGAACTAATGTTTCCATGCCTGCATTTATCACAAGCCGTGGATTGCATTCCTAAGGGGCAATGTCAGCTCAGAGACCACTGTTTCATCTGTGATTATTTTTCTTTTAAACTTTACCTTTGTATATACTTGTCCCACACGAACTCAAGTGGGGTAAACAGAAACCAGTGCATTCACTGACTGAAGGGATCATCTTTTTTTCCTCAGAGGTGCAGCTGAATGTATAAAGGTTACCAGCTGCATGCCCTTTTAAACATGTGATATTTGCTCGGAAAATCCACTGGTCTCCACTATGGGAAATACCCTTCAAAATTCTTCTCTCACATCAGACACTTTATAAGACTGTAAGTTTTATCTGCTTGCTTCTGAATAAATAAATTCTCTCAAAACACAATTTATCTATTCTAGTGCCTGGAACCTATAGTAAGGAAGATTGCCTAACGATGAATCAAGTTTGTCATAGACCAACTTATTTCATCCACACATCAAAAACTACATGAAGGAAAGTATGTGCAGTCTTCAAAGATAAATACTTGAGTTCTTTTCCGTAGCCCTGTGGGATTTTATCAAGGTTTTTCAAAATAGTTATATTTCTCCATTAAGAATAACCAATTACTAAGCATTCACTGCAAGACGTTGGCTGAGTAACGCTCACGTCCAACTAGATCTAATATATCTGGCATTTTGTCCTCTGGGGTAGACATAAAAGGATCAGTAGTTTCATTCTTTCACGTACAGCAAAAATTATGGGGATCCTACAGCCAAATGTAGTAAAACTGCTTCAACACTGAAGCTGAATTTGGCATCTATGCTCGGCACACATGTAGTCCAATTGTTGTCCAAGCAGCGTTTCAGGATCCAAGAGGCCTCTGGAGTGGTATATGAGACATCGCTGCGATTCAGCTGGGACTTCTCACACATCTGCCTTTCTGGTAGAAGGATTTGGAATCATCCCCCGGGCAACAGTAGGGCTGGTGGGACAACAACCTCAGACCACTCTTGCAAGAAGCACTGGGGACTGGAATAGAGGACTACGCTCTTTACACCTCTTCTTGTGGATGCTTGTTAGAAAGTGTTGCTGCTTGAGCACTTTGAAATACTTTTCCCTGTGGTAGAGGATCTAGGTGTGGAACAAGAAAGCCCATATATACAGAGAGTAACAATATGGAAATGGTATGTAAGATGATGGATCAGAATATATGTACTACCATGTTTCGCAGGGTATGGTTTTAGCATTCTGCAAAGCAAGGAAGTGCAACAGAATAGCTCACTGTTTTCATGGCCTGGATTTTTAAATGATTACTGATGTTGCCTTTCCAGACACACACAAAAAAAAAACAAAAACAAAAACCAAAACACAAACAAGAAAGGGAATGTTGAGAAGCATAAAGGGTGGAGACTATGGAGGATATGAGGGATGAAGGTATTCCTGTGCTTTTTACAACTAAATAAAAGTAGTGTCTCAGTTCTTTACCATGGAGTGTGAGCTGCAAGTCTCAATCTGAAGAAAGGACCAGAAAACTTAACTCTACCATTCTCCCAGACTATGCAGGAAGAGGAGCTAAGTATACCTTTAAAGACTACCTAGCTGTTTTCAATCACCCAGAAGGTTATACAACAGTCAGAGAGACTTCGACACTGTAAAATATCAGCTTGAAGCTGCCGAAGTGCCCCAAAGAGCCCTGTGATCCTGCGCTTTGCGCCCTTTGATGAATGTTGAAGGGCACTGGAGGTTTCAGGCACAGTCTTCAAAAGTCCCTGAGAGCCTGAGCTTGGCTCCACAGAATATATATCTCTCCTATCTCTGCAATTCTAAAAAGACAAGCAATCAAGGAAGAATTAATTTGTATCTGTCATACCTGAGATTCCAGTGTGGAAGACAAGAAGAAAACGCTTGTTTGGCTATATGATCTCTAAATGTCATCTAAGTCACTGACATCACTGAAGAAGCACAGTGCCTAATCTGCAGTCAGCATAAGCTCATTATCATGACTATTGTTATGACTATTCTGGAAAAATGCAATAAAAATTGCCTGGAAGAGATTAATACAAGTTTTTTATGATTAGGAGAGAATGAGTACATTTCTAACATGAAAGAAATTGAAACATACGACATGTTCACTTGCATATAGATTGGCCATTACGTTTGGATGACCCCAAAAATATTGCTATGAAATAAGAAACAAAGCTTGCTTTTGAAATTATTATGGAGACAAGCATGGACATACTTCAGTTTAGCAGTATGTATGTAGATACATACATGTTGTGTACACACAGAAGTACACAATACGTACTGGCCACATAAATATATGCTAAGCAGACAATCTTTTCTCCGCCCACAGCACAGTTAATAGTCTTACCTGCACGCTGAGAGGCAACAGTATGTAAGATCTACTTTGTCGTCTAGTTTCAGCCTTATAAGAAAACAGTTGTGCTTCAACAGTTCCAGCATATGCCATGCTGGACATTGGGAAAGGAAAGATTATGCCTTGTACAGCATTATCTCTATACCAAAACCAGAACCCGATGTAAATGTCATCTGGCTATGTTTCATGTTAATATACATAACATAAAACCACTTTAAAATTTAGTCTTATTTTTAAATAATTTGCTGTTTTCCATTTTCTTGTACATAATACTTTGCTACTTGTCTGTAAGACTACAGTAGAACTATGTAATTTACGAAGAAGCAATTCCGATTCCAACATGGTGTGTTACTTAGTGTATGATAGAGTGAAGTGTCAAAAAAAAAAAAAAAATCATACTTCTGTGAATTTTGTAGGATTATTACAATTCAAAAAGTATTTAACTATGAAGTCCAATAATGAAGGGAAAAATGTGTATTTGATGTTATACTCCAGCATCTTAACTAAAACACTGGAGTCCAGGGTTAAAACAAAAAATAGCCATACGTCTTACAAATATATACTCCTGCTATAAAACACATCTGTATTCAGTACAGAGTCAGTAGCCTAAGCTATTTTCCAGTCAGACAAATTCAGACCTTTTCTTAGTCTACAACATACTAAAAATATTTAATATGAAGCGATGTTCACAAAGCTCACAAAAGTGGAAGTCTCATTCTATTTTTGATTGCCAGCGTTTAATAATTCAGGCTGAAATTCAAGTTGCTAAAGGAACTTTTACCACACTTGGCAAGAGGGATGAAATGCCACTGTTCAGCTGAAGAAATCAAAAATACAATGATTTAGTTTGAACTTACCAAAGCTTAGGTATTTTCTTTGTAATTTTTTCAACATAGCTAAGTGAAGAATTTCCACTTCGGCAAATATCAACGTTTCCTCACAAAAAAAAAAAGCCTGATTTTGTTGCAGCACATATTCCTCCTTTAAAAGTACATCCAAATCAATAACAGTTCACTAGGAATTTTTCATAGAAAGTTATGAAATCACGGAAAGAGAAAGGATGTTGGAGAAGGAACAGCAACAACGCAGCATTAGCAAGCATCCTCTGAAGTGTTAGTGACACTTCAAAGCAGTGCTAAATTGGCTGTTTTCATACAAGCGTGGAGTTTGTGTAAGAGATGACAGCAAGGGCTGCTACAAAGGTCTTAGGGTCATTTGCCGGGGATAACCTCTGGAGCACATTCAGGGCTTTTTGCCACATTTAAGTGATGCAGCCTTGCAAAGCCCTGCTAATATAACCATGTTTGTGTTTATACACCACCACGGCAACACTTGATCTCTCTGTATAATAGAGAGCCCCCTCTCCATAATGTATGTCTGAGTACGCTCCTGTGTGCATCATTAGCATCGCTTTCAGTTCATGCTGTCCCCCACCTAAAACCTGGGGCATTAAAAACTAAATAAAACCCCAGTTTGGCCCCATTGCAAAACCACTGCACCGGGCACCCCGGCAGGGAGACGCGCAACCCCCGCCTGCCGCCCCCATTGCCCAGCACTGGGGGAGATGGACCAGATCAGCCTGGTCTGCCTGGGCGTCCCGTGCCAGCCCCTGGAAGCTGGGCTCTGCTCTGCTGTTGACACAAGCTGTGTTTCCAGCAGTGCAATAGGGATATTTCATTCCCTGACCCTCCGCTGACGCCCAACACAAATATTGGGAGCGCGACAGCCTGCCATGACAGTAGTTGAACAGCTCTCTGGGTTTCTGCTCTCCTCGGACAGAGGGAGAAGCAGTATTCTCCTTTATTATTATACCACGTTTCCTTGTGTATGTCAACTGTTCCTTAGTTACAGAGAACTGTACTCTTTCCAGACAAGTGTAATGAATCTTCAGAAAAGGAGTAAATTTTATTTATTTTTTTTAAGCATTTTAAAGAAACTCCCAGAAGGAATTAACGTTTTTATTTACAGCCTTGTCTGCTCAGATGTGAACACATTTCTATGTAGCCACCTCATGGTAGCATATCCTAGCCATCTTGTAATGAAATTATTGTGAACATATCAGCAAGACATAATTCCACATATTTAAGTCATTACAGCAAACTTTGGCATGGATCAAAGTACATTAGTTATTTTAATTACAGCTGAGTCAATCTCCATTAGGTATGATTAACATTTGGCCTTTCTTTTCTCTGTCTTGAAGCTAAAGGACCCTCCTTTAAAGTTCAAGATTGAACTCATGTTTTTGAGGTTTACATAATTGTTACAACTCTGGCTCAACCTTCACACAATCATTATCTCTTGTTTAGGTAAAATAAAAACAAATCTAGAACAAGACGGAAATTAGTTTGACCAATATTTGTTTCTTAGACCAAGTTAATACCTAATTACTAACACACAGAGGATAACAGATTAAGGAACATGGTTAAAAGTTCTCATTTGCAGTATTCTGAAGATGACATTTTTAGACATGCAAAGATCTCTACAGAGACTTTTGCAGACAATACTGACAAGAATTACAGACGTGTTCCAAGATGTTATAGAGGTGATGCACCTCAACCGGCAATCCTCTACAAAAGACTGCAAGCTCTACGGGACCTTTAAGAAAGCACAGATGGAGGTTGAAAAAAAGAACTGACAATATCAGTCTCATTTAGTCACTTCAATCCTCCAAAATATTTTTTATGAGTGTTTTGGTGATCACATTTACTTGCCAGGATGCTGTCAAACAACTTTAAGCTTTCTTTCACTGCTGCTGATAGTAAGACAGTGATGTGAAATCATATACAAAAAGGGAGCACATCACTTTGGGGACAAACAGGCTTACAGGGTGCCTGACAAGAGGATGCCTAACCCCAGCAGGGCTGCTGGGCAAGGCATCCCACCCACTGCCAGTGCTCAGGCACCTCCTCTGGGACACCGGGGCACTCACCTCTCTGGTAGCAACGTGTTTGTGTTGAATGACAACTCAGCCTCACCTTCCTCCCTCATTTAAGGGGATTCAGATCCCATTGCCCAGTGCACCACCACCAGAGGCTGCTGGCTGAGCCTGCCCAGACCTTGGGGTCTGCTCAGCTCCAACAGGCGTTACACAACGGTCAGATGAACTGCACGGTCCTTGATCACAGCTCTCCTCACTTTCCCATGCCATAACCACTAACCCAAGTACCGCATCTTGTCATTGTCTTTGAACCTACCAGCTCATGCCCTTGGGGAGCACAGGCTAAGGGACATCAATCTGTATTTGTCAATGTCTACGGCAGTGATACCAGACAACTCAGCCTTGCCAAGGCAAATTGGGGAATGTTGCTGGAGATAGCTCACATATTTTGAATTTGAGATGCTTGAGGTTAGCTGGCAGGTGGTCAGAGATTTTGAGGAGCCAGTGTTTTTATTTGGACATCTAAAATGGAGCTTAGGCAGCACTAAGCATCTAATTGCTCCTGCAATTCCACCTTCTCACACCAAACTGCTTCAGAAATGCCTTGACCCAAGAGTGCTCTTTCACACAGTTCCTTTCACAGCTACACTTATCTATGGGTATAGTTCTAATGCACAAACTCTTCTGTGAATCAGTGAGTCCTGTGGTAGCTTAGAAATTTCTAGAGCTGACATCTGGACAAAGGGAGGGGGGTAAGAAGGAAGTTATTCGGTATTTTGAAAAATATTCAGTAATCTTTATCTACCACCTGCCTCTCAATCACTCCCGCTGCCCTAAATTTTTTCCTAAAGACTTACAAAAGCCAGTCAGGGAACAGACAGTTCCACATGATTAGCATAATCATTCAAAAGAGCCCCAAAGTAAATAATGAGTGACAAGCCACAAAGCTGAATTCTGAATTCTGAAAATAATCAGCAGCTTTCAGGGACATTTACCGATGCTATCACTGCTTCTCTTCCAAAGAAAAACATGTTTAGGACAACACATGTGTAGGTCCTCACAAGCACCTAGCATAAATATGCGTAAGACTCCAGTAATCAGGAAAGGTCCTCTGAAGCATTTAGATTCTGGATNACATGTTTAGGACAACACATGTGTAGGTCCTCACAAGCACCTAGAATAAATACGCGTAAGACTCCAGTAATTAGGAAAGGTCCTCTGAAGCATTTAGATTCTGGATTATTGAAAGTTTAAAAAACATTATTCTTCCTTTAATAACCTCTGTACCTCTTGAATGGATTTTTACAGATACCATGAATGTTCTTACTGTAGTATCACAGTCAGTATAGTAACTGATGTGTGACCATAACTGTAGGATTGAGTGCATCCCAAAGGGACCCCGAGCCTGACAGCCTACGGAAGCACAGAAGAAGAGACTTAGCAAAGCTCTGGCTACCAGACACATAGGGTATATGAGGTAACCTGACATGGTGCTGGTAAAAGTTACTAATGTTAACAGTTTAAAAAGCATCAGTACAGAAGCAGGCTGTGAAAAGATTCAAGGAATCCACCAGCAGGTAAGGACTCTAAGTCAGTTTATGATAGGTGAATTAAGTACTAGAAACAAGTTCTGAATAAAACCACAGTATTTAAAGAAAAAATAAGGAAGGTAAAAACAGATCTGTGCCATACAGAAGAAATGATATGGTAAATAAAAAGGACCCTTTTTATACCTGGAAATTACAGGCTACTGAATGCAGGAGAAGGGAAACATTCTGGAATTTGAAATATGCTTAAAAGGCCTAAAAACCAGAACAGGTGTTGTCTGCCATCCAAAATTACTTTGAAAAGATGACAGACAATTAAGGGAAACTTTGAGTCATCATCCAGTGTTGCTTGCTTAACCATACAAAAAGACTGAGCCATAACACTACCTTATTTTCTACAAGTAGAATGCTTTTTCTGTTACTGAAATCTGTGATTTTCTGAAAGAGAAAACCTCCACAGTCTGCAAAATCTGAATACTGTAAATGAAACATAAGGCACTGGGTTAGGAAACCAGCCAGCCCATCTACACTGAAGCACCTGAATATATTAATTTGAGATTTAACAGACACGGCTCCTCCAAAAAAGAATTGCAAGTTAAATGTGAAGGGTGAACGCTTGAGCTGGTGTGAATCAACATTGCTCCACTGAAGTCAACTGAACTACGCTGTTCAAAGAGGCTGAGGATCAATGCTCTGTTTAACATAAACAAGTATTAGGCAAACACTCCCAATTTTCTGCTGAAATTTTACATGCCAGTCAGATTGCATTTCTCACCTCCGATTCAAGAGTATAAATGAAATGGCTCTGTACTACTTTCTGTTGGTTACATGAACGCAACATTTGGCAGAAGGAAGCCTTCTGCAAACATCCAACGTGGGCTTAAAAATATTGTTGCTTTTCTACTGACAAAACTGATTTATCTTTAGCTACCAGATGGACTCAGGAAAGATGGATGAATTCTGTAATGGAGATGGAATGCCCTATTTTATGTCTGTCTCATTGCCACTCTGTACACTCCTTTGCTCTGAATTCAATTGGATTAGAAAAACAAGGGGGAAACTTTCACAAAAAAAAATACTTTTAAGAGTTTGTTTGGTTTTATTTGCAGAGAAGTGTTTCAGTCAGCCTGTCTTTAAACTCCAGGGCATTCAGATAAGCAAGACACTAACTAGGAAAATAGTTTTAAAAGCAAATACCAGATTTGTAACTTCAACAACCTCCTTCCTTTCAGAGTCCTAACAGCCTTGCATTCAGCCCTAGAGGAGGTTCACATTGCCACTGGTTAGAATAGCAAAGCACCTGAACAGCTTGGGAAGCAGGAATGGTCCCCATTATCCATCACCAAACATCACCCAAGGGTCAGGTTTTGAATTGCACAGGTCCAGTCTTGGCAAAATAACTAATGTGTCCAGGAGCACTAATGATCTAGCTTCTACCAGCAAATCTACTAATTAAAAAAATATGAAACCTACAACTATCTTATTTTACTGCCATGCAATAACTACTTAAGGCATTAAACAAAATGTACAAAGTCCTGCAAACACAAGCAGCAGGAGAGCAGTGCAGAAAGCCGGACTCTGAATCTCTGATCCACAAAATGACCACAGCAGACAGGTGGGGACCCCGGAACAAGCGAGTCCCTCAACAGGGCAGGAGAGGAGAACGGATAACTCAACTGTATGCTGCTGGTGAAGCTGACAGTTACTCTCAATTAACCCTTTCTTTCCAAGAGCTTAGGCATGGCACCTCTGAAAATCTGCCCTTTGCGACTAGCTGAATGCAAGGACAAAAACACAGTGGGTACACATTTTTAAAGTAGTATTGTTCCTAGATATTTAGCGAACCTCTTTCTTTTTCATTAGATGTGCCTTTATCCTTGGCTGCCTGCGTGTGTTTACAAGCTTCCCTTTCACATTTCCTGTAATGTTCATCACAGTAAAGTAACTACAAGGTTCTTTCTTACTCACTGCCTCCCTTGTGAGCCAAAACAGTTTTAACCATTTTTTAACTGGAGACAACCTTAGACTTGGTATTGCTGAGACTCACCTAGGTACGGCACATACATCTGAGCAGGTCACTAACTTCTGACACGGTGTTTGTCCTTCTGCTTCCTATCCCACTCTCTGTCCCTCCTACTTGAAAGGAAGCAGCTTGGAGCTTTGAATACGCCTTTGTGTGTGTAGGCTCCCCGCCTAAGGAAGCAGCATCAGTTTCAGCTGAGGTTTCAAGGCACTATACTGTGAATAACTCTTGAAAATGCACTGTGGTGTTCTACCATTAGGAGTGATTTTGTCCTCAGACACACAAAAAAAAGCAACCAAACCCTGTGGCAGAATATAACAAGGTAGGCTTTGGCTTTTAGTTTCTATCCTGGGATGGGCGTCGCTGCACAGTCAACATTCAAACCTAGGAGACTCACAATGAATACAGAAACACAGCACTGAATTGCCTTCAGAAAAATTAGCGCAGAGCTGGTTTGATTTTGCTCTGCTTTTCCATAGAGGAGGCAAAAAAAAGAGGGGGCGTGGGTGTGAAGGGGGGTGACCTTTGCAAAGTTTTCAAGAACACTATCATGGAATTAGCTGAGGTATTGTTTGCAAAAGGGCTGAAGTAACTGTCCAGGTTATAGGATGCTATATCATCTGTCTGTCAGGTTCAGACTAGAACTGATTTCAGTCAGTTTGGTGTCTACCCTCCAGAACCACTCTTACATATCTCTTATAGCACCAACTACCTCATAGGATTTTCCTCTGCTTAAAATCCATGAAATACTTTTTCAGACACTACTGTTATTTCCTGTACTACTGAAACACATAAGTATCTTAAAGCACTTAGAAGTAGATTAATTGGTCAGGCCTGCTTAATTTATGAATAATAATCATGGGTTGGGTCTCTGGACGAGAGACTGATTTTCATTTTTGTCATCTGTTGGACATCATTTGTTTGAGTTGGCTAAAATGTGCTCGAAGTGTGACTCATACCCTGAGAGCCAGAGTCTCCATAGAGTTAAGTATCCTCATTCTCTCTCCATTTCTGAAGATGAATTATTGCCTTGTGACTGTGTTTCTCGCTGTCTTGTTCTATTTTTTTTTTATTGGTAGTAGTATCTCAGGTAAGGTACATGGATTGTAAGGAAAGATATAGACATCAGTAGCAAAGTCCCCGCTCACATCAAGACAGGCCAGGCCTAAAAGAGTTTTTAATTTAAACAGGCAAAGGAAGGCCATACAAAGAGAGACACAAAAAGGTTGCTGGCAATATGGTTATAAACCATTAAAGCCATTGTTACAGGAATGATGGATTCATCTTCATCGGCACACATGAGCTCTTGCTGTAGCTTCCTCTTCATAAAAAAAGTTAAAAATAAAGATAATTTTAAAAAAAATCCTCTATCCTGTATTGCCATCAAATATTGCCATATTGCCATCACACCTTCTTAGGTACTTCTTGAACTACAGTGCAGCACTAGGTGATCACCGCAAAAAGAAATTCACTTGCTGTGGTTTTACGGGAAGTGAACGGGGAGATGACTTCCTAAGATAAAACGATGTGTCATCATGAAATAACGTCCCAAGAAGCGGGGAAACAATTAGATCTGGTTTAGTACTTCTTTGTACTGCTTGGTTGTGTTCTCTAGGACCTGACACGGGGCACACTGACTGCAGTTCTCCCAGCAGTTTGGCATTCCTAATGCTGAGCACAATTAGAGAAATGCATTGGCATGGTGCTGCTGTAGACAGTAAATAACTGATTTCAAAAATTGCATAGCTTGAACTTAAGACATCAGGAACATAATTAGAATTATGGAGTCTATCGGTACTTTCTCCAACACAAAATACAGACAGTATTACCTTTAAGGTAAAATTTTTACAGGAAGAATAATACTTACTTTGGAGGACAGGTTGTGGTTGGGGTTTTTTGATTTGTTTGGGTTTTTAAAGTGTATTAACTTGGAGCAGATAGATAACATCCAAAAAACATTCCTGGTTCACACACTTCCTGTAAACTTGAGCAAACACGGCAATTTTCAGACCAGGCCAATTTTTTGACTCAATTATATTTGGCTTAGAGTTTATAATGAATCCTGGCAACACTTTAACTAAAGAGAGACTATCTCCCATGTATAAGTAAGAGTGTTTTAAATGTGAGTCATCTGAAAATCACCATCCTTGAAATGGGTTGACGTTTCAAAATGAACTTAATGACATTTTAAGGAACCCAATCTGTATTTTAGAATATCTTGGTCTTACTTTAAAAATTCAGCTGTTACTGAAGTCTCACATAAAATGCAACTTTATTGTACAGCACTGTACTGAAAATTTATGCTTGTTTTTAAGTAACACTGCACCTAAAATCTTTTCTCAAAATTTCTTTTTTTGCATATGTACACCATTGGTATGCGTGGTATGTGTGCACACAAACAATTTTATTGTGCTTCCAGAAAAAGAACCTAAAAAGAGAGTGTGAACGCTAAAGTAAATGATTGTTCTGGTATTATTTTAGATTTTCTCAAGAGCTTTGTCTCCCTTTTTTTTTTTAATTCTGTTTCAAATTTTCCAGCTTAAAGTAGAATACAAGCCTACCATAAAATACTCCATGCATCTGTATTCAGATGAAGTTTTACCACTTCAGTTTTCATATTTGACAACTTCTAACTGTAAGTACTATCTGAGTTCACCAAGAGACAGATTCTTAATTTTCTCTTTGGACAGATCTCCATTTAACCAGTACTGAGAGGGGCTGAAAATGTTTTCCATGAAATTCCTGTCTTCTGGTCTCCTTGCTCCCTGTGAAAGTCCAAAACAATGGAGTGAAACATGCAGACGTGCCAAAAGAATGGTATTAATACACAGCAAACTTAAAGGTATCTCTGTCGCAAATGGAATAATGTGACACACTGTGTTCTGCAGAAGCACTTGTATTTATCTTGAAAAAATCTATCCAAACTAAGTTCCTTTACAATACTGATAACTTAAGAGCAAGAGGAGCTGCATAGAAGAGATGATACAAGATAATTCCAGGAGATTTGGAAGAATGAGAGAAATTAAGGCTACGCAGACTTCTCCTCTTTAGATATGGGGGGAAACTTGAAATTTGCCTTTTTCACAAGTGCAAAGGGCTCAGGATGAAGCTAAGCCAGTGTGGCTGATGCAAGAGAGGCGAAGTATTCAGAAAAAGAGTATATGAGAGAGATCCTCAAAATATGCCTTGGGCACCAACTTGCATCTAATGCAAAAACTAGTGAACCTCATGATATTCAGTGTCCCATGGATATTAGTCTTGCAGGCTACGGCTTCCCAAACCTCACTTTACCACAAGTTTGGAAGGACTAGAGATGCCGCTGCAAGGGCACTGTCAGCAGACGCCTCCCACAGCAGAGGGAAACTTCAGGAAAGGTTTTCATCATGATGAAACAAGTGACTGTGTCCCCTTCTGCCACATACTAAGTGACAGATGGATCTTCACATGCAATGTGTACAGTTGGTGACTATCTATAATGGTGATAATTTAGGAAGAAAGTGTTCCCTTAATATGGGCAAAATGCATACCATTACGTACATTTTTCAAAAGTCACATTGCTGCTAATACCCAATTTAGTTTCCTTGAGCAGGCTCGTATTGATCTTTAGGACAAATAAAGTACCTACTCACAACACTTAATGGATAGGATGCGTGTGCATGTGGAAAAATGCTTTTCAAAAACTACCATGTATTTTAGAAAGCAAAAAGTGGCAGTATGCGTTCCAAATCATCATAAAAGTTACAAGAATTTGTAACATTCAGAATGAAAAAGCCATATGCATACATACACACTAAATACACAAGTAACATGGGCGGAAAAAAACCATACATTTTCCTAATCCTTACATAGTTTATTACTTCCATCAGAGCATCCACAAAAGATTTTATCTAGCACCATAATGAGTTTTATTGCTGAATCTCAATTATCATTATCCCTCATGTATCTAGTTATATCATTTAAGTGAGAGCTAAGTACCTAGAAGCAACTAGACAAAGACACAGCCTAAATCCATTTTGCAGCTTCCAAATCTAATACCCTGCTTTGAAGATATGTCTTAATGAAAAGCAATGTGTTTTGCTGGGTAGAGGAGGAAGTCAGTAAAATTTTGAACTTTATTACTTTGTAAGGTTGTGAGGGACTTTTAGATCATGTTAGTAATGTAAAGTGGTCTAATGTTTAGCTATACAAATAATCACTGAAGCACTTTTCAAGCAGTTGGACACGCACAGGCGGCTTTTAGTGGAAATGTGAATTGTGGGTATTGAATCAAAAACGTGTGTTTTCCCATGGTAAATCCTGAACCTGGCTCTTCTCTGGATTTCCCTGCATCTATCATAATGGTATCTAGTTTCCAGAATTATCTTATTTATTTCTGTTATTAATTTCTTTGTCGAGATATACAACAGCATGAGGAAGTACTCACCTAGCCATCTGAGTATTTTCACAACGGTAACATTAAGGCAAGTTTTTATGCAAATGATTAAAATGCCTTTCTGATTTTAAGTCACATTCCAGTACCTGACTCCTTCCCACATGGCCAAGAAAAGAAATCCCCAAAGAGTGCACGTCCTGGAATTGACTGCCAAACCTCGCCCAAGTTCTTCTTTCATAATCAGGACATTGTCTCCAACCATACACCGGTCATTTCTGTTTTGCAGATTTGGAAAAGGTTAAACCACCAAATAAAGAAGCTGAGGTTAAAACTGGGTTTATCTAAACAGTTGTATTTTTGTGCTGAAATGAAACTAAAGGCTCGCAGAAGAAAACTTCAAGTTTAGGACACAATAGATCATCTTAATAGCGGATAAAGCATATTTGTACTGCCTACATAGTATTTCTCCTGTATATAAACTCTTAATCCATCCGGAGAAGCAAAGAAAGCAGCAAAACCTCAAACCAGCTTTTGTGCATAATGAACCTTCATATATCTCTTGTTGATTTAAGCACACAGTAGCATAAATTACCCCCTATGGCTTGCAAAGTGCGTATGATGCTGATAAGCACCAGTAGTAGTAGTGAAAAAATGGAGTCCATTTTAGAGACTATTCTTTCCAACCATTATTTTTCTGCAATAGTCAAGCACATGGCTGTATGTAGTAAGAAGTGGCTTCCCTGGTGCCCACTAATGATGATGTTTTCGGCTCAAGGTTTAGGCTAATCATTAGGGGCAATCAATTGTAGGGAAAATGTTGCACATTTGGTAATGTTAACGACTGTTTGCAAAGTTCCCAAAGAAAACAAACAATTTCAAACCGTGGAGCACACCACTTGGTTTCAGGTCCAGATCGTTGCTGTTTCTGAGTATCAGTGGAGGCCAATTACAGTTTGGCTGACCTACTACAGGAAAACGTCTAGCCAAAACTGATCCCATCCTTGCAAAATGGAGATTTTGCTTTTAGGAATATATCATATTCTAAGTTCTCTTGGTTATGTATCCGAATGCAGAGATAGCTTGCTTATGAACAGTCAAGCCAAGTATTTTCCAGGCAGTACAATAAAAGATCTTATTGCATAAGATCTTCCAATGCCCTCAATAAAAGGAAATGGAACCTTGACCCCTAGCTTTTATCTGAATATATGAGGAGAGATTGCCATCAACCTCCTATCCGTGATCTGCCCAAACTTGCTGCCCAGGTCAGGTGTCATATAACTGCAGAGATGTTTAGGAAACACAGGAGTGAAGAAATGGATGAAAACATTCACCGAGATATTAACGGTAGCAAGATATTTCTGAAAAAACAAGTACTTTAGATAGCTGCAAGTGACCATGGCTTACACTGTCATATAGCAATGAGAATTACCTGTCCACTGTTCAATATCACTTATTCTAAATTTCCTATCCATCTAATTAAACTTTATTTCAGTAGTCAAGCAAAACTAAACACCACTGCCCTCCCCCCTCCCCACCCCCCAAAAAAAAACAGAAAGAAAAAGTGAAAGGGATGCAGTTTTAGGAATGATAAAACATCATTTTAAAGTCTCGGTGATGCTTCCAGCTATTTACTGTCTGGCTCATTTTATTAATGTGAGGTTTCCACCAGGATTTACTTGTTTTCAGAAGATTATTACTGCATTAATGTCAGGATCTGGCAAGTGAAAAAAACACAAAAGCCAAAGACAGTAATAAATCAGTCAGTCTTTGGCTTGTCCTATATCCCAATCAGTCTTTTATGATATTAGATATATTTTAAATGTGGATTTCAATACTTTGCCTTGACCTTGTAACTGTTCTACAGTTAATGCTTTAAAACATTGACTGCCATTATCAGGTTACAGTTCCTTTGCTGATGCAACAGTCTTCCCAAAACTACTTCCAGTAATAACATTTCTATTTGGCTTACCCTGATCTAGCCCTTTAGCATAATTATTTCTTATCATCGAGTCAATCTAACACTCAAAATTAGCAGCTGATTTGCACAGTTTACAGACAAATGAGATGAACTGAAATCCTGACTTTGGTAGAGTATATTCTTCCCACTGCGGAGGTGGAGGCCGGGGGTGGCCAGGGGATAGCACAAAGGAATGCAAAGCTGTCCATGTTGGCCAATAATTTTGAAGAAAACTCTTGAAACTGCCAAAACTACAAGCTTTCACTGTTTTCACCCACCTTTAAACATAGGTTAGAATAAAGACTGTGCACAAAAATCACGTTTTTACATTTTAAACAGTCTCTTCTGACCTTTTAACAGATTCCTAGGTATATTTTCAGTGCCCGTCCATTTGAATAGCAAGTGAATATTCTGTCACTCTGAATACCTTACTTGCTCCACAAACAGCTCATTGTCTTCCTCAAATACTCATCAGAGATCTATCTATCGAGAAAAGCTGGGAATAAAAAAATCCCTAAAATCAAAATAGTTATAGCACCTAAAACTTCTGTATGGGCACGGTTAACTAATTTGAAAATGTCTTGTTGCAATTTAGCAGAAAACAGTTCCCAATCCGTTCAGAGCAATCCAAAATAAACCTCTCAGATATGAAATCAGAGTGTTCACATGGGGATTTACAGATTTAAATCACAAAACAAGAACTTTGTTTTGGAGTTGCTTTGGAGCCAAGCTATAGTTTGGGGGTTGAAGTAGGGATTCAAGTCAGTGACTTCATAGCTGAGAGTCTAAGGGGTTGGACTCATCTCTGGTGAGTTTTTTGTAAAACTAAATATCATAAACTAAGCTAATGTATTATTAAAGGCAATCAGGAGAAAGGTCTTCTTAATGTAAGTGAAACCATCTTATTAATACAAATTCCAGTGCTGCGCATGCTAGCTTGCTCAGTACCTCAAACTTTTATGAAGATCTTACAAAGCCTCCTGAAGCCGAGCTGAATTTACCCCAGCTGGAATGCAATTGCCTCCAGGCCAGAATACAACAGTTATCTTGCGAATCAAAGCAACACTACACAGTGGTTTATGTCAGAGTTAGAGAATGCCAGATCAACTGAACCTCGCTGAGGAAACTCTACAGCCAATAAAGTAAATACAAACATATCTAGAGTGCTCTACAAATGATAAGTTTAAGAACATATAAATATTCCACTAATTGAGAAGTTGCCAGTAGGTAACATTCAAAAACAAATGCTATTTATCAACAGATTGCTCAGACCTCTTGTTCTTGAGTCCTCGTGATTTCCTCTTTGTAGTTCTTCACAAGATCTTAGTTGTAATTATCAAACTTGAAATCTGGCCAGTAAATTAAATTAGGGAAAAAGGGGCTAATGGCCGTACTTACAAGAGAAATGCCCACAGATTTTCAATAATGTTCAGGAACCTGGTGTAACTTTTTTATTCTGAATTTGCCTCCTTACTAAGGTGCTATCCGAGTACCGTGGAAGACAGCTGACAGACCCAAATTTTGCCTTTAAAATTAACTGGCGTCTAAGTTTCTCACCACTCTCCTATTTCCAGCCCCCACACAAAAAAACCCTCATATTTCAAAATGATTCTGAGATAACATTGTAAGATGTGCAGTAGCTGAAGCACAGTATCTCTGACCTATCCACTGCTCAGCTTTTCTGCCCCTTTGATCTCCGGGTCCAGATGACTGCTTCCAAGCAAAGACCGCTGTGAAAACAACTGCGCTCCTTTGGAAAGCAACAGACATGCAAGATCTGTATCTCTTCTACATGGTAACTAAGTTTTCCTTTTAAAATTAATTTAAACATTTATTGGTCTAAGCTGCCAGTTTAATTAAACATTTTTTGTTACAATTCCAAGAGTTGAAATTCTGGGGCTCCAGAATGCCTATGCCAAAATCCATTCAGCCAAAGCACATTTTTTTGTTCATTGCCAGCTGAGTATATAGAATTTGGCTCTGAAAAATAGGCCAGGACCTGTAACACTGCACCACATGCATATGAAATGCCTGAAGGTGCCAGCAATATGTACTGCACACAGCTTGACTGTACAAAATGCATATGTTCAAATCATCGGGTCAAGACTTGGAGTAAACTCCCCAAAATCAAAGCAGAAAGCGTTTCCTTTCTGTTGTGGTTACTGTATCTGTTTCTACCCTGGCAGCATTAGGGTGCACTGAGCACTCCCACAATTGCAATCGAGGTCGATGCCTGTTTGTACGCATGTAAATAAGTGCTCATTCTTAACCAGTCCCCACACACGGTTAAATCAGACACATTTCATCAGTCTGCTGTTCATGCTAGCCTGCACCACGCACCTCAAGAGTTTTCAAACTGGCTGTCAAAGAGAAACAGAAAGGAATCGTGGCCACAGCAACCCTGTTGCTACAGAGCTAGGCTATCACCAAAAATAAAAACAAATTAAAGGAAATTTATTAAATCATTAGGATCTCTCTCCATGTCAATGTTCACAAGTGATAAATGCAGATGCATGCAAGCAATGTAGTCTATTAAAACACCTGGTTAAGCAAGGTAAAAACAGTGAGGTAAATTGTATTTTCTTCCCAGAATCATAGAATGGTGTGGGTTGGAAGGGACCTTAAACATCATCTAGTTCCAACCTCCCTGCCACGGGCACGGACATCTTTCACTAGATCAACTCTGCCAATATTCAGATTCTGAAAAAAAGCTGGGTGAGACAAATGAGACCCTTCTGTGTATTTCTGGGAGTTCATCCTCTCAGTGTATTGTGGTGAAAAAAGGAACAGATAAATAATATGAAAAAAAATTATAACCTTGGGAAGGGTTTTAAAAAAAAGGGATCACCCACCGCCCCCAGCTCATCAATGACTGCCAAATAGATTTAGACATGGTTCAAATACCAGGGTGGAGAGCTGTCCACCAAGAGCACAGGGCACCATAGTCTCAGTAATCATTTTAAGTATCATCTCTTTTCTTCAAACAAGACTCATGGGATTAATTACACAGAAGAATAATAAAGACAACTCAATTTAAGGTTTATAAATAGTACTTTGCAGTGCTAACACACACATGCTTAACAATGGAAGGTAAATTAACCTGAATTATTGGATTATGGTCATTTCACTCACCAGACTGAGCTTTCCCTGGAGGTATATTTATGCTGTACACGCTGGCTAGCCTTAACCTACCACTCACTGGCTGGCCCAGAGGAGCCAGACTCAAGCTGCAGGAGACTAGCTACAGATGCCTATGCAAAAGTCACATTTTCAACTCCGTTCCCACATTAGGCGCTTCATCCCCTATCCCTCCAAGATCCTGTGGGGAGGACAGAGGATTCCCTTCTATTAAATCTCAATTTCCACAATTCTGTCCATGGTAAACTGTTCTGTAGAGAGGGATTAAGCCTCCCAACAGCCCTTCACCCTCTTAGAGTTCAGTAGCTGCGACTACAGTGCGAGGCAGGTGCCATCCTTGATGCTCTCCATGGATTTCCTTTGGAGAAAAACCAACAGCATGTGAGGATGAGAGAGGAGGAAAGAACTGTAATGGGCTCTAATAGAATTCCCAGGCTGGATGGCTCGGGGTGAGGCTGGAGGGCTACATCATGAAGCTCATTTTCCCACAGTGCAGAAACAACCAGTGTCCAGCTTGATGGACAACAGACTTCAGCTCTTCTAGATATTGATCCTCATCAAGCACACATGCTTACGCTGCTTTTCTCATAAATTACATCAGCTTTCATTTCACCTGTGAGACACAAAGTAAGCTTTCTTCCATCAAGAGCAGGGACAGGAACTAAAAATATATAGAAGAAATGTATACCACAGTCTACACATAATATAAGGTCAACATTGATCCATCCATGCAGAGCTCTGCTAGAGTAGTAGTGCTGCCTAAAATATTTCTGCCTGTGATGTTCTTTAATAAATCTTTCATACGGAGATGAAAACTTTTCATGGAAAGTGTCTGCCTTCTTCAGGACATTTTTCATTGGAAAGCCAAAATCCCACTGTTTTTACCGTGAATGTCAAATCCTCACTTTTTGGCCAAAAACATTAAAGCCTTACTAAAAATTTTGGTAATAGAAACCTGAGAAGTTTTGAATGTATTTCTTTTTGTCAAAAAATGACAAGTTTTCTACAAAGACTATTCTGATCAGGGTGATATTAGGAACACTCCATAAAAGAGACGTCTGCATACATGTAAATAATTATTTAGCAGACATTGAAGCAATCAATAGATTTGTTCACCAGTTTTGCCAGTTCAATGAAATTTGTTGTGCCCTGTAACTGGTTTCCTAAGAGCAGACCTTTATATGCCACATTCAACAGATGTGGAAGTATTTGATGGACACCAGGCCCAACAATTTTTTAAATAAGCAACTAGAGAATCATCTAGATGCTCTACTTCACTCATTTTATCAAGAATGATCACTGCTGCAGAGCAAAGGGTACTGTTTGCGCACCAGGCCCTCATTTTTACTACTTAGTCCCTAATCCCAAAGCACTTTCCTGAGCTGCAACACCTGGCACATTGTCTGAGAAAAAACATATATCATGGAATAAAAGTCTGGAACATCAAACTGCCCCATTTAACAGACAGATTTTTCCACAGAGACAATACATAAAAACAATCTAGACCTATATGAGAGAGATCCATGTTAATTAACAGCTCTTAACAAGAACATCATTTTTCACATCCAGATTTGCAAAATGGCAATTATCTTTTCTTGTGGCTTAGACTCTGAGTAGGTGCAGCCTTAGCCTATGGGGAAAAAAAAAAAAAAAAAAATCACTCTTCCATAGCGCGTGAGTCTGCAAGCTCTCCAGCGAACTGATTTTTTTTTCTTCATTGTTTGTTATTTTTTTATGAGAAGAACAACAGGAAATAACCACATAATTTTAGTGAGAACGCCTGTTTACAGCCAGTGGACTTTATGCTCACCTGCTCTGGTGATTCTTTGGCTCCCTGACGTCAGGATGAAAAGAAATCACACAGATGAAACCCAGACAGTGGTTAGCGGTGTGAGGCAGTCTCTAAACTTAGGCATATAAATTAGCAGGTCTGAATGTGGCTGTATGAAATGAAATTTCCCAATATCATTTATCTAGTAGACAAGAATTGCAAGCTCACAGATGAAGAAGCTGGATACACAGCACAAATGCCTTTCCCTTGAACACAGTATGGGCCAAGAATGAGGGAAACTTCTAGCCCTGTACCCAGAATTCATTCCTTACCCACTATCAACGCACCAGAAACAAAATGATCGTGGTTCCAGGTTATTTAGGGTAGCAGAACACATTTTGGTTAATGAGGATAAATTTGGCTCATATTAAACAGTCAAGCAAGTGCCAACTAGCTGTAAAATGTGTACTATGAATTTCGCTAAAGATTGCTAACTTCCACTTAAATATTTTTATTTTATTTCACTATAAAAAAATTAATCACTGAAATAATTCCAGAAGAAAAAACCCAAAAAACTACTCAGCTCAGCAGTGAGATAAGAACTCACTTGAAAAATAAGTTATCTCAATGTAACAGACAAAAGAGAGTCACCATCAGTCAATATACAAAACAAGTGGACAGTAAAATGAGATAATTAGTGGCGGAATTCAAAAAGCTCAAAAACATAACTACTCAGGGGGAGGGAACAGATCCAGTGGTATCTTATAAAGTTGTGCAGCATCCTTCCTCTCTTCAAGAATTAATTTAATAGCTAAGGTTAATACCATTTCTCAGGGGTTTTGGTATGAAATCCACTCAGTTTGAAGGTTATTAAATTCCTAATGACATAGGTAAATTATCCCTAAGGGTTTTATTTAAGAAATGCTGATAACTAGGGCCCAGAATATTCAAGTGCAGAAATTGAATGAAGAGGCGAACAAGCCACTGAGCAAAGGTTATCTGGCAAACCAGTTTTTAATATCCTGACTGAAAACCACCGTGATTCAAACAACAGAAACAATGAAGACAGAAGCAGAGACAGCCTGAACATTGCATTAGGGAGTCTCTCAAAGTTCCTTCTGCGATAAGCCAACAACATTCCCTGTCACACTGCTGTTAGCAGTGCCTCTAATGCACATGGAAAGGTGAATTTCTGGTGTATGAACAGCGATAACGGCGTATTCTTCCTCTGCATTATCTGACACTGTACAAAAATAAGGGCAGTATGGAGAGTAAAGGAGAAAACAGAGAAGTGAATTGCCCCGAGCACCAAACTCCCTGCATACAGCTCTACGTGAACATGTGCACATGAAACGGCTCTAACCATGATATCTAACTCTGAGGCATGAAAGAAATACTTAAAATCATGACTTGGCACTCAAATCCCATGTTTTCAAAGCCTTAGATGCCTTCTAAAAAAATCACCTGCTTCACTGAACTATGTCATTAAAGAAGATACACATAACAGGGACTTTATTCAGGACTAAGCACAACTGTGAGGTCCTTGCTTCTGATTTTAGAAAGGCTTTATCATGCTGCCTGCTACTGACTCACGGAAAAAACAAATGTGGCATTAATGTTAGCAGCAGACTGGCTAAGCCTACTCCTTTCTCCAGGAACTGCAAGTTTCTGTCCCCTTCTATGAGTCTAGAGAGAAATTATAGCAGCCTCTGTGCTTTCTTGATCTAGACCCAAGCCAGAGTATACAGAATTTCTTATGAAATGAAATGACAAAGAAATATCATCAGCGTTGAACCATTTCACAGACAAACAAAGTGAAGAACCTAGGAGATGGTACTGTATGACACAGGGTCAGAGCCTCTACAAGTATAAATCAACAAAACTGTTTGGACCGTAATGCCTTACCAAAAATTCCCCCGTTCTGTTATCATACAGTGCATTTTTTTCAGGCATTTCTATTTCAACTCGATATTTATCATGTGCCTAATTTTGTACTAACCGAAGGCTATGGCAATGCTTTCACTGAACTTGAAAAAAACATTTCGAGCCTCTGAAGACTTCTTAGGAATCTTTTAAACCTTTTTCTGATTGTTCTTTGAGGTCAGGAAAAACAGCTAATAAAACAGATTTATAGGTTTTAAAAAAAAAAAAAATATCCCTGAAGTTCCAGAAGAGAGCTTTGAAATGTCAGGACTATTTCTTCTATGGAAACCAACTCATGAGTCTTTTAAAGCAGTCTTCCCTACTTTCATACTTCAGGACTATGAGAGTGATTAAATTCAAGGAGATACCAACAAGCTAACCTTCATCCCCATCAAGTTACAACTTATCATCGTGAAAGAGCACATGAAATTACAGATAACTTTGACACATATGGACAGGGGAGAGGCTATTTATTAACTCCCCACTAGCAGGGATGTAGTAAAGAATGCATATAAATGAAAACATTTCCGAGGTTTCCTGACCAATTACCTACAAATATAAGAGTGCTTGGGTAAACTCCGAAGGTCATGTTTATTGCTAGTGAATGTTGGCAGATATATATCACTATGTTTATCTGTGAGACAAATTGTTACTATGCTACAGTTTTTTGACAACATGGCTGCACTTGCTTGTTAGGAGTCGTCCACAACAAATATCTGGCTCATAGAGGCCAGCTCTGGTGTTTATATTACTTTATTTGTATCAACCCAAATGTCAAAATAAGTATAACTTACTGAAACTAGACTCAGTCCCAAATTATACACCACAGAAGACACAGACACCAAATACCTATAATGAAATACTTTTACGGTGCTTTTATAGCCTGAGGAAATCCGTACAATCAAAAACAAACAAAGAGAAAAAAACCCAAGGTCTGCACATAAAAAAATCTCTCCAAACCAGGTATTTTGCTTGCAGTAATTAGTAAACCAGAAAAGGAAGAAAGCTCTGTGACCCCAACTGCCTTTCGCCATGGACCACTGTCATGTGTTTTCACCATGTCCGTGGAAGGTTTCTGTAACCTGATGATCTGCCCCACGGCACACAAAAGGCTGCGGAGCTGGGTGAGACGAATTACCTGAAATGATTCTGCAATTATTACTGCAGCAATAATTACTGCAGCACCAGAGGAATCAAAGGCCGAGGCAAAACTGCAGCAGCTGCGCCCTCCTAAAGGTAAGTGGTTTCTAGCAGGGAGTATAACAGGTCCTAAGACCATTTTCTTATCACCTTGCTACTCTTTCTCCACCACAGCCCTACAGGTTCTCCCTCTCCCCAGGCAGCAGCACAGACATCTTCTCAGATCACGTACTGCATGGACAGTGGACCACAAAGCAACAGATGTGACCTGTTCTCCCCTGCTGAAAAGCGCTGCTGCTCCTTCTGGACAGTAGTGCTTCAAAAAAACACCCAGCCCTCATAACCCAAAGCCCTCTGCCCGAAGTTACTTGCCCAACCCGCGTCACAAGAAATACTTTTGTGATGAATGTTGCTGTGAAGGAGGCTCTGAGGGAATTTGTTGTTTTATTCAGCACTTCCTTTAAGTTTACCTTGCAAACAGAGGCAAATTGTTTCTTTTTTTCTAAGTAGAGAAGCTGTTAATATTAAAAACAAATCTTCATGTCCTACTGAGACTAGTTTTTATTTTCTCTTTTTTTTTTTTTTCAAACAGGAGCATCTTGTGAACCAAGACAAACATGTGAAGCTTGGTTTGTGACCAGCAAAAACACATATTCTAAATATCAGTGGACTGCAAGAAACCCTAACTTTTGCTACTGGTCTCAAAGTGTTTGCACAGGACTTCAGCTTGATTCTACTATATTTTTTACCTAGAACAAGAGACTAAAACTGACCAACACAAACCTCCCAATTAGAAGATCCGCTGTAAAAAATGCAAAGCCACACAACCCAAGGAACAAAAACAGCCCCTGCAAGAGAAATTCTGTGCGCTTTCTGTATTCTTTTCTCTTACATGTGGCTGCACATTTGGGATTTTAAGTGGAAGAACTTTTCAGAGTGGGATGACTTTGGGGAAAATCCATATATCTTGAAGAATTTGGAAAGAAAAAGAATGTGGATTATTCTCAGAAATTAGTTTATTAGGAAAAAAAACCAACACACAAATACATGATAAGTGAAGTTGTTCTGTAAGAAAAACCTTAAATCTATGCAATCTTTCTTTTAGGCAAAGATTGATAGTTTGTTCAGCAAAGCATCTGCACACAATGGAACACTGTATAAGTGGCTTCACTTCAGAAGGACCATCTGAAATGAGACTCCTTGATTCCCCACCCATGCTAAATTAGCTCATCTGCAGTCCTGCCGCACAGTCAGGACAAGCACAATCTTTGTCAGAGGGCAAGCAGCCTCCTCCAAGCACGCAGCAAAGTTCTTCCTCACATGGATCTTAACTATTGGGGAGCTTTTCATGTTTCCCTAAAGTAAGAGAACATCTAGTTTCTTCAAACTTTATTTACACAGACACCGTATGTAATAATATCATAGAATGGTTTAGGTTGGAAGCAACCTTAGAGATCATATAGTTCCAACCTCCCTGCCATGGGCAGGGACACCTCCCACTAGACCAGGTTGCTCAAAGCCCCATTCTCTATTTTTACAAGGGCTATAGAAACTGAAGTTACAGGCAAATGTCTACATATCTATCTATGTGATGACCACTTCTGAGTATATTAAGGCACTACTGATGTACCGCAACCATGCAGGTGTGCCAATAAAGATGTCTTGTGCCTTTCCTACTGAGGGTCTTGATGCGAACAACCTAAAAGCCCCAACACACATCAACTATAAATATCCAGTTGGGATCATCCAGGCAACAAAAAGCATCCCTTCAAAGTGATGAATTTTATCATCTCATCAATTTCTAGTCAGTAAACTATCTGTGGCAGAAAATACATTGGCCTATGAGACCAAACAGCACCTTACACAGTTTGTAATAACCCTATTATAAATAATAATGAACTATAATAGCTTAGAGTTTTTTCCAATCTAAAATATATATGACAAACCCAAACAAAAACATAGGGCTAAGTGCAAGTATAATTGCCATAGTGGTGGTGATGGGTGCACTACACTCTCTAGAATGGTCTAATATATATACAAGGTCTTCTGGATAAGAGCATGTGAAACAGCCACAGCAAAACAAAACACTATTAAGGCCTGCTTAAGATGAGGAGCTGGAGATCATATCATAATGAGAACAGTTCTAGAAGCACAAAGTAATTGAGTGTATTGAGTACGCAGGGGATTCACAGCTAAAACAATAGATTGAGAGATCCTCTGCTCTCCCAGCTCGCAGTGTGTGGTTTTTCCCCTGGCTCCTGTGGCGAATGGCAAGCCCCCTCTGCCTTGGAGAGTGTCTGTACTGCACAGGACAGCATATCATAAGGACAGGTGAGCTAAATTTCAGAGAGGAGCAGTAAAAGTTGCAGCAGCAGCGTAGCAGAGTGACCCACAGTGCGTTTTGCCTCGAGCGAGAGTGGCTTCAGAAGCCAAGCGAACATTTAACTGCTTAACACACCTTTACACTTCAGTGCAGCTCGCCCAGTACTGATTCAGTGCTGTGACAGCATAATACTACAGCTTGCAAGACTTAAAATCATAAAAGACTATAGCCAAGATCCGAGAAAACTGAATGAGGGGTGCATTTTCTGCTTGCCAGTATCTGCATGCAACCAAAATGTTCTTCAGATGCCTATCTCTGCATCTGAAAAAAAGAAAAAAGTTAATAAATTCTGTTTTCCACTTGAAAGCAAATGCTTCCATTATGGACTAGACTTCTCCTTACTGAAGGCTTCTGTTTATCACTTTCTCTCTGATTATACTGAAGCAGACTGCTAGCTGTAAACAGAAAGCAAAAAAATCTAAACTAAATGCAAAGACAGTCGCATAACTTTCTCATGGCTAATGTGAAGAATAACATCTAGCACATCTATTCCAAACCAAAGCACTTTTCAAGAAGATTTTGTTCTGTGTTGTAAACTTACATAATGGGAGGTGTTAAGTGGCATATGATCAACTTTATATTTACATAACTCTGTCATCACAGCCCCTCATGTTTGTGAACTGGACTTGCTCTAATAACAATAATGGACCAACTCTGTCAGAATATGCCGGATTTTATACAACTGCCTACAAACTGAGGATTCTCCAATTTCATCATAAAAAACCAATCTAAACATTATTAATTCATATTTAAATTATATTGTTATGTTTACATATACTATGATTTATAAATCTACATTTAAATTTAAATCCTCAAATCCAAAATTTTTTTTTCATTTTTAATTTTTTCTGAAAACATTTCTTCAAAGGTTCCACTAGCCTACTTTATGCTTTGAATTTTGTAAGGAAAGATACTGTGCTCAAGAATATGCTACTAGTAATTATTTAAGTATAAGAACAGCACCAACCTTCTGGGGGGAGAAAAGAAAAAAAACCTTAAACTCCATCCCAAAAATGCTCATTATCATTGCTCTTTCCTATTTCTTCACTTTTAAAGGTGTTTCATACTGTAACCTCTTTAGCCTAATTTCTCTGTTGAAAGATATACACTTAACTCAGCAAGGTCACCCCACAAGAGAACCAATACTTGCATACCACGTACGGTTTCAAAGCCAGGCTGTACTTAAACCTATTGGATCACAGTGTCATTATCCTAAAAGTCAAAGTAGTGCACAGATCCATCCAGGATAAGAGTCCGCTTTCCCCAGCTTGGAGTTCCCCTCCCTGCGTGCCAGAATGCAGTGATCCCAAAGGAGTACTGCAGTTTATTTCCTGTCCTTTGTCCTCATGGAGAGAAGGATGAAAAAGGGACCGTCCTGAAACCCTGCAACTACACACCGCTGGCAATAGTGCCATGGGAGGAAAAGACACGACACTGCCACCTTGCAGAAGTAATTTCCATACGAAGCTTCTGATCTCAAAAAGCTACTGCTGCAGGAAAAAGCAGTATCAAAGAAAAAAACCACAAAAATAAACCAAACCGACCCAACTTAATAGCAGATGATTTAAAAAAAAAAAAAAAAAAAAGTTTCTTTCCAAAAGTTGATTTTCCCCACTCATCCCAACACTTCAGTATGCATTAGGACTAGTCAACTGAAGCCAAAAGGGACAGTATGCCCCATTCAAACAAAACTGGTTTAGTGTTAGCAGTATCCAACATAAACTTTGTGACTTTGCACAACATTCTTCTACGAAATAAACTTGAGCCATTTGCCAGCAATAACCTATATATTGACACGGTATTAACAGAAACTTGGAGGCTTCAGCTGGGAGACAAACTGTCAACCAACCACTAATAGGTTTTTATGATGTGACTCATAGTTTAGTAATTTCCCAGAATTTAATCACAGGGCACCCAGAAAGATCAATTAAAGAACAGGCTCAGAATTTGTTAGAGCCCTGTGTGAGACAGGGGAAGGCAATGACCTCAGCAGCTTTGCCACAAAATTTTATGAATGAACAAAGAAAGGATTTAAAAGGTAAGTTAAACTAATCTTGTGTTTCCTTGCAGACCCACTCATTGTTTTTCCAAAGGAGTGACTTTTTTAAATGAAGTAAAAATTGAAGGACTGTGTGTTGTAGCTACTGTTTATTTTACAATTTCATTTACACGTGACCATTATGTGTGTGACTTGAATTGCTCCATTATTTTTGGCTGTATATTCTGTTCTATCTTTCTCAATAAAAAGGGGAAAAAAAACCCCAGAGTAGGAGTAAATTCCTTTGGATTCTCATAAAAGCATCACATCACATTATCAGAATGAATAGTACAGAATTCCTCCCCCCCTGGCCCCCCGNCCCCCCCTGGCCCCCCCCCCCATCATTACTAAAATGCTCCTATGCTCCTAACAGTTCTTAATACAAAGAAAGATACGATGTTATTTTGGCCACAAAATCCTATGACTTCCCTTGTCTCTTCATTCATTTTCAAGCTTTTTTTTTCCCCCCAACTTAACACAATGAAATCTGGAAGTGTTATCTCCCTTCCTGCTTTCCACCATAGATTATTTTTTTCAAAAACTGAATGAAAATCACAATGAAATGTGGAAAACATTTTTTCTTAGTTCTGTAAAGGTTTTACACAAACTTGCCTAATCTGATCAGTTTTACTCATTAATGTTGTTCTTCTGTGCAAATTTATAGAATATAATCCAGACAAATACTGCACAACTGTGATCAAAACCTCATTCCCTGCCTTTCTGGGTTTTGTTTTGCAAAAAGCTCTTCTTCACTGAGAGCTCTCAGAAAAGGAGATTCAACTGATTTTCCCCACCAAGTTAAATGAAAAAATATTAGACTGAAATGGTCTGAAGAAGTGAGAATTTCTGGAGATCTACTAAGCCCTATTATGATTATCTCAAATATTAGTTAAACATGAAAACCACTAAATATATCACTTTGGTTTTCCTTACAATAACAATCGGCAGCAGACTGACTCATGCATGTTGCATGCTAAAACAAGGGGAAAAAAAGAATAAAAGAAGGAGCTTTGTGGGCACACATACTCTCTAAGAAAGCACAGGAACATTCAAGTTGGTGTTTTGCACCTAAATGAAAACGTTCCTTAATTTCTTCAAACCAAAATTTATTGGTTGAATAGGCATGTATTCAGGCTTACTGTCTTTGTACTGACTTTTCACAGAACCATAGAATGGTTTGCGTCGGAAGGGACCTTAGAGATCATCCAGTTCCAACCCCCCTGCCATGGGCAGGGACACCTCCCACCAAACCAGGTTGCCCAAAGCCCCATCCAGCCTGGCCTTGAACTCCTCCAGGGATGGGGCCTCCACAACTTCTCTGGGCAACCTGTTCCAGTGTCTCACCACCCTCAAAGTGAAAAATTTCTTCCTAATATCTATTCTAAATCCACGCTCTTCCAGTTTGAAGCCATTACCCCTTGTCCTATCACTACATGCCCTTGTAAAAAGTCCCTCTCCAGGGATGATTTCCTCCACTTCATGAGGAAAGATGGAAAGCTAGGGTATGGGAGAGTGGATTAGGAAGAGATCACATATCTGTGTAGCTGCTGCTACTATTTTACATGATTCACAAGCCCATTACATGACACTGTCATATAACTCAACAAGAGAAAAGCTTCAGCATCTTGAAATCCTCATGCTTCCTCAGATAAGTGCAGTGACTACTCAGATGACAGGAGAGCATCAGGTACTGGAGCAGCTCCATTTTGCAGGAATAATCAAATATTTAAGGAGAGGGATATGGAGGAGAAGAGGAAGGATAGCAAAAAGGCGCTGTTAGCTGAGTGCGCTTTGAGATACAGGAGAACCAGATTCAGGTCTCTGCTCTGAATTAGAACAGGATGTTAACAAATCTGCTTGCGGGGGGTGATGCGTTTTAAAGTTCCCCGCTTCATCCGGAGGCAGAACAGAAACATTTGAGTAATGAGAAACTGCACACCTAGCTCTGCATCTGCACCAACAGCTTCATTTTCAAGAGTTCACAGCTCCCCCTAAATCACATTAAGACCAGAGTTTAAATGTTAATTATGGAGCATGTGCATATTAATTTTCTGCTTCCTTCTCTCCGTAAGTAATGGGAATGCTTTTAAATGCCTTTTGTTTGGTTTCATATGGGCTTACTTGGTTTCTTAATATATTACAGGGCACTTCCTGCGCTGCTTACAGAAGCAAATTTCCCACTGCTAGTGGGAGTTTTCCCTGAATAAGGTCAGCAGATTTGGTCCCAAGGGAGTGAACTGATCTTTGGGCTTAGCTACCCTGAAGATCTAGCAGAAAGCAAAACAGATATTATTCTTGTTTAAAATTTGCTACTATACCGTATCCTTCTCAGCCACATCATCCAACACAAACAACTAGGAAACGTTTTGCTGCAATAATCCTTTCAATTAAGGCTCCCATTACAGTGAAACAGCTGCTCACTACAATACATCTTTGTCATGGAACTATTTATTTCCCAGAAAACATTTCTTTAGTTGTTAAGACAGATGCAATAAACCAGATCCACGGAAGTAGCAGAAATCAAAGCAGCGAGCAAAATCTGACCAGCTGAATAGCCTTACACTGAAAAAGGGGTGCTTTCTATGAGGGCACAATTTATTCTTCTGTGATGAGAAAAAAGCCCAATTTAAAGCACATCTGGTGTCTCACTCTCAACATAATGTCAATGAGCTACAACTGAAATAGTAGCCTAAGCCCTCACACATACATCACTAAAAAGAAAAACGAAAACACTCCGAAAACTTCTGTCCTCCTGCAAATCAGTGGTGTTCACATGGGCCCTTAAAAGCCTTTTGGAATGCCTGCATGATAAATATTTGATGGACATCCTCTTGCTTAATGACAGAATCAGGTGCTGCTGTTGGCATGTAAAGATAAATGAATCAGCACCTTGCTACTGCCTCCCGTTCCGCACATACATGCTCACACCCTCCCAGCCCCTAGCAGCCTGCTGAATGATATTTATTTATTTTACTAACAAGCCCAACTCACATTAACTGTCACTGGAATATAAACAGTAGGGACAAAAAGCATTATCATGAATAATTTAATCCAAGCTTTGCAACTGCTTGAAAATGAGCAGTTTTCTTGCTGTAAACTCAGTCCCTGTGATTTCAACTCCAGGCAGCTTGCCTACATTTCAGACAATGGTGATAGCAGAAGGAGGGGGCATTCCTCTTCCACCTACATGGTGGAAGTCATTTCCCAATGACTTGAAAACCTTCCTTGTCAACTGCACCTCTGACAGCGACCTGCAGTTAGTACTGCAGAAACCAAAGAAATTAAGAGAAGCACCTTCAGGTCAGAAGCTGGATAGATAATAAGGTGCCCTAGAGGAGCAGACACTAAGAACATAGACCAGCTCTGTATTCCTGTTTTCAAGCATGAAGTCCAAATCCAGCACTCACTCTTTGCCCATAAAGGCCAGACAGGTCCTCAGACTGAGCAGGGTACCAGATCTATACAACCTGCATAGATATTTGTCTAGATACAGTTGAAGATGCCAATGCCTATATCACTGCAGTACTAAATGGTTTCTCAGAACAATCAGAAGTACAACCAGCAAACAGTCAGGAATTTGCTGCCTTGTTCTCCTTTTACTCTCAAAAGCTTTGTAAAAAGCAGTTCTAAATAGTATCTATGTGTCATGCCCTCTTGGTATCTTGTTCATCCAGTTAGCACCATGGGATAATTTGAGGGTAGTTCTGTGCTCATGAAAGGAACAATGCAGTGGGAGCACATATCACTGCACTAGGTGATCAAGAAAAAAACATGTTAAAACACACAACTAACAAGGAGAAAGGAAGGCAGACCACTTCAGGAGAAGAAAAGAAAAAGACAAGGCCACCAATACTCTTACAGTGGAGGTTGTCTTTGAGGATCACTATGACATGAAAGTACAGTGTTGATCTACAAAAGAGTAACACCAACCTAGATCTCTACCTGAGGCTTTCCAAATTCCTGAGGATTCAGACTCTGGATACAAATCCATTATAGACACAGGATCACCCACAAGAAGTCAGGCTCAGCTCTGAAGTCTTATAAGAGAGGCCTTGACATCTACCAACTACTGTGCTCTAGAGCCAGTGTTATTCTTTTGTCATAATACTCTCCTGTCAAAAGACGTTCACACTCTTCCATGTGCAAGGAAGAAATACAGAATAAAAATTAAAAAAATCACCCATGCTCAGCACTCAATTTGAGGGATGCAGTAGGTCCCTCTCTTGCTGATCAGAACGTATTTGAAATAAAATGAGGTAGGATGAAAAGTGAAAACACAGAGGAAAAATAAATTATGTATGAATTTTAAAGAAATTATGTTTGCCTCAGTGGACAAATTTCTGGTATTACCAGAGAGTGATTCGTAGCAAAAAGCGGGTGCCAAGGCACTGCAACGAGAAGTGATGCTAATACCATCACCTGTCTTGCTGGCTAATACAGTCCAGGGCTCGCTTCTTATTGATTCTTCAGACATCATCTAGTTGATTGAAGTACTGTGTGGTAGATTCAGGACATGCCTCACTGTAGTGTGACTGCCTTCAAACAAGGCAACAGCAACAGCAGCGGAGTAAATGGGAACAGCGGCACTGCCTTTAAAAAAAAAAGTCGCACAGTCCTTTGATTGAAATTCCTCTCAACTACAGGTTGGTCATAATAATAAAAATGCATACCTAATAGTTTACTGACTTTTTCTCCTCTTCCTTTATGACAGCATAATGAAACACAGTTGTTTAACATACAATGGTATTAGAAATGATAATAGGGAGAATATATTCTTCCTACTCTTATTTTCCAAACCTAAACGTAATTCTCTAAGACAATCCCTCCTCTAGCATAAATGAACTTAGAGTTCTTCTGACTTTTGAACTCTTGAACACAGTACTGATGACCACAGTAATGTTCCAAAGTCTTCCAACATTGTCCATCACCTTAACCAAATCACCAGAAAGTTTCAAGCCTGCAACTTTTAATTGTGCCTAATGTAACATAACCCACTAACCCTTCCCAAACCACTCGAAATATGGACAGGAAACCTCTGTAAACCATCTGCTGTTACTGTTTATGCACAAGTGTGTTGGAGACATTGAGCAAATGATTTGGGTAACGTGGGTTTAGAGGCACCAGCTGGGTCACCAGGTCTGCTTCCCACCAACACAGGTGACCAAAGGATATATTCTGGTTCATAAAAGGATCATATTCCACTTTAAAATGAGATGGGTCTCACTGTTTTTATTAGAAGCTCACACCTAGGAAACTCCCAATCTATGGTCCACCATGTATACACAGTCTCTAGATGGTGTGCCAGCATCCTCATTTAGCCCAAAAAGCCTTTCTCCTTCTCGAATATCCCCTAATCCGAATTCAAAACAAAAATTTCTCCTTGCAGACTGAAAAAGTAGAAAAGTTATTTTAAGATAGATGAGATGTGCTATTTCTTTGTTACTCTTGTACATTAACAACTCTTGTACATTAACATCTTTCTTTGCTTCAGTCCCTACACAGTCCTTGGCATTTCATCTGAATTCACCTTATCAAAACATTATGTTTAGCACACCATAGTTTTAGAAAAGCCATTTTCATTTCATCTCTTTTTTTCCAGTTGCTTCAAGATATTTATTTATTCTTCTCCTCCAGATGTATTCCAAAATTTGGAAGATATGAGTTCACAGGAGTTCATATGCAAGATCATTTCACCCTTTTTTTCAGCATTCGAGCTAATATTTTCATTCTCCAATCTAGGGTATTACACTTACTTTCAGCAGGGAGATTATTCAGCCTTTTAAACTTAAGCATTTAAAATCCTTGTGTCTTACTTCTCCCTCACATACAGTAGTTTTCCTTTTTCCAACCTCCTTCCCAGCAGCCACTTTTGCCTTGTCTCTGTGTTTAACAGTACTGCCCTTATTCCAAACTGAAGCACGCTCCTGTTTAAAGTTTTGGCCATACCTAGGCACTATTTAAATCCTACTTCATCCCTATTGTATTACCAGCCACGCTTTTTATTATTTTTTATTCATATGGCTAAATAGAGTTTTATTCCTTGTTTCTGTTCCCGTTGCAGCGTTTAACTCGGCTTGACTTCTGGCAAATTCTATTTCATCCAAACACTTCTTGACCTCTAAGATGGTTTCCTTACCGATTATTCCCCTTTTACTCATTCCTTGCAAACTCTGTTTATTCTTAATGTTCTTTGTGGGAGTGGGTGGTCAGCAAGTTAGGTCTGGAGTTCACCCCTAAAAGCCACCAGTGCTTAAGATGGGAGTTCTAGAAAGGTTGCTATATTTTTAACGAGAAAATGTTACCACATTCAAATGCTTGAGCTCTTCAGTCACTATCTAGTTTCCCTAAACTTACTTTGCATTTAAGGTTAAGGAAAACTTAAAGACTGTTTTTTCTTAGCTTTGGACCATAAGAATAGTGATGACCAACTCTCTTTGCCGTCCTTAGTCCCTCCAAAACCAATTTTAAAATATCACTGGTTCTTTACAAGTCAATAATTCTTTGAGAAGTTGTTTGCATTAGGGAAAGATCTGGCTGTATGGTTATTAGGATCATTCATCCTCTCATTTATCGTATCCCATAACAATTCCATGTCGATTTTCTCCTTTAGTATTATCTGAATCCAGTCAGATCTTATCAACCTCTTACCTTCTTCCTGCAATGTAATTTTGACTTTTAAATGATTCTACTGTAGATGTAGATTCAACAATATCCCTCCCATCTCTCTACAGTCTGCTTACTGATTTACAGAGCTAAGAAGCTATACCACTGTAATCATTTTTATTTCCATTTTATCTCTGTCTAGTACAGCTTTTGACAGAGCTCAATCAAGACATCTCAGCCGAATTGGCACAATGAAGCTTTGCCACCCTAAAGGCTGGTTCATTCCTGCTATGGGGTGGATGGGGCATGAGAAAGGGGTATCACTGGGATGGAATCTCACACTTGCTGCTGTGTTGCGCAGGCTGAGCAGCAGCAGGGACGCGAGTGTTGCATCTCACACTACCACATCCCTAAGAAGCCAGCCCAGCTGAAGCACTGTCACAGTTACAGTGGGCAGCAGAAGGGGGCTCAAGGAAACTACTTCCTTTGTCAATATCTAAAACCCGAGCCCGCTTCCAAAATATTGCCTGAAAAAATAAGCTATAACATTTACATCCACCATTTACAATACAACTTCCATAACAAGTTTTTGCCACCGAGACTCCTCTGCATTCAGAGCTGTATTTCAAACGTGTGGATCCTAGCTGAGATGTACACAAATAGTCCACATAAAATTATGCCAACGAGCAAAAAAAGTACACATCCCTGCTAGTCAAAACCAATGCAGAAAGAACTGAAAGCCTTTTCAATCATTTACACGTGCAACACACTAAAAAAACCAACACAATTTAAACTCAGAGAAAGTCATACTTCAGAACAAAGAGGAGAGAACAAATTCTTGAAGTTTGGCATTCCTGGCATACTCAGCGCTATCCTCTTTCCATCAAAATCTGTGGGCTAAGTAGTATTAAGTTTGCAGGACTACATGACGCATATTCAATCATATTCTACAGCCTAAGATGCTGCTATTTTTATATGATTTTGTAAAATTCATTTTCATAATTTCATTATTTAGTTCAATTTAAAAACATGCCACAAGGTCATTCCAAGTTTAAAATCCTTTCACATTCACAGTAAGCCCACATCACATCCCGAATTTCAGAAAGTGTGCACGTTCAGGGCAGCACTCTTGCCAGCACTGAACTTTACAGCTGGGTCTAAAAGCACACTTTCTGCCCTTGTGTCTCTCTACATCAGGGCAGAAATTTCTCCTTAGGCTTTAGTAGTGTTTGTCGGGAGGACTGCTAGCCTATAGCAAACTGTCCTAATTTACTATATTGTTTCTAGATTCGATTCCCAAATATAACAGTAATAAAAGGAAGAAAATTGACTAGTTTTCAATGATTTTAACAAAGAAGGACACAAAGGACAGGCTAGAAAAGTAACCTTCACAAGCTGTACAAAGTAAAATTGATATTATAAGCATGTAGCTTAATGAATTAGGAAAAAAAAAAAAAGAATGATTTCAGACTTACTGACCGGAACAAAAATTTCTCAGAAGTCTTATCTGTGCTTCTGAATTACTGCTCCATGAAATAAATTTGCATTTACCTATATCTTGGGGTGAAAAGGGAGCTTTGTTTTGGATCTAGGTCTTTATTCACTGTTAGAGTTAAATTAAACGATGTTAATTAAACAATGACAGATTCAGTCTGAAGCTATCACCAGGGCAGGGGATAGGCTTGGGATCAACTTGAAATATTAAAATAACTAAAGAAATACTAAAGAAATCACTTCCAGATCAAACTAAACTGATTTTTTTTTCTAAAACGTATTCTATATCTATGGAAAAATATTGCTTTAAAATAAGTTAAATAATACAAAAACTAATGCAGCTGTAAGTGTGCTCAGTTTCACAATGAAAACAGTTTTATGAATTTAAACTTGTGACAGTGTTAACCCCCTCTAAAATGGCTTTTTTTCCATTTAATTTAGTATTTCCACCACCATCGCCCCAAGAAAATCACACCAGCCTAACTGCAAGCACGTTGTACCCAATGCTGTCAGCTGTCAGTGTAATGCTTCTTGTAAGTTCACTTTCACTTAGTTGGAGAGGTTTTTCATTCATTTCATAAGAACATTTTTTGATAATAAATAGTGAGAAAGCCCACAGGATCATTAACAGAAATGTTCACTGGCTTGTAAGACGCAAGAGGAATTTGCAAGGTGGTTAATGTAAAGGTATCACTTCATTTTCACTCATCCATTGCTAAAACTTCCATGAATAAGTACTTCAGGATTTGGCCCACTGATTATAAATAACATGCTCCATTGTTCACTCCCAAGAAAATACTTATAATTTAAGTGGAGAAACCTAGATGAGATGCAGTATTTTGAGCCAAAGGATGTTTATGTAGCAGCCTGGCAAGCCTCCATAGGAAGACACATGCCCAATCCAGCAGAAATCCCATTTTTAATTGCTGAAAAGCATTTTCTGAGTTATAAATAAATCTTCATACTAATGCTTTGGGCTTGTACAAAGAAACTCAGTAGTTCCAAAGACATCTTAAAAGAGTTCTCCCACGCCCTTTAATCAGCATCTCTGTTATTGCCCAGAGTACTTTCCACTGAGCACTTAAGGATAACAGGTAATAAATAATTTTCAAAAAAAGGAATAAATCATCTTTGTGGTTACACAGGTAAAACGTGGATGAAACCCTTCTCAAAAGCATATAAACATATTGTAAATCTAAAGAGAAAAAGGTCAAAGCTCAAGTTGCACCACCCAAAACCATGAAGATTTTTCACTGAAATATGTTTTATGTTTTAAACATGTTTTAAAACATGTCCCTTCCAAATGTAGCCAATTCATACATTTTAATTTATAGTGAGATTAGAACATAACTAGGTCTACGGCCTGTCAACATCCACTCTGGCAGACACGACAGAAAATTGTTTTGAAGGACAGAAGTGCAGCATACAACTCATCAATACTATTAAAAATCCAGTAAACAGGTTGCGTACATATTTGAAGAAAAAAAACAGTAGTGATCTGAGCATGACACAAATGCTGTGGAACAAGGGGTGGAATGTCCTGGTTTCAGGTAAAGCAGAAACAATTTTCTTTTCAGTAATTTTCAGCTAAGTCTCTACTAACTAACTGCACTTTCTGAAATTAAAAGCATATTCTGCAGACAGCGTCTGCTTCCAGAGTGATAACACTTGATGTGTTGATACTACGGAATGGTACGCAGAGAGGCTCTTGCACATACTTATTGCTATAACAACCAGGGTCAGCTAACTTTGTTATGTACCAAGTTAGAGGGTCGGAAGCAGAAGAGCATAGAGGGGTCACACCTGTGGGGAGGAGCGGACAGGACAGGTGACCCAAAACTGACCCACAGGGTATTCCATCCCATCTGCATCACGCTCAGTAAAAAAGCTGAGGGATCAAAGGGGTCAGCCTCTTTCTTCAACAGCCAGCATCCGAGGAGGATGTCTGTTCGTCTGCCTTTGATCCTGATCCGTGTGTTCTTGAATCCAGGTCCGGAATCCAGTTCCCGTCCATCACTGACTCCAGTCTGGGATTTTCCCAGTGCTTGCTAGTGATGTGATCGTCATCCTGGGAGCTCGATATGGGTTGTATATATTGTATATATTTCATTATTTTCTTATTAATATTATTATCTTTTCTTTTTATTATTCTATTATGAATATTTCATTAAAGCAGTTTAGTTTCTTTTCAACTCATAAGTGTCTCATTTTCTCTCCTCTCCTCTGAAGGGAGATGGTCTCCTTTCTCTGAAGGGGAGAGAGGTTAAAGAGAGCATCTGTCATTCATTTTAGCGGCCAGCCCAGCCCAAATCACAACACAGGTACAGCTTTTGCCCCTTGCAGCAGTGAACAGGATTTCAATTGTACACCTCAGATGCACAAAATAGGTACCTCTATTTTGGCTGCACTTTAAGATGGTGAAACTAGGTGGGCTGTTATCCCCTATTTGGAGCAATGCAACTACAATGCCCCCAAAATAATATACTAATAGTAGGTGATATAATTGTTCTGAGATGGAAGTAAGAAGTCATGAACTCCTACTGCTTGAACTAAAAACACCTCCTTAGACTGAAGCAGTATGAGACTTGTAAGGTTAAGGTGCACCTTTGATGGAATTTCTGTTTAAAGCAGGCAACAGAAACCATGCGAACAAGTCTTTCCAAAACCAAAGTCTGTACTTCCAACCTACAAACTCATTCTTTATGCATATAATTTATGAAAACCAGAATGCTTGAAAGCACCCAAATTAGCTACATGATTTGTGTTTTCCATCAAATCCTATTAATAACGCTGCTGTGAAAATTATTAGAACCGGCTTAAAAGAGAGCAAAACAGTTTAAGGCTTTTTCACATTTTTGATACAGAGGAAGACACATAAGATTGCAAACATCACCATTCCATAGTAACAGACATCAAAGACTACTCCAATATATCTGTTAGTGAATACATTAGGATGTTATATTCTTTAAATGTTTAATTCTTTGCGGATGGTCCTGTATTACAGCTTTAAGTATGACATTTGCCATCATAGGACATGGTTTTAACAGGACTTATGAGGGGCAGAAATTTTGTTAAACCTTTTTTTAAACATGTATCTTGAAATCAGTGATTTGGTTTGTTCAGGGTTTTTTAAAGTAATTTTCAAGTGATTTCTGCATATACACTTTGGGCAGCCGTACATTCGCAAGCAATGTTCAGAAAACCTTGAAAAGCTAAAACTGAAGCTCTTTAGAGCAGAACATCCAGTAATAGAAAAAGCACTTTTTTTTTTTTACTCCAAACCACTCAACCATGAAGTATTCAGTACAAGAATTTACAATTAAGAGTTTAACAATCTTTTTTCTGTTTCAGGAGTATCACATGACAATATTCACTTAAGCTTCTTATTTTGTTCACAAGTCTTAATACCATGCAACGTAGATGAGGTCTAAAATTATGCACCTAATTTAAGATTTTTGGACTCACTGGCAGCTTAAATGGTCAACTCTGAGCATCATCATGAGGAGCCTACTTCTATTTGGTAAATATATAGGTTCACCTAATTCATAACTTGAACATTTAAGTTAGATGTCTAAAGTCAGCTGTCTAAAGTTAGTGTGAAGCTCCAAAAAACCTAGTGCACTTGGGTGTAAAAAGATTGCTAATAAAACAGATGCATTATAGAACTGATGAGTATACATCGGAGCATTGTTCACATAGGGAAATCAAAATAATGTTTGGATAAAATTTTTTGCCATATTCATTTGGATCAATACCCCCCCCGAAACCTCTTCAGCTATATTTGGCGATTCAGATTTGTCACTGCAACCCTCCTGCATCTTGCAACTCTGTCCAGATTATTCCAAATCCCAAACTCTTTCTTATCTGCAAAACTAACTCCACTGTTCCATTTCTTTACCATGGTTTCAGCCATACTCAAAATAATGCTCAATTAATATAATTATTATTTGGATATTGGTCATCAATTTATCATTTATTTTTAAAACACCGTTTTTACTGATGAGTGCTGTGCCAAGTTCATTTTTTCAATACAGAAGAGAGACAAGTTTTGTCATGCTGAGCAGTATCTTCATTCAGAAGCAATCCCATTCTTTTTGCCATTCACATAAGCACAGTCAGCAAAATCTAGTCCATATGTGAAATTAAGTGACTCCCTCTGCCTCGTTTTTTTTAGTTTACATAGTGACTGGCTACAGAGTCTTATCAGAAATTATGAAATTAAATAAAGGAAAGTTAACCAAACTAACTAAACACAAACTCACATCTGTTACAGAAAAAAAGCCAAATAAAAAAGTTATTTAGTACTGCTAAATGAGCCACTGGCCCAAGACAGGGCAAATACATGTAGTCATGCTTTATTATTTCTATAACAACAGCATGTACAAGCCTTTATTAAGGAGAAGGACATAATTACAGTAGACATTAGACACAAAGAAAAAAGATCACTACTCCCAATCAAAGAAGTTAGAAACTAGGCTGTTGCTCAGTTTACTGCCTATTTGTCATCTCCAGAGAACTACGTAACCAATCAGTTGCTGATTTTAGAGGTATTTCATACAGAAAATCACTGCCGAAACCACACGGCTTTACAACACATGCAAAGAGGTATCTGCCTCAAAAGCAGTTCCCATCAGCAATCCTTGAAAAATTGGTGAAGTTTTANTACAGAAAATCACTGCCGAAACCACACGGCTTTACAACACATGCGAAGAGGTATCTGCCTCAAAAGCAGTTCCCATCAGCAACCCTTGAAAAATTGGTGAAGTTTTCAATTACTGCTGTAGACAAGAAATGTTATTTGCAATGAATTTTTTTTTCAACATTGTTTCATGCAGAGTAGAACATTTTGCTGTTTAATCAGCTTTGTAATCACTGATTTCAAGGATTATAAATTATAGACAGATCTGAACAAGACAGTTAACCAAACATATTTTTCAGTTGCACATAAATGCTCATGAATATATCTTCCCTTATTCAGCCAGCTTCATGGACAATTAAGTAATATTTCCACAAACAACACATTCAGCTAAATCTTAAATAACTCAGCATCTTAGCTCTAACTGAAGGAGATGTCTCCTATACTTTAGAAGAAGTTGATACCTGTCAGGTAGTATCTTAAAACAAATATACTGAACATATGCAGAGACAGAAGACTGTCTCTGTGTCTTTATCTCCATGATTAAGGATTAATACTATTTTATCTTAGTAATTATATTTTAAAAGAAGATTAAATATTTAAGGGGAAAAAAAAGAAAAAAATCATTTATTAGGGTTTAAACACCATCTGAAGTATTTCAGCAAGTATACTATCTTTTCCCCAGTGTTTCTAACCTTTTACATTTCTGTCAAAATTAAAATGAATCTAGACTGACATTGTCCATTCCAGACTAATTTCTAATTCTATAGCCTGGGAGACCCTTAAGCTTGATGGAGAGAAGTTGCCTAAGTTCAGTAACTAGAAAGTGCAAGGTGATAAACTGGGAAAATAGATGGAAGTGCAAGAGATAGGAATGTTGGTCAGATTGTGACTGGGGAGCTGAATGAGCCAGGAGGAGATGAGGAAGGAAAAGCTTAGTGGAAGGAGACCAGAAAACTCAAAAGAATAAAAAGATTTAATCAAAGGAAGCAAGATTTCAGGAAAAAGCTATGACTTGAATAAAACAGAAATAGAAGAGAAAACTCAAAAATATTACTTAAGTGACAGAAATTAAAGTTAAAAAAAAAAAGAAAAAACAAGTAAAATATCTAGTCACATAGTGGGTTTTGTTGTTTGGTTGTGTTTGGTTTGGTTTGGGTTTTTTTTTAATAAAGTTTGTTTTATTTAACTCTTTGATTTACTGGTGGTTTGGCTAGTTTTAGCTTACGTAGCTACAGATTTACCCTTCCTTTTCCATCCTCTGGACAAGAAAAAAAATCCCTCAATGCTTTCTAGAAAGATACACCTAGACACATAATTTAAAAATGTGACAGGAACAGTGGACCGACATGGTTACACTCAGAAATATTTAATTTATATAAGAAATTAATTCTCATGAACACATCACAATATGAAATTCAGAAGTGTAATGCAATATGACACAAAATATGGGGAATTTATCCAAAGTCCTAAGAAATCATTTTCCTCTGAAGAAAGACTGCTGCCATCAGTGACGCAAACTAAGTGATTCAGTGTCTATCAATCACACAGGAATTAGTGTTAATCAAACAGACTTTTTAGACTCTAAAAGGAGAGAATTAGGATGTCTCTGCACTGTCACTCTTGACATCTAGAAAATGTCTCTGTTTATCTTGTCAATCACTTCTCCTGGCACAGAAGGGGCAGCAAAAGTAAAACACACAAAAAAACCCCAGGGTAATTGCATATTATCTGGGAAGCTGCACCCAAATTCCCAATGAGTGATTCCCTCTCAACAGCCACCTTCAGCACTCTTAAGAGAAACTTTAACTCACAGCTGGGCATTTACTGATGTTCCATTCTCACACTGTCCTCGTAATTCTCCCCTGTAAAAATGACTGACAGCCTTACCTAGAGTGGGATTTCCTACCTTTTATGCTTACTTTATTTATTTTTCAGCTCTGTTTTTGCTGGCTCCACTGGATACTTACTCAGTCAACATAAACTAAGCCCACCCAATTGGTATGGATCCCCGCCAAAAGACAATGTGTTAGTTTCTTAGATTGGAAGAAACTGGGTGAAAAATGGTGTGGGGAAGTAGAAGAGCCTGGAGAGACATGATATAACTGTAGGAATTAAGGCGTGAAATATAACTGCTAATCAGACTTTTCCACTTCTGTACTGTAATAATTCATGAGAGATTTGAACTCTATAGCTAACAAACCAGATCTCAAAATCGCCCTCATTCTCACCTGATTCCTTCCCTTGCTTCCTAGCTCTGTCAAGATACTTCGACTGCAATTCACAAAGAATCCAAATTTGCTATAATTCAAATCTATCCCACTCTAAGCAATTTTTGGAAATCTGACTTTGATGTATTTATAACTCATATCCTATTTATGAGTAACGTTCAGCAATAATACTACCCTTGCAGAATCCTTTGCACTTCTTTTCCTTTAGCTTAGGTGTTAAGACTGTGTAGAAGCACCATGGGTATCTCTGTCAATTGATACTGCTATAATCACACCAAATAACCATAAAGTAAAACCAAAAAAAAAGAACGCAAAATTGATTAATTCAATGCAGATTCTATTTTAAATGAACCTAGCCTATGAAATGCACTGTGGCAGGATATCATTTTGGTAAACACTTCAAAGATTTAAAAAGAGGATCAGCATCTATCCTAGCTGAAATAAAAGCAAAAGAGTGAGTTGTCATAATTAGGACAGGTCAGGATACGCTTTCCAGAACACAAATGTAACTCTGCCTTGCTTCTGCCTGCTAGAACCTGGAGGAGAAAATTCTCTTCTTTATACAGCTTCCCGTATATACAGACTGGGTAAACATCTGCACCAACAGAAACCATATCCACAAACAGATGAAACAAGAGGGTTTTCTTTAGTTTTGTCTCCTTTCTTCCTCAAACTAATGGTTAATGGAAAACACCAGTAAAAACTGGTACAACAAAAGTTGTACTTCCACTTGTAAAAACTGATTGGTACTGTCGCTATGTGCCATGCAGTAATGAACAGCTCATCAGACAATTCTGAAACTCCTGCTTCCTTTCTTCATCTTCTCAGTAAAAAGAAAAAAGGATGACAGCTGGAAGGGTCACTTTAAACCAGAACTTGACACTCTCCATGAACCCTTCTCAGAGAATTCAAGAAAAGTTTCATAAATTTCTTTTCTCAGGGGAAGTGGACTAATAACCATAACTATAGGCAAGACACAGAAATGGATATTTAGAAGGCGACCTGTCTATAAACCACTTAAAATTACGTCATTCTACAGCTAACACACTGAAAACTACATGTTTGGTGTTAACCTGCTGGTCAATCACATCACAGTGAGTTCTTCATGTGAGAAAGGGTATCAGCATCTGTTAAGCAGTGTTTAGAAGCAGTTTAGAAGTCAGACATGGGATTGAAGAAGAACATGGAATATCTACAAGCTCTTCTAAGCAAACGTGAATTTGTGAATTGAGGATAAAATCCAAATTGCTAAGAAACTACCCTGGCAGAACATAGCCAAGATTAAGCTTTCCCAGGAAACCACAGAAGGTGCCAAAATCTTTGGGTAAGAATTTCATAGAGGCCCTGTAAACTCAGATGTCACTATACTCAGTATCTAAATTTTCCAATGCTTTTCTTTAGGGAACTATGTTGATTAAAATGGCCTGAATTTCCATCAGCCATGACAATGGATTTGTGAGTAGAAGAATTATGCCAAAGTCAACAGCAGATAAGGCAGTATAACCTCAGGACCACTTTAAATGCCGCCTTTTTGTTAGTGGTGTCACGGAGCCAGCTTAATTTCTAAAAGATATTCGTTATGTTATTTCCATCAGAAAAGATGAGAGACGAGTCCATTTGACTTTAGCATTGTGTGATATTATTTTTTTTATACTGGTCTGAAGGAGAATCAGGTAAGGAAGCACAAGAATGATTCAAGCAGCATTAGTGCTTTGAAATGCAGTCATTGGCAATCTCATCCAACAGGCTACTAGGTGACAAAGCACCCCTCAGATAACCTATGATTGCGTCCTCACTGCAAATTCCACCAACAGATCACAAACCCTTAAGTTTTGGTGTTGTTATACAGCAATTTCTGTTGACGTTCAAGAAGCCACTCCTTTACAGAGACAACAGGCCCCTTACATGCAGCAAGAATGTAATACTTCTGAAACGGTGTCTGTCTTTATAGGTCTGCATAATTGTTTTCATATTTTAAATTGTAAAAGTTTGATTGGTATGTGATACATAGATGCTTGAAAGCCTGATGTAGATAGTTATTTGCCATCTCTACCAGTAGGCCTTTTTAGTTATTTTTACTAAGGCAATTGTATAAAGTCAGGACAACACTGATGTTTAAATAATTGCCTAAAATACAGTTGGATGAAAAATCTGAGACCAAATTTAATTCTCAAAAGTAATTACAAATCCAGACCTGTGGCACAGTCTATGATAGGAGGGCTTTGGCAAAGTTCTGAAAGTTCACTTTTCACCCAGACCATGTCAGTATTCCAGGTGAAAAAATGACATAAAAAGGATCCCCCAGCACCACTGTCAGACAGTCCTGCTGCACCTTGCAGCAAGAACGGCATTATGGTTTAAGTCCCTCAGCACCAAAGCCAGCATATAGTGAAACTACAGCATCAGTATGTATTACAAATTAGCTCATTTATTGAGGGGAAGATGCTCAGGACTTCACCTTCTACTACAGAAAGGCTTTTGCATGTACTGTGTCCACCACACATTCTGAAGAACGAACACCTTACCTTGCATCGTTGTTTTTGTGGGTTCTGAAAACAGAGGAATGAGGAGGAGGTAGATGAGGTAGACAAAGGAGAGCCCATTGTAACGGAACGCACACGCTGCAATGAGAGAAAAGAAAAAGAACATATTGCTTAATCAGCCTGGGATAATCAAATTCAATAGCACAAAGCATTTCTGATTTGAGGTTACTGTTTACCTTACCAACTTTTCACCACTTATTTAAAACATTTCTACACAAGTATTCTGGAAACAAATAATAAAATTAAACACACTTCTGAAGTATTTTCACAGTAATATATATTTTAAGTTTAGCAAAAGATGCATCTAAGCTACAAGAACCTTGTGCAGAATGATGGACAAGTTAGTTGTTACCTAAACTTTTTACTTTCCTCATATATAAACTCATTAAACTATTCCCCACAAAAATATATAGGCAAGCATAAATCAATATTTACAGTCTCACTTTAAGAAGCTACACACAAGTTCATTATATTACAATTAAGGATTATCAGTAAATAATAAAGGAAAATGATGAAGTATATTCAGATTCCAAATTACAGCATGCCTAAAATCACCAGTTATGCTTAAAATAGCAATGTCTTTAAATCATTATACAGAGGTCTTTGAATGTTACTATCACCCATTTGTTTGCTCTTAAAACGTTCTTCTAGTGAAAAGACTGTGAACTGCAAATGAAAAAGGGCTTCACAGCCACTTGCAACTGGTGTTACGCAAGTTTTTCTAAAGAATCAAACTACTCTGCTAACTTTGTCTAATATTTCCTTTTCTATTTTAAAAATCTAGTGTGAGTCTATTTTCCTGAAAGTATCCAGGTCAGACAGCCATGACAAAAAGCAGCAATATTGCTACAACCAAGGCGCATTTTTTCCAAAGAATGTCATGCATATTCTGTGCTGAAAGAGGAGTATATGGAGTTCCATACAGAAAGGATAAAAACAACAAAAAATGAAAAAGTAATCTGTAACTCCACTGCGCAGCAGATGTAGAAATATTATAAGACCTACCACAGACAACCGTTTGCATGAAATAAGCCAACTGCAGAGGAGTCAGGAGATTAATTAACCTCTTCATTTATTTACTCATGGAATGTAACGAGTATCAATTAAGTCTTCTCAGCTATATCCAAAACAATTTGGTTTTGGAGGACAGATACAGCTGTAGTCCTGCCAGAAACGTGTATCACAAAAGAAAACAAGTTTCTCCAGTCACCACTTCAGGAAATTTCATGGAGACTATACTGGAAATGAGTTAACAACTTAAGCATTAATTGGTCCTCAGCTTCATCATATCTGTCCATTTTAGTTATAAATAGAAAACTGAGAATTCTCTCTATTAACAAACAAATCCATACAATAGCTATAAGTTTTGTTTCCCAAACTAACCAATGTTTTGAACAACCGACTCAATTTCCTTAATAGCCCTGATAGAAAGACTCTGGATTTACTCTCCATGTCTCCAGGTTAGCCAAGAAATGTGTGAACTTTATGGGTAAGTCTGGCAAGAAGAAAGGACAAGAAGTATCTTTGCTCTACTTCTAAACTGATATGATTCTGCAACCAGCCTTCAAAATATCTGTCAAGGACTAAGAAATCCATCGAAGCTTGATAGAGAATTTTTCAGAGTGAAATCCAGAATGCTTAAGAGCAGCTTCTCAGAATTTAAAACTCAGATTGCTCCTGTCACTTATTACTTAAGTTCCCTTTATAGCCACAGCCTTTAAAGGCCACCCAAAGACTTACACCTACACTTGTAACTAAGAAAAAAATGCAAGATAAAGTAAATAGCACCTATCCCACTGTGAATTCTGTAAGCAATTATCAGAGGTTTAAAGTGAATGAACTTGAGAAGAGGCAGTCAGCCCCGCTATTATGCACCTACTCTCAGGGTGCTCTGCAGAGGAGCACAGGATGTGCGATGGCCATTAGTGGCCTTCTTGGAATGAATGGCAAAGAGGACACTCCAGAGATCAGGACAAATCCATAAAT
>RSEF01000002.1:108632469-108647332 GCA_003993805.1 Himantopus leucocephalus | reverse complement strand
GATGATCTTAAAGGTCTTTTCCAGCCATAATGATTCTATGATAAGCACTGTTTACTAAGCAATGTATTAAAAAGTTAAGCTCATTCACTGTTGGCAGGATAAAACGATCCAGTATTAAATAGTGACGGAACAGAATCTCTCAGAAAGATGATGGAGCAGTTACTCTCATCTCCTCTATAATGTTATAAGCCAACAACTGTTGAAGTACAAGGGGGAGCAAACCCCACACCCCCCTTTCAGCTTACACACACAAGTGCAAATCTTACTCAGTCTCTGTGGATTTCCTACTTTTACCTGATATGGCCATGACTGACCAAATGCAGTAAAAAATAATAAAACAAGTAGATTAAAAATGAATGTTGTTGTGATAAGAAATGCATGTTATCAGTTTCTGAGGAAGAAAGGAAATCTGTATTACTTCCATAAATTGCTGGGGTTTATATCTTCTAACACTCCTTCACATTTCAAGTCTCTGTTTCAGAAATACAAAATTTGTTTCAGAAATTTTTCCTCCAAAACTCTTTACAATAACAAGGAAACAATTGCCACTCGTCGTAAAATTAGATATCCTGTAAATAACCTATTTTCAAGAATAAAACTCTAAAAGTGACCAAAAATGTCCCTCTTCAAGAACTATACCTTCTAATAATGAGAAGTACCTGATAGGCACAATGCCCAGTGACCTTTAGCTATTTGAGAACTTTTATTTTTGATTACTGAAATTCAGAAGGAGGAGTAAACTCCTGGCACAGTTTTACTCTCACTCACTTCTGAGTAATTCCACTTAAAATAATGATCATGACAGATGAGATTGGAATTACACACTGTTGTGCAAGACAGTTAAGTGAAATGCATGTAATCTTATCATTCTTTTAGAGCAAATTAATGGTTATAGCCTACAGTGTGCAGTGCAAAACCACACAGAACTGTGTCAGCTCAGGACAAGTTACCTCCTGCATCAACCAATACTCCTTCCACATTAAACAGCTCTGCTGATAACGTCGTGCAGACATATACCACTCCTGATCCTGCTCCTGAGCCAACTTTTCAATATGGTGCTGCTTTGTGCAGCGCCACATTATCTAGTGTGTGCTACACCCAGACAGAAAACTTTTTTTCCTCTGGGAAAAAAAAAAACATGCATGCTTTAATAAACAGATAAATACTATGCCTTTGGTTCATGTCAGCACTTCTACAATCACATTTTTTCACTGGTCAACAACGCTCATCAGGAGAGATGACTGCTGGACAGTGAACACTTTTGAAAGGGTTTTGGATTTGTTTTTTTACTCTGACTTTTTTCCCCTTTCCTCTCTTTCTCAGAGCAGTAGTTTCACTAAGCTTTCTCTCCATCAGAAACCATCTGGAACCAATTTTAACTTTGTGACAAATATTGTCTGGGAATTGAGTGCAGAGAGAGGAGAAGACAAAACATCTTGTTCGCCTCTTTCTTCCAGCTCTTACGTACAGGAGATATGCTCCCCAGCTGTCTTTGACATGAGGAAAATGAACAAAAGACCTCAGGTGCGAGCATACCACAACCATCACCTTACTCAGAATAATGTATTTTACAGGGGCATCTACTCTCACAAGCAAATCCAATGTCAATACGCTTTATTGACATGAGTAAGTACACAAGTACTTCCAAAGTAAAAAACCATGATGGACACCATCATCAGTAATTTTTCCCATTAGACAGATCTGCTTAACATTGTAACTCATTTTAAACTCAGTGGCGGATTGGAACTAAATTAAGGCTTTCTACTGTCTCTTAGATTGTCTTAAGGTTTTGACATTTCTAGACTGTGTTGGCAATCTCTTAACCAATCAGTTTGAGACAGGGTTGGGTTTTTTTTGGTCGAGTGGTTTGATTTATGTTTTTTTGACACTTCTTTACATATATACCTTTCAGTTCCACTCTCTTCTCTCACAATGATTAAAGCTCATTGCAGGCACACTGTTTCCCCTCCACTCACGTACCTCATACAATTAACACATGCCAAAGTAAGCTCCACACAGAAAACAGTGGTCCTAACCTCTGTCCAAAAAAACCAAAACAAAACAAAAAAATTGCAGTTGGCAAAGGGTCTCTGTTTTTTTACATAACAACAATAGATGGCAAATCTGGGATCTATGTTGTGCTCAGGCTTTATGATCAGGACAGCATGCCAGCCATCGGAACAGCGTACACTCAACTTCATGAGCTCATTTCACTGAATTCACAACATCTTGCATTATGTGTACACATACATTCATTCATTGGTCTGGGAAGAGGAAGACAACATTGTATTCCTCCACCAAGGCAGCTGCCTGTGGAAGGGAGATTGTCTGCATTCTCATCCCTGTTCCAGCAACAGTTCTTCTGTCTCCAAGCTTCCCGCTCTAGGAAAGTAACGGGGAGCTAACGAAATCACTCTGCTCCTCATTCATTTTCATGGGATGAGAAAAGCATGTTCCTTGCCCCCTGGACATCCGGAGACAGCAGTCCGGTTGTGCTGTTACAGTTGCATAACCCTGGCAAGACTCAAACTAAAAATAACAGCAAACGCAGAACACAGATGATGACCAAAAGTCACACAGTGCTACTGCTAAACACAACATCAGCCAGAGACAGATGTGGAGACAGTTGTGTGACTGAGAGATCTCCACGAGCAGAAAGGGACGAAGACCTTCACTTACAGCTGCTAAGAAGCTATCAGACACCAGAAACAGCTACTCAGTCAAACTCTTCCAGCAACTAGGAGGGAAAATTTCAGCATATGTTACAAATCTCCCACAGCCATCCACACTCATCATCTTTTAAAACACATAAATCACCACAAATCAATTGACAGAAGATGCAGAAAGAACCAAGTCTCTTTTTTTTTTTTTTTTNTGCCAGCTGTTCCTTACGCTGACACCAGTCCTAAAATACTCTGAGTCAGATGAAGGACATGGCAAAGAAACTAACGCAGAAAAACACCTCTGAGAATATAAATATAACTAAACATCAGAGAGGTGTTAACACTAAGAAATATGAGCATCATTAGTGAAGTTACAAATATGAATGCAGTGTTTAAAACTCTGCCATTATTTATTCCAGTAGAGGAAAGGATAGATAAACTTCCTTTCTTCGTCCATCACTAAAAAAAAGGGCTCACAGGGTTACAACTGCAAGCCATAAATCTGGGTGATGAAGGAGCACTTCAGCCAGTGCTACAAAGCCGCAGTGTTTACCAAAGGAAACAGAATTTTAAAAATAGTTATCTCCAGGATATCTGTCAATTGCGTAAAGCAGATGCAAGCCCCTCATTCTTGTAACGTCACTATGTCAAACTGATGTTCCTTGTACAAAATAATAAATCACTTTTTGTTTGAAGAAAAATTGTTCATTTCTTCTCTCCTTAAAATATGCTAACTCATTTTCTCTTATTGTGAAGAAGTTTTGATCTACTACAGGAATCTACTCAGGAATGCCATGAATTGCCTTGCAAACTATTTCTCATAACTAGGAACCAGGAAGGGATCCTGGAGAACCCAAAGAACCACAGAACCCAGGGAGGTGTTGGGAGACTTTATAACTGTAAATCTGGTTTGACAACTAAGTTTGCTTGTTCTAGAGATGTAGTACTTAAACCCATCTGACTCCCAATGAAATGTCACATGCACAATGACCATAGCCTCTGCAGGACAGATTCCTTCTGGGACACAGGCATTTTACTACGGGTTTCAAATGCAATGTGTACCTAGCATTGAGTGAAAAACATCTATCAGAAGTCCTACCATTGAAACAGGACCATGGCCTCGTCCAGTTTTCAAACAGAAGGACAGAGTGCACATAGTCATATAAGAAAAGGGAAAACATCTTCATTGTGCATTTATTCTGAGTAGAAACATTCCCCAGAAAGCACAAGGCACATATGTTAACGCTGCATCTGTTTCTGTGCACATCATTCAAGACACTTTCTCTGCCCCCAATGCGTTGCAATCTACAGTACTCAGTTCAGGTTGCCAAATATCTGGTACTTGTGGGAGGCCTTCTTCATGTCTATTTTCTATTACACAGCATCTGTAGCAATGTTTTCTTCCCCTGGAATATGATTTGCAGAAACTCCTCCGGACCTTTGATAAGCTCCCAGCCAAATTTTAAAGGGAAGACTGGAAATTCGAAGTGATTTAATACCTCTTTTATGTTTATATAACAAACCATTGTGTCCTTGTCCAAGAATATTTGAATGTGGGAAGTTAAGAACAAGTTTAACTTGAAGAAAACTTCCCACGCAGTTAGTAATTCTAATCTGTTTATATCTAGGCTCAATATAAAGTCTAACTACGTATTTCTTTGGAGTCAAGCCACTGTCCTGAAGATACCCATATGCAGTATCCCATCAGCATAAAAAGTAAAGCAGTCACATCCCACAAAAGAATTTAGGGTTCTGGGTTCACCACTACATAACTTCTAGAGTTCTCAACATAACCAATCACAAAGGAAAGGACTGTTTGTTGCAGAGGAAGAGAGAGATGATAAAAACTTGTCATCATTAGGCACGTTCTGAATACATGAAGAAGGGTACAGGTAAAGTTAAGGGTTGCAACATGAATCTTCATTCTCAAAATGCAATAATTTACTTTTATCATTTAAAAAACAAAACAAAACAAAACCTCAAAGTAAAACAAAACGCAAACAAACCAAAAAACCTAGCATCTCTTTAATTGGGCAAGATCTCAAATTTGGAGGAATGAGTCCATTGAGAATCTCAGAAGATCCGTTCCTTGAGAAAGATCCAAAGTATACATCCTGGAGGATTAAAACTAAGTGAAGGGCACATTAAATTTGATTTAAACATATCCTGAAAATTTAAGAAAGATACAAACACCAAGCTGTCTTTCAAGTGAAAAAAAAACCAACGTGTTTTTCTCCACAATCTCTGCAGGGAAGCCAATGATCCCTTACTGACAAGGGTTCTATTTACAGTGAAGATAACAGCAGTAAAGACTTACATAACACTTATAACTTTATTTATGAGCATTTTCATTAGTATAAATTTTTATCTGGTCAAGAAAGTATTTTTGTCAGTAAACTGTCAAAAATTTATACCAGTTGAGAACATAAACCATGGATTTCAAATAGGTCTTTATGTGTAAACTGACCAGAATTAGTCTTGGATGAAGTTTGTACCTCCAGAAAAGAAATGTGCCAGAATAAGTAAAATGTTGGGTTTTGTTTGAGCACAGAGGATTCTCTTTATTAACAACTAGATAAATGTACAACAGCCAGTAAGTTTGTCAGGAGTATTCTTATTTGTCATGCTAGAAAAATAACTTAGTGCTTTACCACATGGTGTTAAGTGATGGAAGTGGGAAGACGAAGCTGTGGAAAGAAAAACAGCAGCCACTTACAAGCTTGAGAGATACCTAACTCAGTAATGTTGTTCCGCTAATGTGTTATCGGGTCGAAAGAGGAAAGTTTATTCACCGCAGAGGCAAGAGAAAGTTCTTCCTAAAAGCAGTAATAATAATTATTATAAAAAGGATTGATGGAAATAAATTAGTTGTGTGGTTTGGTTTCTTTTACCCAAGAAAAATGAAAACTATTTTTCAGTTTGAAAAGGGGAAAACAATACCTGAAATATGAACTTTTTCCTGCTTTATCCATTCACCTGAGATTCCCTCCCCCCCTTTGCGCCCCCTGCTTCCCCTCTCACCCCCACCCCCAGCAATTAACTATCCATTTATAAAGCACTTCAAAGGGGCATTATAGTTCATTTGGAATAGTCAGTGTTCCCACATAATTTTCTTGCTTTTTGTCTCTGAAAAATTTTGAGAACTTTTTTTTTTGATCTAAAACTTCCAAGTTATTTTGTTATAGCTACAAGAAAATACACCTTTAATAACAAACAAACAAAAAAAACCCCAAAACCGCCTTCTCAGCATCTTGATGAGAATAAAAGCATACCAGCAGCACAATTCACATAACTCATCATCACACCAATTGCTAGTATAAATGAGTTAGGACCCTGCTACTCACATACGTTAAAGCAAGCTGGAATCAGTGTGATTTCATAACCAGGAAGAGATTGTCAGCATGACTACAAGCATTTATCCTTTGTTTAGAGCACCATGGTCTACTCGTAAAAAATATCACTCTTCAATAAATAATAGAGTATGCCACTGCTGCTCCCAGACTTGTGCCACTTCAGAAGATGCTCAGGATTCCAATTTTGGAACAATTCTAGGAAAATCCTGCCTGACTTTGTTCCCCAATAAATGCTCTAAGGTAAGGATTTTAAGATGATTGCTAAAAGCCACCCAGAAATCCTGCTCACCCATTTTCAGCTTATATTTTTGTACCTATAAAAAAAATGAGAAAATATTCTGCAGTATGTTTGGATGCACATGCATCAGTTTCCACACACTGTCTATGCGTTATTTATCACACCAGGAAAAGGGTCTCGGTTTTGGCTATAAGAAAAGGAAACGTGAGGATATTTTCACTTCAACAGTTGAGCTGAAATGAAATTAATATCTTATATCCCTCAGTAAAGACATGTTCCCAATATCTGAAAAACCCAAACTACTAGATACTAATGATGAACACTCTGAAAGTGAATTTCAGAAGATACATTTCAGGAAGAGACTGATGGGAGAGTGCAATAGCAAGTTTGGTATTCAGTCTCAAGGGCTTCTTCCCTTCACAATCCTGTTTATCAGTGACTGAGGGTTTACTAAGACAGGTACAGTGCCTAACCACAGGCCACTGGAAAATGCTTAAACTTCCATTTAATCTCTAGCTTGAATCACGGAGGAGAAGCAGAGCAGCTGTGACTGACAGCCACTATCTCGATGTCATACAATCAAAGGCTGAAGGATGAATACCCAGCCTCCAGCGACACAGGCATGCTTTGCCGTCAAGAGCACAAGACAAATTTGTACCCTACTTGGACTTGACAGTTGTGGAGTCATCGCCCCACCCTGGGGCCTGCTGAACTTTACCAGCCTTTAAAACAGCCCTTTGACGTGCCCCAGCCAAGAGCCCTCTGCGAAGGTGGCAGCACCCAGACCCTGCTGCCTCCACACTAAGCAAATCCCAAGTAGCGCGGTATGTGGGGCCATTGGTGCCAACGTTTCTTCTCCTCAGCAGCTGCCACAAGATTATTTAACTGCTAAGGTGGTTCTGGTGGCATGGAAAAAACAGCACTGTTCTTTGGAAGCAAAATAACTGATGCTCAAAGCAAGCAATGGAGCATCTTAGCCTATGCCTTCGTATTTAGGGACACATGTTTTCTTTGGCAGCAAAATTAAAGGAATCCTTTTACCAAGCGTCCCCTGTGACTTCCAAGACACCGCCACAGTCGTGCCCGCATAGCTGCTTGTGGCACTCAGCGCTGGCACAAGTAAAGCAGGAAGAACCCTGTGAAAAGGGCAAAGAAGGGGTAACCAGGAGCTTGAGAAACTTACTACTGGAGAAAACGGTGCAACCATGTGCCTAAAACATAGAAATAAACTATCTGTAGCTCTTGTCTTGTCACCATCATGAGCACATTATGGCACATCACTGCTGAGAAGGCAGAGAGGAGAGGAACTTTCAGTGGCACATGAGTTGTGAATTTGTTGGTCACCTACTATAGCTTTTTAGGATTTCAGGAAAAACACCAATGCCAGCTCTACTCATAATAAAACCAAAAGGACTTTTACATTTAGTTTCATATCTTTTTATTTGTTGCTTCCTCCCCACCTTCACACAGATTTCTCAGAAGGAGGAACTTTGAAGATGAAAAGGGAGAGGTAAAATGTGGAATATCCAAACACTTCTCTGAAGTATTCTAAAGAAAATGATTTTTTTATAATTATCAACCAGACACATGCAGAGTTATCTTTCTAAAAGCCCATGGAACAGAAAAAGCACATGGAAATCTTTCAAGTGAAAAAAATCAAACCAACACTAGTATCTCGTTGTGGTAGGGCCTACCCAAGCACATTAAAGGGGAGACAACTTCAGTAGACAAGACTATCTAGATCGGGAAAAAGGGAAATATCCGTACCCGGTTTATACCAATAATAAACCAAACCACAGAAAATTACTTGACTTTACCACGTTTACATGACAGCCCTGTAGCAAAGTGACCCCAGGTTCCCAAACCTAAACCTGCAATTCCAAGAGCACAACCTCTCCACAAAAAGATATTCTCGCCTCTCTTCCAAAGTGGTGGCAGATGTACATGCAAGCAAGAGTTTACTTCAAAATCAATAATTGTTTAATCACACAAAGCAATAGGGAATCCTGACGTGGCAAAATTACTCTCCTAGTCACACTTGCATTATTTTTCCAGTTGTTTTCCCTGTATTATATGCATCATTTTCTGCTTGAAAATATCATGGAGTCACTAGTTCTAACTAGGTTTGTGTTGTTACACTGTGCCGACCACTGCAGCATCTGAACACCTCTAAGGAAAAGATGCACGTGTGCCAAATATAACCGTGCCTTTTGAGATAGCGGAGGTGGTAAAGGGACAAGGAGCAGTCCAGGAATGCAGCCCCAGCACAGGAGGACAATGGTATTTCCACCCTCCAAGATGACAGGCTTAACACTCCTGACCTGCCTCCAAATGCATTCATTAGCAGCCTTACACAGGGTCTTAAGAGGGGACAGCCCTGTAGCCCCAGATACAAATATTTTTCTATTTGAATGAAAGTGAGAATGTGTTTGTTAATAGTAGACTGTATTACAGGAAACCATAAATCTAATATTAATGCCTCAAAATTCTCAACCATATCTTGTCTAAAACCTGTGTTTATTTCTGCATTATGATTAAACTCACCAATTTTTGGCACTCAACAAAAAAAAAAAGTGCAAGATGATACCCATTTGAGAAAACGGTGCATTTCCTTTCCTGGTGGTCTTGCAGTTTAAGCCAACAGGCTGGTTTAAATTTGAAGTGTTGGTATCACTAAACTAATGTATCAACCTTTAAGGGAAGATTAGGTTTTACAGAGATAGCAGAAGTAAATTAATACTTTATTCCAAACCATTAGGTGCTTTTCTTCTTCCTCTAAATTAGCGGAGTTGTTTAGGTCTTTCTTTCCCTCCACTTCTTGCTCTCCTCCCTCAAATTCACAGCAATCCCAGAAAAATCACAGTTCAAAATTAAAGGATAAAATTCCAACAAACATTATACAATGACTTGAAACAAGATCATCATTGCCTTCACTGGTTAATCATACAAAATCTGACACTTGGCTTACCTGAACTACAAGGAAACAACAGGAACCCCAAGGAGCTCATCCAAATGAGCACAGCAATACCCTGATCCTGCGCTCCTTGCTCAAGCGTCTCTGTCTTCCTTCCCAAGGACTGTTCCAGTAAGGTCAGATGAATTCATAAACTTTAACAGTATCCACAATCCAGTAGCTAAACTTGCTTGTGCATTGGACAAAATACATTGCTTGTTCGTAAACCACTGTAACCTGATCAACCACAGTGACTCAAAATCCTTCATACCAAACTATTTCTGAAAACAGGAACAACCGACTAGAAACCTGTCCTTTAGAAATATTTTTGCACTATGCTAAGTGACCCTGAACCAACAAAATTAGAACTAAAATATGACCATCTCAAAAATTCTGGGAATACTGCTTTGTTTGTGGGTGTAACTTTTATAAAGCAAACAGATTTTTAGTTCAGCTTCATTTACTGGCATGGCAAGACAACAGCGGGCATGCCATGCTTTCACACTCTCAATCAGCAGACAATCAACCGGTAAATTTGTTTCTTTCAGCCAAAAGTGCATGGAATAAAAAAGCAGTTCTAGAAGGAGCCAAATACTGAATGGTTCCATCCAAAAATGGGAACTGTAGCCCAACATATCCCAAAGAAGAAGAAATGTTATTTTTGTGTCTGGAAGACAATTTGAATTGAGCTTGATAGGAATACTTCTAATCTCTGAAGTGCTGTGTGAATTGCATCCTGCATTGTACAGGCTAACAAGGCTGCCTTTGTTGATGTTGATACAGAACACGGATAGCAAAGTGGCTGATGTGCTTGCCCATACAAAGTTACAGTTTTAACCCCAGACTTAGAAAAGCACACAACGTATTTGTGATTATGCATGAGACAGACTCCTAATTCAATTTATACATTTTTGTTAATTTAGCTCATCTCTCCTGCCAAAGATGCAATCATTTTCCTGAAGATGAATGTCAACCGGGGAAGCCAAAAGCCATTTATCAGCTTTTAGCTTAGAAATATTTGAAGAGCTTAAAAAAAGGCTAGTATTAAAATGCTGATTGAAACGAGTATGAATGGTTTGATTATTACATGGAGTCCTGGAGTGGGGAGAGGGGAGCACATCCTGTTTTGTGGTTAGGAAAAGTTGGCAATCTGATTCTGACCCCCACCCTTTTTTGTGCGATCTCTGCATAATAAATCTGACATTTCAGAAGAAAGCTTCCATTCTCCTCCAACAACCCTGTGCAGAGGAGTAAAGTGGGTCCTCCACTCCATTTTTTTCAGTGGTCCACAGGATTTCCAAAAATAATACCCTGCCCAGATGTTGAATCAGACTTTCAGTTTATTTGCAGGCAGCAGAATCAGTAGATTTCAAATTAGCTTCAGATGCTGTGAGTGAGGAAACATCACTTCCCTCCAAATTCAACATCTAAAAGGTTTTTTTGCATTTTTATGCTTATTTTTAAAAAAAATTACAGGCCAAGAATTAACAGTTGAGGTCTAAATCAATGCTTCTTTCAAGATCAAAACTTCTAGACTCAAAGAAATCCTTAATCTTAGTAAAACTTGGGTGCTAATAGTACCCAAACATTCCACCTCAGCCACCTGCACTTCTTATTTCACTGAAAAAAAACCCACAACCAAGACTGCAGAAGCTACACATGGTACTAAAAATGGCAGAACAACTCAGGCACAATAATGAAAATATATCTGTAGTTTTAAGTCAGTTTTCCCTTAGTTCAGTCTCAAAAGAGTTATTCTTGACCCCTTCCAATCCTACATTTTTTATTTGATTACCAAATTTAGCTTCAGAATAAGGCAAAAAGGTGCAGCCTGTATCTCTAATGTTTTATCACTGTATTCAGACTTGGATGAGGTGGGAGAGGAAAGCAAAAATCCCCCTCAAAATAATAAAAAACCTGTCCACCAGGTAGGCATACCGTGCTACTGCAACATGGGAAAGGCTTGCCCCAGGAAAAGTACACCTCATGGTTCAAACATCTCCTATTTCTTTTTAGTCAAAGCACATCCGGAGCACACAAAACTACAATTGCAGCATATTCTCAAATATCTGGACGCTTCTATTAGAACAGTTTATGTCTGGGAAATGAGGATTTAAAATAAACATTGAGCCAAATCCTAAAGCCCTTAACCTGGGCAAACTTCCATTCACCCAAGTACAACAAAAAGTCAAATTCTTCTCTTTTTGTTAGGTTTAAACACATTCAACCACATTTCTTGAATTCAGATCTGTCCATCTGAAAGTTAAGACCATCTGCTGGTGCAAAAGGAGAAAGAGTAAAACTCTAGCCCCGGATTATTTCAATATGAACCATCAGGTCTGCTAACAGTACAGCACGAAAACAAGAGAAACAAGGTATTCAGTTAGCACTACAACCCTGCCATAATTTTGGTGTTCTTGAACTAGCCTGTTTGTTTCTATTATTAATCCACTTAAGAACATCAAAAGGACAAAGATTATTCTTTGGAATACTATCAGAGACAAGATCTTTAAAAAGATGCTTTAAGTACTGTTCTTGACATGTTTTCATTCAATCCATTTCTCTATGAACACTCAAGTCATCCATGTTAAGATCCTGGTCACCAGAAAACAACAACTTCTCTGGTTCCACTTTTACTCTTTTGGATACAGATGAGAAGCATGCATGTCCCTCCTCCACGTCCAAGGCAGACTTTGCCCTCAGGCATGGAGGCACGAAACACCTCACCACAAACGCCATCATGCAAACTCAGCCAGGTGTAAATATGCACTAGCAAGAATGGGTAGTTTTACAGTATGCATCCATATAGCTGAAGAAAGATTCAAGGAACCCAGAGTTTGTACTACTGATACAGCTCAGGGGACTTTGGAGAAGCATACAACTACTTTATGAAGAAACTAAACCAAAAATTTAGCGTGGGTTTTTTTTTGGAGAGGGGAGAGTGATGTTCAGATGCAGAGCATCAAGGTTATAATAAGCAGAAATCAATTCCGCATGCTGCACTTAAGCTATTCCTGGAACTCTTTTTTCTCTATCTGTTCTTGAAATACAACTAGCAGTGCCACCAAAGAAACAAAACCCAAAGAATAGCCCTCTAATAAAAGATTAAAATAGTATACTGATACATGAACACGTGCTTCCACACACCCCACACTAAACCAGCCATACCCTTGCATCAATATATTTTGAGTAGTCTGACAATATGCCTGGATGTCTCATGTAAATAGTAATCAGGCTGAATCAAAATTATGAGTAGCTGGAATTATACAATATTTCAAGCATATCTTACCCCCATGGTCAATGTTGGTTATCTCAGTATCTGGAGATCAAAAGTTGTCACTTAGCATGTTAAGAGTGATGGCTGATTTTATCCTTCCAACTCTACCTTGTGATGATAAGCAGGTTGGTTTCCTCCCCCTACCTTGCAAAAGTTCTAATCACTGTAACACCATTACACATTAACACTACACATTTTGGGCAGCAAACAAGTTATCTTGCTGTACCTTATTCTTCCACAAACTACTATAGTTCCAAGGCAACCACAGTTATTATTCCTGTTAGTTTGTCCTCCAGAAAAATAGTGATCTCAAACCACTGGTTTTCTCTTCACAGAAATACCAAGCAAGTGTCATGATTTCACAGTGCAAGAACATAAACCTTTATAAGCATTCCAAAAACCCCAAACAAAACCCCACAAGAATTCCTTTGAGATATTTATACTGTTTATTCATCAGTACTACACAATACAAACTTGTGACATGGTCTGTGTAATCTTTTTCCATCATATTATTTACATTTAAATCATGCTTTATGTAAGTTGGCATTCAGTTAAAGAGACTCCAATAGCCCTGTGTGTATATCTGTTGTGCCATTGAGTCTGGATATAACCATTTAGTTTTGGACTGCTAAAATACTAACAAAACACTGGAGGTGGTTCACAGAGTATATTACTGGGGAGTAAAGTTAACTCTCTCTGTCAAGATTAAGAGAGATTAATTGTTTGACTAAGGCAAAGCGGAAGATTCTATACAAAGATATCTGAAGGGCAGAGCACGCCAAGCTGGAAGAGGGAGTGCATTACATAGCGTATTACTAAGTGAAATGACCTTATCTGAATTGAAGAAATAGTAAAATGTTTCTCTTCATCAGTAACCCCACCCCCAAAACCAATACGAGGCACATTACTGATGGACTTACCACTGTTCAGGAATCTAGAAATTACATTTGAGCAGATTAGTAGAGATTCTGTGCCCACGTACGACTTTTCATTTTGTATAAAATCCTGCGGGAGTGGGGAAAAGAAGGTCTACTGTCAAGCAAAATCAATGGCTATAGAAAGCCTCAAAACTAAATCAAGCTTAGGAGCGCAACTTGGGCATCAGGTTTAGCCATAGCACCCCAATCAACGTCCAGACTGACGAGGAGTGAGAAACTAAACCTGAGTAAAGAATGCAAAGGTCCTTTACCCAGAGTAGGCTGCTCAACTCATACGTTAGTGGTAGACTGGTAAGCTAACTGAAAAGGAGCTTTGCTTTCAGGTTTGTTCAGGTCCCTGAACTTCATCAGAAGCTCACAGAAATGAATGTCACGGGTGGAAGTAGTATCTGTTTTAACTAAATGACAACTCCCAAAGAAATTAGTTTTAGAAAATTTCCCCACTAGCTCAGCTGAGGAGAAGATGTTTGTATTTTCTAGGGCGATCCAACAGAGCTTCTCTGATCTCCGACTCCTGATTCTGTGATTAACTAAAAAAGCAAAGACATAGTAAGTTACACTAATTCCTAGTGAGGAATGTAAGATGTCACATAACGACAGATAGGTTAATCCCTGCAGGGTGTGAAATCTCAATGGCAAAATACCAAATAGCATGAAGTCATACATATTATGCAATCAGCTGCTATTTCTTCTCATTTGGTCTCAAAATAAAAGAAAAGAAAGACAGAAAGAAGACAGAAAGAAAGAGGCAAACAAAAAATTCCAACTCAATGTAAAACATCTTAAATTATTTTAGCAATGGCTATTATTGCCTTAAAATCTGCATGAATTGTGCAGTGATGCCCTCCTAAAGGAAAACATCACCTCCTCATTCTGCCTTGCATGCAAACAGCTATCCTGCTTCCTGACAGGCTTCAAATTTCAACTCCCCTTGAGAACACATAATTTCAATAAAAGACATATATTTATTTCATCAGAATTCTAGGTTAGAATTAGAGCTGACCCTTCAAAGTGAGCATAAGGACACTGAACTCTCTGAAATCACGGATTTCAGTTTAAGCCATGAGAAAGATGCAGCAAATCACAAGCTCCAGTTGCCAAACACCACTGTGCACAGAAACACATTTCTCAGATACAGTTTCTGTTTGAGCTCATCTCTAATTTGTATGATTAGCACAATGAATGTATGCATCAATTCTCATCTGGGATATGGTTTACTAAATAGAAATATGCTGCTGAGAGAGAAATACTAATAAGGAGTTTCTCTTCAGATCAATATCTAGATCCATCTGCAGAAATTAAACAAGAATCTGTAGCTGCTTATTAGAATTTAACATCCCATTCTGTCTTTGGCAGAAACAGTATTAAAACCTATTGTTAGTATTGCTTCATTGACACTGTCCCACATGATATCCTGGTCTCTAAATTGGAGGGACATGGA
>RSEF01000002.1:108616821-108632369 GCA_003993805.1 Himantopus leucocephalus | reverse complement strand
TGGCCTCCTTGGCCACCTGGGCACACTGCTGGCTCATATTCAGAAATGAATTGTTAGGAGCAGCATTGATAATGAGTGATTAGAAAAATGGGATTGTCTAGTGGTCAGTGCAGAAGACTAACAAAACAGAGCTGCTGACTGAACTGATGGAAACACATCCCCAAACTCCTCCTGCATGCGTCATGTGGCTGAATCGATAACATGGGAAAGCTCTTCGAGATCCATTGACAAGAGAGGCTAGACAAGGTGAAGGGAAAGTGGGATCTTCTCACGGAGCTGTGACATTACATACCTGTGAATTTACTCGTATCAGGAGCAAATTTTAGCAATTATACATGAATTATGTTTGCTGCTTTCAAATCAAGTAAGTTTCAGCAGATGAACCACTGTATTGTTTGCTTGCAAGTTTCTTTTCTTAGTGGAATAAGAAATAAAGGATAGCTTCTGCAGTGAAGGATTGTTAGTACTATTAATAATTTCTAATTCGATTATTAGTATTTTAAGTTTTCTGGGGCAAATTATGGCAGGGAATTTTAAGCACCACTCCTCAGTAGTGAAAAAAGAAGTAGGAAAAAGAATTCAATTTCAATGTGCATGGTTACCTGCTGCGTGCAATCCCATTTTACACTGAAAGAATTTTGAAAAAGATTGTCCAAAATCTGAAAGGATTGTCCAATAAACAATGAACTATGAATTTTCCCCTGCATGTTAAGAATCCAAACATGAGCAGACTCTCAAATAACAAACAGGCATGTCACATAATTAAAACTGTCTAGTACAAGAGCATAGCTTGTCAAGATTAATTTTCAATCTGGAAAAAACACAAGTAATAAACTTCCTACTTGTCACTGAATAAAAATTAACAATTTAGGGTATTTGTTAAGTACGTTTACATTTCAAGTGCAGTTTTAAGAAAATTTTAAAACAAGTCTGGAAGAATGACATAAAATACAGTTATTCTGGGTTATGCTCTGTAAGTGAGATTATTGGCCTGACTCTGGCTAATCACAAAGTAATCATAAAGCACGCGATGAAATGAAGAGGTTCCAAGACAGTCCTACGCAGATCGTTGTAAACACAGAGCTACGCAACACATCTGAGCTAGCTGGAATAGAAAACATAAAACCTTGCTCTGGACTCCTTTGGTAATGGCTGTCAACTTTGCTCTGCAGCGGTGATGATATGAGTTACGTTCGGTTTAGTAGCCAGCGGAGAGCCGGGACTTTGCATCACAGAAGCACGGTCGCAATTTACACTTCTGCTGGCGGCATCAGCTCAGAGCAACGAGAAATGAGGCTGAGCAGATCCCAAAGCACACTGGACCAAAACCAGAATTCTCCACGGAGCAGTATAGCAGTAAAATAATAGATTTATTACCCAAGTGAAAGAGCAGACGTCGCTGCACACACCTGTGTTTCAGCCAGAACTCCTTCCTCCAGCTGAGCCTACGCAATCAAGGAAACCACTAACTCCTCCAGGTCCTTAGTTCAGATCCAGTTTAGGCTGACTGTGACTGAAATGCATCATCCCTGACAGCTGGACAGTGGGCAGGCACTTCCCAAAAACACTCTTCCTCGCTCACTCATGCCTTGAAGGCAGGGAGCACTCCCTTTTAGTGAGACAATGAAATGCCTCCAGCCTGACTCCAGTCTGTTTTCAGTTTCCCTACAACTCTTCCACCTCACTCCTCCTTGCCTTTCTGCAGAGCCTAACATTGCAACACCCTCTCTCCGAAAGGACTGGAGAAGCACATCCTCTCCCTTTTCTTCCCTCTAAACAGACACCAAAAAAGTCCTTCCGAATCCCATCTGTGTTGTTACTACATCTTAGGCAGCCTCAAGCAGCTCCGCAATGTAAAGAAGCAGAGGGGAGTTTGGGGTTGGAAAGGGAAGCGGCTCCAGCAGGGCTCTGCTAGGAAAGCTGCTGCCTTTCCTTAGTGCTTTGGCATGCCCCATCTCCATCCCCTAACGGGTAAGCAGGCACACAGCCTCTCCCCCTTTCTTATTTTTATGGCCCTGCAGGATAAAGCTCCTTGAGAGAAGCCCTTAGCAGCTAAAGGAGAAACTGGGCTTAGAGGAGAGGGGCAAAATGAGGAAGAGAAAGGAAGGAAATGGGAAACACACATGGGGGTGTGTTTCATCCCTGTATTGGGTAGGAGAAAGGGAGTGGAGAAGAAGTAGGAGAGAAAGTCAGCTGACGAATAGCTCCAGGAAAAGAGAGAATACCTGGCAGGGTTGCTCCATACAGCAGTGTACATTTAAAAATAATTTTTTAAAACTAACACAGTTGGATAGGGGTATCTGTCTCCAGGGCAACTAACAACAGAAAAACAAGTACCAATAATTTTCCATTCCAATGACCAATGCTATAATTAGATAATAATGCTAGAAATTTAGTCCACTTTGAGGTGAAAGGGGAAAGTCATGCATACTGCCTGATAGCTCAAGAAAAAAAACCCCACCACTCTGTTAATTCATTTGTGGGGACTATTTCTGAGGTCAGACGGACATCTCTTTAGTAGTGAAAATTCAGCAACTCCAAAGACTTATCACGGAAGGAGAGCTTCAGGCTGAGCTCTCAAAAATCTTGTTACACCGAGGGCCCCATAGCTAACCCCTGCTCACGTCCTTGACAACCTGGACAACGGGCACAGACTGCAAACTCTGCTCCAAACCAAGGAGTCAAAGCTGGCGAAAGGCAAACACATCGGCCAGTGTGAGAAAACCTGTAATGCCACTGCTTGTAACACATCTGTTTCAAGGCAGAAGGGGATAAGTTTGTCTTAAAAAACACTACATTCATTCATAAGAGAAAGAATGCCACTGGAAAAGGAATACAAAATTTATGCAGCGCATGACTGGAGTGCACAGGATGGAATTCTAATTAATATTTTTGTTTCAAAAAAGCTTAATTCTAACTCTTCATTCAGACACCAGTTTGATTCAGCGTTGCATTATAGACTAAAAAATAAAAATGTAAAGAATCTAAATATTGGTTCCTTTGTTCTGGGGTACAAACTGAGATTTAGATGTGGAATCGATGCAGGCATGTGACCAGGGAAAATATTTTGGATCCTGCATAGGCATCCCCCAACAGGCTTCATTAATTAAAAAACAAAAACAAAAAAAAAAAAAAACAGAATTATAGATGCAGCCCTGTTTTTAATGTTTTACAATGGTAGCACGTGGAGTTTCCTTTCACTGTTGCTGAGTCCTTTGGATCATTATCCAGAGATGTAAAATTTTCCGTTTGCATTATAGAGAAAGCATAAACAAAAAGTTTTGGAATCTCTTCTGGGAATAGATCCTTTAAGCCAAATATTGAGGACTTGTACCTAACCAGGTAGTTCTTATTATGTTATCCCATTAACTGTATTTTTCTTTTCCAATTACATTCTGCACTCAAAATTACTAAAATCTATCTGCAAAGAAGACAATAGTGACTGAACACACTGTTGGATCTACCCAGTAGAAATGGAAATGCGTGGCAAGTGGATTTAGTTTGTGAGTCTGGTCTGTTATCATTCACAGCAGGGTCAAGTCCATCTTCAGAGGATCAGAAGGGGCTCCACAGTATCAGATTCAAATGTTGTCATGCAGCTTTCTGACACTGTGGGATCTATAAACTCGAGTTTTTGTTTCTTCTGCAGAGAGGTGTGCTGGGATCCAGCCAACGCATGTGTGACAGATGCATGAGGCATCTATCTGCCTGCAAGTGGCAAAAACAGCAGCAATGCAGGCACAAGTGGTTGCATCTGTCCTGCTCATATGGGGCTTGTGTAGGTTGTTCCCAGCCCCCAAACACGCATGCAGCATCAGCAGTAAGGCCAAAGGATCTGCACTGCTACACCTTCCCAGGTACGTGTGCTGCTGCATAAACCTCTGCTCACATGGTGACTTGTTTGGTTATTGAAGTGGGCACATGTAAAGATTAGATCCGTGATGCGAATGCCCTACGGATATTTTCACCATTCAACTTGAGAGCCCAATCTTCCGAAAAAGTTAACAGAGAGCTGCAGGCACCTCCAGAGGGCAATCTAGAGCATATAATTAGATGGCAGCTGGGCTCCTATTTCGGGAGTGCTGGATTTTTCTCTGAAACACTCACCTCTCCCTCCATTGACTCCTTAGCAAGACTAAAGGGATGACAGTGAGTGCCCTTCCTGGGTTACATGCCCATTACAAGCCCTTACGGGCAGCGGGGACAGGAGGGCAGCAGGCTGCCAGGACTCCTCAGCCCCTATGCACAGTAGCATCCTGTGCTGTAAGGTTTTCCATCGTTAGACTAGAGCTCTAGATACCTGACATTAGGCTGTGCAAACATGCCCTTTGCATCCTTGTCTCTCCTCAGTCAGCTCAGCTCATCTCAGCCAGAAAGAGAAATCAGCACATCTGCCATCAAAAATGTGGACAGCAACAGGTTTTGTTCAGCCCAGAGCAACATACGCAGTTTGGACATTAAGGGAATTCCTGAATTTAGAGCAAACTATCTTGTAATGGAAAATGAAGCTCAGTGGCACAGCATTATCCAAGCGTGTATTTCACCTGGGCAGCTAGGCTGATAACTGTATTTTTTTAAAAACTCTGCATGGACTTCCTGCAGGTTGCAAATGGTCAATATCCCATTGATGAATCTCGTCATGTAATTTGCATTCACTTCTTCTACATGATCAGAAAAATCCTGAATGATTATGAAGAGCACAGTGACATTTTAACTAAAGATCAGTTGTAATATTCTGTCACTTTCCCAACACATTTCCTTCAGAAGAGAGGCAAAAGCAATTTAAAAAAAGAAGTTCTTCTTGCTGTAATACAGGGACTAGAAAGACGAAACAGAAAAGACAGTGAGCAATGGCTATAAAAATAAAAAATAAAATTTTCCTACTGCCATTGTGTAGTATATTTTTATTTCCATAAGGAGGGATATTTCGAGCATAAGGCTAAACCTTACATCTGATCATAAAAAACATGTTGCCTTTTGTAGTTAAGGAACACAAAAAAGTAACCCAGCCTAAACACTGTCACTAGACCTCTTGGGCTCCAAAGTGCAAATAACCAAGTATGAGTGGGCTGGATGTAGGATTTGGCCTAGACCTGGAACTGGTGCCTCCAGAACTACAGCAAGGTATCTGGACCTGGAGGCAAAGCTGAGCTTTATTGTTCTAAGGGCAAGGCAGTAACATCTACTCCTTCCCCTTCCCTTAACTCCTTCTGTCCTTTGCACTTATGAGTATACATAAGAAAGGAAAAGTCTTTCCCTTTCTTCCAGTCCCTTTTATGTATTTACAAAATACCCACAAATAGACTTTGCAGCGGTTGTGTTCCAGGCTATTCTCCTCTCGCTGTTTTCCATACCCATATCAAAGTGGCTTCTGTTTATTTCCAAACAGAGTACAGAACTAAAACTCATGGAGGAGGATAGGAACTTTTTGGTCGGGATCAAATTTTTTATTAAACATATGGTGCATGTCTCTTTGCAGATGAAAACACACTAGATAAGAAGAATGAACTTCAGTTTCTATTTAGAGAAATGTTTTCCCTTATTCTCTCCTGTCTGCTTTGTTTTGAAGCTTCCTCTTTGCAAGAAAAGCTTTTACAAAGACGGTAATCAAACAGCTCATTGCAAAACTTGTAACAGCACAAAAAGCTGTGAAACGCCTAAAAAGCATCTTTTCGTAATAAAACAGCTATTAGCAATATAAAACTCATGGCTGGTATAGTTATTAAACCACAACTGGGGGGGAAACATCAGGTCTCTTACTTAAAAATGTACTTGTAAAGCAGTCTAAATATAGGAAGTGAATTCCCTATGAACCATGTTTGGTTTGTACTTTCCCTGCATACAGACTGGAGCATTTAGTGAAACACATGCTTCTAAATTAGCGCTGAGCTTTTAGGTCCCAGTGTTTACTATTACCTGAGCGTAAGACCATCATGAGCAGCATACTCAACGCTTAGGCCCAATTTTTAGAAGCAAATTGTTGTTTAACGAGCAAACTGCTCAATCTGCAGGGGCAGAAATAGTTGCAGTCCTTTTGTGTGTCTGTGCAAAACACGTATCACCTCAGAGGCTTTACATACCTAGGAGGGGAGCACGCCAGTCATCACGTCTGGAGTAATGGAGCTTATTCATACGGAGAGGACAGGGTTTACAACAGGCAAATGTCTCTGAGTCTCCCCTCTTTTCCCCTTCCTACCAACCTCATGCACCCAATTCAGATCTGCAGCCATCACCCGCCCATAATGGAGCTGCCAACCACCAAGGCATGCGGGTAGCACGTTCGAGAGAGCAGAGTCCTTAAACCAGAGTTCAAACGCCAGGCAAACAGCTCGGTGCAGCTGTGCCTATCCGTGACGAGCTGCTGTAATAAGGCCCAAAAGCTGCTAACGTGATCAGCAGCCACCCTGTACAGGCCGTGCTCGGACCAGGGCTGCCGCATCCAGTGTTACAGGAAGAGTTACATTTATATTCTTGCAGCACTTGCACTCAGAGACCATCTAGTCAAGATCACAAGACAGGAATGGTTTAGCCTTGACATCACTGGCAATTCTAAAATTGAAAAGGGTTTGTTGTTTTTCTCCCTCCCTTAGAGAATTATTCCCAATATTTTTAAGGAACTGTCATTTCCTGTAAAATAATGTTTATGGTGGCAGGCTCTCAGTCTTTCTGGTGGGTTTTTTTTTCACAGGGTTATTATTTATTGTAGCTGCTCTTTGTTCTCTGGGTTTTTTTCTGACTTTCAGCAGGGCTGCCCCATGCCTTTCAAAACTGCAGAGATTTTACAGTAGAGTCGCTCAGAGTCATTTCAATCTATTTAAATGAAAGCCGAAAATGCTATCAAACTTTGGTGTCCATTTTAAAGAGACTGTAAGATGAACATCAAAGGACGAGGATGTTCATATTATGCCCCCTTTCCACGCCCTCATCTTCCCCTCCGAAAGCACTGAGCATAAAAGCAGCTCCATGCTATAAACGTGTTTGTTTAAATCAACACAGTCTGTGAAACCATGCTAGCTGCCTTTCAGTTTGCTGCTTTTCCTTAGATCTTCCCATAGCCAACCCACATCCTGATCACCATGAGGTCCATACAGATGGGTAGTGTTCAAGTGACGCACATTCACAAGGGGAAAAAGAAAAAACAAAAAAAAGGGAGATAGTGAGGACATTGGCATGACATAATAGATACCTATTACCAAGTGGCTTAGTTCCACCTCTATCTCAGGTCTTCTGGATGAAGCTGCTGCCCAGTTGTAAATGTAAGGCAACCACACAATATCAGAATTTAGATCTAGATCTTAATTTCCTTGAAGGAGCTTATATCAGCATGCCAGGTTAATCCTGGCCAGAAACCAACCATCCGAATGTGCTTCTGAGAATAAGGAGCTGCCTCGGCATTTTCAAACCTTCTAGTCTGCAAAAGCAGCAAAAGGAAATTATTTGACCCGTTTACCCTCCTCATTAGTAATACACTTTCCAGTGGCTGCAGAAAACTATAAGAATTGCTTATGGTGGCAAAACATGTGCAATTTGGTAATGCAGTTTGTGGTCACAGAAAGGAAATCCCATGACAACAATGACTTCAGGGAACAGGTTATGGCTCAACGAGATGAAAGAAAGAAGTGAAAGACTCAAATTCTGCCCTCGCCCCAGGAGATAAAACATTCACCAAAAGCGTATTGTGACCAGTGACCTACTGGGGCCAAGATACCAAGTGCATTGGGTCATGAAAGGTGCTGACAGCATCTCCCCAGAATGTGGAGTTAAGGGGAATACAGGCATAATGCTCGGCTAAGTTTTTACTAGGAAACGCAGAGACAGCAGGCAGTGTTCTCCCACATCCCCTCTGCTCTCTCTCACAGACACTTCCTTTGTCTGTACCAGCTGGGTTATTAACAGAATATTGTTTTTCATTCCACTTCTCCTCCCTTTGGGCTTTCTATACTCCAGGTCACAGAGAAGAAGGTAAATAAACCTTTTTAATTATATAGTCTGTCAGAATTTTTCCATACTCACACAATTTATTAGGTTTTTTTTTTGTACTTCAAATTTATTTCTAACCCCCTTCCCTTACACTTACCATTTTTCAGTTTGTATCTGAATGTACCAACAGAAAATAGCATGACCCTTTCCCTGCAGAAACCCACAAACAATTCTTGCAAAACACATCTTACGAGAATGTCATTTTTTCCCCTTTGTTTAGCAGAACTGACATTTCTATAGACCTGAGAAGTGGTCCAGAAAAGGAAGATATTTAGCATTACCTTCCAGCTGTGCAAAATATTGTAGTTTTCACATCAGAGAACCAAATGCTTGGGTTCCTTGTCGGATGACTTTCACAGAAGTAGAAACTATATTTCTTAACTTTCCAAGTGGACTTAAAATGTCACTAAGTTTAAACAGTTGATACTCCACAGACCAAATTCTGACTATAGAAGGAAATTATAATTTGGTGTATTAGCTTCCAGACTAGCATTACTTTAGATTTTGAGCTAAGTTGAATTGGTGCTGAAATGTGTGTTGCTATATGACTCTAGGAAAACAGCTATTCTAGCCTTGGGGCATTTTAAATGCAGGGCTTGGAGTCAACCGACATAAATGAGTACAAAGAGAGTTTCTGTGCTAAATAAGAAATGAATTCCTTATTTGTAAGCATAATGGCTCTGATACAGGGAAGATCAAATAGTAGGTCTTTTCTAGACGTATGTGCATGCATATTTTCATTCGTACCATCCAGTTTTGGATTACTGCCTCTGTGCTTACTATTTCCTGAAACTACCTCCTCTCCTTGGACCTAGAATCCTGTCAGAGACTCATCCCTGGCTGTTCCACCCTTACCCACGGAGGCTTGGGATCCTGGCTTCCCTCTTCAGGTACATACGCAGAAAACCCTGGGCTACTACACTTGTAAATTCACTTTCCTGAGCGCTTTCCCATGAAAACAAAGCAAATAGTGGAGAGGAGTAATTGCCAAATGGAGATAGCCAGAGGTTTACTATCATCATCAATTCACACAGGGTAGGCCAGCTATATTACAACTATATTCAGATTCAGACGATTTCGTGGTGCCTCTCTCCCTCCCTCCCTCCATTCTCTGGGAGAGGTCGTTCAGGTACAAAGCCAAGGGCACTTCCCTACTCCAGAAGCTCACGTTCAAAGTCCAACTCTTAGATGGATCCTGCTCCTACCTTCCTGCCAGCACTCGTGCCTGTACCCAACAAAATACTGCTTTTGGCTGAAAGCAGGAAGCAATGGAGGCTGAAAGGACGAGCCTCCCCCCTCCCTACTTCCCCAGTGTGCCTGTCCCTACACACCACTCCCCAAAACCGCAGAGAGCCAGGGCAGAATCAGGTACGGGGACTGCAATCACTTTTTTGTAATGACTTGTGAGTCTGCTCTGGTCTCCCTGTCCAGATCTGCCTGGGGCAGTTGCTCCACCATGATTTTGAAGCCCATTTCAGCCTGTTGTCACAAGCAAGTGGTCCCTATGTGACCCCCTCCTTGCCCTGCTCCAGCCTGGAGCCAGCAGTCCCTCTGTAGTGAATGTTTGGAGCTCTATCCTTGGCCTCAGCCCTGCTGCACCTTTCAAAGCCTTAAGAGCTAAGAGACATAAGACCACAGACCGCTTGCTCTTGGATAAGGAAGAGGATTGGTGAGATCAGCGGCACTTTGCTCAAGTGAAAATGAACACATTAGATACAGTTCATATATTGCCAAATTTAACAAAACGTACGCAAGAGGGGTGCTCGTGGCTTCCCTGACCTGCTGTAGAGGCCTTCATTGTGCTGCTGCCCCTGTCATCAGCCCTAGCCGGGAGGTCTGTGCTCCCACAAGGCAGCTTCCTACCCACAACTGCTGCAGAAAGAGCAGCATGGTGGGGTGGATGGAGGCGGCCAAGCAGAAGTGAGGGGGAGCCCGAGCACTCAGGCGTCCTTTTCCAGAATCTGCGATCCAGCAGCTCTGGACTGACCTGCGAGGGAGCTTTCTGGCACTGACAACAGCAGGAGGGCGGATACCAGCATAGCCATGATAGCAAGGAGCAGGGCCACAGACACCAATAAAACAGGACAAATCCCCAGGCACTGCCTCAAATGTCTTGTAGGTGACACCAGTGATCCTAGTCCAGGGACAAGCCTGAAACCATTCACAAAGTGACACAGAAGAAGCCTCTTCAGGACAAAACCCCACTCTAATTCAAACCTCCCTATCTTCTCCAAGGGCCCAGGTATCTGCCATAAACACCACGGGCAGGCAGCACTGCTGCCATTGAGCAATTATTAACTTGGTTATTGTTATGCCCATTGGAGCACAGCATAGAGAATTCAGTGAATTTTTGGCTTTAGCCCCAGTCTTTCAGTGGAGGAGGAGAATGGTGCTGAATAAAAATACCTTGGAAACCAACTGGCTTGATAAGAGAGGAGCTTATGCTCAGTGCTTGATTCCCGTCCCCCCTCCCCCCTGGCTGAATACTTTGACTGCACAGCCCTCACTGCGTGGTCAGGAATGAAATGCCTTTGCTGTCAGGCAGCTTGAGGGCCATCCAGCTCATAGTCTGGTATTCCCAGGTTAAGAAGGCTGCAAGAGACCTTCTGCTACTTAAGTCCATTTTTAGAACAGAGGCACTGTTCCCCATCAGCATCACTGGGACGTCTTTGGATTGTCAGTGGCCAAGGAGATAAAATAGCCTAACGCCTTGCTGCGTGAATACGTGAAGTTCTGTGGTGTGCAAAAGTTCTTAATTTGAGGAATATTGAAAATGAAAATATCAATTCCTTTGTGCTGAATCCTCATCTGAAAGCAGATTTTAAAAATAAATCAGTCACACTGGGGACTCAGCTGTCATAATTTGCTATTATGTAAAAAGCATACACACACAGAAACAACTTCGAGACTGTTACTCTCCTTTTTGCATTTTTTATACCCTCAAGTGAACAATAAAACCCAAGTCACAGGTAGATTTTTAAAACAAAAGAAAGAAAAAGAGGAAGCTGGCCTCATGTCTTATTGTGTCTGGATCTTTTCAGAGGAAATGCTGTAAATTGCACGTGTGACTATGTAAGCATGCTATCAGTGCCCATTGAAAACTGAGTCCCAAAGAGAAGAATGGGTTTATTACAGGCGCTACTTTGCTGTGAATGTATGAACGTAAGTTCTTCACTTTTTTTCTTCACTACTATCAAATCCATTAGGGTTAAATCCTTAGGCACTAAGGTGAAAGCCAGAAATGAGAAAGGCAGGAGGAGGAAGAAATCCTAAAGGACCAAACTGAGTGGGTGTCAGCTGGGCAATACCCCTGCCTGCAGACTCCTAAAAAAACCCTAGCTCTTCGCAACAGTGAAAGTTTAGCATGAAAGATGTTGTCGCACCATAGAGATGCTGGATTAAGGAAGAAGCTGGGGAGTCTGAGTGGCCTGTCAAGACTGTGGCTAGAAAGGAGATAAAACAGAAACAGCGAGAGGCAAGAAAAGGAAATTCATCTCTCCTCAGGGGTGTTCTGTGCAGTTTTTAGCCATCGTTGAGTAAATAATTCTCAAAAAGAGGTCTTGTGGGCACTCCAGTGCCCAAATCTCAGCAGTCCTTCCAGGCAAAGATTTGGCAGATGCTCACCTTGGGGAATTTGTCGTCTTAATGTGCGTGGAGACACCCAGGGTATATCTGGGCCATCTTTCACAGTCCTATTGCAATAACACTGTGATTCTGGGCAAAGAATAGCTAGGTAGAGAAATATGTCTTCACTAAGCTGCACAGGGTATAACAAAACAATATTTAAGGCCTGCGCAATTAAGTCTCTGTAACAATTTGTGATCATGTTTGTCTGTTCTCATGTCTTATCGTAAAAATGGGAAGCTTTCCTATATCTGCTCTTAGGATACAGGCAGTCTGACATGATTGTGTCTAAGGAGCCACGTGCTGGGGAAAAGAAGCACGCTTTCAACAAGTTGTAACTGCTTCCAGCTATCCCACTTCTCAGACTGAATCAATATGAATTAAGGACTGCTATCCCGCTTCAGTCAATGCAGAAGCACACGCTAACTGCGTCCTTGCAGGATAGCTTTGGTGCTATGTTGTTGAAGCATATGTCATACTTAGAACACTCTACATCTTGAAATTCCCCAACTCCAGCTTCTCTTTCGAACTCACAAGTTGTAACTGAAACCAACAAAAAGCTCTATTAAACATTATCCTTACCTAATTGAATATATTATTTGTATATAGCAATTACATTCTCCTTTTTACAGTATAGTAAAGCACTTACAGTATAATAAAATCTACCACACAGTGCTCAACAGCCCAGTGTGTTGAGCAATTCAGCTTTTGGTGCCTCATGTAGGTTAGGAATTGATTTTAATTGCCTTGCATAAATCACACAGGCCTACTGTAGAGACCCTTATTATTTCACAGGCAGGGCTGTTTTTAATCCTGTATATTCATGGGGAATAAGAGGGAAGCAGAATGAAAAGAAAATCACCTTCTGAAAACTTACTTTTGAGGAAGGCAGATTTGTTCTGAATTCAATGAAAATTTAACAAATGCTGCGCACATTAGTCAGTATAGTTGTCATAAGCAGAGTAGTAAAGAAAACTTCATACATCGTCACTAAACCTCAGGCACTGCAACTGTTTAAAGAAGTAAGCCTTGACAAACTATGTGAGACTTAAAACAAAGAGAATTTGCAGTACAGATAGAAATTTTTTCTGCTTACACATCTGTCCTGCACCCTATGCCTATGACAGCCAGAAATAATATCTGCATGTATTTTGCCTGTATGTTTAGATTTACAAAGCATGTGAGAGGGAAGCATTCTCTCATGAAGTTTGGCTCTCATTTGCAGATTTTCTGTGCCAGTGCAGTTTAGTCATTTGTCTTAGTAGTAACTTAAATAAAACAAGAACTAAATGTAAAATCAAACCAAAACCTCCTGTGTTTTTTAAAAAAAGCATGCAAAGTTGAAAATTTTTTGGGACTTATTGCCCTTTCCTTATCAAATTTTGACCTCCAGAAAAATAGCCAGGATTTTAAAGAGTGAAATTGAAGTGGAAATGGTCTGCACGTAATTGTGCGCCACCATCCAGTTAGTACATTAATGGTGATACCATTTTTTGTCTATACTATACAACAGTTCCTGGGGGAATGTGAAGATCACAGGAAAAAGGGTTGCACCTTATGTTTTCAAACACCTAGATCCCAAATTCAGGTCCACTCAATACTGATTTGCCTTTTTGTGCAAATATCAGTCTTGACACTTAACGTCTGCAGGAGTAAACTAAGTCCTCTCAGCATTGCAGCATTCTGATGTATCAACACCACTTGCATGAGGAAGAAGTAGAAGATAAACATTCAGATACCAAGAGTCAAAAGCAACATGTAGGGTGGTAGAAATAGATATCTTATTTTTGATTTAGTTATCAGACTTTATAACTTCAAAGTTATACTTAAAGTCTCAAAGCCTCTTTTTATGTCAAGAGAAGAAACATCATTCAGTTATAAAACCTGAAATAATTTGCAGAGGAAACTGGAAAATCATTTGCATGTAATTAATTCCACAAATTTACCACTTCTCAAAATGCTTAATTATTGCTCTCAGCATTTTTTAATACCTTTAATTTTCATTATTGGACTATCAGCTGCACATTTATCAAGCCTGGAAAGGCTAGGTCATCATTTTTGAAACTACATTATACAAGGGAAAGTTAACCGCCACATGCAAACTGGCTTTTAAAGTTCACAGCGCTGTTATAAAGGTCACAGTGATACTCAGTGAAAATTGAATCATGCAGAAGTCGATACAAAAAAACATATTGTCTTCCTTCAATAAGGAGCTTTTAATGCTGTGCCAGTTTATTTACCATCAAACTCTGCAAAGTCAGCAAGCTAATAAAGAATTTAGGATTTATGGGCCCTTTAATTCAACATAGAAAAAATAGTTAGAAAGTGACAGACTAATAGGCCAATTATCTGAGGGATATTTTGTTTATTTGGCAGAAATTACAAGGAGATGCATAATAAAAATACCTTCAGTAACCAATTTATTTCTACATTAAAATAAACTCATTCACGACTACTATGCCACAGAAAGTACCATTAAAATGTTCAAAGTTCTTCCCTGATGCCAAACAAAAAAGCTTAACTAGGGCAATATGCAATATTAATATTGTTTTATGGTCAATTTATGTCTAGACACAAGCAATAAGAAGTGGAAGGATACTACAGAAATTACAGCTTCTATACAGGAAACAGGAACAAAGCCCCGAAGGATTGTATTTGCATTTGTCTTATTCCAGATTTAGAAATTATTATTTTTTCCCGATTAGGTATGGGTCTAAAATATTAGCTGTTTTCTATGCATGAATGAACTCTGGACAGGGAATAGTCTGACAGCTTTTTTATTAAAAAATACTTGAATAAAATTTTGCCTTTTTTATTTAGCTAACATAGCCTAACTGTACTGCACTTCATACCGGCTAACAAACGAACTTCATGAAACTAACCACAAGTGTTCATAGATCCTGACTTAATAACACAATGTAAAAGACCACAAACATCACATAATTTAGAAGTTAAAGTTCTGCTGAAAACTAAAGAAATGCAGACCACTAAGTCTCTAAAGAAGTTAAAAATGTGGTATCCCCATATTTTCTAATTCTACAGGTTTTGGCATGAGACATGAAAGAAAGTTTAAGCCCTGTTTTTTTCATTTTGGGGACTTTTTTAGAGCATTCGTGCATTAATGATCATAGCAAGGCATTATAGTTCCAGTATGAAATAAAATAATAAAATCTTAATATAAGTTTCACATATGATTAATCCAATACATTATCTCCACTGGGCATTGACTTTACTAAAAATAATACAGATAAGGAGGTAGTAACTGCACAATCCCCTTAGTGGGTCATGGGAAAAATGTTATGAGAAAACAATACTTTATTCTTAGGATTTTCTGAAATGACTAGTGACTCTGAATGCTGTCATTTGGGTCATTTATCACTCTTTAGGTGTGAGGGTTTTGATTGATTGTTAGAAAATGTGCTATTCATTTTCTAAAGCCAAGATTCTTCAAGATAGAAGAAGCTGGACATTGTGAGATTAAGACACATGCATGACTTTTAAAGTTCTTGGCTGAAATTTTAGTTTGAGTTGGGAAAAGAAAAAATCATACACTAATTCCAGTGGCACTGTGTAACCCTTGGACTTCCTTAGACATAGCTTGCTCCCATGTACAAGCTCCCAGGAAACCAAGATATTGTGTTCTCAGCAGATTACAGTGAATTCTTATTAAAAAGTTACTGATTTTCCTCCAAGAACTCAAATTTTGGATCAATTACTGAGATTGAGCAGCCAGTGCAATCCTGTCCAATTTGTGCTCCTAGGACTGTTAGTCTCAAGAAAAGCATTTGCCTAAAGGAATTTTTCCTGGTTTGAAGTAAAACAGAAACAATTTTCTTTTTAATAATTTTACATTTCAGTTAAGCTTCGTCTAACTCTCTGAAATTAACAGCATATTCTTCAGACAGTGTGTGCTACCAGAGTGATAAGACCTATGTTTATAGTTG
>RSEF01000002.1:108605111-108616721 GCA_003993805.1 Himantopus leucocephalus | reverse complement strand
TGGGACTTTCCCAGTGCCTGCCGGTGACATGATCGTCATCCTGAGAACTCGATATTGGTCTTGTATATATTGTATGTATTTCATTATTTTCTTATTCATATTATTATCTTTTTCTTATTATGATTTTTATTAATATTTCATGAAAGTAATTTAGTTTCTTTTCAACTCGTAAGTCTCTCTCTCATTTATTCTCTCTGTCTCTCTTCTCTGAAGAGAGAGAGGTTAAAGACAGCATCTGTCGTTTGTCTTAGTGGCCAGCCCAGCCAATATAATTCCAAATAACATATAAACTTAAAGAAAATGTTAATACTAAATTTGGCTGATTTTTACAGTGGAATTTTCCACTCACCAAAGAAAATTCCAGCACACAGGGAACTACACAGTATCACAGCTTTGTTTGTTCGTTTGTGGTTAATGGAGTAGGTAAAAAGAATTATTATTGTGGTTTAAGCAAATGAATCAAACTATCCGTTTATTGAAATATAATTGTAGGTATAATGTACAGAAGATCAGACTGCTAAAGTGATCCCACACTAAAATAGTGGCTGATAGCTTTGTCTTCTGCTTTTATGTGTCTGCAATAGAGTAATTTTTTTAATAAGACAACAGAGACACACTTTCACTAATCTACACGATGCCTCATAGCTGGGACAAATAATTTCTGTGTCTTTATTTCTCATGGTGGAAAATCTCTTGTTGTCCATAGATCATAGTATTGTTTAGGTTGGAACTTGGTGAGATTATCTAGTCCAAGCCCCAGGACCAGGGCCAAATCTGATACAGATTATCAAGTCAGACATTAATACTAGAACAGACATCCACTGCAACAGGGTGGAGAGGGAATTAGTTTTTTAAAAAATGTAAGGTAATGATTTTATGTTTTCAGACTGAATCTGATGTACAATGCTAACACAATAATAGGTATTATTCATTTGGAGATACCCAAGCATAAACCAAATGAGATTTCACTATTATGCCATATAACATATCCATGCTAAATAAAAAAAAAACCAACCTGTCATCTCTCTGTGACCTCTATCTCCTTCCTTGTATCTGCAGGCACTAATATAACCTAATATGCTGATTTTAAGCATGCTTCTGCTTTCTGTAACCTGGGTCTTCGGTACGTCAACCCTCCCTCATGCAGCAATCCCATTTATCTCAAATGGCTCACAGTAGCCCATTTCCACTTGCTGGAGTGGCAGAGAGGGTACAACAAGGAAATATATGGGCCAGGACGTAGGCATAGAAATGAAAGCAATTTTCTTGACAACCCATGGAAATGCAATGGAATGAGATGGAAAAATTCCTCAGTTTATGCAGAACCCTCCTGTTGTTATACTAACAGTTGTCCATTGTGTCTTTCAGTACAGCTATTGTCTTCCTTTTCCCCTAGCAAAACCTTTGATTATGGTACTCCACAAAAAACTTAGGAATGTGGTGATTCACAAATACAGGTGGAATCACCGATCTTTTTTGAAAAGTCTACATAAGACTTAAGTCTTTAACAGAGGTACCGAGTGATGTTCCAGAATAACACTATGTAGTCATTAGTGAGGGGGGATGGGAAACAGGGCTGACATCCTCAGCTTCGGTATTCCAAAACTTTCAATAAACACACTTTTCAGTAATCTCCAGTTCCAGAAAGGAACCTCTATGTAGCACAGAAAGGGTGTAGGTACTTTTACACTGAATGACTGAAAAAATGCATTTGTGAAGTAAAAGATCTAGAAGGGGGAAACAAAGAGATACAGATGCCTCTCACCAGTGCATTTTCACGTGCAAACTTTTAATGAAGAGCCCATGTGCAAGTGCCTCATATAAAAAAGGAGACAGAAAGAAACTCTGAGTACAGAACTGTTCCCTGAAATCCGTTCATGTATAACACGAGAGCTTTTTCAGGAATTTCAGTCTGTTTTCACAAAGTAAGTTTGCAGCAATAAAAGGTGGCAGAAACAAGGACGGGGAAAGAGAAAATGCCTTACAACAGCTTTAAAGGATTTGAAGATTTTTCCTCTTGGTTTTAGGCAGGCAGTTTTGCCTTTGCCCAGACGTAAGTAAAAGCAGAGCTCAGTTCTGCAAGTGTCTGCCTCAGATGAGAGAGCACAGCCTCAACTACTTGTCACTCTTCTGTGTGTCGGAGGCAGGGAACCGTGGGACCACTGCCGAATGAGAGCAGTCCTTAGNATAAGTAAAAGCAGAGCTCAGTTCTGCAAGTGTCTGCCCCAGATGAGAGAGCACAGCCTCAACTACTTGTCACTCCTCTGTGTGTCGGAGGCAGGGAACCGTGGGACCACTGCCGAATGAGAGCAGTCCTTAGCAATGCGACTACTGTCATGGCTAGAAACCAGGCAGTGTCTTGGCAGGTTTCCCCACGCTACTCCAACTTAAGTGCCGCATATGAAAGGGGTATTTTTTTACCAGGGAAAGGCCAGCTCTGTCCATGTGCCTAATGAACTCCCAATTCCTTCAAAGAGGCTGTTGACACAGCTGCCAATTAATGCCATTTGTGATGTACACAAATGACTACAGAGTCTTTACACAGGCCAAACAGCACGTGGACTTTCACTCATTACTGTCATAGGTTGAAGTTAAGCTGGTGACAGGGAACAGATGTGAAAGTTTCTTTAATCATGAGCATTTCCATCCAGTGCTGGAAGTATTTCCAGGGATTTTTTTGAGGGCTATAGAAAAAATGATCAAGGTCACCAAAGGTCTGTGTTTTGACATTGTCCAAGCAAAGGCCACCCTTTCCTGAGCACCTCTGACATAACCTTTCTCCAAATCGCTTGAGGTATTATTCTGCTATGCAGAAGCTGAAGGAAGACTGTCAGTGTCCATGTCTCTGCACTGATCACCCCACCCCAGGATGAAAGCAGAGACCTCAGGAGCCTTCATTATTGTTGTGTGAGTCATCAAGAGTCAAAGGAAAAGAAGGTGGATCTTCCATCCTACTGAAATGCATGTGGATGTGGCAGGCAGGGCTAGTTTCTTCCTGTGTTCCCACCTCAGACACCCCAGATCCCTCTAGGATGCTCCTGTTGCCTCCTCAGCCGATCCACGAGCACAGAGCATCTACAGCCATGTTCTCAGGATGCATTTCCACTGCCATGCCTGTGTTTCCCTCCCTCTCTGGTTCAGTGTTCACCGTAATATGTGTCCGAATAGCGACATCTGAATTTCCTCTTCTGTCTTCCTTTAGTTTGTGAATCCTCATATATCCATAAAGATAAATGTATTATAAGATCCAGCATCTTTTACACTGAGAAAAACAGTCCCATGCTGACTAATTGCCCAGTTTCTTAATGTGTAGTATTCAGTAATTGCATGCACAGGGAAGTGATGGTCTGTTGTTCTTTAAAAAATGCAGGAAGGATTAATGCACACACATCACCTCCATTCCAAGCATTTGGACAACAAATATCAATGTAAAAGAGGAGAGACCTTGACCCACTGACTTCAGACAGAACCAGGTGTCTACTACACCCTTCCAAAGCTGTTTGCACTTCTGAACTCTGCAGCTGTTAGCATCCCCCCACAAGCATCTTGCCAAGCCGCTTCCATGCACATCTGTGTCTGACAGGCTTAATTCTCCAGAGTACATGAAAAAACATACAAGATGCAGAGATACCATTAATAGTGCTCAGTTGGTGAGGCTGATGTTTTCTTTCTTGATCAACATCAAGTATTTTCCTGGGAAAACAACACTTTCCTGCTGTTAGATGCTATACACAGAAGCAGAAAAGGGAAGGAGGTGAAAACCAGTAAAAGAATACAGGAAGGTAGACTGTTTATGCTCTTCTGCAGGTCTTATTTCAGGTGATCTGCTATATTGTATGTTCACAAGAAACCTTCTGGAGTAAGAATACGAAAAAATATCACAGAAAAATCAGATCTAAAGGAGAGAAACGGACCACAATTTATACCTCTTTTGCTCTATTAAAACACAGTAGGGCTATTTCTGCTCTTTCCTGGCTGTTTTGAAGATGAGGCCACTCACATCAATGAATCTCTCCCTGATGCATTGATTTCATTTTACTTTGTTTCTTTTACTGGCAACCAGGTTAGAACACATATTTACACATTAATTTCTAAGATCTTTGGCTCAGGCAAACTAATCTACATCTATAGAAAAACAAACAGCCAACAAATGGATTATAGAGCAGTTGCCAAAGCTTCAGACTTGTTGCTGAATAATTCTTTCCATTCAGTTTGGATACTAGCCCACAGTCCTGAAAATTTACATGGCAAGTATAAACAATGACCTCCACTTTGTCTATTCTATTGTAAGTACAACAGTGAAAACAACAAAATAATTTTGCTCAAAATCAGCTTTCCATCTTGCTTAAAATCCATACATTGATTTTCATAGAATCACAGAATAATTGAAGTGGGGAGAGATCTCTGATCCAACCCCCATCCTAAAGCAAGGCCAGCTTCAAAGTTAGACCAGGTTTCCCAAGGCTGTCTCCAGTCAACTTCTTACTGTCTCCAACAATGGAAACTGCACGGTCTCTGTGCAGCCTGCTCCAGCGTTTGATGACTCTCATTATTAAAAAAATATAATCCCAATATCCAACTGGGATTTCTGTTATTGCAGCTTTGTCCATTGCCTCTTGTCCTTTCACTGTGTGCCTCCAAAAAGAGTATGGCTTCATCTTCCTTATAACCAGACATTAGGTAACTGACGGCAGCAATAAGATCCTCCCTTGGCCTTCCCTTCCTCAGACTGAAAAAACAGGTCTCTCAGCAGCATTTCCTACATCAAGTGTTCCAGCCCCAGCCATCCTGGTGGCCCTCTGCTGAACTCATTCCAGTACGTTAATGGCTTTTTCTACCATCTATGCCTGCTGTATCTTGGTACATTTCATAAATACTTGCTGTAATCTAATGTGATGAAAATGGTTTTATGTTTAAATCTGTGGGTGAATCTGGTACTAACAACAAATGAATGATAACCGGTAGCAGCCAGATATTTTGCAAACAGAATCTTAGTTCACTTCTTTCCTATATATGCCAGTACACCGTAGCACGTCCAGTCCAGGATGTGTCTTGAGAAGACTAGATACACCTCAAGTTCTTTGGCAATTAGTTATGTAAAGTAAGCCAGGGTATAAGGAGTCAACTCTGTAGGTTACGGGCTAGGTGAAATTATCGTCTTATTATTAAATGATGGATTTTAACAAGCAGCTGGCCTCATTACATCATGTGTCACAAATAATATGATGTCCCAATGAGAAATACAGCAAACCCAAAACCCAGACTTCTTAGAAACAGCAAGTAATAAGCTAGGGCTGGTGTTCCAGGGAGGAACACAGATGCATTTTGATCCTGCAAATGCTTACCAGTTCTTGCCATGTATGACTATTCTGCAACTTTTGTCAACAAATTAAAGACCAAATTAAAGGCTCATTTAGAACTGTGTGTGAAACAGTTTTTCACTGGTTGTGGAACGGCCTGTTAATACATCCCATCTAAATTCTGTGATTCATATTTCCACAGATAACACTACGTATGCAATTTCGTTAACAAAATATAGACATAATTTTCTAACATGGTCTGGCAATAATAAGGCATTATAGTATGAACAATGGATGAGTGTTAAGGCAATTGCAACTCTCTGTTGCAGTTCAGTTCTCTTCTGCCAGCTATGGTACAGCAGTGACTAAATAGAAAGCAATTCCCGTATATTAGGCACTTTGAGACCATCTATTGAAGCCAAATGGTGCAGTTAACCAAGGGATAACATGCAAAAACAAAGGCATTTTTCATAATCTCATCGCTATGAATCAAATTTTGCCCTGAGGACTACACTAAATTTTGTTTATTTGCTTTTTGGGTGTGTATAGTAATATTTTACATTAGTGAAAGACTGAAGCCATCTATGCCGGGTTCATTTCTATCCAGCTAGGAAATGCATGTTGTCTGCATTAGTAATCCCAGACTCCTAAAAAAAGCTGCTTTTTCATCAAAGTGCAGAAAAATGCTGAAGATCTGTTTTCTTCTCTCTTTTGCAAACAAATTTGTCTTAAATTCAGGCACTAAATTACTGCTGATGGTTAAGTTCATGTTTTGAAAACTTTTCAGACGTGCTGTTACTTGATACAGTCTACATAGACTTAGTCTCTTTACTACTGCTTCTGTATAAGATGTGAGCTTGTGGTTAGAATGTCAGCCGCCATTTCTCTGCACTTATTATTTTAATGGATGCAGCAAACACAGATCTTTTCTTACATCTCTGGCCTGACATCACTCCTTTAATTTTGCAGTTTAATCAAGTAAAAAAGGGGAAAAAAAATCCAACCCAACTCCTTCAAGCTTTTTATCAACATCAGACTGGAAATTACTTTTAGAGAATGTATTCACTTCATAAATTGTAAACATACTTCATTATAAATTGCTTAGGAGAGCAAAAGTTCTAGTACCATTTCAATTACATTTTCATCAGTATTCATTAAGAAATAGCTAGACCTGATGTATATGTTCCTGCATACTTAAAAAAAAATTATTTGACATTTTTTTTTCTTTTCATTGGTTGATGGCTACTCTGACAAACAGAACTGTCTCCTGCAAAAAGAAAACCCTCTTTCTCATTGATTAGCATGATTTTGAAAAAAAAATACGTTAAAATAGTGTAATTTAATTCCAAGGAATATGAAGAGATGGTATGACCCTGAGCACACTTTTCAAATATCTACCTTCTCTTAGTCGTGAAACTCCTGAAGGAGGGACTATAGTTTCTTCAAGAGTATTTTGAGAATATTTACTCAGGATGACACTTCTGAAGAATTTGATTCAAGTTTCACAGATCTCTGACTTGGAAAGAAAATAAATTTCGTGTCTTGATTGCATGTCGGCATCTGAAACGGAACAGCAAGTCACAAAGGTAAGCTTCACTCACTTGAAACTGCCATTCATATGAGAAAAAATATGTAAAAACAAAAAAGAAAAATTACAAAGACAACTTTCTTACTCTTTGCAAATTTTTTTACAAAATTTTCCATTTTTCCCCGAAAGAACAAAGATTTACACCACTAGACTTTTGAGACGGAATTCTTCACATTATAGAAAAGGGTAAATTTTTTTTTTGCTATCATAAGCTAAGAAACAAAACAAATGCTGTGCTTATAAACAATTAAATGTTTGTCACATTTCACGAGAATCCATTTCTATCCCTGTTTCAAATTTAAACCTTACAAGAGATCTCCAGCATAAACTAAAGCTTCCTTCACTGATCTCTGGTCTAGCACCTATGCATTGTTTACAGTGTATTATTTGCTCAATTTTACACTGAAAATTATTGTGAAAATATTATATTATCTGCCAACCTAAATCCTTTAAAAAAAGTTAATAAATCTGAAGCAATGTGATAAATGTCCAGAACATCAAAACTTCAAATAATAAAACTAGACAGCTAAATAAGCTTTAATTACTAGGGCAAGTGAGCTTTGTGCTATGTATAAAGTGCATAAAATTCTTACTAAAACTAGCAGAATTGTTTGCAATCACATCACAAATCCTCCATATAAGATGAAAATTCATACACTAAACAGTCGGTCCTATGCCAAGCAAATATTCATGAAACCATGCAAAGTACCAGGAGGTTGACTCACTGCTTCTGTATGATAACAATCATAAATTCTTACAGTAATGTCAAAAATAACATCAACACAGAAAGGATTTGAAAGACCTCAATTTTCAAAATGAAAATTCAGTGCTGCTTTTGTTTTACAGCTTTAATTAGACATTGCTATCAAGTATCTATGATACTGTTAAGTATCATTGCATACTAAGATCATAAGTCTCAAATGGAAAATTGAAAATGTACCATACATTTTACAGTGGCATTAGCTCAAGATGAGTTTAAAAAAAAAAATGGCTGTATCTGGATGTGTATTGACATTAGATCATTATTAGAATTTAAATACAGACTAGATACAGATTCCAGTTCAATTAAATCACAAACATCTCTATCTTATCTATTAAAGCTCAGGGTTTCTTCACAGCTGCTTCATTTCAGTCTATGAAGGAGAGAAGGGCCTATTTCTAACTATGCAGTAGTTCTAGATCCAAAATTTCCACATGTTTGGATCCAACATTTGGGTCCTGGCCCACTTTTGCAACATGTCAGAGCAAAGCCATGAGATATTGAGTGAAAGGGGATTCTGGGATTAAAAAAAAAAAAAAGGCACTTTAAAACATAATTGGAAGTATTATGAATTACCCCCTCTGCATTATACACATTATTTCAGTATATGCCCCAGGCATGACCCACTTTCCTGATCAAAACATTTTAAAAAGGGACGGGGCTACTGAAGTATCTGTGGGCATTTTGATTATTTTCTTCTCTGTGGCAGCAATGCTGAGCAAACGCTTTATTTATAACCTGTTTCTAATATCTCATCTAGCACAAAAATAATGTTTTGTCAAAATTCTCAAGAATGCATATTATTTTTTAAATTACAGCATTTCTGCTAACGGATCGTATTTCAGTAAGTGCTTCTGACTAACTTTTAAGATAGACAAGTTGATAAAGTGTTTAAAATGTATTTACTTAGGATTTATAACGCACAACTTCCTTACTGGTATATAATAAAGGGAAATTTTATTTAGTTTAAATGCATTTTTATGCTGGAGGAATGATCTCATGCTAAACTAAAGTGAACATGAGAATATACCATTGCAATACGATATCGCTGTAGCACTGACTCAGTCCAAGCCTGGCCTATATGATGTTGCAATTGTGATGGCGAAGCAGCTCCAGTGAAAGGCTTATGAAAACCTGTATTATGACATTAAAAAACCCCAGACAACCCAGGTCAGTCAGTGTTTTAAAAGTCAATTAGCATTAAGCAGTTACCATTAGTGTTTGATTTACACATGGTGCTTCACTTAACTACTGACGTTCCACATGCCAAATCTTCTTTCTCACTGTCACATGTAAATGGTCTGCTGGTATGACTGTAAAGCCCTGACCAAAGGCATGATGAAGAGTTGCCTTTTGGCCTGAGCAAGTGGTAGTCCTGCCTTCTAGATCTAAAATGCCATTGCATTAATTATCTGTATGGCACCTCCTCATATCTAATATATTGAGATACACTAGATGATGAACATTCTTTGCTGAATATTCCAGTATTTTCCAACTTCTGAAGTACATGTGCAGGCTTTTCAGAAGAACATGCTACCTACTTTCTGATTCTTTTCAAAATAATCTCTTTATGCTTTTGTGCATCCATACAAAACTACAAAGTCTTCTTGCTCAACTTTTTATTCCAAGGAAAATACACAGTTATCTCCCAGACAGTCTTTGAAATGGTGAAAACTCTGTACAGTTTAACTGACGATTTGAATTTCCTAAATATTGCATATTTCACTGCAGATAAAAAGATATTAAATGAAACTGCACTCTGGAGTATAGTTCTTCTGGTACTTTATTGTCTACATCCATACAGAGGAGCTAATATAAAAATTGGAAATGTGACATAATGGAATTAAAGTGCAGTCAAGCTAGGTAATATTGGAAATGTTTCTGCAAAGTGAAAAACGAATTTGATTAAAATCAGCTCTTAACTGAAAAGTACAGGTCAGCTCCAAAAAGTGACTAAAAATGAAATTGAATTGTGGTACCTCAGTGACTGCTAGCAAAGGCACCACGTTATAGCTGAAGTCACAGATTCCAGACCTGTCAAAGGAAACAAAAACCCCAAGAGTTCTTGAGTGCATCCCACGATACCCATGTCTATTTTTTATGAGAAATAAAGATCCATTCCAAAGGGTGCATGTAGGCGTAAGAGATCAGCTCAGCAATTACAGTGTGTGTTAAACAACTATGCTGACAACAGAAAACAAGTTTCTCCTTCTTGTCTATTTGTCTCTACAGGTATAAGAAGAAACTAAAAGGAAGCCTAGACATATTTTTATTACTAAGACTTCTTTTGAGGTTTGATTCTAAACACATAACAAAATTCTCTATGTTCAGTGATGTGATGTCATCGTGATGTTTTCTGACTTTCTCAAATCCCCTCAGAATGTTCTTTGAAGTGTAATGCAAGATCTTAGAATGTTTTGCAGATGAAAGTACCACTGCAGAATTCACATGGAAAGCAATTTCTATTTTATTTTGCCATTTTCTGTGTGGCCATCACTAGCTGAGAATAAACAAAAAATATCTCTAGTTTGTCTCAAAGCAAGTGATGGAGGTTTAGGAGTCCTTTAAACTTTGCCGTAGGCTAACACTGATTTAAAAATTATATTTTTCCAGAAAGCTTATCCTTGCTTCAGAAACTATTCTTCATCAGGAAAACTTCCAAGTATCAATGAAAAAAATATGGCTTTATTTACAATGATCAAAACCTAGCATTATTTACCTTGGAGCAATTTTAGCAGAAACAACAAAAACATTTTTCTAGGTTTTTTTTCCATTAAGGAAAAAATACTCTGTTTCAGTTTACCATCTAAAAGGCCACATCAATGTAAATGCACAGCCTAGAATGAAAGTGAATGGAAGGGAAAAGCAAGTCATTCTCTCTCTGAGTAACTAGTTTAAATTATGACNGCAAGTCATTCTCTCTCTGAGTAACTAGTTTAAATTATGACAGAGCGTGTTGCTTTTCCTCAATAGCTAGGAAATAAAGCTATGTTGTGACTGCCAATTAATATGCCACAACAGCTGTGGATTTTAAAATATGCAAATCATTTTAACTAGATAAAAGTTTTTGCAGAAAATGTTTGCATCTTCATTGCGGTTGATGTCACGTGTCATAATCTCACAAAATTACATTCAGATGATCCAATGGAGGTGACAATTTTTTATCACTTAAGCTATATAAGCACAGATGCATCAACATCTATGGATCTCACTTAGTTGTGAGTGCTGTATTTTACTAATATCGACCCATCTTAGTAACAAGATGTATCAATGGCTGAAAGAAATGATGAACACATTATTCATAATTTCATAACATTGAGTATGCTATCCTGAAGATACTTAAGCTTTTTGCATAAAACAGTGACAAAAAAAAGTTGACCAGCATTCCAAAAGGAGCAGATTTGTGGTAGCATTATTTGATTTTCAAATAGTGTGGTTTATTTATTTGCATTTTTAATCAATTTCACATACGTTGATCCAGAATATTCAATTCAAGGGTATTGTCTAGTAAACCCAAAGGACCTATTCTGCAAGAGAAAGAAGATGATTTCATGCCACTTTCTGTCAGTACAATATCATTCTTAGGCAATGGCATTTTCTGCATCTAACTGTACAGTAATTTTTAACTTAAAATTCTCTTGTAGTGGAGCAATCAGACATCTGGTGCTCTTTCACTTTCAGAACAATCATGCTAAATACAAACACTCATTAACAGTATTGTTAATTGCATGTTATACCAATCTTTTGTGTAGCTAGGGGTTACAGATGCTGTTAATATCTGAGGAGTTTAATAGCATAAGGCTACAGTAATTTTTTTGTATTTTTTTCTAATTTTGAAACTCTCAACCTCAGAAGTAAGTTTGAAATGTAAATTTCCCCTGAGGCCAAGGGTGGCTGACCTGGCCAGCCACATGCATAGGGCTTCTCTTGTCAAGGACAACAAAAAAAGTTTCTATAAATAT
>RSEF01000002.1:108588320-108605011 GCA_003993805.1 Himantopus leucocephalus | reverse complement strand
AGGGAATGAAAAAGGCAATAAACTTGGAAATAAAATCCTCAGGGTTTTTTAGGTAGTTTAAAATTATGTGGTGATGCTGGCTTTGGTATTATTCCTACTGTTTCTTCAAATATTATTTATTTTTGAAACTGCTGTCTCAAAGTCATCAAGAACTGCAATATGAGCTAAGCTGATCTAGTGCTACCAAAACCTCTGCCCTCTGTACTTTTGACAGTAAAAACTTCAGGTGACAGAAATTCAGTGGAGGATGCAATCTGCTAAAATTTCTTATTTACCAAGTTGTTAAAAAAAGACAATCATCAAATGACATCTGCCCCTTTAATATTATTTTACTTTTGAAATTTTTTGATTTTAGCAACAAGACAAATCTTTTAGCAACAATAATAAATGTTGATTTTCTTGAAAAAAAAAATTAAAAACCCACTCCAATTTTGTTTCCCTTTACTAAAGGGTATGAGAAGCATATGAGAAAAACAGCACCTGTGTGAACTCACTAGACTATTGCTAAAGCTTTTCCAGAGATTCAATTGACAAAGTGGGTCTTTGGCCAGCCAATCAGAATGAATAACAGCATGGNTGACAAAGTGGGTCTTTGGCCAGCCAATCAGAATGAATAACAGCATGGTTAAAATGAGAAAATTGTGCAGAGGCCAAAGCGGTGGTAAATGCAAGCTTCACTTAGCTCTACATAGATTATACTGTAGTAGACAAGGGAAATAAAGCTGATGGTATGCATTTGTGTCTGGTAGTGATAGTTTTATAATTCAATATGTGCAACCACCAAAGAGGAACAAAAGCATGCCAGTCTTGGTAATAGGTATGGAAGTTGTAACTAAAGAAATCACGTAGAAAGCAATAACATCAATCTAAGGTAGCTTATCAGATCATGGTAAAGCAAAGGCTGTGAGGAAAAAGGGACAGCTATTGAGCTCTGAAAAGACAAGGACTTGGGGAGAGCAGTTGTGAATTTCAGTGCATGAAATGATGGTTGTGGCCTTTTCATGAAACAGAAACTAGTTTGTTAATCAATGGATTAGGGCTCAGAAGATCTGAACACTTTTCCTACCTTAATAAAAAGAAGCTGTGCAAGTCATGTGAATATCAAATACATACTTTGTCGCTAACATAGGATAATTATTTCCAGCCCCACTGCTAAACTGCTGAGTGTAGAGCATAGAGAGGAGGTGGACAACCACGGCAAAAAAGAAAAAGAGCAAAGCACAGGTGGACGGAAGGAAGATTTGAAACAACTGTAAAAAGTCCTGAACCCTGCTGCTCTAATTCTCTGAGCAGCACTTCGCCAAGTCCTGATAGCTCCCTGAGAAGACATGGAAACCAGAAACCTGAACCCAGCCCTGGCCTACTTCTGTTCTGGCCATAATCAGGGGAATTCTGCATAAAATCCATCCCCACACGACTTGAATCCCAGTCAGTTCTAGGTGAGCTGGCCACACACCATCAAACCTAGTGAGCAGCAGAATCCAAATTTTATAACGCATTCTCCCAGTTTCTGTTGCCAGAACAAGTCTCCTTCTTGAAGAAGTCGTCTGAGGGTAGACTACTAGCCAAGACTATTTCTGCATCTATTTTATAAACATGAAATTAATTATATGCCAAAATCTGAGGTTTGTCTAAACTGATGTAAAGCACCTTTGTGCTAGCTACATTAAAGTACTGTCTAAAAGGCTTGAACCTACCAAGAAATGTGTGTCTTACATGCTCTTTTATAATGGCCAGTGAATCCATAGGAACATAAGGGAAGGTGAAGTATTAGAGCTTGTGTCCTGAGAGAATGAACAAGGGAAATGTACCATGAAAAGCATGGATAATAAAAACACTTTTGGGGTCAAAACTGAGCTCTTTCGAAGAATATATAAACATACTAAGTTGTAACTGTTATTTAAATAGGGAGATCCATGTCATTTGTGGAGAACAAAACACCAATAGACTCTGTGAAGTTTCAGCCCATTAAACACAGGGTTTTTATATTATAATATAAATATTTTAGAACAATTCATTGTTGGTGTATTCTTAACTCTGACACCAAGCCCAGTCACAGTGAGAAAATATTTGAAACACAGAGTTCTTACAATGTAATTAAAACAAAAATAATGGCAAGATCATAAAGAACATGTGTAGAGTAAATAGGGGGTGATTAGTTTGCATAAGACGAGAACTAAGGAACATTCAGTGAAAGCGCTGGCTGCCAGATTTTAAGCAAACGGAAGGAAGTACTTCTCAATATAATGTATAATTATGCTGTGGAATCCATTGCCACAGGACACTGTAAATGCCAAAACTATAAATACATGGTAGATAGGTCCATCAGGGGCTATTAACATACTAGATGCAACCTCCAGTTCAGGAAGTCCCTAAACTTCTGACGGCCAGAAGCTGTGAGGGTATACCAGGGGAAGGGTCATTTTATTCTTGTTGTGCTTTAAACATTCCTCTAGTGGCCCTTGTCAGAGACAGGACACTGGGCTAGAAGAGCCGTAGGTCTGCTTAGGTATGACAGGCCTTATGTTCTCTTGATGCAGAAACACATATCAGTAAGGAGCCTGGCTCAGTGTGGCCGGAATGCGTCATTTAGAGAAAGAAAACCGTGTAAGGACAGAACTGTAAATGCAAGTATATACAGAGGCTACTCAGTCATTCAAAGTCACGGCAGATTCAACTGAAGGAGATCATCACATCAGTAACTCAGAGAAACCCATTTAAGTTAATGGAATAAGCTGCTGATGGAAGTCCTACAGAAGCATCCAGTTAAAATCAATCCAAATGAAAGGTGGAAGTGTTTTTGGGAAGTAGGGTATCAAATGATATACTGGATGGCTAGACAGTTTTTGGATTGAGATCAGGAGATAATATTGATTAATGTTTTTTATCATAAGCATATACCACAGAAAAATACCAGGTCAAGTCAGTACATAACCCTTAAAAATTCTTAATTATATCATGAAAGAATTTTGAATTTTGGAGTGTTCAAAATTCACACATTCAAGAGATATTGCTTCAAGTATATTCAATGTCTAGCACCACTCTTATCATCACATGATTTCTATATAGTAGTACAATGCTCTATACAGGTGCATCTTCATATGATATAATGCATCACCTTTAATGTGTTAATAATGCTCATTTACAACTAAGCTAACACCAACAGTACTGTGTGAATAAATGAACTCTGTATCTAACATCACATGTGGTGACAACAGCAACCTGTATTCTAGCTGGCACATGACATTAAGGTAGACGAGTATGAGCATTAGTCTACAAAAAACCTTCCACCTACCCAGGGCAGATGGTATATCTCATTTTTTGGTAGTTTTGGCTACAGTCAGGCACCTGAATATGAATAAGAGGCAGAGATGACACTGGCTTAGTTTGTAGGAACTGGCTTAATTTGTAAGAACTAAGAGCCAAGAGCCACAAGACTATTTACAATTGTACAGGTTATGGGATGAAAGATTAATATCTACAAAAACAGAAATTAACTTTCATATTCACCAAATGTGCTGTATTTTTAGGAAGGGAATGAAAAGAACTGTACTTGTCCTTTTTGAAAGCTGAGATTTCAAGTCAGCATTTTCAAAATTTGCAGATTTCTAGTTTAGAGAAATCTTTCACTTATGGGATTGGTGAGCGCTGTAGTGCAGTTGTACTGGAACAGCATTACTCAGAGTGGAAAAACGAAAGTGTAACTCTAAATTCACTTAAAAAGTGAATGTAGAACTTTGTTATAAGAGTTGTCTCAAGGCTTTTCCAAAAGAAGGTTTGTTTGATAGGAAGAAGTCTTTTAGATGATTCGGAAACATGCAATGGTTTCAATAACTTTCAGGACTCTATCCCAAACTGTTTCAGAAGCCAGGACTTCAGCGGACAACCATAAATGTCAAGCAATTAGTTCAGTGTCTCCACACTGGGTAGACATAGTTCTTTTGTATTTTATATTTTTGATCACACTGATGGGCTATGTTTCCAAGTAAGTGCAAGTCCAGTCCTTCAGCAGACACACTGACTGCCGTTCCAGTTTCAGAACAGGGACTTCTGACACAAATATTTCATGATTTCCAAGGAAGCTTACTGCTTATGCTCCAAATATCTGGGAAGTATGGAGTTGCAAAACCATGCTAGAAAAAATTAATTTCACCCCAAACACTTATATAACTCCTTTTCAGGCTTCACTGGCAGTAGTTTAAATAAATGTCAGAGCAAAATACCAATCCCTGTCTCTAGACAAAACGCAAACCACAGCCAAAGGGCTAGATCTGTGCTAGAAACAGCAACATTCGAAAAGAATGGTCTCACAAAAACTTAATTAATCTTCATTCTAATCTGTTTTTCTTTTGTTCTTCTTGTGCATTTTCTATCTTTGTCTCTCATATTTCTTTGACTGTCTTCCAATTTTTATGCTTCCTATGCTGTGTTTTGCTCCTCCACTCATTCTCAAGTGGTTTTCACCATCCTCTTGTAACCCCACCACACACTTTCTATTTATTTCCACACCATCGCAAACATTTTTTGCATCCATCCTCTAAAAGACCTACCTTTGTAAGGACCGTTCTACTTTGAAACTAAACTGGGGAGCAAGTCAGAGAGATTCTGTCTTTTCTCTCTGGTTTTGCCTTCTTATCTGCTCTTTTCTTCTTGTTGCTGTTTTGTTATTACTTATAAACAGGCCCACAAATATATAGATAGAGAAAATACAGAATCAAATTCTTGGTTTACATCTCCTTTGTGTTGGGGCCTGCAGCTAAGAATGATTTAATGAAAATTAACTGCCTATAACTACCAATTTCTACATCTACATCAGCTATAGCAGCGGAGTGGTTTGTATTTAAAAAAAAAGTCTTAGATCCAGGTTGGTAAGGTTAACTATGTGTGCGTTCATGATTATGTTAACAGTGAGAAAGCTGTACACTTAACACACAAGAGTAATGATACTGTGAATTAATACGGGAGCAGATATTGCTCCCTCTGAAGTCCAAAAAATGTTTGTTTCCCCCATTTACTCCCCCTGTTGTAACTTAATGTAAAGGACTGTTTTTAAAAATAGTGACTGTAAATGGGTTTGGATGTCATATCAAATTAGGTTTCCAGTTCAGTTCTAGTATCATTAAAATTTCTAAGCTGATTACATAAGAATATGTCTTTCTGTGTCTCAGGTCCAAGAAGCAAGATTCTTACAGACTTTGCTTCAATTTGAACTTCAAATGTGCAACAAACCACACAGCAAAAAGGTAAAATGAAAACCTTAATGTGCTTTGCAATTCCATGTTCTTTGCGCAGATTTGTTTGCTCAAAAAGCATCAGGGGTTATTTTTCTGTTTCTCAGTACATCTAAGTCCCACCTTCCTAGACCTGCAGAAACCAAATTATGCGCCAAGACCAGAATTAGTTCAAGAAACTCATCTTTTAATTTCAGTTAAATTGTAGTCTCAGATGTTGCACTGCTTGTGAGGCTTTGCGTGGGGTGTAGGGAAATGTTGGAAAGTTGAGTGCCAGTAGAGTAACGGCTCATTTCTAATGCCAGTTCTTGGATCTGATACTCCCGCAACTTGCTTTCGCTGCTTAATAAGAGTCTTATCTCATTGGTCTCTGCTGAGTGGACTGAAATGTTAGAAATTTGTATCTGTTCATGTTACAGATCTCCCATCCTCCTGCCTGGATTCATTGTCAATAATTGGTTCCTGAGTTTCTCTAATGTAAGCATTTCAGTTTTGACTTTCCAAGCACCTTCCAGCAAGTTTTTAGGTACTGTACAACGAGGGTTGCCTGAAAGTCTTTTTAGTTTGCTTTTAATAAAAATGAGGAGATGTTTTGCAGAGCTGGCTTCCTTCCAGCTACGCTGCTGTTGAAATGGTTTCACAGGCGCAGGAACTTTTTCCTCAGCAGCAGTCCCAGCCCCACAGCAGAGCAGCTGGCAACGCACGTACTCAAATGCTGATCGCTGACATGCAAGCCTACTCTGACCCAGTTTGAGTGTGGATATCATCACTGGTCTCCCACCTCCCTGACAACTACAGGAGCCAGAATTCAGCACCTTCCCCTTAGGTCGCCTTTGGACTTTTTCTGTTTTTCATATATATTTAGCTATTAATTTGGAGTCAGTACAGGCAGCAAAGGAGAGTAACTGAATTTTATTGCCCACAGTCAGAGCACTCAATTGGGATGTAGGACACCAGTGTTCAAGCTGTATGGATTAAAGTAGCTTTTCCCACAATGCGGATGGAAGAGCTCAGTGTCTGTGCCAATAACTATAACATACTTTCTAATTTATTTTGTAATGTCAAGAGTATATGGTGCATGTTATTTTTTCTTTTGCCAGTTTGGCTGGTAATTTCTTTTTCTTTTAGTTTACGGATTTCAAAGACAATTTTTTGCTTTTCGTTTTAAAGTGCTGCCCATGCCTGAGTTGACATCAGACAACTCTGGGCAGGCTACAGATGTTTAGAGATGCCAGCCAGTCCACCTACTGAGCAATGTTTGAGCAATACCAGGCCTTTTGCCAGGCCTTGTAGTTATGCCGCTGTGACTGCCATTGGCTCTGCTTAAGACAGATGGGGTGGGGGGTTAACATTGCACATTTGTTCTAAATTTTAAACTAAATGAAAAGTATTAGGATTATCCATGAATTTAAAGCACAATGAAGAGTGGGTAAACTAAGAAACTCTTCACCGTCAAAGTGTCATGTAATTCCTGATCATTTATTTTTATTCTTTTAAACCATTTTGCAGTGTTTACTTATGAGAAACTATTTGTTTCAGTAGCTTCACTGCTATCTAACAAAATATGGCTTTACATTGCTGCCAACTTTTCTCTCCATTACTTCTCCAGACACGTTCTCTCTTATCCATAAGTACCAGGTTTTCTCCTCCACCTTTGCCGCCCCCTTCTCTTTGCCTAGAAAATGGTCTTCATGTTCCTGTTCAGAGGGCTTTCACACAGCAATTAGACCTCATGGGAAGAAGATTCACAGAAAACTATTTCCTCATGAGATTCTTTTATAAAGAAACTCAACATGTGCTGCTCTTATTTAGCACCTTTCACACAGTGTTCTCTGAACTACTTTTTAAGAGGAGCCATATTGTATGAACTTGCTGTATTTTTACACCAGAAGTCCCAGCAGAGTGGGCTGGGACTAGAATCCAGTACAGGACGATCAGAGTCTAGCAATTAGTCACAGGACAAATTCTAGCAATTCATCAAACAGCCCTAGGCAGTCCCAGACATTGGGTTCTCGCTTTCCTCCAGGAAACAATAACAAATCCTCAGTCCTCTTTAAATCAGTGAACAGATGAGTAATCACCCAACTGTAACAACCAAAGGTGAGCCTATCTCTACATGCCATCAAATTCAGATTAATTTACTTTTTACCCACTCTTAGTACATCTTATATGGCATATAGATTAATAAAGAAGTTAGTAAAACAATCTTGTGAAATTTCTTGGGCATGCAGTTAGCCAAAATGAGCAGCTCCCATCAGAAACGTATGGATATTTTTAGTTTTTCTCAGCTCGCATCGTGCTTTTCTCTGAGAAGCATAGGAACTGCCATGCTAAATTAGTCTAATGGTCCATGGAGTGCAGCATCCCCTTTAGAAGGATGGGTTTCTGTGTAAGAAACTTCAAAGAACAGTGCAATAGTAAAGAAGTGTGGAATAGCATGCCATCAGGGAGGTTTCTCACGTCCAGCAACAAAATTAGCAGCTGATTTATGTTATATGACAGCTGATATCTGTTTCCCATGTGTTTAAAGGAAATAGTTGTCATCACTGATAAATTGGAACATTTGTTCTAAGATCCTAGCTTGGGCAAGAAACTTCTAGATGCTGCAGACACACTGCCCAACCTGCACCCACCCTGTCATGGTTTCAGCTGGGATAGAGTTTACTTTCTTACTAGCAGCTGGTATAGTGCTGTGTTTTGGATTTCTGATGAGAATGGTTTTGACAGCACACTGATGGTTTTGGTTGTTTCTAAGCAGTCAAGGCCTTTTCTCCTCCTCATATCACCCTACTAGCGACTAGGCTGGGAATGCACAAAAAGTTGGGAGGAAACACAGCTGGGACAGCTGTCCCCAACTGACCAAAGGGATATTCCATGCCATATGATATCATGCTCAATATATAAATCTGGGGGAAGAAGAAGGAGCTGGGGAATGTTTGGAGCTACAGTGTCTTTCCAAGTAACTGTTACATGTGATGGAGCCCTGCTTTCCTGGAGATGGTGGAACACCTGCCTGCCAATAGTGAATGAATTCCTTGTTTTGCTTTGCTCATCTGCACAGCTTTTGCTTTACCTATTAAACAGTCTTTATCTCAACCTTCTTGGCCTGTCTAAGCATATAAAAGTACAAAAATATATGTCTTATGTTTTAGCTCCTAGACATGTATAAACACCAAGATAGTTACATGAATACACATCCCTGACTGAAGGAAACTTCTTGTTCTTTACATAAAAAAAAAGTACCTATTTACTTTATCACTCATTGTTTTTTATATTTGTCTTGTCTGTCATACCCTATTGCCCACTTCATTTTCCAATTACACAGTTCTAATCTCTTGTGATATTTAAATAAGGAAAACGTTCTATCCTTCTAATCTATGAATATCTGCTACTAAAAGAAATTTCACTTTTTCCTGTTGTATGAAAGGAACATACTGTACAAATTAAAGAGCTTTCTATGAAGAAATCTAATTATAAAAACACAAGGCCTGATTCAAAGCCTATTTTAGTCCATGGAAAGACTTCTGTTGACTTCTTTGGGCTCAAGTCCATGTTCAGCAATGGTTAAATTGAATAAGAAAAGAGCTTATTTCCAGTTAACAAACAATTCATGGGCACGTTGAATGCAAAAATATATTTACATTATCTCTACATCTTCCATTAAAGCATACAAATTGACCGGTTCTGGAAATACAGCATTTTACCAGAGCGAAAAGTTCATATGAGAATCATATATTCCTTATATGTGGGACTCTTAATATATGTGTGCAATATATCTGTACAGCAGTATGGATTTTTACAGAAAACATATGGAATAAGGAAAGTATTTTCTACTGTGAACATCACATGATGGAGATGTGAAACCTGCTTTCTAAAACATGAGCATTCTTCAAATTAACTACTTTAAAATTCCTCATTCAATGATTTTCTATGTCCAGATTTCTACTGCAGTTCCCATTCAAATAGCCATAGGCTATTCTTTGTTATTAGCGGGCATTTCTATAGCCTTGAAAACCTGTATCCATCAAGAGGCCTGAACACAGACGTTAGAGTAGACTTTTTTTTTCCCTTTCTGCTCTAACAGCAAGACAGCAGAAGCAGTAGGATTTGCTCCTTTTTTTGCATTGGCTGTTTTCTGAAAGATTCAGCGAGGAAGCCATTAGTAGGTGGAGCTGGCAGAGGACTCTCTTTGGTCACTAATACAGGCTACACCTCGATCCAGCCCCTGTGCCTGAGACAGCTTGCTGTGCAAAACAAAAGTCTCTGTGTGTAAATTCCCTCTTCGCATGCTTTCTTTCTCCACTCCGTGAATTCAGCCTGGCTGGGGAACTGCCAGAGCTACCAGCTGAGTAACTCAATAGAGAAGAGTTTGCTTTGAGGCAAGGAATGGGGTCTGTGGCTCCAGCCTATCTTAGCTGTAGGAGCTGGAAATAGACCACAAACACTGCTGAGCTTATGCTGTTTTCTCCCTCAGTAGAAAGAATTACATTTGCAGAATTTTGCCATTGACATGAATGGGATGAGAACTACATTTCCAATCTTTTTTTAATAGAGAAAAGCAGTAGAATAATCACTACAGCAACTAAAGACTGTTGAGGTGAAGCCAGCTATGAAACATGCGTGTATATTTTGAATGCTAGCCAGCACAATTTTTAAGGAACTTTCTTAACCCGTGTGGCCTATAGATAAAACAGTGACTTTGCTTTGGGTACGTGTCCTGAATGCAAGCACAGTGTATGCCATTTCAAAGCGGATATGAGCTTGAAAGAGACAACTAGGCCTAAATTTCTGCTAATTTAGCAGAAAATGTAATTTCAGAGGGAACTTAGCATCTTGGGCTCATTCTTTCTTAACACACATATTAATGTTTATTTACCAATGCATACATTTAACACAGCTGCCTTTCCACAACTTCATTTAAGGAAAACTATCCAAGTGTTTTCTGGTCACTGTTAACTTCCCATTGACATAAATGCTAGATCTCCAGAAAGCAAAATCCTTTCTAAAGGCAGTTTGCATCATGGCACATTCTCAGCAGCAAAATATTCTCAAGTTGAATGGTTTATATTATGAATTGTGCATTCAGAATCCTTTGTGAAGCGTGAGTGACAGAAAACAAATTTCTATGCAAATACTGAAAGCTCATAATGATAGGCACTAGCATAACAGGTCTTGACTGAAGTTTCTGGGAATTACGTCCATGTACATAATAATAAAAAATATCTTAATCATTGATTACAGATGTGCATGAAATCCACTGTAATGCATTAGACTACTCATTAAAAAAAAAAAAGAAAGCCAGCAAAGTCAAAGTATAATAGAAATAATCACTAGATACGTAACATCTGGCGATACTTTTCAGTATTCAATCAATTCAGAACAGTTTTATTGACTGATTCTACAGGATTACGGAAGGGATCGTCCCCCTGTACTCGTCACTGTTGAGGCCGCACCTTGAATACTGTGTTCAGTTTTGGGCCCCTCATTACAAGAAACACATTGAGGCACTGGAGTGTGTTCAGAGAAGGGCAATGAAACTGGTGAGGGGTCTAGAGCACAAGACTTATGTGGAGAGGCTGACGGAACTGGGGTTGTTTAGTCTGGAGAAAAGGATGCTCAGGGGAGACCTAATCACTCTCTCTACTACCTGTAGTGAGGTGGGGGTCAGTCTTTTCTCCCAAGTAACAAGCAATAGGACAAGAGGAAATGGCCTCAAGTTGTGCCAGGGGAGGTTTAGATTGGATATCAGAGAAAATTTAAAGGGTTGTCAAGCATTAGAACAGATTGCCCAGGGAAGCGGTTGGGTCACCATCCCTGAAGGTATTTAAAAGACTGTAGATGTGGTGCTTAGGGGCATGGTTTAGTGGTGGGCTTGTCAGTGTTATGTTTACAGTTGGACTTGGTGATCATAAAGGTCTTTTCCAACCTAAATCATTCTATGACTTATTGATACATGGAAGTATCATGTATCACCTAGCTTTCCTGTATCTTTTCTTTCTCAGGACTCCCCCTAAAAAATTGAGCTCTCCTCATTCAGAAGAAAAACCATGCTAAAGCAGAAAGGTATTCTAGATATAATAACTCCCCTTCAGGGTTCCAAGGCAAGGACCAAACACAAATCAAAGTCTTCTCTGATTTCCCATGCTTTTCCGTTGTATCAGAGGCTAATCATCCTGTTCCACTCCTGTACAATCAAACCAATCAGTCGGCTTGCTGAAAGTAACAGAAGTCTTTAAAAATACATAGAGGTGTTTTGTTTTGTTTTGTTTTGTTTTAAATAATAATAACATTATCTCATACAGAAATCCATAAGGGGTTTGCTTTCTCTTTTAATCCAGTATTCAGTTATAGCACATTCCCAAAGTCAGTGTTCTTTTCAAGCCTTTAGACATGAGAAGTTTTTCTGATTCTTCTTTCTTAAACACAAGTCAGCATTTTAGTCCTCATTTTTCTGTGGCTTGCTTGCTATGATTTTAACATTTCAGTCCTCATCATCGTTGCAGCATAAATATTGTATTATACTGTAAAACAATGAACAGTAGTAATTCATGCACAGCTGCATTATTAAACAAACACGATTTCTGTATGTTATGGATTGTTCAAAGAAGCCCAAAACTTCTGAGTTACAAAAATCTACTGTATCTAAGCAATTTAAGAATTGACTATTTAGGAATATCTTTTAAAAGAAAATGAGAACACTTTAATGTGATAGAAAAACTTGCCTGCTAGAAAAGACCCATTTACAATAATGGAGATAAAGAGATAATTGGCTACAGCAGTTACAAAAAGCCAGTCAACAGAAGGTCAGATCTCTCAAAGAAGAAAGGAGGAAAATGTATTTTAAGCAATCAGTTTTAAATTAACCAGTTAGGCTGTAATGATTGACTGATATTTCTAGCCTAAATGTTCTTGGGTAAAAAATCAAGGTGATTTTTTCTTAACCTCAGTGCAGCAGACAGGGAAATCTGTTCATTCCTTTCCTTTCTGTTGCTGTCTATTAATGAGTGACTGGTTCAAACGCCTGATGAAAACTTCAAAAAAGTCAGGCGGTGTATTTCTACTGATTTTTCTGGATTTCAGATCAGAACTTCGGTACGCAGACAGACAGAACTCTTCTATCACTTTTGCCATTCCCTCAAATACATCTGATCTTTGACAAAAATCCACATCACTTCTGTAGGATTCAACTAAATGACCTTGAAATGTATATCACATTCATTTGTTACTGACAGATATTTTAAAGAAGAAAAAATGAAGACCAAGTCAAAAGCTTGCATAAAGTCAGAGCACATCAAGCAGAAAAAACCACTGAAAACACAGAACTACAAGCTGAGATGCAGAAGTGAAACTCAGCTATGTTGTACACTAACTAATTCAGTATAAGAACGGAGGCAGGCAGAAAATGAGAGTGATAAATATTCAGTACTGGATGAAAGTAATGCCTTCCAATTTTAAGAAACATCTACTTTGTAGCACAAATAGATAACCTGATTCAAACACATTTTAACTGGTCACTGAATTTATCTCTAAAATCCGTACAATTTATTTCTTCTCTCTTAAAACTCTTCCTAATGCTTATTTTCTTTTTGATATTGCATACATTTTCTTTCAATGACCCTCTGTCTCTCCATTCCTTATTTGAACTATGACATGGACTTAAGCTTTAGGTTTCCTAGAGCAACTTCTCTAGGTGTCTTAGAGAAGCCAGTCACTAGGAAAATGAATTCTACTTGAGATTTGAAGACCCTTGTGGATATCTGACAAGCCTCAGTGCCATTGTTTTCAAAAGCTAGAGGAAGTCAGTAACAAAGGGCAACTCTTACAAAAAGAAATGCAGCTGTCAAGTGCAGGCATGAATACTGTATTATGTGTGTGCCTCTAATTTTACACGGATGAAACATTATTCTTGACCTTGACTCCACTTAGTGTGCCGGAGGTTGAACCAGTCTTGTGTGTGTTCCAAGGAATGACCCACCATTGTGCTGTGGAAACAGAGTGGGAGGAAAAGAAGCTAATCCAAGCATCCTCTCTGATTTTCCTTTATGTCCCATCTCTGAGGAGTTGATGGCTGAATTCCTCGGACCTGGAGATGTTCCAGAGCAATCAGACAGTGTGTCTCCTGAGACATGACTGTAGATTTTGCTGAGCTTTGTTAGCTCTTTTTATACTTTTCTGTTCAATTAAATGGGAAAAAAGGCCTAGGGCTGTATCGCATGCTCACATTCTTTTTAAACAGACAAAAACACATGGATCTCTGTTTGCACCCACTTGCCAATGTAGCTATCCCTTTCTCTTCTTCAGTTCTTCTTCAGGTTTTAAGATGTTTTTAAAGTCTGTATGAAAATAAGTCAAGTTCAGCACTATTGAACAATGGAAAGCTCATTTTTATCCAACTTGCTTTTAACTGACCTTTGTATTTGATTCAAACACTATGATGGGATCAACAAAACATAGACCAGAATCTATATACCAAATGTATTCAAGAGTCATGTGCTAGCTGAGAAGTACATTCAAACAGCTGTTCATTCAATTTCAATTCAATTCAATTTCCTATTATTTCTTACTTGACAATACGTGTGTAAGGCTTCTCAGATACAACCAAAACCAGACAATGCCAAATCTAGAAACATTTTGTCTGCAGAGATTTAAAACCAGGGGAGCTCTAGCTACTGCAGCAGCAAGTTGAAGTGTTAGCAGTATTCAATCATGTAAACTCCAGAGGTCAATCCCTCTTCTTATGCTTTAAAAGATGTGTCTTAAATTTTGATGAAACTCCAAGTTTGTGGAGTTACTGGCTGTCTACAAAGGCTTCATCTTCAATGTGATTTGATATACCTACCAAAGCTTTTTAAAGGTCTAGAAGCAAGCTATGAAAAAAAAAAAAACGAGCTCTCAAGATACTAGACACAAAACACTGCACTTTTGCAAGTATTGGCACACTGTTTATGACAGACTTCTATAAACCCCTTATTCTGACTGATTCAGCGAAATAAACTGGCTTTCTGCAGAAGGGGAGAAGCTGGTAAGTGGAATATTCACAAGAGTACTGAGGTAGGAATACAGTGTCTACTCACATTCTTTGCAAATCTGCTAAGAAAAATGCATTATAACTAGCTGAACTTGTGAAACAAGCTTTAAATAAAATACAGTCATCTGTGTCAGAACTTGACTAAACAACATTTGTAACAGAAGTGTAACATTGCTATAGTTCCTGCTTGTTTTTCTTCCTATGTATCATCCTAAACTTCTAGCTACGTGATGCTCTTGAATCATGTATTAACTGAGTGAATGTATTGAGGGAAAGATGACCCTTTCCAAACCATCTCTATATATTGTGGCAAGTTCTTGGACATGCTATAACTTAAAATTCTCGTAGCACTCAATAATCCTGAGCTTTTAAAGTCTGATGATGCAAGACAACTTAGTTGTAAGCCACACAATTAATCTGTCTGTATTACATGTAATATCCTACACAATATACAATTACAATATAATAACTACAAAAACATTTGAAAATAATAATAAAAAGCAAGCAAGTCAGCTGTGGATTCACTGCAAATCAAAATATTTTGCAGTCTCATTTCAAATTTTCATAAAGAAACGATGTGATCTTTTACTGTCTTTGGTCACATAAAAAATCAATCATGGGCTTTGCAAAAAAGTTCAAGACTAACAATTAATAATTAAACAATTTAACATTCAAAACAAGTACCCTTGTAAAATTTCTGAAAAACTTCAGTACAAATAAGATCTTTGGTAGATACATACAGAACTATTCTTTTTGTTCTCACTTGCAATATTATAAAAAATTAAAAAGAACATAGAATAATTCATATTCTCTCTGCCATGGCGCTGAGACACTCTGTGCCCTGCCTCTGCCCAGCCCCTGGAGCTCCCCCCACCCTGCCTATGGCCCAGGACCCCATTTCAGTCCCCGGGGGCCGTCAGCCGCTGACCCAGTGATGCCGCAGCAAGGCCAGTCTCCAGCTCCCCACTGCCCTTCCCTGCCTGGCCATGGGCTCTGCCAGGCTGGGTACACCGGTGGGCCCACATCCCAGCCTGGCCTTGGCCTGACCGTGTCCCCAGAGAAATGCTTGATGGCTGGGGCTGGGGCTGCCCCAGTGCCCTCAGCTGACCTGCTTCTGGCTGGGGTGGTGGGATGTGCCCTGGGTGCCTGGCCCTCCCCTGCCACCCCAGGTGAGGCCCCATCACTCCCGGCCCCCAGGGAGGTCCTGGCCCATGTGGTGCCTGGACACTCTCCTCATTTGGCAAAAATACATGTAAATATTTATTTTTTATCAGCTTTAATTTTGCTTTATGTTATATCCTCTCTGTGAGATTTTAAGTTAAACTATTAAGAATCTGTAAACTATGTATGTGCGCAGTGTACAGCCACTGGTCTTAGCATCAGTGGACATATTCAGTGTGGGAACATTTTGCAGCAACCAAGAAATTGCACTTTGAGTGTTACAATGTCCCATTTTCTCTGACATTATGATATACTGAAAGTGGTTTTATACTGACAACACTGAAGGACAGTGGAACTGTAAGAAACTGTCTCAGGGCCTTAGCACAAGGACATGCATTTTGGGTCCTGACACCTCTCCCTTGCCTGATCACTTGTGCCAAGTTTTACCTCACCTACCCAAAATGATATGTAAGCAGGTGCCTACAGCAGAAATCCTTGTTACAGCAAGATAAAAAACATGATACGCTTAAAAGAGAGCAGTGTTATTAATTCCTTTGGTGAGATGCAGAATTAAATACTATGATACCAGTGCCAACTTGCTTCAGTGCCCATTCATGCTGTGGCCATGAGATGTTATAAACCACACCTTTTGTATTGCAACAGGTACAGTCATACTACAACCCACTCCTCTGAAACTAGAATATGGTCAATCATAATGAATGGCATACTTGGGAAACACATATTATAAACATAAAAATGCCACATCTGGGAGGTTGGAAGACTTTTACCATCGAAACCTAAAGAGTTGCCTACACCTTCACAGATGATGCATGGCTGTTTTCATTTCCTATTTTTACTGCTTTAGTGTAAATTGTGCTTTCTTTTCCAGTAAAGAGTGATTTTCTTGGTAGTGGACAGTTATTGCTGTAGCTTTCTATCCAGAAAGCCAAGTTCTTCATCGTCTTTGGCTGCAGATCTTTCCTTACAGGGGAGGATGAAGCACAGTCTTGTAGACCAAGAACAGTCCTGCTTTTTTGGTACCATTTACATCTTGCTGTTTCCCTCATTTGCCATATTTTCTTACATCTTGCTTTATACTACTGCCCTGTGAAACCATTAAAAAAGAAATTGTCCCTCAATACACAACATCTAGGCCTCTGAATGAAAATGTCTGCATGGTAAGTAGAAACAATGACTTGATTAATGTCTGAGGGCAGGTTTGCCGTGATTTTCTTTCTTTTCTTTTCTTTTCTTTTCTTTTCTTTTCTTTT
>RSEF01000002.1:108558555-108588220 GCA_003993805.1 Himantopus leucocephalus | reverse complement strand
CCTCCCCTCTCTATAGATATCAGCAGATTTACTCCAGTTTTGCAATATGCAGCAATTAAAACTCTTTAAAATTATGTTCACCATCCTGGCTATTATTTCCTCCTTTATGCCACAACTGTAGGTCAATCAACATCACTTTCTGATTCTAATGGGAGTATGGTTATTTTGGAGTGAATACTATGTTAAACTCAGCAGGCATATTGAGTTCTAACAAAGCTTTTTTATCCATAGATCAGAAACAGTTGGGGAAAAAAGTCACTATCATTATCCCTGTTATTGACGTAGGGAAGCTAATCCATCTGGTAGTAAAGTGACTTTTCCAGCATCACACAGCTGGCACCAAAGCCAACTGAATCTCCTGAGTCACAGTCTAATGCTTTGGTTATTCAGCCTTTTGGCCTCCCCAGGAGGGTTCCCTGGTTTCTCTAGAGGATTTCCCGGACAGAAATAATAGCACTGTACAAATGATCTGCAAACCAGTGCGCATAGAGTCTGACCACATCATGCTTGTGACAAAAATTCTTGTAATATTTACTAGCTGGGCACAGTGGATGTGGCAGACTTCCAGTCATTTCACAGATATTGCTACTCCTACTGCTTCTGCAAGCAGCTGCAAGACATCCACTAGCCCTCAGTAGGTGCCCAAAGTTCTCTTTCTCCACTCAGACAAAATTTCTGAGATGGAAAACAAAAAAAAGGAGGACAAAATATAGATATTCTGGCATGTGGTAGCATTAAATTCATGGTATGTGTTTCACTGTAGTTTTACTTCTTCTTTTTGTCAGGAGAGCATGGCTTTGACCAAACCGTGTAATTGTGCTTCCCAGGTATACTCCGTCTCCAGAAATGTGTGAACTAGAGATTTATAAATTAGTGTTAAAAAGATATTTACTCTCCTTTGTGTCTCCACAATATGTATGGTTGAGGGCACCATGGAAAAATGTAGCTTCCCTGAATAATCAAGTATTAGATGATGGCATATTCAACAAACTCAGACCTAGAAATAATGCAAAATTCTTTCCAAAAGGAGTAAATGCTGGATCACTGTGTGCTGATACACAAAAGTTCTCAGAGCAGGTTTGGATCAGAAACAACAGAATAAGCGGATTAGATAACATACCCAGATCCTACCTTAATTAGTTTATTGCCATCAGTATTTTATAAACCTTCTATTATTTGGAGGAAGAGAAGAGGTTTCCAGGAGTACCAAAGAGGAAAGATTATCCATATTATTTATGACATTTAGGTTCCTACACCCCTTGTGATGTAAAACAACTCCACCTCTGGGTAAAAGGTATTTATAAGGGCAGTTTGTTTAAACATATCAATTTTTGAAGGTGTTTAGATGAAGATTTACTATTGCTTACTTGACGGTGTGAATAATTCATTCTTTTCAAGACAGGGATATACTCATTTCAGAGAGGAAATGCCTCCAAAACCACATTTATTGGCTTGGGGACCAGCATTCACTAAGCAACATCAGATATGTAACTCACAGTAGGGAATAAGAGGAGCTTTAAGGAACATGCTGAAATTTAAAAAAAAAAAATGTTTTGCCCTTTACTGGTCACAACAAAACAAATCTTGTTTCTGCGACAAAAAAAAAAAAATCTATTTCACATTCATTAGTGCCAAAACTCAAAATGACATTCTGGCTGCAGGGGTGAGCAAACGATGTACCAAGAACAACTGGAAATAAACAGCTGCATGCTGCCCTACCCAGTGACCGGAGCTCTCCTGCACAGGGGCTGGTTAAGAGGCCCAGCAGTGTGCCCTGCCCTTGGAGAAATGCAGCCAACTGGTTTGGGGACACAGCCAGATCCACATAACTGCTTGTGGTATTTGGCTGCAAGCTCTGAAGGGCTGCACAATGCTCCATTCTCAGTCTTGCAAGTGGAGCACTATGCAGCCCTCTTTTGCATCACTCCCTGAGGCACCCGCCTCTGACTGCTCATGCTAGCTAGACGTGACTATAGATGCTGTAAGGTATTCTTTCTACCGGCTTTTATAAAAACTCTTCAGACTTTGCTGTGGAATGGGTTAGTCTCTGATTTATAGTGAAAATGAAATGAAAAGAAAAATTTGTGGACTAAATGAAAGGAAGCAAGGAATTGTGGGGTACCTGTGATAGATGACGGCAGACTGCAGATTTATGTTTCACTGAAGTCAAAGAATCCAGAAAATACACTCCTTAAGAAAGGAAAGAAACTCTCCTCTCATGTAAAAGGCACCCCATTGGCAATAATAAGCACTTTAGCTTCACATTCATATTACAAGGGTGAGATAACATGTTAGACACCAGGGATCTATTTTCCACTGTGCCAGAGTCCTGTTCACTCTGCAGAGCTGGGGCTAGCGCCCGGTGAGCACATTCACATGCAGCACCGAGGACACCAAAGAACTTCTGACTTTTTTTCAGTGCCACCTTTTGCCATCCAGAATGTAGAGCATTCTCCAACAGTACAATATTTAGATTAAAACTGGATGTAGATGTTTATTTTCTCACATTTTGGAGAAAATAGGGAAGGTGGGAAATTCTCAGATGTAAATCTCCAACTGGTGTCCTCAGCCTCATTTTCATATCTTCTTTCTTTTCTCTTCCCAAACACATAAAATAATTGGAAACCCATCCATCAGCAGCAAGTTCATGGCAAGCTTCAAAACCAGTGCACTTCTTTAAAGCAAAGCAATCTTTCAGCTCACAAATTCAGTTACCATTTTTCAGTGAAACAGCCAGAAGGATCAGCAATGCCAATAAATTGTAACAGACAAGCCATAAAAATCCTTTATGCATTTAACAGCCAATACACTGCATGTATTAAAAGTAGGTGATTTTATCAGTGCTAAATCCAAAAATCAAAACACAAACTTAATATTAACTATAACAAATGAAGGTATTTCTGTGGAGGCAGTCAGGACATCACAATGACTATACAATAATTACTGAAGAGTAGTAGCCAGCTAGAGAGTAATATTTTTCAGTCACACACTAAGTAACTGAACACCTGCAAAAGTGTTGTAATAGACTTTGTACCTGTAGCATGACTGAAACTCGGGACAGAAGTGGAGAAACTCTAGTCCTGTAAACTTTTAAGCATTAGAATAGTCCCATATGTTTTTATGGCAATATTCATACAAGTAATATTATAGCTTATTAATATTTGCAAGGTAAAAATTAAAAATTTGCAAGGTAAAAATTAAAAGCATTTCTGCTCTGGCAGCAGTTAACTAGTATGAAATGGGATGACTGTATGAAGTCAACCAGAAACAAGTATTTATACACAATACTTCAGAATCTTGATATTTAAGAATAACAAAACCAAGTACTTTGACTGTCAGAGCTGAAGATAGGCCCTCCCCAGACACACAAACACAAATCTAAAGTACTCCTTTTAGTCAGGATTACAAAAGCATTGAAAAGAATTAAATCTTTTTTAAAAGGATATAAAATATTTTTGATGTTATGGAAACTTAAAGCACTTATTAATAAACAGTAATAATGCATACACTCACTTACCTCAGTCCAAACCACCTATCTTCACTTGCTGGCCATTTCTTTTGAACTAAAAACCCCATCTTCCTCTAACTATGCATGTTCAGTCATGTTTACACCTTCACTCCCATTATATTTTTATTAGTCATTTTTGAGTGTCTCTGTGAACAAACCAAGAACAGAGACTCATTGTGGTGCATACCGCGCAGACATAGGCCAATATAAAGGACTGCCCTTATGAGCGTGCATACAAAATAACAAATGAGCCATGCATGTCAATAACATAAATGCCCTTACGCACCAATGTAGAGACAATCATAAGAGGGACATATTTTACAAAGCTATCAGGAGGGAACATGCCGAGTTAATATCTCAGAACATATGTGAGCTGATGTAGTTTCAAAATAGCTGTAATATTTTCCGTTGTATTTGTCAAAAAATGTTCTTAGGATTGTGCCTAGGTCTTGAATACAAATAAGTGGATCAGCTTTCACACACTGCCAGATAACTTCAAGATCAGTTCAGCTCTTTCCCTAAAAGCAGCAAAGGCTGTTCCAATATCAATAATATTTTCATGTTTTAATAATCATTACATTTGCTCATACATGCTTTGATTTTACCTTTCATGAATCTGGTACAATAAGCTCTACATTTATAAGAAAATGAATAGCCGAGGGAAAAGGTTATTTCCTTTGGCTCAGGCCTCACTCTTGCTGGGCTGGGCAGAACTATTCTTGACCCAGTTTTATAGGTTTCACAGTTGGCTGACCCATTCATTGTCAACTGATACGGATGTTAGATCAAAATTGTCCTAGCAACCAAGAAAGCACACAAAGATCTGAAGGAACTCCAGCATTCAAACATTTCATTTGAGATCTCCCATTCAGTGCGAGTTAGGCAAGTGCAGCTGAGAACATTAGCTAGCACAGAGTTTACAAAGCACAAGCTGCTTTGTAAAAAAGGCCACTAGCTCAGCTGGCTAAAGCGGGGTTCACAGCATGTTGGAAATGATTGCCTAATTAATAAGCAGTCTAAAGAGCGTATGTCTGATCCAGAGATCCTGTATTGTCGCCTCAAAACTGAAGGAAACAGAACAGATGGGGCTATCTTGGTGTGTGCGCATGGAGACGAGGCTCCTCTCCTTCCAGCAGCAAAGGACAGGGTTTGTGACTTAGTAAAGTGTGTCAAGTCCAGGTTCAAGGGGAAGCACTGCTGTAAATCATTTTAGCTTTAAAAGGAAACATGTAGTAATGTGGTAAGTAAAGTTCAGCAATACAGTATAACCTCCACTCCCACCCCCCTGAAATGGCTTGGAATTACCATGTTAGTTTTAACCTGAGAGTCAGGGTAACAGTAAGAAAATGGAAACTTCAACTTCTTTAAGTATGTTTGCCAAGTAGAAAAAAATTCAGAAAAAGAGATTTAAGGAATAATATCTTGCACTGGGAAAATGGTCTTTACTCTATTACTATGTCAACGGTTTATAGGTGTTACCGCTGTAATTCTTTTAACAAGCTTCTTAATCACATTGTACTACCTGAGCTACTTTTATTAGTCAGCTATTATTCATTCTTTAAATGATTAAATGACTTTTTTTGTCCTTTTTCCTGTTTTACATGGCCTGGAATGTCATCTTGCTCTTCCGTCAAAGCTGTTTAGATGGGAACAAAAAGGTCAATTTGCAGTTTGTCTATTTTTCAGCAACCCATTTGGCATTCCACAGACAAATTACTGTTTTCCTATAACTAAGGTATGTGTGACACTATATGCAGATTGGTACTCTTATAGATTTAGAGAAAAGCTCACACGTAAAAATCCTCATAAAATGGACTTTTATTGAAAAGTTGTATTTTCCTTTACCAGGGTATTCCTGCTATTCCCTATATTTAGAATGAGAAATTCCAAACCTGCTATAGGAAGTTTAACTACAACAGGTCCTAAAGAGTCAGATTGTAAGTGGCATTCACAGTGGTCACTGTTTCTTTTTGCAAAGTCTCTCAGTGCACTCTATAAGACCAGCTAATTTCTTTGTTTCTCTTACAATATTGCCCACCTGCATCAGACACCAGTCAAGGCGCTACCGTGTCATATGTTGCTCCAACACAGAGCAAATAGATGGTTCCTATCCCCACTCTTACTATGGAATAAGAATAATACAGGTTAGTATGACAAGCAGTCTCTGATGCATATAGGTCATCTCTCCACTGATACCACTGAGATTATGAACTTAAATCCATAACAGGAAAATTCTGCTTTCATATAGAGCTTCTGAGTCAGCATTTGCCATGAAACCAACAGTTTTCAGTAAATAGTTTTCATTTGGTGACTGATAAATTGGATCCATTCACTCCACATCTGTTGAGCCAAATGCTCTGGAAAGGATATAATTTTTCACCTGAGGGGATCGTTTGTTTATTGGCAATGGTGTGCTTGGCTAGTATACAATATATGAAAATAAATATTGTCTTTATATTGAGAAGACTGGAATAAAAACAGACAAATCTAGAAAGATGGTATCCATTGGGAAGACCAGAGATTATTTCAATCTTGCAGAAACTGAAGTTACATTTCATCATGGATAATGGATACTACACGGTAAAGGATGATACAATTTTAACTGAATGTACTATAAACTCTGAATGTGGTAGAGAATCATTTTGCTCCCTAACTTGAAATCCTGTTCTGACAATATTTAAACTATGTTTAAATTTAAACAGTTTTCTAGATTATAAAGCTTTGCATAGTGCACTTTAAGATTAATCACATTCCAGTACTCCAAACAATTAAGTAGACACCTAAGTCCCTGCACAGTGACACATTTTAAAGTATGCATTCTGCCGTCCTATACTCATAATACGTCTACTTTTAACAAGGACCTTAGAAGACCAATAAAATCAATGTTTAAATAATATTTTTCTCAAATAAAGCTGGGTTTTTGTTAGATTTCCTCTGGCAGTACGGACAGCTGTCTCAGACTTTTCACAATTCTGGAGCAAGAGATTTTTCTTAAGTATTAAAGAGTTCAAGAGGGAATAGAGATTTCCTATGGAACATTTTAAAATGAGCATTCATAAAGCAATGTGAAAGAAAGAAAAGTGGGAAAATCTGTACGCTTTAATGTCTTCAACATTCACCATAGGTTGACATCAACTGACTACTCCTAACTGATCAACATTATTTAATAATTTGGTGAAGTCATTCAAAATAGAATTAGAAGATATTGACCCAAGCGAAGATTACAAATATTGTAATAAACTTTTAGTTAAAACTTTTGAAATCTCATCTCAGGATACAAACACAACTACTGATACAAATAAAGGAGTAAACACTATTTATAATGCCACAATTCTTAATTTTGCAGATTTGTCTTGAGGTGTCATCTGAGAAGCAGAAATTTGTGTTTTGTGGCCAAGTCCAGATCTTAAATTTTCTCCAGCAGATACAAAGGGACTGCATGTCAAAGACTGCAGCAAGGTAGGATGAGTTCAGATCTAAGCACAGAAGACGAGCAGCGTATATGTAGGGCATACTTATTTTTCCCTTTGTCTCAGCACGTCCAAACGGAGTCCTGTGCTGCCCACAACTATTACAGTACCACATACCCTCACTTCTTAAGAAGGAGCACAGTCCTTATTTTAACATAATAGTAACTGTGAAACAATATTTTTCTGCCTTATTAGTACTCAGCAGTTACTCAATCTGTGACCTTGGGCAGAACACTCCTCACTAAACTGTAAGCTGTTTCAGGACTTACAGAGCACAGGCTGAAATCAGTGCAGGTGACCAGCCTCATACAGTGTCAAACAGGCCAATTATTGGTCCGTATCTTGCACAAGCAAATGAAAAATAAATTATTAGAGATAGATTATTTGCAAAGATGGGCATCTTTTCAGATTAAAAAGAAGGTAGGAAGTGTGACTATGAAACAATTCACCTTTATTTAAGGTTCTTTTCCCTTCCTCATACTTTCAAGCATTTTTGGGGAAAATAAGAATGCCAGTATTCCATTTTCTAGGACAACAGGTTTTGGTACTTGAACTAGAAAGCCACCACCAAACTGAAGGTGCTACTATATCGATCTATGCATGTTCTGCATTCATGCTATTCCTCACATTCCGCTGCTTTTTCAGATTTGAGTAGATGAGCAGCATTCAGGTCTGTATGTATTCTTCTCCCAAGCGTGTAAGAAGTCCATAGAACAAGTACAAAAAGACCACAAGTAGTTAATATGAATATCCAGTGCCTCCACTTGCATGAGAAATGTCTTATGGTAATTTTCTGCACAAGATGTTTCTCCCTTTTTGAAAAGATCCTGTTATACGGAGAGATTGTGTTCTGTCATCATAAATAAATCCTTTTGGGTTTCCACTCCTGTTGAAAATAATAGATAGAGAAGAAACTGCAAGAGTAGGTGTGAATTGTGACATCGGGGAGTAGCCAGAAGTACAGCGGTAACAAACAATGCAGGACCAATTAGACCTCTGATGTCAATGGCAATATTATCCCATGCCGAATGTGGTTAGAAGGACAGCTTGGAATCAGAGTCAGCAAATTCTTACTGTCTTATTCTGAGATTTAGAAGTAACGCAATTTCTAAGAACAATTTTAATCTGAGCATTCAATAATTCCTAATTAAAAACAACTGCAGTTCTACCCAGGCTTTGGAGGAAGAGTACATGTGGGTTGCCAAACACATATGACTACACAAGTTTGAAGAAACTTAAAGTGAACAGCTTGGCAATAACCATATGAAGTTAGGAGTAGCACAAAAAGAGGAGACAATCATCTAAGCGTGCCTCAGCCAAACAGCACCGCCACCGCCACTGCTTACAGGTCAGACAGGAATAGCTTTATGTTAGTTATTAGGGAAAACTATGGTATTGTTTCTTTAATTTTATGGATATAGCAGGGTGCTGGATCTTGAATTTCTTTGTCTACTTTTCTCTAAACAACAGCTGACTCATGGATCTCCCCACTGGCGTCCAGGGAATACGTTTTCTTTATCTGCCCCTTCTGCCTCTGTTTTATCTGCTAGCCTTTCGGTAACACCATTCAAAGATGTTCATGTATTCATCGCTCTCTGATGACACAGGGACCAGATGGCGTAATGATGAAAGAACAAGAAATACACTTCTGATACAAGTCTAAGACAGTCATATTTCTAAAATTCAGCACTGTTAAAAAATTACTAGAAAAGGGCTACACTGACCGTGCTTTTAAAACACAGCTAGTGTGTTATATTAAAAAAAGTGTATTCTGTCATCTTCAACTGCAGAAATTTTTTATGCAGAAGTCACAGATTAAGACAGAAGCAAATATGGTAGTGGCTGTTTATCGCTATATAAGATGCATCAATCACTGCTTCATCAATGACAGTTAAAAGCATTGAATTCTGTAGCTTGTAGATATTTTGTTAAATAAAAATTTCTTCTCATATCAACCATCTGGACTTTTCCCATTACTGCATCTTTTATAAGCTGAGACCCTTATTGTGTGCGCTCCACATGAAATTCAACTTGAAAAAGAGTTGTGGCAGAAGAATAGGAAATGCTGAAAATACCACAGAGATTTTATGTGATATTGCTTAGTGAATGCACATTTCTTTAAATAGCTAAAAAAAAAACCTGGTCAGAAGTATGTAAGAATGGAATTTCAGTTGGAATGGCCATGGGAAAGTGAACTGTCATGATAAAATAAGTGTTTTACTAGAAACGCTCAGATTTTAGACTGCTAGTTATGTTCCAATTTCTTCCACCAGTGACAGCATTCAAATCATAGTACACAAAATAAAGGGTCAATGAGAAATAAAACCTGATTTTCCATCTTCTGTAGAATTCATTTTCAAGTAAAGGATTTGAAGAAAAAAATGAAAGTAATCTAATCCAGTTGAAGGATAAGGTTTTAATTAGGCAAATGGCATTACTTAATTTATTTTTTTTAAATTATATCCCTCTGTTCCATAATAAGAGTTCAGAGGAGGTTATGCTTTTCCATTACTAAATCAAATCCATCACAGACTCACACAAGGGAATATTTTTCCCCAGTAAATGACAACTGTTTTCAGTCTGCAAAGATGCTGCAAGGAGTCTATGAAGTCCTGAGACTTTGACTAATAATTTAGTTCCTTGTGGATCAAAAAAAAAAAATGTTATTGCGATGGAAATCCAGAATCCCATAATTAAAATGTTTTCCCTTTCATGCCTACAGGAAGACACTTTATATAATATTTGGGACTGAAGTATAGGAATTTTTGTTGGTTGTAGCTAACCAGGGCTATAGGAACCAAAAGAAATGTTGCTAGTATTTCCATGATACATTGAAGTTTTTTGGTTAACGTAAGCTTTGCGTGTGAAAGATTAAATTGTCATCTATCTAAATTCCCATCTATCTCAGTAAAACATGGATATAATAATATTGTGCAAACTATGGACACAACTTTAATTTCCTTAATATCCAAGAAATACAGACATATAATTAATAAGCATGATCTTAGTTATGAAAGCCATGAACCATGAAATTTGGTTGCTCATGGTAAGGACAAAGAAATACAGTTCATGAATAGTGGACAGAGCTAAAAATTTCAGACAAGATATGTATGAGTGGAAAAGTGTTCAATTACTTATTTCTTCAATGTATTAGTAGCCTACATAACAAACACTTGTTACTAGATAGGTGACAATGTTACATATTAGATACTTGTCCATACTCACACAACCCCATATTATCTTCTCACTATGAATATAGCCGTGTCTTGTAACAAGTCAATTGCATAGCTGGCTTCATATCAGCATCAGCGTTCTGATATTACCAACATGAATATATTTTTATTGATGTAAACGCATGAGTTTCCCTAACAACTTATCCCCCTATTACTGCACTTTTGATAACTGTTTTTTTTTATAATACTCTGTACTAATACAGTATATTTCATGTAAGCGATATACAGTATGCATTATTAGGAGCAGCAAATGAAACCAAGAGTAAGCAGGTACAAGAGCAAAAAAGGGTTTTTTTATTTCTTTTTTTATTCAACTTTGCATATAAAATCTGTGGAGTTCCTTACCACAGGACTTTGCGGAAGATACAAGTTCACCTGGATTCAACATTACCTGTTGAATTTGAGAGGGAAAGAAAGAGACATCTCCTCAGACTATAGAAGTCCCTGAATCTATAATTGTTGGAGTTTGGAGTTATCTTCTAGGGATCATCACTACATACTACAGGGGGAGGTGAGATTGTTTCTATCAGATAAAACTCTTCAAAAACATTCAGTCTCCTAGCAAAATATTTATTCACTTTTCTTGGTCTTTTATCATCCTAAGATGGTCCTTAAAACTTCTTGCTTTCCAGAATATAGTCATCTGCTCAGACACACTTGTCAGGGTCTGGAGATAATACTACAAGCAACTTTCCCTGATAGAACTGATTCTTCTTGTTCTGGAGTTCTTCTTTTGCTCTTATTGCTTCTGGATCTTCTTTGAATGTCTCTCGTTCATGATGATTTCTATCTCTTCAGGGATCAGTTTAGCACTCTGACTGTATCCAAGAGAGTGGGTGTTGGTGTACCATTTCCCCATATGATTCTGCTGGCAATGAGCAGTTTGGAGTGCTCCACCAGGGACTCTGTCTGTATTAAGTCATTATTGAAAACACTGTAGAACAGATTAGTGGTTGTGTTGTTGCAGGTGAGATATTCAGATCACTAAGAAAAAGTTACCAGTACATCATTAGCTAGCATTGTATTTCACGTTATGGTCGTAAGCTCCCCCTGCGTGACTCAGGGTTGACTCCAACAACTCCTTCTCCTCATAGAGGGACTTCCTCTTGCCTTCAGCTTGAAGTGCCTGGGCTTAGTGTCTCTAGAGCTACTCTTATTTGCAGCCGGTTTTCCCCATAAGAACAGGCATCAGCCTATCCCTTACCAAACTAAATCCCACCCTTAACCCTAAAATAGAAGAGCATGAGATACAGAAAGAAACCTGGGCTAAGCCATATGGTTTCAGGAGACAATAAATGAAAACAAGAGGCGGGCATGAGAGTCAGAGTGTCACAAACTGAAAAACAGGGAACTGAAGGGGGACAAAGTGCAGCTGCTTAGTACCTGCTACCAAGCATGGTATCATGTTGTACAGCAAACCAATACAGAGCAAAAGCCCCAGGCATGAATAGCCACCAAACAGCCAAGAAAGATGGTGACTGGAAGCAGGTTGCTGCTGCTGTCCCCACTAGAACAACTCATTTGGTTTGCAGGATGCATCTGGGAATAAGCTGAATAAACGGCTTTAATAGGCCACATGTAGCCCATTAGCTACAATTTGAATCCTTCTGACACAAAGCATTTCCTCCTACATATATCAGCCCTCCGGAAAAAGCACCAAGAGGAATGCATGCTATAAAAATTAAAGGTGAGACCAAACATTAAACATGTATTATCAATTTCTATGGATTAAAGTCTTCTTTAGAAAAAGCAAGTGACTTTTTCAAGAAAAAATGACAGGTGTTATACTTCTCTCGATTAAGTTCCCAATTAAAAGTTAAGAACGTAACTTACAGCTGGTTTGACCAACACTTCTTTTCTCATAGGCATAAAAATTATAGATCCTCCCAACACCAGTGCATACGACAGTCAATAACAGACAAATTAGGAACATGCCAGTCAAATGTCAGATTTTTTTCACATCAAAGTATTGGGGCATTTTAATGTTTGAGATACAAAAACCATACTTAAATAAGCCTTAAACTGATTCCTTAACAACAACAACAAAAAAAACCAAACAAAAAAACCCCAAAGACAAAAACCAAGCAGATAGCTGAAGTCCAAAAATCAACTCCTATTTCTGCTTTCAGCCAATGGGAAAATTCCCATCAGTTTAAAAGGGAGAAGAATTCAGCCGCTGGGAAAAAACATTCATTTAAAAATCCTTGGTTCCTGTTGTACATGGCAATTTTAATCGCAGAACTACCTCAGGTAAACATAGCTAAGTAAGTCTTCTGTTACATGTTTTCCAGCTAAGAACTCCTTATGTTTTTACAGTGATTAAAATTCTTGTGGCTCAGAGTAGCTGATATCACACATCCAAACTCTTTCACCTTATTTTCCTAATTTCCTCATTCAAATTTTCATTTTTTCACTAGCTGGCTTAAAGTTACATTTTATTGGAGCGCATACTTCTGCGAATATTTAACACAAAGCACAGGTCCATTTTTTAGGCCCCTGAGAACTCTGAAATCAACTAGGAATTTTAACTGCAGTCCATTCACTTCACTGTGAAGTCTTCACGTCAAAAGATTCATATCAAAATGAAAGATTTTTATGAATGGATATTTTCCTCAACCTATGGTGTTAGGACAGCTTCTATTGTGACATCTCATGCTCCAGAACAGTTTTTGTTTTCCTTTTCATATACTCAGTATGTAAATTGCCTAGAAATTCACGCATCAACAGGCCTGACGTCAGAAACTGAAAGAAATTCTTGAATTTCTGTCACAACTGATTAATGGCACAACACAAAAACCGTGATATTCTCTTGAACTGAAATACCACGTTATTCTCAGCTGTACAAGAGAAAATGACATTTGAAAAAAAATCATCAGAACCTTTAAAGGAATAAATCTTCAGTGATTGCAGGAACACTTGGTCCATATAAATGTCTTAGAAGTAAATGCTTTCAAAGGCACTGTTCACGCAGTAGGCAAAAGGGTTTCCATTTATAAAATGGTTCCTATTTATGGGAAGGAAGGGAGTGCCCACTCTGGCTAACACGCCAGGGGCTGTCTTTATGCTGCCATTAAAACTTACTCTCAACTCATAAACAGACCCATTTCAGTTTAAATGAAAAGGGAATAAGTCATAAAAAAATAAAGAACATGCAAAAGGGTAAGACATTTTGCAAAACAGTTGATTGCACTCGCTTTTGGAATAACAAACAATAGGGCTGTTTAACAGAAGCAGAACTCACAACTCTAGTGACTATAGCTCAGGCAATTTATGAACTAGTCAAATGTATCCTTTTGCTACCCAAGAAGTCTTTTTTAAAATTTTTATTTATTTATTATTTTTAAAAAGGACATTGCTGAGAGGATCATGGGAAATCCTATACATCCATCCACTTTCTAAGGTGAACGCAAAAACTACCAGAGGACATAAAATGTTACATAAAGTTTTGAAAAATTGTTCCAGCATTTTTTGGGCAAGATTTTAGGCTTTGTGTAGCAAGTTCTTGCATGTAGAATTCCTTCTGTAGTTAATGGGAACCAAGGACTTCCAGGAGTGAGCACAGGTGTATTTGGCAATGGCATTTCCTGCTTCTGCAAAAGGAAACCCATCTTCTGATGGGGAAGCATAAACTGATTAAAGAAATCTATATGGTAACGACAGAGGCATTAATGATTGACAGCATTGCCAGGTAATCTTCCGTCTATATAACCCCTGAAAAAGGTAGTATTAAGGAGGGGATAGCAATATATGCCATAGCTTTTTCAAACATCATGATATACCAGTGAACAATTATTTTTCCTTCTAGCTTTGCTTCTAGGTTTCTACAGCATTCTCTCATTGAATACATCCACTTTTCAAAGCTTTCAGTTTCTTTCTCTCACCTAATTCCCCTTGTTCATGTGACCTTATTAGAACTGTAGTTTCTCCCTTAAATATTTCAACACTTTTGCAGAGCACGTCAGAACAAAACATTAGCATTCTGGGAGACTGATACTAGGAAAGGATGGAGCAATTACAACAAAGCAAAATTTACTGAACATAATTCTTAAGAAGCAACTTTTGCAAGAACACTTTAAAGCTTTTCGGATATCTGAACAGCACTCAGCATCATCTTTGGAAAGAGTATAATGTGCCTTCAGGGTTTTACTTGGCAAATTAGGAACTGAATTCCAATTAAAGATTTTGGTACTAACCTTGAATGAATCAAAGGGAATAAATAGATAAATAAAGAGAATCCTCATTTAACACTTTTTTTTTATTCAGGGAAAAGATAGTCAGTTTAAGCAGCAACAACTACAAGGTGGCTCTTCAACAAGTTAAACATCAATTTCAAGTCTTGCAGTGAAACAGGAAAAAAAAATCACTGACATTTGTTGGCACTATAAAGGTAAAAACCAACTGCACCAATCAGCTTGAAATATCCTTCCTTACATAGAAGCCAAATTCAGATCTGCTCTAAGCAGTAGTAAATCCATTAACTGTAACAGTATATTCAATTAAAGTTGCATTTGTCATAGATCTGAATGTAGCGTTATAAGCCCACATTAACAGCAGAAAGATTGCTTATTCCAACTCTATAGTATGGCAGGGACAAGTGTGAGAAGATAACCTCAGCCTCTGTAAAAGGGAACTTTGTTGACTCCTAAAAAGTCAGAGCCAAATTATAAACCAACTTGTTTTATGCATGCCAGTGCAAGATGAATGCCATTCATTGGCACAAATGTCTGCTTTGAAGTGTAATAAAGCCCCTTCTCTTTTCCAGGAAATGTGTAATTTTAAGACCACATGACAGAAACTGGGAGCACTCATAATAAAAGTCAACTAACTAGAAGATGACACACAGTGCAATCAGGAGCTATGTCCCCAACATAACAAAGTACATCATTTTCCTGGGCCACACCGTACAGATTCCAACTCTGCAATGAGAATGATAGTGAGTTTTAGGCTTAGATTACTTCCACGATACATGACGAACTCAGGAAGTTCACGATTTTGCACCAGACTGTAGCCTGCTACATTCCAGTGTAGATTAGCAAGTGTATTGGGAGCGAGGAGTTACCCATTTATATGCAAGGCTGAAAGTTGCCATCCTCCCAGGCTCTACAGACACTGAGCAACTACTTCGGTACAGGAGTCTTCTGGCTTATCAGTTTATCTTCAGCCACTTTTGACATAGACACTACCTCCACAGACAATTTTTTCACGATAAGATCAAAAACTGCTTTTACATGTCAGATCACTGATCTGTTCTCAGAAATGTTCTTTGAGCAAACATTCTCCTTAATTATACTGGAACAACCATATCAACTTTAGCAAAGTTGCACAAATATAAACAAGAGCAAAAGTTGGACACATGATTTCAAATGAAGAGCTAGCTGGTCCTAGATGAAAGGCTCTGGATAGACTTTAATGAACTTAGTTCCCTTGCTAATTCATTGAAATACTGAGAACTAAAACATAACACAATCTCTGGAAAATATATCAAAGAGGTATTCAACAAGCATAATTACATGAAAGAGTCAAATAACATGAGTTAGTAAAAGTCTATCCAGAGGCAAAAAGTAAAGAAACAATTGATGAGACTAAATCAAACAAATGGACCAATTCCATCTTAGAAAACATAAAACCACCAATTGAAGGCTTGAAACTAACACTTCAAAGCCACTAATAATCCATGGCAGTGTAACACTAATCACAGAAGAAAATAACATATTCTCAACTTCCAGTTTTAAAACGTTAATTATGCATATTCATACAGGATAAAAATATGCTATTAAGAACCACTCTCTCATTTAGGAAGCAGAACAAGAGGTCCTAATTGCTGTATAAAGAAGTTTACTGTGAAGTGAAGAAATGGCTGTTTGGTTTGATCAAAATATTCAGTCCTGCTTTTTATGTGCACGATTCTAGGTTTTCATCTTTTGCTTTTAATAATATTTATCCCTTCTGAAAGCTCCTTGCCTACAAGAAAGCTTCTTCTATTTAGCTGCATTGGCTTTTATAGTCATTCGTTTCTGTAGACTTGACCAGAATAAATTTCCATTTCAGCCTCACAGTCTCCTAAATATTTGCTCACTTGGAGTGGATTTCCTAGGGGCTCTGTACAACAAGACAAAAAATACAGATTCACTCTACACCCTTGCAAAAAAATCAAGATCTGAAAGGGAAGAAGGTGTCTTCCTATAGGGTTTAACATTGTCAAACAGGTCACATCTAATCAGCTTCTAAACCCAGTTTCTACACTCCACTTTCTCCCCTCACAGGTTCATTCTTCTTTACCATTCTTGTCACTTTCCCAGGCTAACTTCATGGGAAATCTCTAACTAAGCACTCTACTAACAAACCACTCTAGAGAGTCATCTATCTTTTCCTCTGGACTCCGAATGGTTAGCTCATCCCATGGATAAATATACTCACCGGTTATAAGGTTTTGGCCTTTTCACAGGTATCAGTTTCCAGATCCGCCCGTGCCACTATGGAAGTTTGTGGTGTCAGTTGGGCACTTTTTTTTTTTTTGGAGGGGGATGTTATAAACAAAATTAAAGTATAGTACCTGGTAGATGACATCCATCTCTCTTCTACTAAAATCAGATGTATCAAAACCAGATCTGGATGTTTTGAATCCAATATTTTAAAATTATTCACCTAAAGAGTTCTCTGAACAGAGAACATTGATTTTTAATAAGCTTTTTAAAACCGGGGGAGTTTTGAAGAACTGAAAGGAAGCTGGAATGTTATAAAAGGATAATTCACATATAATTCAAGTAACAATAAGCTTGTAAGCAAGGCACTGATTATGGACAAAAAGAGCAAAAAAGCTGATAGGGAACTCAATAGCAAACCACAAAAGAATAATCAAATTAACGGGTATTAATATTAATTTATGTAAATCAAATCTTGACAAACCAAACTGATGTAATTCTGAGATGAAATTGCAAGTTCAGGTGATGAAGGTAACATTATTGTACCTGCTGTCCTGAGAACTGTGGTTGGGAGTTACCAAGCAGATGTGTTTCAAATGGAACCTACCACGTAGTCCCCTAATATGTGTCACCACTGCTAGTAACAGGCTATAAGCTTTGTCTGAGCTTGTTAGAGCCTCTGGACTGGGGGTCTTCAGGCTTGTGCTGTCTGAAATTTTCTTGGGCTACCTATTGCTTTGTTTTACTTGGTTTAGCTGTGACATGGACCTGTTGGAGTGGGTCCAGAGGTGGGCCACGAAGATGATCAAGGGGCTGGAGCACCTCTCCTATGAGGACAGGCTGAGAGAGTTGGGGTTGTTCAGCCTGGAGAAGACTCCGAGGAGACCTTATAGCAGCTTTCCAGTATCTGAAGGGTGCCTACAGGAAAGCTGGAGAGGGACTTCTTACAAGGGCGTGTAGTGATAGGATGAGGGGAAATGGCTTCAAACTGGAAGAGGAGAGATTTCGACTAGATATTAGGAAGAAATTTTTCACTCTGAGGGTGGTGAGGCACTGGAACAAATTGTCCAGGGAAGTTGTAGATGCCCCATCTCTGGAAGCGTTCAAGGCCAAGTTGGATGGGGTTTTTTGAGCAACCTGGTCAAGTGGAAGGTGTCCCTGCCCACGGCAGGGGGGTTGGAATTAGATGATCTTTAAGGTCCCTTCCAACCTAAACCATTCTATCATTCTATGATACTATGACAGCCATTTCCCTAATCAACCAGGTTTATCTGACTAATTATTTTTACTTTTGTTTAACTTTGTGTGGTACAACCACAGTTTTATACAGATAGCAGTAGCAAACAGCTACTCTATGTATCATGAGATATTTTATGACTAAATCAAATATGCAGTGTAGCAAAATACAGGTCTGGTACAATAACAGAGGCCTTGAGAAGGGGAGACAAGTGTGCAATGTAGAGGAGTACAGGCAAGATGAGAGATGTGGCACAGGGTTGACATTGGAAAGCCTATGGCTGTAAACCACTCAGTAATGCTCAGTTAAAAAATGCATACCTGGAACTGGACAAAATTGGGTTTACAGGTAACAAAGAGAATGAAGAAATAATATCTTACATATAAAGGGCACCATATACCATAAATTCACGTGTAACATGAAGCTGCAGACCAATGAAGAAAGGGAACGTTGTGAATGCATTTTGTTAAACATATTAAAATGACCCTAATGCATCACACCGAGGTAAAGAAGAAACCACTGACATGAAGACCATATTCCTTCTGACAATGGACTTCAACCACTGTCACAGTGAAACTGATGACTTTAGGACCTAGAGGAGCAGCGGAAGGGAGAACAAGATATTGGGAAAGGGGATAGAAACCAAGAAGTGTGTGTATGTCAATTTTTACTGCATTATTATTCTTTCTTTTTCTGTAACAATTAGGTCTGTTCTCATAATGATTTGACTTTTAAGATTTCAATTATATTAACGGTAAATTCTTGGCTTTACTGATGTACAAGGTGTGCTTCTCCTTTGTCCATAAACAAGATTTTGAGTGTAACAAAATGAAAGATAAGCAACTGTTGCAGGTAAAATTTTCAGATGATACAAAGTCTGGGGAAACAGCAGGTGGGGAGCCTACTAGGTCATCAACATGAAGTATGCTGGCAAATAATGGCATAAAAACACCCAGTTGGTTTCCATCCATACTTCCAGACTTATGTGAGCAAGTTGAAGAGCCACTACAATAGCTATAGACTGAGAGAATTCATAATAGTTGAAACTAAGACTTTTATATAGTCGTCTAATATAGCCAGAACCTACTGATTGCATTGCCCAGGATTTACATAATTTTCTTTTCCCTTTTGCATCTTCTATGAAAATAATGTTTTCAGGCTTCCCTAGTGAGTACTCACAAGCATAGAAAGAAGAAAGTAAAATGCTAACTAGCTTTAGTGGTTTAGGGCCATATTCAACAGGATATGTAAATACCTGCGTGTTGAATCTTGTTGAACCAGAACTCTCCAAAACTTTAAAATAAGAGGTTCCATGTTAAAACATTGATATAGAAGAGGTGATCTATTGGGGTGTAGTTTGCTATTTGTAACAGTATGTGTAATCATAGAAACACAGAATTATTCCGTCTGGAAGGGACCTCTGGAGGTCATCTGGTCCGATCCTCTGCTCAAAACAGAGCCAATTTCAGAATTGGATACCCCTTTGAAGATACGTCAGGTTGCTCAGACCCTTGTCCACTTGAATTTTTAATATCTCAAGGGATGGAGATTTCATGGCCTCCCCAGGAGCCTTTTCCAGTGTTTGACTACCCTCACAGTGAAAAAATTCTTTCCTAACATCTAATACAAATATCCTGAGTTGCGACTTTTATCTGTTGCCCCTTGTCCTATCACTATGCACCTACTAGAAGCATGTAGTTCCATTTTCTCCGTAGCCACTTAATTGATGTTGAAGAGAGCAGCAAGATCCTTCCTCAGTCTTTTCCAAACTAAACAAACCCTTTCTCTCCACCTTTCCTTTTATGTCACGTGCTCCAGCCCTTAATTGCCTTGATGGCCCTCTGCTGAACTTGCTCCACTGTCTAGTTCTGAATGTATAATCGATCAGCTGGCTAGCTCTCAGTATATAATAAACTGCTCAAAGGCATAGATTTGTCAAATATCATCTCCTGGAAGAACAGTGGAATAAATATGTAATGACTCGGCAAATTTATCCACCAGTCAAGGCACTGCATATAAGACTGGGGTTTTGTGAACTCATCACAGAAAATTTCCCCCCAATAAAACACCTTCCAGCATAGCACAAAGAGTCTGAAGGATAGGAAGAAACATTTTAAAAAAGCAGTGGGATGCAGATAAGAGTGGAAAAGGGACAAAGATTTAAGGATGCCAGTAATAGGGTTTTACTGTATTATCAGCCAAAACTAAAAAGCAGAATTCAATGATCAGAGAGAAATTGGAGTGTTCATCTTCCAAATCTGGAAGAATCTGTAGAGACAATGATAAATTCCCAAAGAATGGTCAAGGGCATTGAAGAAACATATTTATTAAATCATTGGGTGCCTTTATACTTAAAAGGAAGAAGATTTGTCCAGGAAATCTTCTGCCATTTGAAGACTGGGTATGTTTGGTTTACAGTTTAGCTTTTCAGAGAAGTTGAAAAGGTCCCTAAAAGGTGGGAGCTGATGAAACGAGAGGGGCTGAGGGAAGTGGCTCTGTCTCAGGAAGCAGACAAAGGCTGGGAACAGCACCCACAGAACACAGAGAGGAACCTTTGCCACATAACGTGTTGGGACTCCACCAGAATCCAGACAAGTCCCGAAAACATGGCAGCTTGAAGAGATCAAAAAAGAATCTTTGATTAGAGTTGCAGAGCACTCTGTTTCACTTCATCTTATACTGGTCTAGCAGTCACCTTGGAAAATGACACAAGGCATTATTCTGATCTTTTTCCTACTATCATCCTCTTACCCCCTACCTTGAAAAATCAAACCCATGTGATTATGGATTAGCAGATGAAGAAGGACAGAGGGCATTCTGCCCAGTTTTTAACTGAACACAGAGACAGTCAAAATAAAGTGTAAGAGGCATACTGTGTCATGTTCTCAGTCAGTAGTGCTTATTCTGTCAAGGAGGACAAAGTACAGCTGGGAAATAAAATGGAAATAGATGTGTCACTACAGCAAGTGCTCCCCTTGTTGCCTGACAGGGAAGAATGCTTCCCACCACACTCTCTGGCCTGTGCGCTGCTGGGGCTGGATGTGGCCCCTACAGGCACAGCTGCTACCGCGTTCAGTTTACAGCTCATACTGGCACTTAATCTATCAGAAAACAAGAAAGTACTCTCTGTCTCAGGGTCTCTGCTATGCTTTCAAAGATTCTTCTTGTCTTACAATACCAAATTTAACCTTAAATTCCCAATTCAACCTCACTTAAAAAATACTAATATAGGATTTAAAACACTAGGGAGAAGGTGGGAAGAAACAATCCCAGGAAGAACAAGACGGCCCCTTTGGGTAGTAACCTGCATTGACATTGGCTCACATTGCTTGTGAACCCTCACCCTCACTCTTACTAACCATTTTTCTTTCCCAGAAGAAGGAGTTCTTTATTTTACTGTATACTGTGACAAGAAGTTTCAGTGACTTTTTAACCTCTACCATATAAGCAGATCTATTTGACAGTAACGCATAAACCAAAACATGTTCTAGGCACAGCAGCTAACTACTGTGCAAAAATCCCCTTCAAATCCACGTTTCGTAAGTTACATTTGGTTCTGTAGTATTAGTCCTTAGTATCAAAGAGTTCATTAAAAGTATTTGGTTACCAAGATAAATCAATTTCTCTCTATTAGTACTTCAGGAAGAAATTTTCCAGACTAAACAACACAAAACAGCATCACAGAAAAAAAATCTGTTTTCCCCTCTTTTGAAATACAGATTACAAAATATATTAAGAATAGGTACCAAAGTAAATAATTATGCTTGTCTGCAGAAGCAGGCAACTACACTGTGTAATCCCATTCAGAATTACCAAATTATAATCTGAAAACAAGATAATGCAAATAAAACCCCAGCAAATCTAACCGGTTGTACAGGAAAGCTGTTTCAGAACCTCAGTGTTTCTGTGGCTGGAAGCCCTTTCCAAATTTCTTGCATTCTTTTGTTCATGACTAGTCCAGATGTTTTTCTTGTGCCAAATTATTCTCCAGGTTAAAGAGTTGAAACAACATATCTTTATTTACTTTCAAAGTAGCTTGCTGGCCTCCCTAGCTATAAAGGGACATGCAAGGGACAGATCCAGAACTTCATTTGAAATGAAGGCAACTGCCCCTTCTCTGTTACCACAACATGAAAAATAGCACAGCAGTCCTCTCAAATCAACCTGAACTCTCCTCTGTGAGAGAAAAGATGAATAAGAGGAAGCAAACAATAAATGTTGTCATTAGCAAAACCCACCAGTGTTCACTCCAGACAGAACAAAGGTCTAATGCTACATCTACACAAGGTTCATTTGGACAAAAAAAACAGGTTTCCAAGATGATTGATTTGAAAACCATGAACTTTGGGGTCTTGTTTGTGGGGTCAAGTTTAGAGTTCTTGATCAACCTCCAAAAATCAGCTCATCACCATTGTTTTAATAGACATTACTCTCAAAAACAACATTGTAAGAAAAGTAGCATTTCTAGGAATGATTTTATAAAATTTTCGGATGAGACTAAAGACAGCATTTTAGAGAGACAGGAAGAAAAAAGTTTTCAAAAACNAAAAAGGGGGGGGGGGGGGGAAGGAGTAGGTCAAAAAAATCATTTTTTTCAATTGCACAGGCTTAATTTATGGGACACTGATGGATCATCAGAATATAAAGGAAATCATGCTGATGTTTTCAAGGCTAAAGTCAGTGCTTGGGGAATATAACCAACTCCAGGATTTTTTTGCTTTTTTAATTCTCAGTTCAGTCTTGATTTCCTCCAAGGCAATGAAGTTGCATGACTTTCAGTGAGGTTAGATGCTCTCAGTTCAACTTTGAATCTGTCATCTACAGTATGAAAGATTCCTTCTTATTTTTATCATCCTAGTTGGAATGAAAGAAGCATTTTCAGCTATCTTATCAGCTAGCGTTGCAAGCCTCTGTTCTCACTCCCATCTTAGGATGTATTATTAATGATAGAAAAGCACAGCAGGCAACACAATTTTACACAATTGATGGTGCTTAGTACCACGCCAAGATATTATTAATGTAGCTTTTTGTGAAAACAAAAACAGATTTAAAATACAGCCTGTAGCTCATGGGGCCATGACTTAATATTTCAGGATGGGAATCTTCTGTTATGGACATTTTGATTCAGAACAAAAAAGCAGGATGGCTTTAGGTCAGCACTGGCTATGTCTGTGTCTCTACACCCTTCTATATCACCCCAAATCACTGGGCATTGTCAGTACATCCCTGGTGCTTTTTTTCCCCCAACCTAAAATCCTGCAGGAAACTCAGAAACAGAATCACTTGTCTTTGCTGTGAAGTTCAGCAAGAGTCCTATATCACAGTCCCTCAAAATAGTTATTAAATCAGAATAGAAACAGAATCTAACTTGGTTCCCCTTCAAGACTTGGTTTAACTGCTAATCATTGGCCAAAAAAACCCAATAACAAACTTCATTGTTTTAACCGATTTTCATTATCAGAGTTAGTTTGCTTGCTATTCACATAACTGTTGAGGCATAAAAAGTAGCAGCAAGAGAATAAGGAGTTGATCCACCCAGCCTGCAATGCTAGTACTCCCTCATTGAGGCTGTAGATATCAGACTACTGAAGTTTTCACCAAGCAAAGGTGTTTTGAAGAGAACGTGGTACTTCAGCTGGGGGTAAGATTATGCAAAGTATCCGTTTGAGTCTAACAGCAATCAGGTATCGGTGTTGCCTTTCTGCTTGCAAAACGCCTGACGCTGGAGCTGTGACTTCCCTAAAGGAATTTTCTCTCAGCAGCTTCCTGAAAGCCAGAGAAAGATGAACTTCATTTCCACCAGTGAACTGTAACGGGAGAGCCCTGATGATACATTAACGCATAAGAAATGAGTCATGCTGCGGTTTCCTGCTTCAGTTTATTGAGTGCAGAGTTGCTTGGCCTTTTTCTCCAGCTATGACCCTTCTGCTCAGAAGCCCTTGAAGATAGCTCTTTCCTTTCCCAGTCTCTATAGTTACAGTCAGGATCAAGGATACAAGTTTGTTATGCAGGCTTCTACTCTTGGCTCAGAGGCAAAAACCTACACCCACATCTTGTAAAATTATGGTGGCCAACAACAGCCTGAAATGCAGACAAGAGCAACACAACTACACAGCTGGCTTACAACTGCACTGGTGTTTTAAATTTATATACTTTTTTTGTTGTTTTTAATCTAGGAGTATCCCTAAGCGTTTCATATTATTAAGGACCTTTATTGTAAATTCCAAATAGTTCTACAAACTCTTGTGCCAATGTCGAACTCCTCAGGAAACAGCAGCATGATGATTGTGAACAAACTAAGAGCAGCCTTCTGATCGAACATGACAGGGCAAGAAGTTCAGAGCACTCTAGATGTAACCTACTAGTTGAAGGAAAATTTGTGCAGTGGCTGATAATTCTTATATCTAATATATAATGTATCTAATAAGGTAATGCATTCTCATATATATACATCTTCGTCACAGGAAGTTAATGGCATACAATCATGGTCAAAATATTTTCTTAATAGCTTAAATATCAGCTAGGTAAGGGAAAGCAAAGCAAATCATGAAGTGGAAGTGCCTAAAGAGCAAGTCAAAAATCATTGTTTCTAACCAATGTAAACAGGATACTAGCAAGAAGAAAAAAAATGCAGAAGGTCCTTTTTGACCCTATGATACGTACCACGGATTGTCAGTGGTACAAAACCATGGATCTCCTTGGAAGCCTGTCAGGCTACTCCAGTTTACATCTAACTGAGATCTGGTCCATGAAATCAGGGATGCTCTTGGCTACAATACCAAAAGGCTGAAGTGTCACGTTTTGACTAAACCGTCATTTTTCTGTATGCATATACATGCAAACACCCACTGTCAGCTTGCAGATTACCTACAGTAATTGTGAATTTTTCTGATAAATGTCATTTTCTGAATAAATCTTCTCTCATATCTCCCTCATTGACTTCTTTGTCCTCATACCATCTTTATATATTTTTTCTCATTTTCTGACATTTTAAAAAGACCTTCCATACACTTTCTTTTAAGCTTCTTTCAGAATAATTCAGATTTCTCTTGGAGAGCAGTGGCCGAAAATGGCTGCTTCTTCGTATTTGTGTAGTTATCTCTTCTCCAGTGACAATCTTATCTTCAAGCTGTTTAACATCTCTGGAAAGCTCCTTGAAACATGTTCTCCATTAAAAGGAGTTGTATTTTGGCAACTCTTATGCTGTTTTCATTTTGTTTGAGGCAGAGCGTATTCATCTGAAGGGCATTTTTGTCATCACAAGTATTATTGTGGTGCCATGGAGCAGGGATTCTGAATGCTTTTGCAGTGCATCTGCTGGTCCCAGACTTAGCTCTTTTAAAGCCAAAACCTTTATGTCTACAGCAGAGAGACGGAGTGTGCAAGCACAGCTCTGCAGATACATGCAAGCATTTATCCACCATTACATGTGGGACCCAGATTCAGCCAATCTTGGGGCGGTCTCATAGCTTCATTCCCTGGACTTCTTAATAAAAAGTGTATAAAGTACAACCAATTAGGGTTATTGCTTGAAAAAAGCTACTGAAAGGAAGCAAAGTCTTACTTCATATATGTTGGAAAACATTTGAAGAGGACATTCACTGATGGGAAGAGTTAATTTTTCTGGGGTCTTTGTAGTCTGGTTTCTAAGTGCAATCTTAAGTGGAAATGCAATCTTAAGTGGTGCTGAGAGCACTGCAGTAAGCGATAAAGTATATGATGCATTAGAGTCTAATGGCACCCAGTGCATGATGCCCAGTCTTCACATAGGAGCAACTTTTAAGGCTAGATCAACCCTGGATAACACCTGGATAAATACCTTTTCTGTCAGTGGTGCAACAATGCAGACCCCGGTCTTCCCTCCTGCCTTACTAACACGGAAAATGCACGCTTTAAATCCCAAAACCATATCCCCAGTGCTGGTAAGTGACTGTCCCTGGCCTTAGTCACTCACATACAAATGGAAACCCTTGAAACACTTTCTCCAGTCATCAGCAATCTAAACATAATTCAAGCTATTAATCTAAAAAAACTTTTATACACCCTCTAAATTATAGCTGGATTCTTCTATTAGCTTGAATAGTCATTATTGTTTTAATTTTTTGTTGTGTTTTAGTTTTACCACAGCTTGTCATGTCTCCCATGAAGTTCTGAGAAAAATACAAAGGTAAGCAAGTTACAAAACAGTGTCTCTTTGAAATAGCTCAAAGGGCAGGAGTTCAATTCTCCTTTAATAACCATTTTTGCTGGACATATGTTACCGTAATTTGCAAGGAGGCAAGGAAAACAAAACCGTATCAGCTTTGTCTGCTGTAACTCCTGCTGTGATACCACTGCTCTTTTCAACAGTATAGGGATTAAATCTGTGCCTATTGCAACATCCCTAAGCCATCCTCTGGTTATGCCTGTGTACAAACTGTTAACCAAATGATCCCAGGATCTTTACAAGTAGATTAGCACAGCCTGACAGAGCACTTCCAAAGGCATTATTTTCCTGGGTTGTTTCTGCACTTGTCTGTGTGTGTCTGGATTCATAGCCAGAATTATTTATTTCAATACTCCTTAAGATTATTTCCCAGGCAATTACTTCATCTGCAAAAGATTGCATCTGCTGCTTAGGTGTGAGAGCCTGCAGAAAGCTCTCAGTATTCATACGGTATTTTCTGCTACACATGCATTATAAAATGGGTGGGTTCCAGAGAGAGCTAAAATCATACCTGGTATCCAATCCACTGAGCCAAGTGGGTAAACTGCAGCAAACTTCCAACTCCTTCAAGCCCTGCTCAGAAATTTTGCTTTGCCTAAGAACGGTACAACCAAATATGCACACCTCATGTCAATGGCTGGGTGTGGACACGTTCCTCCCCACTTTACTTACACACGGAGTACAGCACAGGCACAGCTCTGCATCATGTCACCCGGCAGGGTTGCTGTGCAGGGCTGCAAGTTCCCCCTTGAATCTCATACTCAGCGGAGGAATTGGAAAGAACCTGCAGTGGTGTGCTCGCAACAATCTCCAGCCCCACACCAGGACGGGAAGTCCACATTTCCAAGCCCTGTTAGCCCCCCTTATCATCACTGTGCAAGGGCTAAAAGTCAGATAACAGCTCTGGCTACTTGTGCCTTACAAACATACCCAGACAATTACTGCAACCAGGGACAAGGACAAAGAAAATGCTGGACAAGTTTTAAAATAATGCCCATGTCAAAATGCTAATATATTACAAAGTCTTTCATGCCCTGTAAGAATAACTTAACATTCTTACTTCATGCCTGAATGGTGCAGAAATCAATGAAGCTTATACTAAGGACAGAAATGAAACATCTTTTTTAAATGAAATGAGATTGTTTTCATTTTCCTGAAGTTTCATTAAAGTAACAAGGGTAACAGCTGCCAGTTTTCAGAAACAAACAGTGGACAATTTTCTTCACCACTGTTGCTTTCTTATCTGTAGAATCCAAATTCCTAATACTGAAAAACTGACCTGGAAATTTCAAACAAATGGAGTCTCACCAAATACTTTTATACACCCTGCTTTCCATTTGTCTGACAAAGAACAATTAGAATAACCTCTCCCAGAAGTCTATTGATTCTAGACTCCGGAATTATAAAGATGCAAAAACTAAAGACAGAACTTAGCAAACTATTTTTGAATCTCGAGGGATTTACATTCATTATTAAGTCTAATTTTGAGTCATAGTTGAACATAGTTCTCTTTTACCCAGTTTACTAATCACCTCTGAAACAGTCAAAGTCTGGCTGATTAAAAATAGTCCTTAAAACTTGTTGTAGGAATTATTTTGGTAAATAACTGTTGTAACTGTTTTCAGATTTCATCTAAACATTTTCATAGTGCAGTAATACATCATAACTGAACTGACAAAAGTGAGTCAAGTTTCTTTTCATTGAGTGAGTCTGATGATGTTGTATATTAAACCGATAAGGGATCTAACTTGCTAGTATCTTTTTTCCTGTCATTTCTCCTGGGCTGAAAGTTGCAAAAGGTACTGCAACATAATGTCTCCAAGTCCCACAACCTAATCTCTTCAAATCAAATAGTACTTAGGTAGTTTTTTGGAAAACCTGACCAGTGAAAATTATTATATGCAGTACTGTTTTGTATGATTCCTACTTACACATGCACACAAACACTATATATACATTTATATTTATATGTAAATATATGTGTATACCCATAAATATTATACACCCACACATAGATACTTTCATGTAAAGCATAAATACACTATTTTAAAGAGAATAAGAAGGCAACAGCTGGGTAGATGTAGCTGCTTTCCCTGTCACTACTTCTGCTTACTTTCTGCTAACAAATCTCAGACCCAATTATCCTATTTTACTTCATTCACAAAATTCATTTACAGAAAATGAATTTTTATGTAATTATTTGTTCCATCTAAGACACTAATCCAGACTTCTTGCCTTAACAGCTGTCAGATTTCAAAAATCCTAGGCGGGTATTTCTCTTAAATTACATATAGATCATATCTTTCCTTCTCCTGTTACTCTTATTTAAAGAACCGCAGCCAAAATTTGCAACTATGGTAAACATCCCACTTTCTTATCCAAGTGATTTTTTTACAAAAAGCAGATGAATCAGGAGAAATAGATGGCTGCAGATGTGAGAATAGGCACTTATAATCAGTCTGCTGAGTTCGTTGACACTTCTTGGATTTTCCTAAATGCTAGTCATACTTTTAGCCACAAACTACACCAACATCTGGCTAAGGATCAACTTACCCTGATTAATCTAGAGTTCCTTCAACACACATCTATCCTGAACCGCAAAATTTCTCTAGTTTAAGAATCATATCTATATATCCTTCCTTGGACAATGGACAATCTGCACCTTCTTCCAATATCTAAGATTCTACTGTAAGATATAGAAGAAAAGTATTAGAAAATGTAGAAAGCATGACCAATGGTTAGAAGTATGTAAGAAATTCTTTCTTTCGAAAACAACTGCCACACCACAAGTAGCAGTAGCTGTAGGGCACAAAATGGATACAAAATAACATTGACAGAGAAGCATTTAATCATTGAGTAAGTTTGAAATACCGTGAGATGCCAGTGAATATACATGAAACTATTACTGAATACAGTGCACCAGTGCAATGTGCTAGATGTAAATGAAACCATCAGAAAAAGAAAGCCAATGCTTTTGAGTCCTCATTTACCAGTTGTCTCAAAGCAAATAAGCCTATCACACCTTCCAGAGAGCACTGTAACAGGTACACATAAATGTAGTCCTCTCTGGAGCACTGAATTGCAATCCCCACCCAAGCAGCATAGGACTGATAGGTGTTATCAGACTGCTGGCCAGCTCTGTGGCTCTCTTCTTCATAACATCATTAGGTCTCAGAAGGCACAGTGAGAGCTTGTTCTCTTGACTGTATTTCTCGTTGCTCTGCAACGTCAATAGCTGCTGGTTGTCCACCCGACAGAGCAAACTACAGGAATGGTCTTCCCAAAAGTGCTATTGGCCAATTGCACTATTTCCCCTTAAAGAATTACTGGCATAATTATGATTATGTCAGAGAGACAGAAAGGAGAATGTGAAGATATGTAAAAATAATTTTTGTATTGCTTGCAATGATCTCTAGTAATCACTTACAGATTGAGTGGTTTTGTATACTGGGTGTTCAGGATATGCCTAAGACAATTGCTTTAGGAATGTCTGTCCCAAATAGACATGACTATATACTTCTGTAGTTTTCTGCAAATGAATAAACTATTACAAGAATCATGTGTGTGCATCTGAGAAATAATATACAAG
>RSEF01000002.1:108517244-108558455 GCA_003993805.1 Himantopus leucocephalus | reverse complement strand
AGAGATGAGTGAGAGGCATACCAAGTGGACTTCTTCAGAGCATGACGCTAAGATTGCTGTCATTTTAAGCAGCTTTCTGCATCACGCCACAAATTAGACTTTTCTCAGATGATCCTTGAGGACTACTTTTCACAGGGAGAGGGAAGGAAAGGAAGAAGGTGACAGCCCTCAGCAAATTATTTGGATTTGAATCACTTGCCAGTTCACATTCATCTACTAGAAATATTTTCTGAGTGTTATTTATTTTTCAGGAGAAATAGGACACCATAGAATAACTTTTCTTAATGTTTGACATATACAAGTGTAATGTTTAGTCCATATCAGGAAATGTCTTGTTCATATAACACATATTTCCCAGAAGGTATTATTAAAAGCTTTTCTAGCACAATTAGCATAATTGAATAAAAAGAATAAGGATCTGGTTTCACATACATAGTCTTCTGGTTAAAAGCGGAAGCTGGAATATGTTTTTCGGAGAGCATGGAATTATTTCCCAAGGAGGATACTCCACAGCAGAAAGTACCAGAAAAACCACATGAAAAAAACCACACTGGGAAACTCAAGTGTTTTCAGATGAATGTATCAGTTCTTTCACATACTTTTTGCTTAACTGGGGTGACTGCTAAAATTCTTTTTAATCACTGTTCAGATGAGATAATTATTGCAAAAGACACTAAACCTAAACCAACCTAACTAACGTTACTGCAAATAGACCAAAGTCCAAGACTGAGAAAAATGGAACATATCTGTTTCTGCCAGACTGTTATATTTCAGGGGTTTTTTTTGTTTATTTCCCAAAATCAAATCTGAATCACAACATGATTCTCTATGTAAAGAACTTCTCATCCATACTTCAAGGGCAGGCCCAGCTGCATCAAAAGCTGGGCCACCTCTATCGGCGTGTGTGAAATGTCAGTTGAATCCTGGGCTTCAGGATGCACTGATTCACCAAAAGTCATTGTGTTGGAGGTTAGGTATCATCACAGGGCAGGATCAAGAAAATCGGAGCTACCATTGGCTGTTATGCATGCCTAAAGTAAACAACTCACAACAGCGCAAGAAGAAAAAGGTGATAAAATAAAAACACCCCATGAAAGCAAAACTGTTTGAAGTTGATTCCTGGCATGAAGAACAGTATACTCAGAAGGTACAATGCCTTCCATTCCTGCCAGACATCTGTGATGAGGTTACAAGTCAGCCAGAGCAGGGAGGTAGGTTTGCCTTGATCTTCTCTCTTGTGGCTTCCCCAAAGAAAACTAATAGACTTTTAAATGTAAAAAGCAACAAAAGACGGGTGTGTTGAAACACAACTTTTCCCCTGCCATTGTATCTTTTTAGTCCTGTCTTAGCTCCCAGGCTTAGAATCAGCGATTATCTTAGTTTCAGCTACCTCCACTCAGTGTCCTTTTGTCACTAAGAAATTTTATGACCTCCAAGATGTGGCTGTCTACTCCCTGCTCCTCTCAGGAGTCTTCTCTGGACTTTTCTGCCTGACACCACTGTTGAGAAGTTATGAGAATTTTCTCTTCCCTGAAAAAACAATTCATCCCACTTTCCAACTGATCCAATTGGTTTAAAAGGAATACAACATGACAGTCAGTAAGAGTGAAAAAGCTAACACTGTTCACCCAATAGCTTCAGTGTTTCTTCTCTCGGCATATGGGCCAAGGTCTGCAATACTTCTTCCAGGGCCAAATCATCTTCTGTGTTACAAAGCATGGAAAACAAGAAGAGAGCAAGATTTGCTGGGTCACAACTCTACATCTTCTGCTACATCTGCTCTGACTGCAGTGGCACGGTTTGCAAACAACCGCCCAGACCAGAAGCCAGAAGGACAAATATACCAAGTTCTGTGTGCAGTTTATGTGGTTTAAGACACAGATACCTTTTCAACAGTTACAGCACTGACTATATTTTTGCTCCATTGTGCTTTCCAGGAAGTGCTGCTATATATGTGCAGGATTGCATTGAGCTTCAAGCTTGGGGTTTTCATTTCTTCATGTTTCTTTTTCTTACAGAAATGTTTAGAAGTTAATTAATTAATTTGCAATTAGCTTTGACCAAAGTCCTCAACAGTTATGTAAATGTTGAAATGTCTCAGTAATGAAAGCAAAGCAAAAGGTAACCTAGCTCTGTTAAGTATCCTACTTTTAAGCACATCTTTCTCTACTACAGCTGTATCCACGTATGTCTGACTGTTTTGGCATAAGCTAATCTCCATATTCCCACACAGCTCAGCGCTCTTTTAGAACAGCTGCATGGCTGCATGACATTTGGGGGGAAAAATTGCATGATGCAAAGTATTCCAGTGAACAGTACACACTCTGTAATTATTTTCCAGCCCACTGTACAATGTCTAATTGGATTCTAGGACTTAAAAAGGGATAAAGGAAACAATGCTCTCATTTAAATCTTCCAGTATCCCATAAATTATCTGCTTCAACAATGCAGTCCAAGTTTTAGGTAGCAGTAAAGCAACATGGGGAAGATGCTATTGGATGTTATAATCTTGTCATTCATTAGCATCAGCAGTCTTATAGGTCCCAGGAGCCACGAGCCCAGCTGACTGCAGATGAGTTGGGAGACATCAGAAGTGAGACAGCAGAGGAAGGTAAAACCAAGAAAAATCCACATAACTTTTTTCAGAGCAGCATTGTTCAGTGGAACACCACATCTGGTTTCAGCTTGGACACAACAGTAATGCAGACTTGGCATGACCTGCAGGGAATGGTGTGATGACAGTCATTTTCTAGAAACCAGTGCAAACTCACTCTGAGCAACGGAAGCTGAAGACAAACATCAACAGTTCGCTTAGCAGGGTGAAGAAAGTGGCAATTAACATTTGGAAGGTCACGATCGCAGCCTCCACTAATTGACAGCTAGCCAGTTTAGTGTACTAGAACAACCTTCAAGCTATTGTCCTGGAGGCAGGCAACATTTAGTGATACTAAGCTGTATTAGAAGTGCTATTCAGACTGTCCATTTCAGGTGTACAGTAAAGGACTTCAGAATTGCTTACCTTCTTTTTCAGAGACTTACCTCTCTGCATGAACTGTATAGGGAACTCGGTCTCTGAACTTTTATTGTATGAATTACATTGAAACAAGATATCTGATATATCTAGCACCTAATCTTTCTCTTGCACCAAGTCACAAATCCTACAAGGTGTTTCTGGTTATTTTAAGGCCCATTTGACAGCTGTGGAAAGTTCCTGAATAGTAAGCATAATGAATAGTTCCTGAATAGTAAGTATAATGAATAATGACAGGACTGCTTTATGGCAATGGGAGAGCATTTTGCTCCCACATCCACAGTGTTCAGTAAGGACGGTGGAAGTACTTTTGTCATTCTGAGAGGCTTTAGCATACTCTGCATTTTCCTAGATGGCAGATAAGAAAGAGAAGTTTATCCAAAACCTAACTAAACTAGCTGAAAATTGACCTGTGGGTTCAAAAGGGAACGTGGAGGGTCCCACTAGGAAAAGACAGTATCTGCTTCTTGAAGCATAGGTTCCACTTTGCACAAACTCTTTATGACCAAGTGAAAAATCTTCTCAACAACTAGGAAAGAAAAAAGCTTTACAGACATACCAGTCACGTTAAAATGATGCATCTGAAAATCTCCCAAATTGATGAGAAGGTGTTCTCACACCTTAAATGCTGGCTGCAAGAAGATATAAAGCATTCTGCAAAGAAGGAAATTAAATGTATTTGTGTAAATATTTATTAGTCATTGCTTGTTTGGACTTTGTGTGTGGATGAGCTGAACCTCAGGTTCAACACAACAAGACAGACTTAAAACACATGAAACTTAAGAAGTCCAACAAGCTGAGTCCACAGATGTACTTAGTACATGACAGTGACATACCCAAGTCACTGTGTTCACAAACAATGCATTGCAAAAGCCTTAGAAGACTCTTCCTGTTCCAGAGGAGGCATTTTACAGGAGCATCAGCTAACCATCTGGGAGAGGGAAAAAAGGGACAGCTGGCATTATACCTCTTCATATGCTGTGAAGAACATGTAAATAGCGTTTCAAGGTTCATGAGCAGAGTTGCTGCGTTCCGTGTCAGTTCAAATTACCATCCCTAAATGTAAGTACTCTCCTGAAAGCACTCTGCCTTTTCCAGGAAGCCCTTCTTCTATCCCTTCTTCTGCTTTCTGAGCAGACTGACAAAATGATCTAATAAAAGTTTGTTCTTTTGCTTAATCACAAAATTAAGCTGCCACCCAGAGCAGAGAAATTAGAGAGAGAACAAGTTTAATCTCACAAGACGTTGTTATTTTGCCTTTTCCTCTTTCCCCCACTCTTTATCAGGAGAAATCTGAAATGTTATGAAGCACCATGAAAATCCAGAAACAGTCCCCTCATCATAGAACGGACTTGTTAAAGGATGTACCTGGTGTAAAGATACCACCTTGAGGAAGTTTAATTCCTTCTAAACTCATGAGTCTCTTTTTCCCTCCTCTGCCTCTCTTTTTGAAGAGGGGTAGAAGGGAGCATCTGTCAGTTCCATCTGTGCTGCCCCACATCCCCATAGCCGATTCCACCTAAACTACGACAGTGTTACAGTCACCTTCTCTCAGTACATACAGGAGCAGCACTACTTGTAGTTACCCAACTATAACTGGACTGAAGAGCTTCAGTTTTGCCCTAACTCACATTCTGCTACCATTTGCTATGATAGTTGTTCATAGGTCTTGACTGCTGTGCAGGGAGGATTCCCTTCCCACAGGAAAATAAAATCCAAGACGTTCCATACGACTAGACTCACAGACAGCACTGAATGTAGCTAATAACTAGCACACCCAGCATGTGGTCAAAGACAGATACAAAATGGTTTATGAGTCCTTTTGAATAGTGATCCTAGGAGAGTAGGTGCAGACGGAAGATTGGCAGCTCGGTACAAATGAGGAGCTGTGCTGTGTGGGGTGGCAGGGAGAATGTCAAAAGCTCTCTAGTCCAGTGAGATGCAGAATTTTGTGTACCCACAGGAATATCATTCTAAAAGCTTGTTCTGGAATACTTTCAAGTAAAACAAGACCTAGGAACTGGCTATCATTTCTGTACTAAGAAAGATGAGGTTTTTAACATGGGAAAAAAAATAAGACAAGAAACTAAGAGGTTGCTGCGACTAAGCAGAGAAGGTATGTAACGTATATGGTCTACATAAGACACATGGAAAAGTGTGGCACCTTAGTAAGGAATGATTCTTGCAAGTTAGTCGCTCAATCTAGCTCCTAAATGATAAGCATATTTAAAATACTTCCCAGGACTCATTCTTAAAGTGCATTCCAAAGTTTTTAGACATTTTAGAAACCTCATTCGGAAGTTTAGGCATTACATAGAAAAATGTGGAAGCTTCCAGAGCTCCAGAGTCTAACGTATCAGGTTTTTCCCTGACAAATAAAAGTACCTTGCAGGAATGGCCTCCAAGGTAAGCAACGTGATAATACTTTGTCTTTTTAGCCAAGTTTTGAGTTTCAAGTTTGAACGAAGTCAAGGAGTTTATTATTCATATTATTTTTATCATAGTTGATTATTTTTTTTAAATCCGCAAAATGGTAAGGACATGGTCAACTTTAAAGCAGTTTCCTCCCAAATCAAGATAATCCTAACACCTCAAAGGAAAAAATGTGTGCATAGGACACCAAAGACACTATAAGGAGCAATACTGAACGTTTTCCAATAAGTCTTTTGGCTTCAATACACGGAAACACCAGCACCAGGGTTTAAGGATAAAAGGATAGATATCTCTATTATAAAGGTAATTCCTTTTTATTTCCAGAAAAAAAAAAAAAAAAACTTACAAAACTAGGAAAAGTAGTTTTCCTTTGAATCTTCCAACATGGAAATAGAAAATCAAAGCAGATGAAATTCTATCATCAAATCCTTGTCAGAGAAAGCATTTGGACTGCTATCAAGTTCTTACCTAGACCACAGTAGCAGGACAGAAAATGTATGTGTCTGTGTTTTATCCTCCTTTTCCTTGCTTAAAAGGGTTTTGATTAGTTATCATAAGGAATAAGTGCTAGCTTTCATTTCCTGGGGAAAAGTATGCCTTTTGTCCCATCTGGGCAGAGACTAACAGCTGCAATCTACCTATCCATTTCTGCAAGTGACATCATTCTAAAAAGGTTGGTTCTCCCAATAGAGAAAGCCACAAGTGACTGATAGTTTGGGGAACTGGCCTACTTATTTCATAACCAGACGCACCCCTGATCAAAGCTTTATTTTGTATGAAAAAGAAAATAAAGGATTCTGAAAATTAGTAATTTGCCCTCTAATTTCACTGTGTATGCATTGGCATTTTTAAAGCTTCTTTGCTGTGGTTTCATGATTATTATTTGCCTGCATCATCTTGCTGTATTTACTACCAACTGAAAACAGTTTACTTCATAAACCACAAAATCCCCTTGATATCCCTTTCAGTGTAGCATTAATAATGTAATCTGATGCCCTGAGCATTATCCTAGATAGTCTATCAACAGCACATTAACCACTTAGTCTCAGTACTTTCTGCACAGTGTTGCTGTCTTACATGTACCATCGCTTCCTGTCTGTGTCATATCTATTTTGACTGAGAAAGAGAAGCACCACCATCTTGCCACTAACTGGTGGTCATTAACCATGGTCTCATCTGGGAGACACATGGATACAATTTTTGAGACATCATAGACAGTTCTTCTCACACAGCATCTGAAAATGCAATTTGGTACACAAGTAAGGCTGTAATTCTTCAGTAGACTCACATTTGGAGTTCTTACTCCAACATCTTTTTTTCCAACCTTGCAAAATCCATTGTTCACAGAATCACAGCATGGTTTAGGTTGGAAGGGACCTCTGGAGATTGTCTTGTCCACCCCATCCCTGCTCAAGCAGGGCCAATTGCCTCACTTGTATTCATCAAAAAGTGAATGTATAACAAACAAGAAAACCGTGCCCTTTGCAACAACTCACCGGTTTTTGAACCAGTCTGACAAAGAAGGCAGATAGGCAGCTGGCAACACACATTCTGGCTTTCCCCGCTGCATGCTACCAAGGGGAGTTTATTGCCTCCCGACCTACCATACTCCATCCTAAATCAACAAACCTCCAACTGCTTAGACGATGACTCTAGCATCCTTCATATTCATTTTACTCAAACAGGTCCTTATGCTTTCTTCCAGCTTGCCTGTGATAGTTTTCATCCCAGTAATGTGGTTACTTTACTGTTATCCTCAAATTCATCCACACCATTCTTCTTTGATGTAGCAAGCCCAGAAGATTTGGCAAAAACAGATCATCCAGACTATAGCTTCGGCTTAAACTTCAGGTTTGTATAGCCCATGGTTCATCACTTTGTTTCAGCAGTTCATGTCTTGACTGTACCTCACTTGCACATGAGATCCCAGGAGGAAGCCAAGTTTATTTCATTTGATTATAAGCTGACCATTAGCAGAGCTTGACCAGCCTGACCATTATGCACACAACTTGTGTTCGACAGAAATGTTTGTAAATATTTTCTTATGTTCAAAGGTGATTCAAGCACTTGAAACTGCAGCTCCTTTAAAATAGATATTAGAGCAAGTTCAAAGCCTGTTAACTAAAAGTCTGTGTGTAAGAGAAATCTCACCTACAGCAATTTAGAGTTTTCACAGTATCAACCATTTTTAAGATATTCATATCACTGTTCGTACTCAGAAAATAGTTTGATGAATTTTTGGAAAAGCCTCATGATGGATGATACCAGAAGTTCTAATAAAACCTCCAGATAAATACCCACAAAAGGAAACTAATATATAATTGTTCCTCTTAAAAAGCTAAAAAATAAAACCAGACCAAAAGAATTTGGTTTTCTGGAGCTGACTTTGACATCTGAACAAATGAGCAGTCCAAATGATGTTGTCTGGTGGTTAGAAAACTCCAGAAGTCTTTCTTCTTTCTGGACACCCTGACAGTCAATAAACAGCATGAACCTACTGCAGTTTCTCCCTCAGCAGGAACATTGTTAGAATCTGTGTTGTGCATCTAGATACCCACTTTTAGTGAAATTCGTAACCTTTAAACTTCTGTCAGATTGGTTTGGAACTGATCCATAGAGGGTTGGGTTTGGTGGTAGAGAAGGACAGAAGGTAAAATGATTCTTTTTTTAGCTTCGTTGTTTATAGAAACTCAAATTAAAAAAAAAAATTCAAAATATAACTCTGAGGGAAATGAGACAGGAGAAATCAAGTTATGCAAATATTGTTTATGTTCAGTCCAAGACACAGAAGTACACCCCATAGCTGTCTTTCATACAAAATAATGAGTTTAAAAAAAAAAGTATTTTGGCCAAAGTAAGTGGAAAGTGAGCAGCATGATCAGATTTTAATGGTAGTTGAGAGACGGATAAGTAATGTTGCAAAGCACAGACATCTAAAGCATGGGGTCTGAGGTTGGGAGATTTTATTGCTGTTGAGGTTTACTTTAAATGTTGTGATACCCTACATAGATACTTCTTCCAAAGAGACTGGGCATCTGACAACAGGTGTACAACGTACAGCTTGTTTCTGAGGACTACACAGCAAAACCTCAAGATCCTGAAAAATTACAGCTGTCAAGCTAAGAACATTACTAAAGGATCATCAGAAAACAGAGCTATTACCCTGTCTAGTCTACCTGCCACTGCTTTTAAAGCCATCCAAAACTCAATCTCTGCTGCAGTTTTACAATCATAAAGTTTGATTGACCTTATCAACACAGTAATATGCTTCTGGCTCCAGGATTTTCTCCCGAAAGCTGAATTACTGTCACTTATTTAATCTACCACACAGAGGATGTATGCATCACTGTATCAATTTCTAATTGGTCAACTAGGCCAGTATCTCCTGAAATTGTTGCACCATTTGTGAGAGTAGAATTAAAAGACTGAAATACCTAAGTAACTTTCTACCTGGCTCATTCTGTCTACTCCTGATTATGCAGTGAAACAATGGATTTAAGTTTGTAGAAATTGTATTTAGCTTTTCAGTCAATCCCTTTTCCATATGGATCAAAGGTGCCCATTCATGCAGTTAATCATGATACTTCCTACAGCATGGACAGAATTTATGAAAAAAAGCTGGTTTGTGATCTTTAATGCAAAAGAGGGGGAGAGTTATTGTCCGTTTCTATTGTTTTTATTACCTCACCATTAACGTTGGTGGTGCTATTAATATGGACATTAATTTCTTCTCAAGCCTTAAGCAGTTTAACTAAATTTTATTGTTTCATCAGTGATTTCAATCAGTTCTGACTGAACTAAGACTACTATTCTGATGCAGTCTCAAACTCTATACTGACTATATAAATACGCATTTACACTGAATATATGCATTGGGTATAAAACCTCAGGGATTTTTTTAATTAAACTTTGCTCTTTCAGAAATAACTTGTTATCCCTGCTCACATCAACCAGTCATGTAACCTAGACGTAGAGAAATAAAATGCAACACGTCATATGAATTTCTTCATGCCTTTTATATAAATAAAAATTAATCTTCAAAAGGGATAATATTGTAGAGACTATTAAGGTAGAAAAAGAGCAATTTTCTCCTACCAGAAAACAATCCCCTTTTCTGCTGCTTGATACTTAGACGCTAAGTGTTTGCTTCACCTTTTAAGCTGACCTTTCTGAAGGAGTGCAAGATACTTCCAAATGAATAAAGCCTTATTAAGCTAAGACCACAGCTTAGGAACTGAGACACAATAAAGTTTAAACAAAAAGCTGCTGAAAGACCACTAATTTTAAATATTTCAGCTTGCTATCAAGTCAGAGATCTTCAGGCCTAGTTTAAAGGCGTGTTCATCACTAACAGCATTATCCGAAGTTGTAGATGCTTAACACTCACAAAAGCAATTTATAAGTTTGTATTTAAGTACAATAGGCTTAAAAGCTCACATGAGAACTAAAACCAGAACTCTTGTGCATACTTTTTAAATTATTTAACTGCCCAGGTGGGGAAGGCAGGGTTGTTAAGGGAAAACAGCAGTCATTTAAACTTATATACATAATGCTTTGTTGAGGCTGAGCAGCAACTGAGTTTCTTAAATAGATTCCCATGATACAGTCTTGTTGAAAGAACCAGGTACCAGAAATATCACAGGTATCACAGATGGGCACATGAATTTTTATTTATGCCTAAAAAGATTGCAGCTGATGAGCATTAATACCACAGATGGGTATTCTCATGACATCACTCTTCTCACAAAGAAGAGTCGAGATGGTCAGTGGTTATGTAACTGCACAGAAAGAAACAGATGATTGGTTTTGTTGCCAGAGAATCAAAAACATCTACAGGGAATAGTTATAATCACATAAATAGCTGTCCCTATAACACGTTCTCATTTGTGTAATGTCATTAAAGACAATACTGATCAGCACCAGCAAGAATCTGGTCTTACAGGCCGAGTCAAACTCTACTACTTCATCTTTTAACACAAATGAATAATATATCTTGAAAACTGCATACAAAAGCTGTGTCTCTTTAAAATCTATGTGATCATGTTTGAAATGGCTGACTTAAGTTCAATGCAAGCAGGCAGATAAACAACACATAACCAGAGCAGCTAGATACATTTTCATACTTCCCCCCTTATCAAGGCCACTCTCGATCGTCTTTGAAAGTTCATGGCAACTGCGGGAGGTTCCTGAGGACTGGCAGAAAGCAACCACCACTGCTATCTTCAAGAAAGGCAAGCAGCAGGATGTGAGGAGCTATATGCTGGCCCCCTTCACCTCAGTGCCCAAGAAAAGTGATAGAGTAAGTAATCCTGGAAACAATTTCAAAATATGCTGAGGACAAGAAGGCAATTGAGACTAGTCAGCATGGATTTCTGAAAGGTAAATTGTGCTTGAGCAAACTGATAGTCTTCTACAATGTGATGAGTACTTTCGTGGACAAGGGGAGAGCAGTGAACATTTCTTACCTTGACTTAAGAAAGGCTTTTGACATTGCATCCCACAACATCTTCATAGACAAACTGATAACATATAGACTAGATAAGCAGACAGTGACATGGACTGAAAGCTGGCTGAACTGCCAGACTTACACATTTGTGATTGGCAACATGAAGTCCAGCAGGAGGCCACTCACAAGTGGTGCACCCCAGGGATCAGTACTGGGGCCAGTACTGTTTAACCTCTTCATTAATGTCTTAGACAATGGGACAGAGTGCATCCTCAGCAAATTTGCAGATGATACAAAACTGGGAGGAGTGGCTGATACCCTAGGAGCTTGTGCTGCCATTCAGAGGGTCCTTGAGAGGCTGGACAAATAGGCCGATGGGAATCTTATGAAGTTCAACAATGGAAAGTACAAAGTCCTGCACCTTTGGAGATATAACCTCATGCAGCAGTACAAGCTGAGGGCTGACTGGCTGGAGACCAGCTTTGCAGAAAAGGACCTGTGAGTCCTGGTGGCCAAGAAGCCTGCAAAGTGTCCTGTTGTCCTAATGGCATCCTGGGCTGCAGTAGGAAGAGCATTGCCAGAAGGTTGAGTGAGGTGATCCTTCCCTTCTACTCAGCCCTTGGTGAGACTGCATCTGGAGTGCTGGGTCCAGTTCTGGGCTCCCCAGTACCAGTACCAGTACCCCAGATGGGCATACTGGAGTCCAGCAAAGGGTCATGAAGATGGTTAAGGGACTTGGACGATCTGACATAATAGGAGAGACCTGAGACTGGACAGCAGAAGGCTCAGGGGGATCTTATCAATGTGTATAAATACCTGATGGGATGGGGCCCAATAACAGGAAAAGAGGCAATGGGCACAAATTGAAATCTAGGAAATTACACCTAAACATAACAGAACCTTTTTTACTGCAAAGGTGGTTGACAACCGGAACAAGTTACCTAGAGAGGTTGTGGAGTTTCCATTCTTGGAGATAATCAAAACCCAACTGGAGAAGGCCCTGTACAGCCTCCTCTAATTGGAGCAGGGGTGTTGGACTACATGTGTTTCTTCCATCCCCAATAATTCTTCTTTAGAAGGACAAAGTTGGAAGAAAATGGACATTTTATTATGTCTCGGTACAGGTACTTACTATTTCTGGTCACAGCAGAGAAGCATTAAAATTGTGTGCGTATCTGTCAACTCTGCATCCTTTATGTGTCTTACATGGTAAGGTCTGCTTTGGACATTTCTGTAGAAACAGAAAGCTGCACAGATCATTACTTGGCTCAGAAAGTTAAACTCATGAGTAGAAAACAGGAGAACTCACTCATACAAAAGGAAAAATATGAAGACCAGTGACAAAATTTCTCTCCCAAATAGCATCAATGCACAGCCATAGCTCCCACTAAGCTCAACGAAAAGGTCACAGAGGGAAAGATGTCTCTGAATTTTACGAGAAAGGACTGGCCTCAACCAGAACACCTGATCCCTAAAACCAAGGATCTAACTGTGCCCCTTTTTCTGGAAAACAATCTATTCCAGGTCTGCAAAGGCACAAAAGTGAAGCTCTGGAGTAGCACTTCATATCCTGGGGGCGTCTCTAACCATTTTATTCTTTTCACATAACAACTGTTTTCTAGAAACCATTAAAACCTCATATGTCATTTCACCTTCTCTCTAATACATACCACTTGAAGGAAACAAATTGCTTATTATTTCTCTCCCAACATTACAGAAGCATCAACAAAAGTAAAACAGATTCCTACTACCTGTGTGCAATGGCAGTCTAGCTGTTTCCTTCATTACTTTCTCTATACCCGATCTGTGGCAGGGGACAGAAGGGGTATTACATCCCCCCTCCTCAGAAGTCATGGCATAATGTAAAACAAATGTAATGAAGTAAAAAGACAAAACAACCTTCACCCTCAATACTATTTGTGGCTGCTTCTTGTACCATTCATTGACTACAGCCAAATGAGGTCACCATGCATCATGTTATGCAGCTGCTTGAATCTAAGGAAAAGAATTTACTGCCAGGACAGTTCCTCTGAAAGTCTCTGACACTTTTCTCAACTCCAGTCATCACAGCCCGGATCTATTAACTTGCAAGAGATTCTTTAAAACTGAGCTCTTCTCCTGGTGCTTAAGAAGAGGGAGGCTGTGTAGGATAAGAACAATAGGACTCTTATTTATGTGATTTAATTAAACTCAGTGGATGCTCCTTATTAGAAGATATGTGGGCAGTGGTTTTTTTCCCTATTTAAAAGGTTATTAGAGGGAATCCAATAAGTGTTTCATTATTGTTAAGTGCAATCAGATAAATTGTTTTCTACCAGCTAAATACTGCTAAATAAATAGTTAAAAGCAGTGGTGACTATAATGCTTTACAGCTGGTGGGTATCTCCTCAAAAACTTTACAGCAGATGTGTGCTCCTGTCTACATACAAAACAAGGGAAAATTGAGGAAAACACCTTAAAAGCCAGAATGGTATAGGTTATTCATTAGCAAGATAATGCTAAGGAGACAAGAATACTAGCTGTTTATGTAGTGGAAAACAGGCTAAATAGCCATTAACTTGCATCTTCCTCTTGGGCGTCCCCTTTCACACTTAGCCTGAGCTGCTGAGTAATAGCTTGCACGTAGCCTGTGAAAGCCCTTCTGAGGTCTTCTGTGCCGACACACAAATGCATGAGGACTCTGTAATGCAAGAACATCTTTGTTCAACTTCATTTTAAAATGGAAGGCTGAAACACCAGATTATACAATAAATTATCACCAGCTGTCTCATGAACAAAACCCAGGACAGCTGGGACTATGTAACCTTCTCCCATGCGTCACTTCTCACACTTAAGCCTTGTGCAGTTCTGCAGCTTTGGGAACAGCTGGGAAAATACCTACCGGAGGCTACTGCACAGGTACAGCATATTGCCTTTTCCTGTGTGTCATGGTGCTGGGCTTTGTGTAGCACAAGGGGGAAATGAGTGTCAGTAACATTTTATCATGGGTTATAAACCCCTGGTGTGAACGGATCCCACTTTTCCCAGGGCAAGGGCTGGCCTTGGTCAGAAGGGCCTTAATTGCAGAGGTGAACACTTAGGATAACAAAACCTAGAGTATCGCCACATATGCTATAAAAAGGGAAAGTTACAACTATTAAGTACACAGCAGAGAGGAGACAGAAAGAGATCTTAAAGTACCCAACAGATAGGTAAGTATTTGTGATGGGCTGCACGTGCTGTAGTGAAACAGCATGTTAAGGGCACTTCCATTCCTAATTAAGCATCAATATGCCGATACAGACATTTTAGAAAAAACTCAACTTGGAGTTGAGTCTTGTTGCTGTCTTAAGGACCACAGAGAGCCTTTAAGACAGACAGCAGTCAGAGGATAAACAGGATGTGGACTTTGCTCTTGACACATGCCCACCCCATTGCACCAGCAGAACATCTGTGAGGCATTTCGGACATGAATGTTACATTGTTCTACACCTACAATGAGAGGTGAGGGAAACAAGAGAATAGACTCCCAGTTTCAGCTCTGCCTTTTTTCCCTTTCCAAAATCCCTTTTGTTTTATTACCCCTGTATGCTTTGGCTGGCAATTCCAAAGCACATTTGTTTCCCACTAATACTTCTGATTTTTTTTTCTCCTTGTTTCCCTCACAGTTTAGTGTGGTTTCTTGCATAAGCATGGCATTCCAAGCACTGAGTTATATTTAACACTCCTCTCATTTCATTGTTTGTATGTTGAGTCTAACAATGCAAAACCACATTAAATACAGACATATTTGCTATTTAAAGGCCTTTTCAGTCAAGACTCACAAGATGTCACAGTCACATGACTGTCTCCTCAATAATATAAAAATGTGTAACCCTTGCCAGACAGAATACTTTGATAGTCCTCAACTTATCTGAGTTACTGAAAATAAGGGATCTCACCTTATCCAAAATGCTCTCAGATCCCTTTTTCTTCATCTACAAATAAAGCAGGGCCCTTTCTGCCACCCTGTGCTTTCATGAACTGAACTTAGTCGTCTGGAAATGAGCAGTCTGAAAGATTACTCTCAGCTGATATAACCTCATGTTCTGCATTCACTCACAAGTAAAATTACTCCTCCATGGTTACCCTTCCAGGTACACACTGAGAACTCCCAGTTTGACCCATATTTCTTCCCTGCTTGCTTTTAGCAAACAAATTAATTGGTAACATTTGGCAGAAGTACTTCTACCAGAACTGAGGCATAGAGCAGCAGGAGAGACAGCTACACCCGAGATGTCTGTGCACTATCTCTCGACCCATTACATACTTGTGGCAGGTACAGGCAGTATCAGAATCCCAGTGTGACAAGACTGCTGCCATGATGTTCCAAGGAGTACATTTGGCCATGATGTTCTTGATCTGTTGAGAAAATCTTGGTTCCTTGAAATACGGAGCAAGACATTGAAACAGAGAGCTTCCCCTGCAGTGGTTTTCTACAGAAATTTTAAGACTGAGATAAAGGTAAGAATCTGCTCAGAGCGTCCTGAAGCACCAGGAAAGTAAATACAGGGAAAACCAAAAGGGGAGCAACAGAGACAATTCCCCTGCACAGTTATCAGAAGACAGACGTATGGGATACTCAGAAATTGTGGAGATGACATTGCAGCCCAGAGACAGGAAAGTCAGCTGAGGGTCTAGGCCTGTGAAAGACTGGGCATCAGTGCTCTCACCTGCCAGTTTCAGCACGCAAGCTGACACTGATAATTTACTGACGTGGGAGCAGTCACAGAGAAGTGATGGGCTCAGTATTGAGCAACTGAGCAACCAGAAAACAGAATTCATCTCTTTCTTTGATTCTTACTATAGCTCTTTGTATTGATCCTGACCAAGAAACTGTCACATGTTTAGGGGTTAGCAATCCACTGAGTGGGTAACCTGAGTGGGTGTAGACCTTCGCTCTGTTGCACAAATTCCTTGGCTGCAGGATAAACTCACCCAGCTAATCATAAAAGAGGAGCTTTCAGGTAGCTCCCACTCGATACCAGCAATTACACTACCTGGGTGGCCTTGCCTTATCTGAAAGCACGCAACAAAGTTCTCATGGTAACATCCTTTAGGAATAGACTTGTTTCCTTGTAAGGAAATTACATATTAGCTTGAAGGACCAAAAGGGAGAGGTTCTCTCCACAAACAGGGTAGGACCTGCTCTGTACAGCACACCAGGGGAAAATCCATCTGGGCTCCATCTGATGCTGTATAAACGCAGAATGCCTAATATTTTTGCTATCTGTATTCATTTTCTTATTCTGTCCCATTAAAGCAGTTATTAAGACCTTTGTTGTTCAGCGTTTCTTATTGAGATCCTGAAAGAAAACTCCACTCTCTCTCTCCTCTGTCTCTCACCTCAACCTCTGAAAACTCCCCAACCCCATGCAGAACAGACTTGGAGGCCTTTAGGCCCAACCAAAAGGTGAATACTGGAACTTCCAGCTACAATCACATTATATTCTCTACCCTAAGCACCTTTTCAGAAATGGCATATGCTCCTTAATCCCCAGTTTGCAATTCCCACAAGACTTCCATGCAGATTCCTGGGTTTTGACGTACCAGCTAAGACTGGAAAAAACCTGGAGCCAGAATAGAGCACAAATGCATGGGTTTAGACAAGAACCAATGTGAAGGCAGCACCAGGGACAACAGGAAAATGGGCCATCAGTAGAAAACAGGTGGATGTGTAGCCATCTAGAAAAGGTTGCATCACTTGAAGAGAAAAATCTGTTTTGGGAGGTGAGAAAGGTATTACAGTAGAAACAGTACTAATTATGCTGCAGTATTGAAGAATTCCTATCACTACACAGAAGTTCCTTTCTGGGCAGAGTTAGTTTTCAGGAGCACAGAGAATGAATTCATGCCATAAAGTCAATCAATACAGTTTAAGAATTTAAGAATCTGACTGAACCTCCTAATGCATGACAAGCTCTGCTTATAATGCTGTTGAGCCCCTGTGTATTTTTAGTTGGGCTTCATTTGAACAATGGTACTAGAAAGATCAGTGTTTTAAGTACAATGGATTATGTTACAAAGTTAGGAAAAATGTAAAAACTACATTACAGTAAGTTGCTTATAGTGCATCAGCTTATTCTTGGTAGGACTATAGAACCACTAAACTGGATCAGATCAATAGCCTGCTCCAGTACTGCCCTCCAGCTATGACCAGTACCAGACATTTGAGAGGAAGGAGTAATAAACTCCATGGGACACAATATTGAAAGACCCCAAAAATAAGCTTCTTCCTAGCTCTATACTATTATTTACAGCCTGGCTTATACTCTCCACTCCTTACTATCACAGAATCTCCTAGATTGGAAAAGACCTGCAAGATCATTTAGTGCAATCATTAACCTAACACTAATGAGCCCACCACTAAACCATGCCCCTAAGCACTGTCTCTACATGACCCTTAAATATCTCCAGGGATGGGGACTCCACTGCTGCCCTGGGTAAAGCATTCCAATGACTGATGACCCTTTCAGTAAAGAAATTCTTCCTAATATCCAATCTAAACTTCCCCTAGCACAACTTGAAGCCATTTCCTCTTGTTCTATCACCTGTTACTTGACAGAACAGGTTGACTCCCACCTCTCTGCAACCTCCTTTCAGACAGTTATAGAGAGTGATAAGGTCTCCCCTGAGCCTCCTTTTCTCCAGGCTAAAATATATATATATAACATATAATTAATGTTATATGTAACATTAGTCTACAGTGGCTGGAGATGCAACACAAAGCACATCTGTAACAGCTGCCTCAGTGGTACAGTTCCTTGGGTTAAGAGCAGGACAACAGAGGGTTGACATCAACGAGTGCTGCTGTCAGCTTCAGCCCAGCTCTTCTGCAAGCCGGCGCCCTGAGTCCCACTCATTTAGCCCTTCCCATTTTACAACAAGAATTGTTCATCAGAGGCCAAACCACACGGTCTAAAACACTACCATGCTAAGCATTGTTTCTCAGTGTGACATCTGAACCTCTCTTCCAAGATATTTCTTCTTTCAGTGTCCCATGACCAAGGATTTCTCCACAGGAGCCTTCTCCATGCAGTCAGAGATATATGAAAATTCAACTTGAGCTTTTTGTGGACCTGATTTTCTTCTCCTTTCATATTTCTGTTTTCGTCTTGTAACAGAGTACAAAGAAGTCCTGGCTTTAATCCTACTAGACATAGGTCGCTGACCTACACATGCTTTTTCTAGTCACACTTCTAGCTCAGCTGGGCTATTCCAGCAGGTGGGTCTGTTAAATTAGTTGCTTTCCTCCAAATACAACTATGTTGGCTAACTGAGTTCACCAGCTGTCACTAATCATTCCTTTTCTGGGGTGGATTCACTGATTCCTGTTAAGCTGTTGCTCTCAACACAGTTTTGTAACAGCCAATGTATAATAGCTACCAGTTTCCAGTTATAGACACAAAATGTCTGTATATTGCAAATGTTAATAAGTGGAACAGGTTCAGTAGGATAGAAAAAGTGAAAGGAAATGGGATGGAAATGGGATAGAAAATTACTGATTTTTTTCTTTCATCATTTTAAACAGAGGCATAGCCAAGGCAGAGTAATTATTGCCTGTTTATCTCACAACCCGTACTACAAAAATGTGGGCATTGATAAAATATCATTTATTCTAATCCTATTCAGAATCACACCACACTACGAACAATTCAGATTTGGATAAAACATGATCCAAATAGCCTACATCCAAAATACCAAACACAACAGGAATAACATTGCAAAAGCAACATGACTCCATTGTACATACACAACCATTTATATATTTTCAAGTGAAAGATTTACTGTGACTGGAGTAAGGACAGTATTCAGACTGGAAAGCAATATAACTGTATTCTGTTTCTAGATTTCCTGCTGATTTCTAGCATGTCTTTGGGTAAGTCATTTAAAGAACAGAGCTTTTTACTTGAAATAACAACCCCTCTCCTCTTTCTTCCTACCTTGCCCCCCACTTATCTGGAGCTATGTTCGTGTTTGGAGCACTATGAATCTTCTACTGCCTGGCATCCCTAAAACTCGAGAAATCTGAAAAACTGATAATCTATTTTGATGAAAAAGTAAGAATCAGAATTACACCTCATTTCCTTAATACAGATTTAAAGCACCTGTCAAGCTTCTCACTTTCAAGAAGTTGTGACATGCCATTATGTGACCAATAGGGCAGAATGAACAGTGAGAATAACAGGTTTTGATAAGCTGTGTTGCAAGGAGAAATGCACGCTAGTTAACACTACAAACGCAGTCTTAACAAGTAGTCTTTAAAAATAGTCTTTAGGTATTAAAATACTTTAAAGCTCTGGAGCTGTAAAGCTATGTGAAGCTCTGGTGTAATGCACACTGTCCAGTCTTACCATCTTGGTATAAAAACACAGGGAAAGCTCCTTTATTTATACAGTCTTCCTCCAGTCAGCCCCTGTGGATGACCTTTACTCTCCACCTGATGGAAAGAGGACAGAAAGGACACTCACAGCCTAGAATATGTTACATCATCCGGTAAATTTCTGTATCTGCAGGCATTTGACTGCCACTGCCAGCACCTTGCCTTCAGCTCTGTAAGCAGTGCCAGTTTTGAGTCCCATATGCAGTTCTCACATCTTTAGCTCAGATATACGTTCACTGGTTTATGTCAGACTATCAAGGTGACAGTGAAAGTTCCCTCTCCCAGTTCACATACCATGTAAACACATATCCACAACATTAACCAGAAGGTAAAGTAACTTTCCATGCCTAACATACTCATGGTTGACTCTTAGGCTATTCTGTTCACCTCTTCTCTTCTTCTCCTCATTACTCAAGTTCATCAGAGTCTGCCAGTCATGTTCATTTCAGATACTTAAAAAGCCATGAACAATGCTGTGATAAAAAGCTCATTTATTTTCCTCTGAGACAATCACACAAGGAAATCAGCCAGGTTTTTAGGCAAAACGATAGCATGTTTTGGATAGAAGAGGCTATACTGTTCCATCTTTTGGTAGAGGCTTTGCATATTATTTATTAATGACAAAGTGCTAGCTTTTTTCAGAAAACACAGCTTGTTGATAAAAGGAGTCGTTTGTAACCACCTATGGTATGACTTTAAAATTGTACTTTGAGAGAATCAAGTTTGTGATATTACTGATATNGTATTTATTAATGACAAAGTGCTAGCTTTTTTCAGAAGACAAAGCTTGTTGATAAAAGGAGTCTTTTGTAACCACCTATGGTATGACTTCAAAATTGTACTTTGAGAGAATCAAGTTTGTGATATTACTGATATTCAAACAATGAAGTTTGAAGTATTTTTCTAATAGGACTTTTAGACAATTCTTATATATTTGAAAATTTTCAACACTCAGATTAGATTATCTGCTTTCCTAGTGTGTGCATAGATACAAAATACACTTGTTTCTATTGCTTCAGATGAATAAAATATTTTATAGGAACAATGCAAAGCAAATAAGAGCTTTGTTTTAAAAACTCCCGTTTTCTTTATGCATCTAAGAAANCAAAGCAAATAAGAACTTTTCTTTAAAAACTCCCGTTTTCTTTATGCATCTAAGAAATACACTTGAGGAATATTGCTTATTCTCCAATAAAAACTGCTCTCAGTATAAAAAAGTAAAAAGAAGGAAAAAATTTACCATACACTAAGTAATTTGTTCAAATAAAAGGTAGATTATAAAGGCCTGACTAACCAGGAGAGTAATCATTTGCAGTCTCTGCATTCTCTTCAAAGTTGCAGTGTTTTGTATGACAGCTATATTTAAATACCTGTGGCTTTTACTGTTTTAAATAACTATTAACACAATAATGCATTTACCAGGTCAGTTTAGTCATTAAAAAAATCCAGTCTAATGAATTATATTTTTCATTACAAGCAAAAAATCAAGGTCTGTCACAAATTACTCAAATCAAAACACTGTAAACTTCAGCTAATTCATCAGTCAAAGGAAATTCTATTATTTGCCCTGTTTGCCCTGTTGCCAGTAAAAGAAGCCAAATTCAAATTTTTAAATTCCTATTTTTTTGACTTCTAAAGAGCACATTATCATTAAATATTGTGGAGAACTAAGAAGCTACTCGGCATGCATGAGGACCAGCTACTCGCTGTTTATATGCAAAGGGCATTGTCTTGACAGTCTTAAATAGCTTCCCACCCAAAAAACACCTGTCAAAACAAATACGAAAAATCAACAGGTGATGTTTTCAGTATCTTTTGTCTTTCATCACCTTTTATTATTAAATGCGAAGTGTCATCAAGTGCCAGAGTTAGCTTTATGATACATGATAATCTTGTATTAAGCTACTTCTGGTACCTAGGAAATAACATATTAGAGATGCATTGGTGAATGGTGCTACCTGCAGACAAAGCAGATGAAATTTATCAGTGCACCATTTAGCCAATTACAAAAAGAAGACCTAGTTAAAATGGTTTCATGGCTTTCAGGTACTCTAAAATCTGTGGTGTTCATTTGCCATATAATGTTTTTAGATCCAAATTGCTGCATGCAGCATGTAAGAAGCATCATAGAGTTATACCATGGTAAAAAGAGCTTGGAGGGGTGGTTGTACACACTTGTGTCAAGCTGTATGATGGACTGAGATGCTTTCCACCATCCCCTGAGAAGTTGCTAAGTGCTTGCTTCCACCTAGCCAACCTAGACAGCCTTCATCCAGTGCCAATGCATTTCACACCCCTGGGGACTCACAGTATTATACATGCCTCTGTTTCCTCATGTGGAGAGACTGAAAAAGCACAGGAAAAAGAGTGGTTAGATCTTTCAACCCTCCATCCTGCACAAGAACCAAGTACGTAAGACCTACTCTTGCTCTTACTGAGCACCATAAAGGAGAATAGCATCTTAACAATTGTACTACATTTCTCATGCTGAAACTCATTTTCTCTATCACCTTGAGGATCGGGGAGTGATAAACACACACAGGTTTCGTGTGTCATGCAAATTCAAACTAGAAAGGAAAAAAGATGTCTTCTTTTGGAGTTGCTTTACAACTAGCATTGGTTGCACTTGAGTTGTGGTCAATGGCTCAATGTCCACGTGGAGACTAGTGACGAGTGGTGTCTTTCAGGGATCCGTATTGGGACCACTGTTATTTAACATCTTTGTCAGGGACATGGGACAGGGGATCAAGTGCACCCTCAGCACATTTGTGGATGACACCAAGTTGAGTGGTGTGGTTGATATGCTAGAGAGACAGGATGCCATCCAGAGGTATCTTGATAGGGTTCAGGAGTGGGCCTATGTATACCTTATGAAGTTCAACAAGACCAAGTGCAAGGTCATGCACCTGGGTTGTGGCAATACCAAGCACAAATGCAGGCTGGGGGATGAGTGGATTGAGAGCAGCCCTGTGGAGAAGCACTTGGGGGTATTGGTGGATGAAAAATTGAATATGAGCTGGCAATGTGCACTCACAGCCCAGAACGCCAACCATATCCTGTGCTGGATCAAAAGAGTCGTGGCCAGCAGGTTGAGGGAGGTAATTGTTTTCCCCTACTTGGGTCTTGTGAGTCCCCACCTGGAGTACTGCATTCAGCTCTGGAGCCCCCAGCATAAGAAAGGCATGGACCTGCTCGAGCAGGCCCAGAGGAGGGCCACAAAAATGGTCAGAGGGCTGGAACACCTCTCCTATGAGGAAAGGCTGAGAGCGTTGGAGTTGTTCAGTCTGGAGAAGAGAAGGCTCTGGACAGACTTTATAGCAGCCTTCCAGTACCTAAAGGTTGCCTACAAGAGAGCTGGAGAGGGACTTTTTACAAGGGCATGTAGTGATAGGACAAGGGGTAATGGCTTTAAACTGAAAGAGAGTAGATTTAGATTAGATATAATCAATCACACTGAGGGCCGTGAGGTACTGGAACAGGTTGCCCAGAGAAGTGGATGCCCCATCCCTGGAAGTGTTCGAGGCCAGGTTGGATGAGACTCTGAGCAACCTGGTCTAGTGGAAGATATCCCTGCCCATAGCAGGGAGGTTAGAACTAGACGATCCTTAAGGTCCCTTCCAACCTAAACCATTCCATGATTCTATGACAGCGTATCAGCTGACAAGACTGATTTTTCTGCAACATTTTCTATATTTCCAGCTAACGAAACCTGCCCTAATGCCTCCAAGATATTTTTTTCCTGAGCATCACACAATGGGCCAGATATTCAGGAATGAAAATGTATATGTCAGTGATGTAAATCAGCCATAGATCTTGCCCATTGAGCATGAAAGAAACTGTGTCTAATCTATTCTTTCTCAGACTGTGGGCCACAAGAAGAACATAACCAAAGAAGCAAAAAATATATTGTCTGTAAAGCCAGGAAATGCCAGTTGCTAATGGTAAGGAGAGAGACTATTTGCTCATTCTGGTCCATGTATGAGGCAACATGCTGCTCCAAACCCAAGTATTTTGGCTCAGTTGCCTTCATTTATAACTGGAACATAAATGTGACCAGTACAAAGATCGTCAACATATTTCTTTCTTGCTGTTGAAAACACCAGACTATATTTTGAGCATACAGCTGAAATTAACAGAAAATGGGCAGAATAAAGTAATCTCAGGTGGCAGCTTTCCTGCCAACTACCTGTTTGCCAGATCTTCCTGGGGTAGCAAGCCCAAGAGAGATGCAAGTACACAAAAAAGCAAACTTTTTTTCTAAATCAACATATATAGAACAATTTATACTAATATAGGTATCCTTGATGGGGAAAGAGGAAAACAAATGGAAAAAAAAAAAAAGATTGTGCTCTAACAATTAATTCCAGACTTAGTCAACAATGGTTTCTAGAGATTTTAACATAATCATATTTTCACTTGGTTTATATTAGACATTCTGCTCAAAATCTATTCTTAGACATCCTCAAATACCATGATTATATGGCATCATAAGTACACGAAAAATAGACTGGCAGATGTGATTTTAAATACTGAGTAGTTTCAGAACTCCACTAGCACAGACTATTGCTCACAGGCAGCAGAACAACACAGGAACTTCTCAAGAAAGTCTCTGCCTCAGTGTGACAGCAATGAGTAAATGAATATTAGAAAAGTCTTTTACATTTTTGCTACAGCCATTTATAAGCTGATCTGTAAGAGTCTGGCCAGCCTAAAAAGCTAGAGATCATCATCTCAGCAGCTTGCAAAGTATTTCTCTAAAAGATAAGTGTGAGAAGCTAAAGTGCTTTGGTCTGACAAGTACAGCAAGGAAGCGTTCTTATTCCAGTCACATAAAGAAGTTTGGACCACAAAAAAATGAGGCTGAATAAGTCACAGACACTCCCTAACGGATGGAGGAATTTCCTTCTCTATGGACTGTGGAATACCAGTTTAGTCATCCAGTAATTGCAATAAATATGGATTTGGAACATCTGACTTCTTTTTTTTTTTTTTTTGTAATTAGTCATGATCCACTAAACACGTTGCTCACGGGTTCTGTATGCTCTGCTGCAGAATCTCCTCCCTATTAACTCAGACCTAATGGCACATAAGGTACCTGAGTGCTTCCAATAAGTCCCAGAGAGCTAATACTAGCTTTATGGGAGGACAGCCTGTCCAAGAGAAAACATTATGTTCTTTAAAGCCAAAAACTCCACCTTACTTCTTTCGGTGAATGGTCTCTCTCCTTACTTCAGAAGTTTCAGTTCTTTGGAGCATTTTGTCCCCCCTCCTTTTTCTGTCACACAGATGTACAAGTATGTCCCATTTCTTTTAATGTGGGAAAGGAACAGCTCCTGAGCAAAAGAGTCAAGCAACCAAGCTCATATACATAGTTTTTAATAAAATTAATGCAAACTTGATACCAAAATATTTTTTCCCAGTTCTTTCCCTTCCCTCAGTTTAAACAGGCTACCTCTAAGCAAACCACTTATGTCACTACCTAAAAACATCAGTTCTGGGCTGCAGTTTTTCAGATCCTTGCAGTTCAGTTATAAACAAATTCTGAATCCTTATACCAAAGTATCTGTTTATCTGTCCACTGTGAACTACAGTTACTGTAACTGTATTACTTGGGCCTTTCATCCGCTCGGTCTGAGCAGAATACTCCTGCTAGTGTTGGGCAGCATCCTGCATTTCCATTTTCCCATAACATTTTCTTCAGAGCAGCCTTAAGATGGATTCCTTCTGTTAACATCACACCTACATCTGTAATTTTCTAGTGAAGCTAAATCACATGAACATGTGCAAGAATTAGGTGCTCTTCAGGTTATTGTCTGACCTCAATATCTGACTGACTCATCTCGAAGACAGCGAGTGACTCTAGGTATGGCTAGGCTTCGCCACTTCATAACTACAATAAATATGTGGCATCCGTAGTAGCTGTATCCTCTGACTACCTGGGCCTGTGAGAGCCGACTGCCTGCAGACATAAAGTGGCAGTGCTAACAAGTCTCATGGATCTGCAATGAGGTGTCCGAGGCTGCTTTAGATGGGTGATACTGAAGGCAACTGGCATGCCTTCTGGGGAGCCTTTTGGGCAGTCTGAAGCAAGAGTACCTTAAAAATGCTGTGTGGAATAGCAGAGTGTCTGAGAAAGGTTCCTCTCCTCTCTTTCAGGAGAAAGGTTTGCTCCAGTGTAGCAGAGGCTGTGGAGCAGTATCTTAGGGGCTGCCTAGCAGCAAGGGAAACAAAGGAGTGCTGGCACGTACAATGTGCTTTCCCAGTGCTGTGAGAAAACAGCACCAGTGGAGTGGAAAGCTGGGAAAATTTCCTGGGTTGTCTCAGAAAGATCTGTTATTTTCTGCCTTCTCATGGAAGGCGGGTCCACCTGGGTACAGACAGGCTTTTTTCAGTCACCTTCCTGCATACAGGCTGTTATGTTGTAGATGAATTGTCCAAGAAAGGAAAGGAAGCAGTCTTGGGAAAAAAGTATACTTCTGTCTCTACACAAGACAGTGACACTCTGTTCTAATGCACGTGCATCTGTTTTCAGGCAGGACACAGCACTGGGTTTTGCATAGGAAGTGTTAATCTATTTAAAGGATGATGTTGATTTATTCGTCTTTCATTGTGGATCCACAGCCACACTTAGGAAATCTTGTGATTCAAGCTGTTTGTCGTCTAGAAAAATCAACGTGTACATTGGGTTCTCTGGTGTCTTTGCTTTGCATTCCCTCTTCATGTGCCTTATTAAATGAAATGTTTTCGAAGAGTTTTAAAAAGAACTACTTCTTCTTGATAGAACTGCTGTCACTATGTACTTCCTCTGCCGTGACCGCAGACCCACATCTGCACTCTGTCCCTGTAGGGTTAACTCATCCTGTCTCCACATTTCTGTCTGGCAGGAAAGAGGAGCACTCGTCCTTTGCCTTCCTGGCTGACCTCAGAACAAAGAGTTCTGAGCTGAGGGAAGTGCAGATAAAACTCATCCACGGCATCTACTACTCACTCCTAATGAGAACTAATCCCGCCACCGCACTGTTCTTTCAAACACTAAACAGATAAATGCTTATACTTGGAACTACGGTTGCAAGATGAGTAAGGAGGGCACAGAGGCATATCTGCAACTCAGTTCTAATCATATAAGATTAAAATTCATACCACAGTGAATTGACAATATTTTGTTTATCTAAATTTAGATCCTAAGTTGATCCTTCCCATTGCAGTATTTTACCTCACATACACAGCAGTGGCTAAACCTGTGAATAAGTGCCATTAGTCTCTGGGATCTTATAAAAGACAGCGCTGTTCACTGGGTCCTGGAACAATTGTTTGGAGAGCTATATAGCTAAATTTCCTGGATTTTGATTGTTTAAATTCTCAACTTGAAATCAGAGGACAAATTTTGAAGTAATTCTCATGCAATTAAAAATAAAGGCAGAAAAAGAGAAAGTTCAACGACAGTGATACACAGCCAACTAAAATTTTGTACTCTGGTGTATTTGAGTGTGCAATACAAGATTTATCCTCCTGTGTATATAAATCTGTTTCACACATTCAAATAAATGCAGCTGTGTTTATTCCAGAGAGTAGAGTTCCAGATGTATACATGCAGAACTCCAGATATACATATGAGCACCTTATTACATTACAGTTTTCCATTACATTTTTATAACACTTAGAATTTTTTGCCACAGACCCCTCTGGAATATGCCCCAGTACATTCAGCACTTGCCCAAACAATACAATCTGAAATCCTAAGGGCCACCCAAGTTTGAACTGCTGTGATACCACCTCCATGTTTTGCCTGGAATGAGAGGAGGCTTTCAGATTGTAAGAATTTAAGCTACAGGTTCAGCACTTGAATAATACCATTCTTTGAGCAGTATGATATAACTGTGAAGTTTTAGACCTTGCAATAACTTCAAACTATACTAAAAAATAGCACCTCCAGAAGAAATTCATATTTTTGCAAACAGGCAGTGTCTGCTTGCAGGCATAATAATGAAGGTATGCCAAAAAACCTGCCAGTGAAACATACAGAAAGGCACCGGACTGAAAATTTCTGTGATTTTTTTTTTTTTTTAAATTTCTTCTGCAAGTCCAATCACAGTAGGATAGATTTCACAGCCCCCCAGCATTAAGTAGCTGCTCTTGTTAATAAAAATGTAAAAAACATTAAAAGCTTACAGCAATAATCTTGAAAACATAAACCACACCACTTCATAGCCTGCTTTTCAGACACCATTAGCATTACTGTAGTCTTTGAGACATGGGCTATAGTGTTAATAGCCACAATACAAACTGCAAATACAAAACTGCTAAATAAAACTGTGGAAAAAAAGGGGGGTATGCTGTTTTCTATAAAGTGCAGGCAAGAACCCTACACAATTTAGATTACAGTTCTGGAGATTATTTCACATATTTATTTGCTTAGCAGATTATTTTCTCAATATGAAACATTTAAATAGTGTCATGGAGCACACACTGAAAATCAAAGGCAAAAAAGGAGTGTAAAATAAACAGAATACGGGGAAGATTTCCTACCATTGTGCAAAATAGCTTATTTGTATCAAGAAAAGTTTATTTTATACTGAAAAATATAGAACCACAGCAGAAAAAAAAAAGTGGAAATAATGTTACTAAAGTCAAAAAAATTAAGATCCATTTACACATTTGGTTTTTTAGTCCATCATCTTATTATGAAGATGTCAAACAACTTGAAAGATAGTAAAGACGTTTACTTTTCTGAAACCATTGGTGAAACCTTTATTCAAATCACACTGATACCGTGTAAATAAGACATTTTCCAAGAATAAAAATATGTGTTCTTTTCACAATTCTTTTCTGATTCAGTTCATAATTTAGAAAGCCTGTTCTCTGTAAAGGATCACATGCTGTATTGTAGTTGATTTTTTTAAACTACATCAATTTTTCAAGTCAAAAGACACTTACCTTTATTGACAAATAAGTCAGACACAAGTTGGAAATGTTTTAAACATCGTTGTTAAGCAATCTGATCACAAAAAGAAGGATTTTACTTTCTATAAAATATCTCCATAGTATTTTAACACTTTCATAGGGCAGGCAATCTAGAAGAACAATATCAAGAACCTTCCACTACATTTCACTTCTGGCCTGAGAACATCTATATAAGGAATGTACACAAAGGGTACTTTTTAGAAGGTTACTGGCACCTGAAAGTGGCCCCTGAGGTACAGATGTAGCGTTGCTACCATGAGAGCTTATAGTTAACAGTTTAAAAATGAGGTGTGGAGGGAGAGAGTCCAGCATTGAACCTTTTCCGGTGCATACACTGAGGCACTGTACTGCCTATGTATCCAGCAGAACCCTCATTCAGCTTGTAAAGTCTGATCCCATACCAGGCATACTTCATGGAAACAGTTTAAAAATAAGTTTTCCCAGTGAATAGCAGGTGGGACTACCCTACAAAATCTTTTTTGGCTTGGGGCACAAACCTGCTGAAATACTTCACCCAAAAGAACGATAAAAGATGTATTGCTTGAAACTTTGGTCATAGTCTGGCTGGTGTCTGGGTAGAGCCTGACAACTCTTACGTTTTATAAAGGAATCTGCCTCATTCTGTGTGTTTACATTGCATATGTGACGACCGGCTCACACAGCCATTTTCTATTCTAGGTGGTCTCACAAGTTCGAGTATTTTTTCATCCAGAGACAGACTGAAGGGAATCCACTGTATATGTTGAGTTGTAATGTGATTTGCAAGTACCTAATAAATGAAAATACCTTATGTTTGTTGCAATTGAAACTCTAGATCCTTAATTAGCAGATGACTGGATCGCTGACAGAGTTCAAAGAGTCAGTGATAATGAAGTCAGGAATAAGCAACCTGCACACCCTGGTGGAGTCATTAAAGGAAAGTGGGAGGGAATTTGGCAATTAGAATACTTTAGAAGGCACTATAGCACAATGCAAACAAACGACAAGATTACTGGCAGGTCAGCAATGAGGCTATTTGAAATAGTCTAGATTTACACTAACCCATTTAAGCCCATTTCTGCTGCACATTGACTCAAAATAATACTGACATCATATTTACCCTGGCAGGACTGTTAGGTCTCCGACTAAGGTATACTCTAACCCTGATTTAACATTTCTACAAAATGAATAAAAAGTAGATAAAAGCTCAAACCAGGGATTTTGTTAAACATCCTCTATACTAGGACACAGAATAAGACAAAGGAATTAGCAAGTGTGATAAAAACCAAAATACTTTTTCTAATGCTCATCTGAGACATGACACAATAATAGATTTTGAGTCAAAGTCCAGGGTCTTTGTTGCCTGCATGGGAGGAAAACGGCAGCATTATTCTCTGCATTTAAATTAATCCTTCCGGAAAAAGTAAAATAAAATAATGACATGTTCTACAGGAAGTATCTTATGAAGACTAAATGTAAAGTACTTTGGTGTCAGATGCTACACTACAACTTAAAATGGAATGGCACAGGTTGGTAATTTCTCTGGATTTCTCCTGTAATCAGTTGGCAAAGAGAAGCTCTTCCAAAGGCTGACTTACAGCGTCCAGACTGAGCTTCTCCTGTTAACCAACCTCTGGAGGCAACTCTAGATTGGAGTCACTCTTGTGAGAATACGAAACTCATGCGAACTTTCTCTGCTTCCTATTTATCAACAGCATTTCCCATTACCCCTTGAATCTAGTTTTTGACCTGACCCCTACTCACTGGCTGCTTCACGAACTGTCTAATCTGTGCTCAAAAATCCATACTGATTACATTTTAGTGACCTATTCTGAAAGAACTAAAAATGATTGTTTTCATGAATATGACAACAAATGTTACTACTCCAACAATTACAAAAAAGTTTGCGGCTTGGCATCCATACTGTCCCCTTCCACAAAGGTTAACTGATCCTGTGAACTCAGTCAGCCATCTGTGGGCAAAGCAATTAGTGGAAGCACAGAAGCCAGATAACTTCAATGACTTTGTAATGGTGTGCTAACTCTTTAAGTATTTTTAAATAACTAGCATATCCACAGTGTCCTGCCCAGTGCCTGCAACGTCTGTTTAAGTGTAGGCAAAAACTACAACGCTGGCAAAAAATGCAAATTCAGACAGAAAATATCTGTGTCACTTAACTCAGCAGATCTTGTGCCTTCCAATTCAGGGGAGAAGCCAAACACTCCTTGATCCTGTGACACTCTCAAAGGTCGTAATAATCCACAACAAGCACAGAACAAGTGGAGGGCCCTGTGGTGTAAGGTACTACCATGTTAGCAGTAAAGGTAAATGTACATTATCTTGACAAAGCTAATACAAAGGGGATCTAAATTCCAGTTACATCTAATTTACACAATAATAATCTGAATATTTTAGTGCCCTTCTGTGTTAAATTTTAATCTCTTGAGCATTTCTTCTCTTGAACCATCACATAGTTACTCTCCACTAAAATATATGAAAAGCTGAAAAGGCTTCCAAAAATGAAAATGTATTCAGAAATAGATACATAAAACCAGTGTGGATATCTTCTCTAAAAGATAAATAAACTAGCATTTGCTCTATGTGATTAAGTAATTCTTTATTACTCAGCAAAGGATCGGTTATGCTTTGCAATAAGAGTGCATCAATATACCACACCAGGACTATATGCACCATATGCATACAGTAGACTGTGCGGCTGCCATTAGCTATGTATTCCTTATCACAGAACCACAGAATGGTTGAGGCTCGACGGGACCTCTGGAGGTCATCCTGTCCAACTCCCCTGCTCAAGCAGGGCCACCCACAGGTGGTGGCCCAGGGCCACATCCCTACAGTTTTTAAATACCTCCAAGGATAGAGACTCTACAATCTCCCTGGGCAACCTGTGCCAGTGTTCAGTCACCCTCACAATAAAGTGTTCCCTGATGTTCAGAGGGAATCTGTTGTATTTCAGTGTGTGCCCATTGCCTCTCGTCTTGTCAAATGAATGCTTTGCTGTGCTATGAATGCTTTGTTTTTATTGTCAAAATTTAGCACTCATTTTATCTCCTATTTAATTTGTATGACAAAAATAGATATTCTAATATACTTGTATGTACCATAAATCTTGGCAGCAGCATCAGACTGTTACCATCACACGGCACAAACTATCACTTCACCATATGACATCTAAAATTTAGTTGAGTTGATCATCAAGGTTTTCTTTGGTCTACAAGCCTGTACAACCCTACATCACAATGGCATTTAATTACTATTAATTAATGAATTGTACTTTCAAGGAAAATATCTTTAGTCAAGCAGTTAGCAAGATCATGCCTCCTTCTTCTCTAGTTTTAAGGCAAAATGCTTTATAAGCTCATACTGTAAGTTATGTCTTCTTCCACATAAACTTGCATACAAATTGGTATTACTGTGAATTAGGTAATGCAGTAGGCCCTTGCGTTTATTTTTTCTTTGTCGTTTTCAGCAAACCTCTATAGCATTTATGACAGGCAGCACTTTTAAGTCAACTTTTTATTTGAAGTACAAGTTGGCTGGCATCCAGGCTGCAGACTACCATGAAGACAGCAAAGAAAAAAAATACAACCAGGAAAGGGCAAACTCAGAGGGTTCCAATGTCTTCTAGCTGAATGGATCCACTCCCATAATTTCTGCAGGCACAAGGTGCCAACAGGACCACACTGAAGGGAGACGAGGTCCCCGAGATTAGATGGGGGCTCCCTGCCATCTGCGAAGGGAGGGGCTCGGGTGTGCAAGTGCCCTGGCACCGGAGTGCTGAGACTAACACTGCTTATTTGCCAAGTGCTATGTTTTTCCAGTTGCTAAACTGATTTAAACAAGTTTGTTTTGTGTTAATGCTTATTCACAGTGCTACATAAGGGGAACTTGGACTTTTATAATGTCATGCTTGGCTAGAGGCATCTTCTCATAGCCTGATTGCCATTAACCCCCAGCACTTCTACAGCACTTTTAGTCATGCAATCCCCATTGCAATTAATGGCAGATGGGCTAAGCCCCACACAAATGCGAAGAAAAAGAGAGGAAGCCATATCTCCATTTAAATATATATTAATATATATGGTTAGGATACTGGTTGGACTAGATGATCTTAAAGGTCCCTTCCAACCTCATCAATTCTGATTCTATGATTCTATGATTCTATGATTCTATGATTCAAGAACATGTACCTCAAGGAAGGGTGGAAGTAGAAGGAAAAATAGCTTAGTGCTATGAAAACATGAAAAAATTAAGACCTGGTGTTGAGCAGTGAAAACAACTACATCATGAACTACGCACAGTAATTTTGATGGGTGCAACAGTTAAGGGTAGAAAAAGAAAGAAGAAAATACTGAAGATAATTCCCTTTTCATGACTTGTTTAAGAAAAGAAGCAATGCAATATCAAGGAAACAGACTAGTGAAATCATTAAACAGACACAAAGGAACAATGAGAAGGTATGATTAAAAAGAAGAGTGGTTGAATGGGGATGAGCTAATTGGACAGTCAGTCTCCTCCCTTTGGATGAGAAAAGTAGGTCAGATAAAAGTCCAGCAAATGTACTGTAGGAGTCTTATGAGCTGACGGAAGAATTGACATGAAAATATTGAGACTGTTCCCAGTAAAGTAGCCTAATGATTAATTGGAAATTGCATTCTTGAAAGTCTGACTTAAAATTACTCAAAATTAAAGAAGCTTAAAGGTCTCAGGACTGAGTTTCTTTATACACTGTGAATACAATCATATAGGAAAATGGGGGCTCACTACATACACACAATCACCAAAACAATTAATGTCCTATCTATTTAGGTGATGAAAGAGAACAGTTAAGGGAACTTAAAAGTCCAGGCTTAAACTTTCAGTATACTTATCATTTGTTATATTGATTGCTTACTCTTGACGTTTCCCAAAACTTGGATAATGAAAACACTCCCTTTATTATGCACTCGGTTTTACGTTCTGGTTGTCCATGCTGCCTGGCAGAGCTCTCAGCACTGCCACATTTACTTATCAAAACTCTTTCTATTGGAATTCTTGTATCAAGGAATGTAAATATTTCTGTCAGTCTTATGATTTTACCATAGGTTGTTTCGTTGGATTTTGTGGTATTTTTGAAAACACAATCTAAATTGAAACCTAATGTGGAATCAACAAAAATCTTTCAAATCTCTCTCTGTCTCTGTGAAATGTACCTGTGCAGACGGAAAAAATTCCTGTTTTATTTTATGTTACAGTGCAATAAAGACAAAATACGGATTACTGAAAAACTTCAAAATTACACACTGGCATTGGAAAATAAGAAAATGAAAGTGCTCGCAAAAATGAACAGTAGCTAAAACATACATTCGTTAAAATGTCCAGTAATACAAACTGAATGTTACAGACAACAGTACCAAAATAAAGCAGTAACGCTGACACATATTTTGACATATAATAACCAAATATACAGGACCTGCAATATCTTAAATAAAAAAGAGATGAAGTTTAAACCACAGAAGGATTTTGCAGGGTATTGGAGGGGTCCTTATTTTGGGGTTTGGTTTGGGGGTTTTTTTGTGAAGTGAATTTTGTTGACAGTATTTAATAAAGGAAATATCATATATAAATGAATACTTGACTATAAAGAGCAGGAACCCATCATTCCAAAGCGGTCTTGGGATATATTTCAATATCCCATTTTTGGATATCCCTTACTATTTTGTAACAAGAGAAGTTGTATATTGATCAGGTTTTTGAACAAGAAGTCAGAGTGTGGGGCAATTGGGAAATGAAGAATTACATTTTCCAGTAAGATATTTCTTTAAAAATTCTCTTTTATCAAGTATAAAGAATTCATTTACACTGGGTCAATCAGTTAAAGTCTCCTCCATTTTTATCAAAATTAAGACAAAACGCTGGGAAAGCTGTAAAGAAAATTAAGAGCTTTTTTTTAAAAATCTATCATCCATCTTTCCTGCGGCACATAAACCACTAGTACATATATATCCTGCCTTGATTAATGATATATTCACTATGGGAACCCATTATTAAACACTGTTTGCACACCACTGCCTGAGAGAGATCTCTTAACCCTTATTAACTATGTAAAGTATGTTAGACATTATAATACAGTTAATCTTTTTATTTCAGTAGCAGCGTGCCACTTTTCTGAAAAAACATTTCAGGAAATAAGCAAGAAATTTATAATCCTCATGCAATTTTACCCAGGGGCAGAAAAATGAAAATATCATCCTTTAGAACCAGTAAAGGTTAGAAATGCTGTTAAAAGGGCAGTGGCCTGAAATGGCTCCACGCTCCATGTTTCTCAGGTAAATAGCAAAGGGAACATTTGTAGGTCTGATGATAGAGGTGTGCAAAGCAACTGTCCTGGATCTTGCTGGGATGGAGTTTATTTTCTTCATAGTAGCTAATGCGGTGCTGTGTTTTGGATTTGTGATCAAAACAGCATTGATAACACACCAGTGTTTTGGCTATTTCTGAACAGTGCCAAGGCCTTCCCTGTTTCTCACATTGCCCCACCAGCAAGTAGGCTGGGGATGACCAAGAAGCTGCAAGGGGACACAGCTGGGAAAGCAGATCCAAACTGATGACATCATGCTCAGCAATAAAACGGAGAGGAGTAGGATTTAAGTAGGTTAGCCATCTTCTGTTCAAGAACTGGCTGGGCAACAGTCTACGCATGGGAGTTGGTGGATGATTGCCTTTGTGTCATTTGTTTTGTTTTCTGTCTCTCTTCTTCCACTTCTCCTTTACTTATTAAACAATTTTTATCTGTACCCATGAGTTTTCTTGCTTTTACTCTGCCTTTCCTCTTCCCTCATCCCACTTCAGCGAGGAGGGGAGATGACTGAGTGGCTGTGTGGTGCTTAGCTGCCTACCAGGATTAACCCACAGCAATGGTATAGTTTTGTAATGGAGAAGAGTCTTTTTTAAAAGTGATTTTGTAACATAGGTCCATCTGGTTTGCTGCCAGCATGATTTTATATTTAAAAGAGTTTATACCAAAAAGTGCCCATGTGCCATGTCTCAGATGACAAGACCTGGCTGACTGCCCATTCACATCTGTTCCCAATATGCACCCCCGGAAAGTAATGAAAATCCTATAACCACAGCCTCATTTTTTTTTTTTTTTTTTTTTNTCACAGAAAACAAGCAGCTTTTTCATGAAGTGAGCAATGACCTTAGCTCAAACGTGAGGCCTGTAGAATGGGAACAAGGATAACAATTGACAGATGACTTCATATAACAATTTGTAAACTTCAGTACAGTAGATGGAGGCAGAGGGAACAGATAAAAGGAAAAGAAAACATAAACAACTATTAAGACAGTTTGCATTTTGGCTTTTCCAACCTCCAGTTGGATATTTAGTTTCAGAGGGACTAGAAAGGATAAACACAAGTGTCCAGACCTAATGAGTTCTTAGTTATGAAAGGAGATTCAGGACAAAAAGTGGAAAGTAATCATGACCATCCCCACCTCTAGGATACCAGACTTTCTTGTGAGGACAGGCTAAAAAAACAAGGATGGAATTTGGACCCAAGTTAGACCTGTTCAGAATTACTATTTGTCTACGTGCTGAACATCTACATCTTCCATTTATATTCTTTCCAAAAGGACTGACTTTTGCAAGTGATGCATACTTCCAAATTCAATTTAAATCTGTTACTTATTCATGCATTTAGATGCTTAATTTTAGACATGTGCGGTTAGAAAATATCAGCCTTGGACCATATGATAAATAACATCAGGATTTCTCAGTTCTGCTTTGGATATTCAATAGAAACACCAGAACGCTTTTCAGTTTTTAAGCCTCTGACTTTTAAAAAGCACTCTTTTCTGCCCGGAGGTACACTGAAGACAAGGGTGCTTGTCTGCAGTGCATTCCTCATCTCCATTTTTTCTCTCCCATTCATCCCTCCACGTGGAGATACACTCTGCTCCCAGCTCCCACCCTGTTCTCTGGAGAACTGAGGCATGATCATTGATGATCCTGCATTGCTATAGAGCAGCAATAGCTACTGGTATGTTAATTACCTAACTGAAGAACATCACAAACCTTTCATCCACATACAAGGTATGCTTTTTATAAACATATGCCTTCTCTAGCAAAGCAATACATATGTTTTAGAACAAATAAAAAAGAAGTTCTAACAAAACAAACAAGCCTAGAAACGAGAATGAGAGAAATAACTACCACAAGTGACAAGTGTGAGTCCTGTCTCTTAAGTGCTGTGGGAACTTCTCCAGCTCTTAGTTAACGACCATGGTAGAAGTTCCTACTTCTACTAGAAGTACCGGAAACCGGAGCTGTTGCTCTGAGATGTGGATGTTACAAGAGTTACCCAGACTTTTTGTTATCCCCAACCTAGCTGATTAACAGTGATATCACACACAAAATCAGGTATGCAAAGATGCATAGCTTTACCAGATAATCTAGAGATTTTCTACTGAGAAAACACCCCAAAATTTTCACAGTCCTGAAGACAACCACAAACAAATTCATTTGGTTTAAGATCAGATCTCTCCTTAAGCAAGATTTCAGTGGAACAACCTTTTAAAAGCACCGTGGGAAATTAGGTCTATTAAAAGAAAAAAAAGGAAAAATAAAAGCAGCAACAAAACACTACCTGATGTCCCAAGAGCACCAAAAACTGTGTGATAAGTTCACCACTTGTCCTTTACACTTATATAAACTTGTCTTGGTACATCAAGTGTTTGCCTCTGACAGACATATTTGCATTCTGAGTGATAATTTTCATTCTCTCTAGTTTTCAACTCTGCATTTTTCTATAATAATCAATATCGCACCTATAACTTTAAAGTACACATTTTGCTATTTGAGATTTCAGGAATATTTTCTAAGTAAGGCCCCATCTCTAAGTCCCAACAGTTGCACACTGTAGAAAAACCAGGCACAGCCATAAAACAAGGTGTGCATTGTGGATTGTACTGATGCATTACCTATGACTATGGCTCATCTGGCTGCTCGGTTAACAGGTCACTGGCATGGAGCCACCAACTTTCAGAGAACAGCCTCTCTCATGGTATTTTGATATTTTCCCTTCTGGATTTGTCCCAACAGGGAAGTGCTGGAGCATACGAACACTGGGAGTGGAGCTGGGAAACGAACCAAACGATTTCAAACCTCAAATGTTTAGGTTAGATGCTTATGTGGTCTTAACCAGCTCACCCATCCCTAAATATTACAGCATCAGGAACGATGATTTAAAATTACAGGAATGATACAACAGTGCCAGCCACTGTTGGGTGCATTCCACATTACTGCACTAATGAGCACATAATGTGTATATTTTTGGCATAGTTTTAGTAATAACATTTCACCTTTTCCTAGTTCTTTTTAAGCTTATCATTGTAGACTACCTGGACAAGCTGTCCATTTGCTGTCCTTGTTCCTGTGCTGCTGGAGGAACAAGCTAAATTGGATCTGTTAAATAATCAGATACCAATGTTGGCAAAACACCCAACCCTATGTTCCAGCAGAGAACATGGCATTATCCCACGTACCAGTATGGCTCAAGTCTCACTCCAGACAAAAGTAAACTAATAGTTTTGTGCAAGGTCCTGGTTTTGGATTTACAAGATCCATCAGTATAAAAAGACGGTATTCATTGCCATACAGGAAGGGGAAATCTTGCGGTGTTTTAAAGGGCCTTTATCATCGTAAAGCACATTTATTGCCAGAACGACATACTTTAGTTTTGGGGCAGGGGGGTGGGAATCATGATGCTGAACAAAACCACAGTACCAAAAATCTCAAGGGTCTGTTAGCTCAAATGGAGCAAACTGATTTTTTCCTTCTCATTGAAGCTGTCGAGACCGTTGGTTCAATAATATCGGTGGCACACAACTGTCACCCCTGTCAGAGCGAACCTACCACCAGTGCGACCACGAAAGATGGCTGGGCCCAGTCCTTCCCGCCTGCTCCGGCTGACAGGACAGCTCAACAACACAATTTTTCTTTCATCTTAACTTACAGGTCACAGTGATGGCATCTTCGTTCACCAGTTTATTGTCCTTTTTTGTACCGGGCACAGGTGCCCAAGTGCTGGCAGCAGGGATCTGCAGGGGCAGCCTCTGTGAGCAATCAGTAAGGGGAAAAGGTGTGAGAAACTGCCCTGCAGACACCAAAGGCAGAGGAGGAGGAGCGGGAAGAGGTGGTCCCTGAGCCAGAGCAGACGCCAGAGCTCACCCCTCCATTTACTGCGCTTTGCAATGGTTAGTGGGTATTTTACACGCCACACTTTGTATGTGCACATCTAATTAGAAAACAAGAAAGCAGGAAAAGAGCTGAAAAAGCCTTGAGTGTTAGCTGTGGGAGAAAGCTCTGGGGCTAGGGAGAGGGAGCCCGTGGACGGACACCAGCCGCAGAGCGCAGCTTCATGGCTGCCACTGCCGGTGTGCCTGTACGGCCCAGCCGCACGCCCTGGGGACCAAAAGGGTTTAAAAATATACTTCCTTTCATTGTATTTTACCATGGACTTTTTAAACTGCATTAAGAGGCATATACAAATGTTTTGAATCATTACGCTATCAGACTTTCGATTTACCAGGCCACTGAGGGGAAACCTGAAAGCATTCAATAATGTCTCGATATTTAAGTGCATAATGGTAATGTAGAAGAAACAAATGTTTGTTTTATCAATACAACATCGTGTGACCATGAATCGTGCAAATCAAATCGTAAATCACAAAGCTCGAGCTAGTCACATCAGCCCAGCAGCACACTATGCAAGATTCGTCAATGCTTTTGGTCTAATCTCCAATACACTGCAAAAATAACGTAAAATCCTTCAGTGTTCAGTGTGGAAAAATCTGAAATGGGGAGTGATAACCAAGTGTATTTTTTCACGGCAAGACTGCCAAATGCTACAGAAATGACCGTCCTGCACAAGCCTGCAGCTGTTTGGAGGGCCGTAACTCAGCATGCAATTTGGAGACGGGGTTTAAGCTTGTTTTACCTTCTTCAGTCGCAACATCTTGAACGTTTATGTCTCGTATTAGTTATTTTACAGTTAGGCCTGTAGGGTAAGTTTGGAAGACAATGATTTTAGAAAAGATAACGCTGAAGAAACATGTGAATGAAGTTAGAAGAAAATGCACCAGCTATGAATAATGAACACACACTACATTACAAGCTTTCAGCCTATGAGCATGTATCATTTAAATTTTTAGCCAATGTTGGGAAAAACAGAAAAAGAGACTGTATTCAGTTAAGATGACACTTTTTTGTCAGAGCCAATGACAGATGTCAAATAAATGCTTAGCGGGAATGAGACTGACATCCACCAAAGACACACATGGCTCTCATACAGTGGAAGGGCTACTGACTTGTAAACTTTTAACAGTTTTTTAAAAATCCTCCTCCTACAAACCAATCTGTTTCTATTAAAAATAAACAACTGACCACACAGCCTCTCACAGCACTGCAGTTACTCCTACAAGTTAAAGGACAGCTCCTGAAAGTTGAAGGACAACAGTGATTGGTGTAAAGGAGGTTTAAAGGTAAATGAGGGACAAAGGATGTTTGTCTCTTGATTCTTCATTCACTTAAAAGTGAAAATTTGCTGGAGTGACTGTTTACAAGCGCAGATTGAATGCAGCAACTATTTAACCAAGAAAATTGGGGTGATGAGGTATTTGCAGAAAGATTTAAATGCTTCGAAGTTCTTTTTTTGAAACCTTTTTTTTAAACTATTATATTTCCACTGTTCACTCTAGCAACTGCCAGAATTTCTTTTGAACATATTCAGCATTCCCAAGCAAAATTTTCATGTCAGGTGAAATGTTAAAACCAAAGAAAAACATTTATGTCTGTCTTTATTTATTTATTTATTTATTTATCTATTTATTTTCCCCAAGAAGATTTGAAATAAAGTCTTACTCAGATATCCAAACCAGAAAGTATTAACAAAAATTAATTTCACCTTGTAACCAAAAACTCCCTCCCCACCCCCCCGAATAAGCCTATTATCTATACAGCTGTAGACATAAGGCTTAAGAACTGTAAGATGGGTGATTAACGGGGACTAGAAAGGAGCAAAGATATCTAACCTGCCAGCCATGGTGTAAAAGCATTGTAGCTTCAAGGCAACAGTTTTGATACAGCTCTATGGGTGATTTGCCTTCATGGAAGTTGTTGAGAGTACAGCAATGTCAATGCTACGTTGCAGAATTTAAACCTTAGTAAATTAAAACAAAAACATTCAGATTTTTGTCCCAGCTATTTGATCTGTGAAGATCAACAATCCTGCTGTTGTTTCCTATTAATTTTATATTCTACTTCTTGAATACTACTTCTTGAGCGCTCTCCACAAAAATTAATGATAGTAGAAATTCCTGTGTCAGTAGGAGTTCTAGTATCTTGGAAAGGAAACATATAGACAGGATGATTAGCTACGAAAATATACTTTAAAAATGATCTCTCTACAGTAACCCTTATGACTCCAAATAATCCAATAATCTCTTCTCTGTTTATTTTACTGGAATTTGTTGTGCCTTCCACTATCAGGAATGTGTAAACATGCTCCATTCTTCCTGCATTGTTTATTCTGCATTAAATTTTATATTCTATGATTCTATGGAATATCTTATCCATGCATCATGTCTTATCTGAAAGGGTATCCTGTTGTACAGCATTAACTTTCTGATTGTAGAAAATTAGCTTTCTCTAGAAAGGAATATATTCTGTGTTATGTTTCCTTGAGCACATACAAAATTTCTTAATTCCTGTTTTCACACACGTTTTCTGCCTAAAATACGTACAAGTGAAACTGAGGGACTAGTGAGGAAAGAGAAGGTAATTCTTCCCAACTCGGATTCTAAAAAAAGATTTTGCTTACAGCAGATAGCTATAATGCAACCATCCACTCTTACGCGTGTCATTTGATCCAACAGGAAATAATGTGAGTATACAAAACAGAA
>RSEF01000002.1:108496428-108517144 GCA_003993805.1 Himantopus leucocephalus | reverse complement strand
GCTTGCAGATGCTCATCTTTTGTGACAATTACTTATCAGAACATACAGTTTGCCTTCCGAGCAGCAGGAGAGACAGTTCTTTTTCTGAAAACCCCTGCCAAAGGCTTAACGTATGTTGAGTGCTGCCAGCTCTTGAGATCTCTCCTGGAATGTGATCCAAGTTTGGTCAGATCTGGAGCCAGCTTTGCAACAGCTTCTTACAAAATCCACCCCACCGCCTCAACTGCCTGTCATGCTCACGCACGTCTGAGAGAGCCAGTCAGGGCCACTGGAAGAAGTCATCAGAGCTCCCCCACCTTCACATCTGAGTGTCCCCACACTTNCATCAGAGCTCCCCCACCTTCACATCTGAGTGTCCCCACACTTCTTCAGTAAATGAGGCACAGAAAGACACAAGCAGGTATGGGCAGCTTCTCTCCCTCCTTTGCTTCTGCTCTTCTTTTAGGAATTAGATAAGTGTTGAGTTCTTCCTTTAACATTCAGCCTGCCTCCAAAATAGGAGCTTATGGACAGGTTTATCCTAGCCTAGAATAAATGGCAAGATCCCACAGGGCTGCTTGAGTTCTCTAGAGCCTTTTAGAGCATGTTCCAAAAATACAAGAAACTGGACCGAAGTGTGGTCTGACAGCTCACATAACAGGTCAGGGCTGGCTAACTAGAAGGTTGACAGGGAAAATGTAAATTTAGAACTGCATTTATTGAGGCAACTAGGAGACAATCATAACACACACATAGGGTACAGTTTACAGGGTTTTTATGTCTATAAAAAAAAGACAGGAACAATGAGAAGGGGGACATTCACTGCAAGATTCCCTCTTGTTATGCTCTAATGTATGTTCTTAGCTTTATCAGCCCAGAATGTGGTCTCCCTTTGGACAACTGAGTCCCTTCCAGCAGCCACCAGGCAAGATGTCCCAGGCTGAGAGAGGGCACACCTGGAAAATGAGGCTTTTCATTTTCAGGATGTCAGAACAAATGTAGCAAGCCCAATAGGCAACGGGACAATCCCAGCAGTCAAATACAGCTGTGTGCTCACAGACACATAATGTTTGAGAGACAGAAGTCACTGAAAAGATAACAGAGTACAGTATAATCTTTCTTTTAAAAAATTTGGGCCAACCTCAGAGCTTCTAGGGTCTGATTTATGGTTTTGAGCCTTCAGATTGCTGAAGCATACACTGTTGAGTGATTCGTTGTACTATTCACTGCACATCAAGGGAAGCTGTTGCATAAATGCTTGCATAACTCATTCTAGAGGGCAAGTGAAGTCCCAAAACATCTGTTGTAGGAGGCAGATACACAACCATAAAATGTTCTGAAAAAGCTATGAAAGAAGTGTAGGGTTAGAACACTGCAAATATATTGTGCTCTAAATATATGAAATATTTTCAAGTAAATTATCTTTTACTTTTCCATTTAACATTTTTTTTTTCTTTAAAAAAGTTCTTAGTTCTAGAGGCTTAAAAAATTCATTTTCTTTATAGGAGTATTTAACTTAATACAAAAATGTGAAACTTGACCAACACAATGATCAAATTGGAATCCTATTAGTAAATATCTTGCTTATTTGCAACATACCTTGTTAATGCCAAGCGACTAAGTAGGACTGAATAGGTGTTAAAAATAGGTGTGAAGAATAAAATTAAGTTACCAAATAAACATTGAGAGAGGCCTTAAACACTAAGTATAGGCAACATTGTTTTTGTTTCTGCATCTCATTTGAGAGGGAAGGAGTTGGTTTTGTTCTATTCTCAATCTCCACAGACTTTTCTTTTCGCACAGTGTCCTGGTACACCAGTGTACGTACCCCAGTAAAAGCATCGAGTTATCTGTTTCCAATTGCTTTGCACTCCACCTTGCCCTTTTCCTGTCACTTTTCTGTTGGTTACACAGAATCTTCCTACAGAAACAGCTTATGGTGTTTTGTTGCTTTTGTTTTACCCAAAGGCAATCTGCAGTTTCTTTCAGACTGTTGAAGGGAGGCAAGTTAGCATACACACCGGTGTCAGCCCTAAAATAGTCTGAATGCAGATTTAAAACTGCCAATCTGACAGGAGACACAATAGCATTTTATGATTTCTCTGGTGGCAAAACTCGCTCAAGATCTGTGCAGATTGCTGCACTTCCAGTTTTGCTGATTCAGCTGTCTGCAATGTAGACTCTAACCAGATCAATGAGCCCAGTAAAATCAAGACTAGGAAAAGTCTGTACCTCTGTAGTTTCAAGTACGTGAAGCGTTCAGAAAAAGACTTGGATGAAAAGTGAGGACCTCAGCTTGAAAATCCAGTTCTTAATGTGTTATATAATGATCTCTAGTCCTCAAATTCATTGATCAGTGAAGGACAATGTGTCAGATGGGTCGGATATGTCATTTCATAACAGAAATTCAGGCAGACAGCAGAGACAACAGGAACTTACTAAAGCAATATCCACATAGAATAAAATAGTACAAGATAGACAAGGCCATCTGACAAACAAATAAACAAGATAAATAAACAATATTTTACATTATTTGGATTAGGGTAAGCTGTACTATTAGAAACAGAAAAGGTAGCTGTTTAATATTAGCAGAGGGGAAATCAATAGAAAAAGCAAATCTGCTCGTGGAGAGGTAGAAGATGAGTAGAACAACCTAGCCGGGGCTCTATATCTGAGAGCTTCGCAATAAATCAACTAAATTTATCTTCACGACACATTTATAAAGTAACAGTGTTATTTCACAGATGAATGACCAAATCACAGAGAAAACACATGGCTGAGCCAACTACCAAACTCATATCTAACAGTCCTTCCAAGCTAAATTGGAAAACATGTTTTGAATATATTTCAAAAAGTAAATAATAAGAAAGGGGGCGGGGGGGGCAAGGAGGAAAGAGATATAATACAGAGCGCCACTGACCAGAGACGTGATTTTCACGGACCTTCCATTATATTTCAAACTTAACTCATTGACATTTTGAATAGTATCTACAGTATTCCTATCTACTCTAAAGAGGGGGTTTAGTGCATATCTATAGGAAGTATCTAGACGTAGTCCCTTTTGTTGAGAAAGCAGTCTATGCAGATTGATTCATTTGTGTTAAAGTCAAATGTAACTTCTCTCTGTTCTCTTCACAACTACTCCAAAACCCAGAAAGGTACTTGTACAATAGACCAGTTTTATAACTGCTCCTTTAAACTTTTGAGTAGTAGGAGTATGTCTATATGAGCAAGCAGTGCAGCGTAACAGACACAGACCTGTAAGGTGAAATAGCTGGTGCTGAGTACCCAACATCTACTCTATACATATTTCAGGGATTTTACATCAGATTAGCTCTAAATAATTAAGCAATTATCAATAGATGGAGCACATTATATTCACTCCTGAAACACACCTCCTAGTTTAGCTTCATTCAAAAGCAATCCAGCTGGTTGCTTTGCATCCCACAGTGAGAACCATAACACAGTAAAGATGACAGCCTTGCTGTTTGCCTCAAAAGCGTGCTAATCCTGCAAAAGCCCTAATGTAGGCCCCCTTTCTGTCTCACAAATTCATCACTGTGTCATACCCAAAACCTTGAGTTCCTCATCTTCTTGTACAATTTGATGACTGGCTGAAAAACACAAGCATGCAGCTGACAACTGGGAACTTGGGAGTTCTGATCTCTGAGCTATCATTGATCCTCACCGTCAGTGGTACAGATTCAGATCAGGAGGACATGTTTACCTACAGCATACATGATTATGCAGATTGGCTTGAATACACCATCAGACTTGGGTTTGCTTGGCATGCAAATTATCCCATAGGGAAAGAAGACACTTGCCTACAAGAGACAAAAAAAAAGAAACAACAACAAAAAAACCCCAAACACTTGCCTGGAATCAGGATGCTGCGGGAACAACAAATCCCAATCTCAGAACAGACACCTCTGTGGCCTTCCTCAGCTATGAAACATACTCAGTCTATTCCAACTACAGCCACAAATCATTATAACCTGGGTCGAGGGGCTGCTGCAAAGACTGCTGTTGGTCCACAGTTTGAAGGTAAAATTGGCTAAGTATTCATTAAAGCTTTCAGGAATGCAGTGAGTTACCTTAGCAATTTCCTTCTCACTGTGATGCAGACAATATCCCATGCAATGCCTCTAAGAAGAAATCACAGCTGTCATTTCAAAGTTAACATCTTAGACTATTAAATCTCTAATTTGGTTTATTATTTTAAAGACTTACCTTCTAGTCATTTAGACAGGCCTTGTAGAGCAGTGGGAGCCATGCCAAATTAAAAATGAAATTAGAATCTAAGTCTGTAAGAGAAATCTCAGTGCATTTCCCGATCAGCAGCCATACTCTGTTCCAGTTCTGCTCCCATACTCCAAAAGATCCAGGAAGGGAAAGGATCTGAGTATACTCTGTGATACTTACTGTATCTCTGTATTCCAAAAACGGCTGACTTCCAATAAGTTGTGGATTCAACAATAAATGCTCTTGACCAAAAATAGTTCGGTGTTCAATTACCAAGCGCATTTTCCTATACTGAGGATTCAGTTTTGCTGAATGCCCTGAACAGGGAGATGAACAGAAAAGTGGCACAGTTTCCTAGTGATACAAACTTATTCAGGACTGTCAAAAACTGACTGCAAGGAGTTGCAGAGAGTCTCATTGTACTGAGTGGCCGGGAGATAAAAGGCAGGTGGAATTCAATGCTGATAAGTGTAAAGTATTGCACATGTGAAAAGTATTTTTAAATAGATAAAGGTGATGGGTTCTAAATTAGTACTATGACTCAGGAATAGAAATTTTGGAGTAAACAGAAAACTGCATCTCCCTGCTCGGCAGCGGTCAAGAACATTTAAGAAATTATTAGAAAAGGAAACAGAAAACCTCTTTATGCCACTAAGAAAACAAGTGTACCCACTTCTTGAATACCAGTCACAATTGCTCTAAGGAAGTACATAATGGATAGTAGAAATAGAGAAAAAGTCTGGTGAAGAATAATGTGAATAGGACAGCTTTCATACAAAACGAGATGAGGACTTTTCAGCTTTTACAAAATATTTCTGTAAAATTTCTACTGCCCCAGAAAATGCTTCCAGCCCCTGATAAATGGACAATGCTGAATTCTTAAAATTCTTCAAAGCTTATTAAGCATGACTGGATGGCATGACTATGAGGCACAATTATTATAGGAAAACCATTTCACGAAACTGAGATTAAGGGTTGTTCCAAAATAATATGAGCCGATATAAAATATGACAGAGTGAAGAGATTTGCAAGTTCTTCTTGCCAGTGCGTATTTACACAAGCATATAAACTGTCTTAAAGTCAGGTAAAGAGATCCTTCCAAACTCTGTTTCCCATAACTTGATTGTCTTGATTGGCAGCTCCTGCTATACCATCAGCTTCACAGAGAGCTAATTTTTTTCATTCTAACACCCACTATTGTCCTTATCATTGCCAAGTTCTTGAAATTCAATTGAAAAATGAACCTGTTGGGGTTCCATATTTTAGCAAAGTAACCAGCACACCACAAAAATTAGTTTGGATTCAAACGTTAAATAATGGACAGCTTTAAAGGATGTTAAAGTTTTTTGAAAGGACAAATGGACCTTCAACTTGCTAAAAATTAGAGGACTGAAATCCTAATATTAAAATAAAAGTGACTAATTTTTGTATTAATTTAAGAGATGTTCACACTATGGGTGTATATTTTACACATTCACTGTCATTATTTTCACATATTACTTGCACAGTTTTGGTTATCATGACCTTTATTTCTTCCTAACAAAGAGTTACTTAAGTTCCCGTACTACTCAGAATACAGAAAAAGGTCTTTGTCACAAGGTGCAGAGTTACAGGCACAAGAGGAAATGGGATGTTACTGAATGTTATCAGAGTAACACATCTTGTTTCTAGGGCTCTACATGAGTTCATGCTGCTGAAAGTACTGGGGCAAAATGTTGAGCAGCTGAACTTTTCCCAGAGACAGCAGCCATTTCAGAGGCAGACCTCATAAAGAATATGTTAATAAAATACTACTTTTTATTTTGTGTTAAATTGAAGAACATTAAATTTGAAGACCAAAAGCATAAGCTCCAGAGTTTATAGTGTAACATGAACGAGTTCGAGTAGTTCTTGGCCAAACACTAATTGACCATTCCTAGATATAACGCAGAAGAAGGCAAGACATTTCGTTCTCTGTTAACCTTCAGATGTAAATGGAAAAGAAAATCTCACTCAAGAACATTCAAAAGGATAAGATTTGTTTCAGGACAGGACTGACATTTTGACATGGAAAGTGTGCAAAGAGAAAGCACTACAGTGAATGTTTGTTTCTAACCTGTTGCATCAGGGATCGTTAGACACATTGATCATGGCTAGTCATGACAACTCCTCTGGGAGGAGCAGGGTCTGATAGGAGGAGGCATAGCTGCACCTCAGCTACCTGTTTGTCACAGAGAAGGAGGTTCTGTCAGTCAGTATGTAGCTTTCTAGCCAAAATCACACTGAAAATTGGAAAATTAGAATTTGAAGCTCAAACTCAAGTTCACTACTAGTTTTGAGGTTGTAATTGTCTTACTGTTACATATCATATCATGGGGTGAATAAAGAACCCAGACATCCTGGGCACTGTGCTGGCATGCTGAATTATATTTGCACCTTGCAAATATGAAACAGTATTTATGTTCCCAGAATGCCTCAAACATCAGACAACAAATTATTACTTTATGCTTATTATTATCGTGTTTGTTTTTCCTTCCATATAAAATCCATTCATTCAGTTCCATACCCAAGCAATGCTTTTCAACGATTACGTTCTTAATGCCAGAAACAACATTGTTACACAGTATCTGGAAAACTCTTGTATTGATAAGATAATCTACAAAAAACTTGTGACTAGAACTGAGTTAACAGATAAAGGATAAGTACTGTGATGACAGGCACAGAGCAGAATATAAGTTAATGTGCTTTCCAGAATCAGGAGCCGGTGACAAAATACAATTTAAATAAGGTTTTTGTTTGATTTTCTGATTTTAAGACATAGCAAAAGTATTAAAGCTCACCATGGCTGGGTCAAAATGTGGTAATGAAAAGGTTATTAGAAAACTTATTATTTCTAGTATTCACAAGACATAGTAATTTAAACATAAAAAACTTCGGTGCCGGTGTGCTTTTTTTAAAGACCCAGATTAGTACATGTGGAACATGCAAGCACCATGTAATATTTCTGTTTCTTTATAACATATAAACTGTTTGATGGCTTTTTCCATAAAAGTCGTTCATCTTTTTAATGACTCTGTTAAAAATAATTTTTTTGAAAAAAGAGTGGTGTAATGAGGATTGCCTGTATAGTTTGCAATAGAACAGAATCAGAAGCCCCAGGTTCAGTGGTCCAAAAAATGACAAAACTATGATTCAATGTGATGTTAAAGTTATAAAGAAATCAAATCTAATGCTGAGATTTTAACCATAAATATTAACAAATTCGGGGTTAAAGTTGTCATGACAGATCCAGTAACTCCACATTTAGAAAAAATTGGATTTAATTGGCTTTAGTTTGAAAGTAATCCAGCAGAACAGAATCTTAACAGGTTGCATATGATTTTTATAATAATTCATATAACGTTGCCTTCCCTGGTTAATTTGAGATAGGCTTTTCATGCAGCTAATTTTCTTAGGCTTCTTGGACAAGCTGAATAATATACTGAGTAGATGTGAAGCAAGTACCGAGCTGGGCATGGCCTGTGGGCTGAAGTATGCTGACATTTTACGCGTGGTAAAACAAAGCACTTCTTGCTGCACCCACTTCTGGCCTGTCGGAAAGTGAGACCACTAAAAACATATGATGGACATGCAGTAATCCACTCTGGGAATCTGTGTTGATATTCCAGTTATAAAGATGGCTGAGGGGCCATGTGTCTTAAATACAGTTGGACAAGTTTAAATTTGCAAGTGAGAGCTAGCAAGGCAGTAGGGAAACTATCTATTAAAACTCATTTTTGAAAGGAAGACATACAGCTTACCCATACCTGGAAGGTCTTACCAATTCAGTAACCGACAGTTCAGGATATATGATGCTCCTGACAAATCTCATCTTTTGCTTGAAGACAAAAATGCTGCAAGGGGCAGTCTTGTCTCCTGGAAGCCTCCTTTTTGCACTCAGAACATTTAAGATGATAGAGATAGCACAGCTGCTTTCAGGCAATAGTTCAGTCACCCAGCAGGCCGGGGGAGAGAACAGCAACAGCAAAAGCAAAGAAACTCATGGGGCGAGATAAGGACAGTTTAATAAGTGAAGGAAAGAGAAAGGGGGGAAAAATAATGCAACGGCAGTCACTCACCACCTCCCACACGTAGACCAATGCTCAGCCAGTCTCAAAGCAATGGCTACCTCCCCTGAAGCCTCCTCCCCTGATTTTTTATTGCTGAACATGATGTTATATGGCATGGAATGTCCCTTCAGTCAGTTCAGGTCAGCTGTCCCAGCTGTGTCCCCCCCCAACTTCTTTCCCACCCCAGCCTACTCTCTAGAGCAGCAGAATGGGGAAGAGAAAGCCTTGATGCTGTGTAATGTTCAGCAATAGCCAAAACGTTGGTGTGTTATCAACACTGTTTCGGTCACAAATCCGAAACACAGAACCGTACGTGCTGCTATGAAGAAATGAACTCCATCCCTGTCCAATCTAGATCCAGAACAAGTACCTTTCCAGTTGTTAATCTCACTCACTTCTGAAAATCCATTCTCTTCTACCTGAGAAAGTTAACTATTGCTAGTTAACTAACATTTTTTGCCACAAACACTGAGGTATATCACAAATGTGGACACTTCAGGTTTTGACACTGATGAGAGCACTTGCTTTCCACATTTTTTCTGGCAAGTTTAAAGTAGAAATGTTTTTATTTTTATTACAAGAAAGTGATAAAAGTTTTCAAGTGCTTTGTTCCAAAGCATACTTACAGGTATAATGGGAAAATCACTAATATCTCATTCTTCAATTGTCCTGACCCTCTCCCCCAGTGGGCATAATGGGTTTTCAAAATGAAGGTGTAATGTACTGTACATATCATTACAAGATCAGAATATATTAAAGCTGTGCCAGCAGCATGCTATTGGAGGTTACTATTGCTCCTTCACAGCAGTAATTTATACGCCAGCATTTCTGGGAAAAGTTCTCTGTGAACATCACTGAAATGCTTGCTGGAAAACTCTTGATTTGTTGTTGTTTTCTTAATTTGGATTGACTGTCTCCCTTTTGGGTTCATGCACAACTTGTACAATCAGTGCAAAAGCATTTGCACCACAGCTTGGATGTTCCAATAATGTTACGACACTTTTTTGCAGCATGAATAGCGTAATCTTTCATAGGGCTCATCTAAAAAGGTTATTGCTCAGGAATACCTATTATTTTCAAAGTTCACTGTCTACCTGTCTCCAGCTTACCTTGCAAGATGAGACCTTGGTTCTGATGCAGGGAGGTATGCTCATTAATAATACTGCTGTCCTCCTGGAGGTGATTTTAAGCAGATCATATTTTGGTAGCCACTTACAGGTAAACTGTGAGTCTTACAGAGAGTTCTGACTGTAAATGTCATAATCAATACAGTTTTCCTTTACTAAATTCCCAGGCCGAGCCTATCCTGAAGGTAAAGGTCACCAAATTTTCTTCCTTGTTCTCAAAGAAGCAAAGTCTGTTTAGATTTAGACCACTGAGCCATTCCACAAAATCCAGGCCAAGAGATCATAATGGTGAAGGAGAAGATAGGTTTCCCCTGAAATCAGTTGCACGGTCTCACAAAATGTCCTTCATTTTAGGACTGGCTTTCCCTCACACCTGTCTCTATTTTTATCTTCTATTCTCTGTATGATTCTGTATATCTCTTAATCAGCATGTCTGACATCTAACTTTAATTGTAGGGTAGCTACCTCATCTTCAAATAAGTGAGAGAGAGTGCTAAGCAGGTTAGAAAACATAAGACAATGGTAATAATATGGCGATAATGTTGTCATGTAAGGTGTGAATTCAACGTTGCACTGTCAACTGCTTTCAAACTGCTTCTACATAATGAATTATGCTTGATTATACAGACAAACATGATCCAAAACATTTGAAAACACATAACTTTTATACCACAGAAACAGAGTGAACAAGACTATTTAGGTAACCTGAATAATAACCCACACACCTCCGCAAAAAGTAGTTGATCTTTTTAGTTCCCAAGAACACATTTTGGATGAATGTGAAATGTGGCTAGAATATAACTGTAGGAACATCAAGGTTTGGATTTGAAAAAAAAATACTCCTAAGTCTAACAACATAAGACAAATGGAATAATTTTAATTTTCTAATGGAACTGCAGTGATCAGATGCGTAATTTAAGCAAGATTAACAATCTGTTTCATATAGAAACCGTTAGGTTCTGATTTTGCAAAGATTTACATCCACAAATTCAAGCAGAGATTTAACTGTACTTGACTCCCAGACCCCTTCCTCAGCTCTGTCTTTCCTGACCAAATGAGGAACCTCATGTGATGGCTATTCAGACAACAGCTGCAATGAATGCTTTCTTAGCTTTAACCATTTCAGCACTCCTTTGCTTCTCTTCACTGAGACGCTCCTTTTCTGCTGCTTCAGCTGTCGGTGATTGCACATACATGAAGAACAGCTTCCTGCCCTATATNAGCTTTAACCATTTCAGCACTCCTTTGCTTCTCTTCACTGAGACACTCCTTTTCTGCTGCTTCAGCTGTCGGTGATTGCACCCTAGGTAGATTTACAGCTTGTTCCTTCATCTCTCATTCAGTACCAAAAGTAGACACCTGTCAATAGAGCTGATTTTCAGAGCTTTGACCTTCATGTTAGGGGAACACACTATAAACATTCACTAATTGCCCTTCAGGTCTCTCCCTGAAGATGTTGGTCCCAAAAGCTGTCTCTCCCTACAACGCTGTCAAAACTTTGTAAAAGGGCAGACAACACGTGTGTTGCTACCACTGCTGTTTGCAGTGATTAGTAGTATCTCATGGCTGGTTTACTGTGTGCTTTCCCTTTCCACCTTTCCATTTCTCTAAATGTCAGGTGACTCTTATCTTAGTCTACGCTCATAAATGTTTCAGGCCAGGCTTCTATTTTTGTTCCATATTGCACAGCACATACATGAAGAACAGCTTCCTGCCCTATACNGAAGAACAGCTTCCTGCCCTATATGTGGCCCGACCTCCTGGGTTTACTGACAGTGTGAATAAGTCTAAGTTTGCCCAGTATATTCTGAAGGTCTAGCAAACTGGTGTGCTGATTTCCTTGTGTAACAAGGGCAGAAGGCACATGGGGTTTTTGAGGCACAGGTAAAATCAGCACCAAAGGAAAGAAAGCTGGGAATGAAGCTGACAGAACAGGATGGACTTATGTTTCTTCTTGAAAAAACGGGTGTCAAGGGAGAAATCAAGACGGTATTCGTGACTGGATGCAGGGGGCACTTGATACTCCTAGATTTCTCCCAGAAGATGCCAAAACAAGAGGTAGGCAACAAGTTCCTGGGACAAAGACAGATCCAAAGGGTGATATGCGCTGGAAGTACACGAGTACTAAAAGTTTTAACATGCAAAGAAACTTGGTGCTTTAAAAAATATCCAGCAGTGTTTGTGTTGTTAAGAATTTAAGATCATGGTCCACCTGAGAGAGCATTAAGTTATTACCCGAGGAGAAACTGAGTCTATCTGTAGAGCAACAGGTGATAACCTAATTTATCTACAATCATAGACCTGTGAGCCTCACATTCCAAAAGGTCAAACAGCTCATGCTTCAATAGGGTGCCTCGTGCTTGTCCTAGCTCGAGGAAACACATTATATGAATTTCCCTTGCTCAGGAGTACACTACGCTACCATTCAGTTTCACGGGATGATTACACCAACTAACTAGATCTACTGCCTGCAACTGTCTTATCACAAACACCCGGCTAAACTGCAGCCAGCTCAGCTCAGAACCTTCTTCTGTGTTAACTTTGGGGTGTAAAGCAACTCATAGGAAGTTAATTGCATGCCCTAGTGCTTATTTATCCTTGAAAGTTATTGGCACTTAAAGAAAGGCTTGAGACTAAAGTACATTTATTCCGGTCAATGTTGTCAAGCCCTAAAAAGCTACAGGCTGAAAAATTTAGTCTATAGCACACGGAATAGGAGGAACAGAAAATAAGAAAGAACACCTAAGCTGGCCTCGCCTGAAAATTGTCTCAGCTTTTTGCATATGCGGACATAACAATCACTGTTCAAGTCACAGTATTTAAACAAGGCACAGAATATGCATCCAGTGGACAGCAAAAACACCTAAAATGTTTTCCATTTCAGAGCAAACAAATGATGCCCAGGTATTGTTTTATTTTTCCTGCGTTCCTGCAAATGTGAGAGAAAAATATTTTTTATAAGTTCCAGAAAACTGCTTGAGTAAGGGCTATTCCTTTTGTAATGTGAATCACATGTAGGATAACCAGCTATTCATATAATACCTACAACAGAAACCACTTTCTGGAGAAAAGTGTGCCCTTTTAAAGTTTACTGGCATGAGAAGGTTTGCTCTGTGTGTTGCATTGTTTTTTCTCTTGGTTTTGTTTTTTTTTAAAAACTTCTGGTAATTGCTTTAAAAGAACAAAGCTCTTTGTTTAAGGGTAGCTCAGGGAGATCATAATTGCTACAAGGTACAAGGCTGTTTCCAAGTATTTCTGAATTGCTTCTCTTCTGCATTAAATATTTAATGTCTAATGTTTGGCCAAACTGTAGAAATTCCCTCTGGAACATGGGTGATGACTTCAGGAAGAGAATGAAGACCTGTCAATTCAATTTCCAATATGACTCTCTTTAGAAAACCACAGCTATTAAAGAGTGGGGGTTTTTAAAGAAAAATAATAAAAATAATTCCAGGAGTACATGAACATGTCCTCAGTTCAAATCAAGCAATTTATTCCATGACTTTGAATATTATAGATTCATAGACCGTGAATAATAATCATAGACCGGGAGTAATAATCATGCTTTCCTCCATAAAGTTTTTTTTTTTTTAAGGATTGTTGTTAATGTAACGTGGTTGGTCATATCTTCCCCTCCCCCTCACGCACCCAGTTCCTCCTGGATTTTATCAGACAGACTCCTTACTCTTATCTCCAGCTAGAGCCAAGAGTGACATTATCTGGTGGTATCCGGCAGCAAGGCTGTAACCCAACTGCCCAGGAGGGAAGTGTGTCAAGGCTTCTATTGACTAGTAAAATCCTGCTGCATCAGCTAAATAGCACCTGCCCCTTGCTCAGATATTCTCCCTCCAGATGTTCTGTTTTCACCTAAGAGACCAGTGTGCCCCAGGAGAGCTGACTACTACTTTTTCATTGTATTAAAACCTGACAGCACGCTGGGAATAAACCATTTCAAAGCCTAATGAAAACAAGCATGTGTTTCCTCCTAGCCAACGATACGCTCTGATGTGGATGCAGCCGATCACAGAACATGTGCTAAACATTACAAAAGCTGCCTATTTTGAAACTCTGAAAATTGCTACTATTTGTCAGGCTGTTTTGGCTGCTGCCATGACGTAGGGACACCATTGTGCTACTCACCCATGATCACTAACTTATCTTCACTAGACAGCTAAATATATCAGGGACTGATGACAGCATTCAAAGAGCTATCACACCACCTTATTGCCACTGCTCAGGAAAGCCTCAGATGGGGCACGTAACCCAGTATATTGAACTGACTTCTAAAAGGCTAGGAGAGAAAGCGATTAAAAGGAAAGTCAGCGGAAGAAGAGCAGAGCTTATGCCAGTTAGGATTGTATCAAAATTACAATACTTAAAAGTAATATTAATTCAGATATGTCGCATGTTACCTGGCTTTAAATACATTTATAACATCATACATACTACTATTTATAGCATTAAATATATATAAAGAAATAGGCAAGAAGTTTAGTACTGGTGTTTTAGTGTTACTAAAAAACACTAAATATACTAAAAACACTTAAATATTACGTCTTGCCTTTTTGTGATCATTATTGTGTGTCCTCTAAAAGCTTATTGACATAGCCTTCATATTCAGTTTTACAGTGTCCCTTTTCCACGTCACTTTTCCTAACGCAGCAGCTGCTCACAATAAAGAAGGTTGGTTATTTGATGTATGAAGGTTCAGTTGTTTCTGAACTAGCTAAAAGGTAGTTTTCCACCTTTCTCCTCCCTCCCCCTTCTTTTGCATATTCAATCCAAGTTACCCAAGAGCAAGCTACATGTTCAACGTGCTGTTAAGAAAAATGACCACAGGTGAAGATTAGAACAGTCTGGAAATGCATTGGTTACTTCAGGGGAGAAAGGTTCTCCCTAGAGAACCCACGTTCCGGAGCTGTCCCCAGACATGTCCCCAGGCTTGCATAGGCTCAATGCAATCCAAGAAAAGAGCAATCTGGGGATCCTAAATTAGAACCCAAGTTCAGTTCACAAACCGAATTCTGGGGATCCAGTAAATTTTAGTCTTTCTGAAATTTGATTTCCTCACACTGAAGCATGCCACGTACAACTGCCAAGCCACAGGCTAGACCCAAAACAAATATTTTAAAAATGGTGAATGAAATAAGTAGCTTCTAAATTTAGATTTAAAAGTCCCCAATGTTGGCACATTCCTTACTTCTACTGGCAATGAATTTTAAAAGCAAGTGACTGTTCCATAATCTAAGTAACAGTTAATAGTCCAGTGTCTACTGATCGCTAATAGATACACATGCATGTGTGAGTATGTGCACACATCAAAGAAAACATAAAAGGATGAAGAACAACCCAATAAGTCTTCTGTATCTGCTGAGATGATCTATTGACATATGACCAAACCCTTGGGAACTGCATAAATAGTCAAATATTATCATGACTTTAGAATCAATTTCACACAGTCAGGAGAAGGATTTGGGGTAGGTTAGTGTTTAGCAACACCTTAAAGGAACCCCTCTGACATCCAGAGTGAGCTGACACACTTGCATCTAACACACTTCCTTAATATTTGGTTTCAATAGCAGCTAAGGGTCCTAAATGTTTCTGAGAACAAAGTATCTCAGATAGGTCACCCAAAAATTGTGTCACATGAAACTATTGAACACTTCTGGAAACTTGGCCTGGCTGCTGGAAACTGGCGTTCTTAATAGTACGCAAGCTAAAATAAATATTGAGAAACTAAAATGTAAAATTATTATAAAACAAGCCCACCTAAAAGTTCAAGCACAAAGTAAAAACATCTTTAAACAACCTAATTAAAATACAGTAAAAACTATTTTTAAATAAAATCTTAAAATCAGAGGACTGAGCCAGCAATAGAGAGAAAGTAGAAGCCAAACCACAATCTTGCTAGAAGACACCCTAGTATATAATGCCACACACTTTTTCCATCCTTGAACATAAGAAATTTGGAGTGTACTTCTCCAATTTTGGTACCTAGGTATTGAACATGATTGTTTTACCACATTGCTTAAGCTCTCTGCCAACAAGCCACATAGCATGAGAATGGTTGAATGAAATTCAAAACAATTAGGTACAAAGCATATTATATATGACACATGTCATGTTAACTTCTTAAAGCAAAAAATAATCTTCATTATTTACATATGCCTTTCATTAGCAGCCAAGGAACTAACTCTGGAAGCTAAACCCGATTTCTTTATGTAGTGTTATCACCTACATAAAGGTTTTCCAGCAGGAATGGAACAATAGACTCCCTTTTGAACTGACACATTATAGAACTAGAAAATCTACATAAATCACTTTTTTGTTTAATCTTGAATGGTTGAGTACTTAGTGATGCCTTTATAATCACAACACCAAGACTACTATGAATCAGGATTACTCATCTGTCTGATCCAAATCTTATCCAGACAGAAGCCTGAGGGAGTTAAAGTCTTTGTTTCTAATAAAATAATAGAACCTGTTGCTGAGAAAAAGATATGTAATAAATTTGAAGTTTCTCTTGGCATGTTTTTTAAAACATGAACAGAGATGATCACTGTTAGCACATAGGACATTATTGGAAAGAAAATCTTTTGTCCCATTTACAAAGTTTTTTAGCTGTGAACTGAAACTATTAATAAACTTATCCTTCCTGCTCTTCAGACTTCTACCACAACTGCTATTCAGATTTATTCATGACTTCCTTTATTAGAGACATGCCAAATCTGCTATATTGTCCACCTGGAAAAATGCCCACTGTTCACAGGCACTGAAGAAGTAGTCAGATATTAATCTTAATTATTTGCATTGCAGCCATCCAAACTGTTTCCACTCTTATGAAAGTTTTAGAACAATGTATTATTTTTAACAATTTATTTTAAAACACTTTCTTATGAAACTGATTTCTCAAACTTGAAGGTTTTGTCTCATTTGTACAAAAAATCTCATTTTGCATAAAAACTTGTGGTTCCAAAACTGTCTGGTGTCTCAGAACACAGAATTCCTTTTAGGGAAATCAGAGATACTTCTCCTATGTAAGCATTGTTTTTAATTAGATACTGCTGGGTAGTGGCACAAGTACAACACAAAACCAAAAAAAAATATCAAGCAAATATGAGGAATGATCCTTCACAGCATTAAAAATGAATCAAAAATATAAGTGAGCAGTATGCCCAGAAAAGAGAGGTCAAATTATTTTCAATTTGGGTTGCAAATATTCGTGCGCAAACATCTAAAGTAGTCTCACATAATATGTAAGCAGGTCCTGCATTTACCTACACAAAGTGTCAAAATGGAGTGAAGACAAAAGAAGAAAACCTGAGCATCCCTACTGAAAATTAGACAAGCTCTGGGTAAATATATTTAGTGGCATTGTCTTTCTTCTCAATGTTGATCATTTTCAGACTCCTAACCAAATGAACGTTCAGGGTAAACCTTGCAGAGCTGATGGCATAGACCAGATGAATTAGAATCAACCTTTTAGGATTCCCACTTTCATAGCAGCAAAGACACGACCTAGAGGTTTATTAAAACACAAGGAGAAAATATACGGTGCATATAGTGCTTTGAACAGTACTATACACATACTAGCACCATTGTGATTTCCCTTGTACGGACTTAACGTTCAAACGTCCCAAACCATAGTTAATAGTAACTAGAAAAATGAAGCTTATCTGCAGTAACACTCCATTGAGAGGTTAGAGCATTACAGACCAGAATCTGTAAGAAACAATATACATGCAGATGTATCATCATGCTGTTGTACACAGTCCCAAATGATTAGCTGGCAGGTCAAAATGGTCCTTGAAGAGTCAGGGTTCTTGGGGTGGGCAGGCAGACAGAAGGAGACCAAGGGTCCTAGAAGCAGGCAGAGAGAGTAGGCAGCCGAACCCACCAAGCAGCTCTAGACAGTCTAAGCAGAATCATCTCCCCCACCTCCCACCCACATTTGATGCCTTGCCCCTTCATAAGACATTTGAACTTCTAGGCGCTTCCATCCCCTCATTTATGTTCTGTCTGATGATTAAAGGTGTTGCTTTCCCAGGCTGCATCAGGTGCCTTATCTTATTGCCAGCTATGTGTCATTCGTTTAGTGACGAGCCCTGCCTAAACCTCTCTTTTTAACCTCTCTCCCTTCCCGAAAGAGAAGCAAGGGAGAATAAGGGAGAGAGACTTCTGGGATGAAAAGAAACTAAACTACTTTAATGAAATATTAATAATAAAAAGAAAATATAATAATATCAATAAGAAAATGATGAAATATATACAAAACCAATATTGAGCTCCCAGGATGATGATCACGTTGCCAGCAGGCACTGGGGAAGTCCCAGACTGGACTCAACAATGGACGGGAACTGCATTCGGGAACTGCATTCAGGAACTGGGTTCAGGAACAGATGGATCGGGGTCAAAGGCAGACGAACAGACGGAGTCCTCCTCAGACACCAGCCATTGAAGAAAGAGGACTGACCCCTTTGATCCCTCAGCTTTTATACTGAGCATGAGGCAGATGGGATGGAATACCCTGTGGGTCAGTTTTGGGTCACCTGTCCTGTCTGCTCCACCCCGCAAGTGCTATGCTACCCCTTTATGCTCTTCCTCTTCCAGTCCTCCAACTTGGTACATAACAAAGTTAGCTGACATTAGTTGTTATATCAATAAATATAAGCAAGAGCCTCTCTGCATACCTTTCCTTGGTGTTAACTATAAACATCAGGCATTATCACTCTGGAAGCAGACACTGTCTTAAAAATATGCTGTTAACTTCAGAGAGTACAGTTAGTTAGAAGAGACTTAGCTGAAAAGTAAAATTACTGAAAAGAAAATTGGTTCAGTTCTATCTCAAATCAGACATTAAGTTTTCTTGCTTCACTGCTGCTTCTTTTCTTTGTTATCCCTAAAGCAGTTCCTCCTAGCTCTTAAAGATACTCTTCAGCGTCCAGTACTTGTTTACCAGTGAGTTGCTTCTGTTCTTGAGACCTGTTTCCAACCTCAGCTCATATTTTCAAGACTTTCACTATTATCCCACATTTAAACACCACATCATAATGAGAGACACTGGTATCAAGCTAAGGCTCACAGAGCAAGTCCATATAAGAAGCTGGTAATGAATGCAAGAGGCCAGGATGGGGGCTTTGCACAATTAGTATTAAGCTTGTAGTCTGTTACTAGCAGCGACAATACTGTTTTTACTGGACAACTGGGCAACACGTGTAGTCTCTTGAGACCCAGCTCAGTGTTACTCATGAGCTTTTCAATTTTGATTCAGGGTTCACATTTAAACTGTGCTATGTTTTCCCCATGGAGAAAATGCTTCTAGCTTCTTAGCATCCTAGGATATGCTTCATTTCTTTGGGGGCTTTTAAATGGGGAAATTTCTAAAAACTTAGCCAATCTTTCCAGTTCCTCACAATAAAGCATTATACCTATTTCCACCTTACTGTTGCTACTTGACAGCTTCCACAGTGGTCAACATCTTGGCCTTATTGCCTTTAAATTAATGCTGAGAACAGTTTCGAGGTGCCTGAACCATAGGCAGAGTGGCTCCCAGGAAGCCCACCAGTATGTTGCTGTTGCCCAGCCTCTATGTGTCTTAGAAGAGTTTTCATTGCTCTGATAAGTCTTGGTTGCTTTTTTGGAAAAAGCAAGGGTCCATAAAATTGAACATAAACTTTGGAATTAAAGGAAGGCTTTTTTGTTCACCATATACATAGATTTTTTTTTTATATATTACAAAGCAGCAAAGGAGAATCTTATAATTCATTATAATTCACAAGCTTTAAGAAAACTTCAGTTATGGAAGTTTTAATATCAGGATGAGGAAGGACCTGCCCCGGAAGACAAAAGTCTAGTTACCTACTTCAGTAAGAGGGATGGGAAAGTTCACAAAAGATCCATCCATGACAGCACTAGATATATTGTGAGTTTCTCCTCAGAAGTTTGAGTATATTTCTGCAAATAAATCACAATGCAGCAACTACAATACGTAAAAAATAAGCAGGAATTTCACAACTGAATATAAATGTCCACTTTGAAGTTCATTTGCATTGGAGATTTCTCCCATTCAGAGTCTGATCATTAGACCATTACATAAAAGGGTATATAATAGTTCAAGCCTATGGGAAATGGTCTCTATGTACTGTCACAGAAAGCAAACAGTGTGCTTTGAGTTCCACGGTGGATATGTGTGGAGGGGGAGGAGCTATTAGATTATTGCTGGAATCATTTCTAGGTCATAATGAAATAAAATGACCTTCAGTAGCAGCCAGCAACAGTAACCAGGGATCTACAGTATGTTGTATGGGGATGTGCTTATATTTTGACATTTATCCAGAATATAGAAATTCTCCCTGCCAGGTTCTCAAGCCTGGGCCAATAATCCCTTATACACTCACGAGAAAAACAAAAGCTTCTCCCTATGAGTAGCCAAAAGACTTTGGCACTTTGTTTCATCAGATGAGGGTTTTTTTGACAGCGGCACCAGGATACTTCAGTCTGACAAGGTCATCTTTAAGTTCTGTCACCTGTAGAAGGGAATCAAGGGAGACTTTCAACAACTGTTTTGAAAATTGATTATTAAATATTTTTCCAGATGGAAAGCTAGACAGAGACAGGAAAGCAATAAGAGATCAAGCCACTCTTATGTCTGTGTTGCATTACTATCAAAGATTTGAACTAAGGAGCAGAGATTGATTTCTGCCTCCAAGAGGATAAGATATAGAAGAACATGGATATTGCTGTTTGACATTTATATGCATTACTTTTAAACAGGCCTCAGCAAACTAAAGCTAATTCCAAAAGGGACCGGGAATTAAAAGCTATTCACCAAATTGTCATTTTAAAACCCCACAGTATATTCCCATTACCTCCATTGCCCCCCAAAATGGCATTGAAGAGCAAGAAATAATCACAGTACAATATCAGCTCTTAGAACAAATGGATCATAAATGAAAAATTTTAGTTTGTGCCCTACTCCAGATAAAAATGTCGTCTATATAGTCTGAAAAAAAGTACTTCATAGTTTGGGAGAGAAGAGGTGGAGCTTAGTATATTGCTGATGCTGAGATGATACAGAGGACATCGTATTGACAGACAGACAGACACTAACTGACTGAAGAAAACAATGTTCAAGCCAGTTTGGCTTCACCATCCCTCCACCAGCATATTCGCACAAGTCAAATATAAGTTGACCAGAACTTTCACCTGCATCATCCTGTCACCACTGGCTACCCATTCATTATTGAATTGCATCACAATTTGCAAAGCATCCCAGTCCAG
>RSEF01000002.1:108476159-108487638 GCA_003993805.1 Himantopus leucocephalus | reverse complement strand
CAGGCATCCCGCTCCCCGAGAGGCATCCCGCTCCCCCAGAGGCATCCCACACACCAAGGCATCCCACTCCCCCGGGGGCATCCCACACCCCCAGGCATCCCAATCCCCCAGGCATCCCGCTCCCCCAGGCATCCCGTGCCCCCAGAGAGCGCCCTGCCCAGCTCCTCGCCGGACAGGGGTTTGGAGCCCAGCCCAGCTAGCGGGGTCTGGGAAAAGCAGTGAAGGTGTCTGCTGATGAGCTCAAGCAACTTTGTAATAGCCACTGGTTAGGTCAGCTAAGAGACAAGGTAATAAAATGATGGAGACACATCTTTTTTGAAAGATTTAATCTTATCTGATAATCTTTCTCACTCCGTAATGTTTTAGAGTGAAAAATCCATTTTCATAATCACAAACAGAGGCAAACAACATTTCAGTGAAAAGCTCAGCTGTTATTAAATAGATTTATCTGATCCTCATCCTTATCTTTAGCTGTCATACACTGACTGGCTAGACAGACAAGCAACAAATCTTAAGGAAATGGATCAATAAATGAAATTTAATATATGCCTAATACACCTCCATTTAAAATTACTTTTATTTAAATTGTGCTTTTATTTTAAAGTCAAAAGGAAACAAAATACCAAATGTCTAATGTGGACGTAATAACATTTGATTTCAAAGATATGGAAAAAGATTATTTCAGTAACAGTTTCTAACAGTTATTTGTGTTTTAATAAATAATAATTTTTTTCAAAATAGTTCCATTAATCTATTTTACCATAAGGATTTTATGTTAATTTTATTACTTCCAGTTAACTTTGTATACTCTCTTGACCATTTCAATTCATAGATAAAATGCAAATTAGCTTATAATGAAAAGCTAAGTGGTACAATTATGTTGTATCAGTTAGCGTTTATGTTTTATCAGTTAGGGTAGTTTTAATTATTCAGTTGCCATAACTAGAGGTTCAGCTTTTAAAAAAAAATACCACAGAGAAAGTAGGAGAAAGCCAGAGGGATAATATCCCAGAAAATTCTCACTACTCCAAGTGAAACATGTCTGTTACGGATCATAACCTATAGTAGTAAGGCCTATATAAAAAGATGCCCTCAAGAATTTCCTGCATAATTTCTGGGACAAATCTTAGACCAGCTGAAAAAAAAAGAAAAATTAGTGGGGTCAAAAGCACTCACCTCATCTTTTCATTTAACAGAAATGTCTGAGTCCTTGGGGTATTAGTACATTGCTCTAAGCCAGAGGCAAATTCCGTAAAAGTAGAGTCTTTCTGTAAATGGCAGCTCATACAGATTGCCAATCACTTTTAATTGGATTCATGAGTTACATCCAAGTACATCCCAAGTATAGTACCACAAACATCACAGTGTATGATTCAAAAGTAGTTTTCTTTTAAAAGAAAAGATTTAGAAGTAAAGCTCAATTGTTTTTATATATACTCATTGTCATATATATACACACTCATATAGATATTTATATAGTGAATTTATATGTAAATAGGATGAAATTTTTGAAATTTGAAGTAAGAGGGAAACAGAAAATGGAAAAAAGAGCAAAAATGTTATAGGCCCACTTAATTAAAGTTGTGTGAACAACTAATTTATTCGGTTGGAGAAACTGAAAGGTCACTTCAGATTAACCTCAAAGTTTAGTGAAATGACGACTCTTGTCCTGCAAGACTTGTTCCCATTTTGGAGGAAGAAATTAAAACTTCTTTCCTCATTTTACCTGCATTTGGGGTTAGAGAAAAGCTTGTTTAAATTTAATTTCAAAGTTCATTGTCCCAAAGAGTGGACAAAACCCCAAAAGCCAGTCAGAGAGCAAAGCCAACTCACAGCTTTGGCTGGTAGGTTACCTCCCAGGGCCCATTCTTCCTGCTTAACATAAAGCAACTCTTGAGTTGCACTAAATCTGTGGGCAGGAGGCAATTCACCTGCCATCTGTTCCCCAGATCAGATAGTGGGGTGGTTGCAAAACATCAATTTAATCTCTTCTCGTTAGGTTTGTACAGTGTGATCGCTTCAGGCAGAGAATCACAGAGTTCCCCCAACACATAAATAAGATTTCCAGTGTAGGGAATTCTCTGGCCAACAAACACAAGAATAAGAACGTATTCTGGTTACTGCTTCCACTGCAGAAAGCACATTGATTCACACTCAGTGTGATCTCTTGTTGTTACAACCATACTCAGGTAAGAGTTTAATATTTTTATCACCTGAAAAGTATTTATATTTATTCTGACTGGTTATATTGCTACTTGAACATTTCATGTGTAACTCCCCCAAAAGCCACAACCTTTCACATGTGACTATCACACCCCAAATGGATTTCTACATTCTCTGCAAGAGAACAAAGTCTAGAAGCATTGAATGTAAACATTCAGAATTGATTGCATTTTGTGCTGCGATAGTGAAAGGCTCTGCACTGACGTGAGGCTGTCGTCCTCTAATGGTCATAGATGAGAAAGAGCTAAGAAGGTGGCAGCGGAATCATCTTTTCTGTCCCCTTAATTCACCTCAACCTGGTCTTAGGGAACAAGATGTTGCTATTAAGGGAGACAGTTGCAATGGTGGATACACGTCACCACGGACTTTCCTGTGGGGCCACAGAGCCAGTTTTACACACACCATTTCTGGGCAAACCTCCATAAAGTGGCTGATTCCAGCAGAAGACTTGAAAAATGATATCAAGGTCATTACATGTCCTTATGTTTCCTTTATTGTGAAGAGGTGCCTCTTTCAGCTTGCCTTTGATGAAGAAGAGTCAGAAAAATGTTTGGTTTTTTGTAATATATTGTGTTAGCACCAGTCTTGCCAACAAGATGTCAATAGTCCAGAGACTGCTACTGAACCCATAGAGTTATAAAGAAGTATTACTAATGCACCTCTCCCTGTGGCATCAAAGCATTTGTCTTTATGATCTAAATCAATTAAAATGCTACAGTCGAATCAGAATATCTAGTTTACTGTAAAACAGAAAAGTATTAATCTTTTGGGAAATTCTATTTTCCATGACAAATCTGGGCACCTGTTGTGTTTTTCAAAGTTCTGTAGAAAATTCAGGCTTTGTATTTTTACTTTCTATTCTACTTAGCAGTATTCCCAAGCTCAATGTGAAAAACGGATGTTTATCCTATATTTGAATATTTAATAAATAATAACCGTCTTTACTGCTGCTTGCAAAAATATTTCTCAGCCCCAGTTTTCAAAAGTAAAAGAAATCAGACACAGACACCTGATTAAAAATGTTGTGTATGTGAAGCTACAATAATTTAAAACCCAAAACCAGCCACTATATTTAAAAAGTATTGAGAAGGATAATCATTAAATTGTATTATGCCAGTAGGCAACTCTGCCAAGATCCAAATTTTAATTTTTTCCAGCTAAGAATGCAAATAGCTTTTAAGTCCCCATCCATAGTCACCTGTGTTTTCTGGTGGTGTGGTTTTATGGTCTTTGTGCACTATCATCAATAAATGAAAAATGAGCAATAGAGGTCAAAAGCAGATAAGAATGATCGTTTCATTTTAAATTGTGGACACTTGAAAAGTACTTGGTCATAGCTGATATCAAATGACATCAAGCATTAAGGAACAGACTCAGGGAACACATCTCTGTACCGGTGAAAATTAGTCTTAATTTTTGTCGCAGTTAGGGAGGTCAGCAATTTCCAAATTCTGGAGGGCAGGGGAACTACCCTAATGCTCATAATTTCTAGCACACCTTTGCTGTAACTACACTTAATTGACCATCTTGTGAACTATACTTCTCATTGTGATTCTCTGGGTCATAAAACTGTCCAAAAGCACTATCAAGGCAAATGAAGCACCCTCGTATGCCCTTTAGTTCCAGTGGGTGCCCGTTTCCTCCGTGACCTCCCGACTCTCGGTTTGAGAACATCCCAAGACCTGTAGCCCCGGCCATTGTACGAGGATATACTGCCTGTGAGACTTCACATGGATAAGGGCTAGAGAGTAGAGCTGAGACTATCAAAGCTAACGACTCCTCATTCTACTGAAACACTCAGGAAATATAAACAGAGGATGCAAAACATCTGCAGTCAGAAATAAGAGTCTGGTTAATGCATTTCCATGGTGGCTGCTGCAAGAGACAGTCATTCTAAATAGACGTTTGGCCTCAGTTTGGTCTTGAACACAGAGAAATTAAATCTATCGCAGGGACAGAAGAAACGGTTCAGCCTGGGCAAAAGCATCAATAGGATGGTAATACACCTATGTGCTGCTAGAATGAGGTTATGAATATTTAAGTGATAATGCAGAATGTCAAAGGTAGTAGAAGACAGAAAGAAAGTTTTCAGATATCTATGCTATTTAATACGCAGTGCAGGAAAGTGCAGCTTTTTAAATTTTTTTATGGAGGTGTAAACTTTTCTGCAGCCCTCATTTTGTTTATTTTTCTGAGTAAGACCATTTATCTGTAGTTTTAATTAGGAGCCCTATAACAAAACATAATGTTGCGTCAGCAGTTTCTTGGCTCTATCAAAGTAAATGATCAGTGACAACAAGGCATGATGGGGAAAGAAGTTTTCAAAAGAAGACAAACCCTTCGATCATGTTACAGAGCCATCCTGGAGCACACAAAATTGTTTCTTCTAGGCTAAAACTAAGCAGGAAGACGCATTCAGGAGCACAGAAAATGCACTACCATTGCCAAGTGAAGGGCATACTGCAGGACATAGTCTTAGTTTAGTTAAGTTCTACCTTTTCCGTGCTTTGTTTGCCACCACAGACTCAGTCATTAGCTTTGAGCCAGAAGGTCAACTGCATCACTACAAACTTTTTCTGACTCTCAGCATTATCTCTTTTAAGCAGAGCACATCTCTGAGCTCAGAGACCTTCTATCTGTTTCAAAGCCTTTTGAACCTAGTTATCCGAACACGTTCCTGGCTGATTTTGGTCAAAATGCATCAGGGTTTTGGCTTTTGATTATTGATGGGTGAGCAACAACCACTAAGAACAAATACTCAGGGACACACAATGTGTACTGAAGTAATTCAGGCGTCTTTTACATGCATTCAGAGTTCAAAGATTTGTCAGTAGTTGCAGCGACTGGAAATAAGAGGGTGGCCCTGAGAAAGGCAAAGTTTGGATGTAGTTTCTCAGTAAGAAGCCACTTGCTGGGTTTATTTGGCCATTTGCAGATAAAGTGGGTTGTCATGTTCTTACCCCATTCAAATACAATCATTATAATGGATTTTAAAAAACATAATGGCTTATTTGGATAGAAGCATGTGAAGTATAAAGTTACTGTTCTTGAAATTGCCCTTTACCCTCCCATCTCTGTCCTGTATATGAAACAGTAGTGCTCTGTTTCTAAGTTGGCTTCAAATCACTAGTGTGTTTCTCATTTATAAAATACTTTTTACAGCCTAATTGGGAGCAGTTTAATTCTCAGATTCTCAACTCCTTACTACACCAGTTAAGAGTCCAATTGACTGTAATGATTCAGAAAGAGGCTCTTTTGGAACCTTTACAATATGTCATGTAAATTGGTGTTCAGGGACTTTAAAAATATTATTTATATTGTATTTAACTAGAATATTATTCACATCATAAGAGTCCCATGCACATTATGACATAATGAACTGTAGATGCTTAGAAGAAGTGGTCATAGCTTATGGCCTCAAGGCCAATGAACCTTTTACCCTGGAAAATGGTCCATAGCCCAATATCATATCACCAGAGGAACTTAGAGATCTGAGATGCTCGTTACTTGTTCAGTCATCTCATTCTGTCCCCTATGCAATTATCAGTGTTCATGAGTGTTCCACCTAATCTCGTTATCATTATTAAATCACACTTATTCATCATTTCCCTTTGAAGACTGGAAAAACCAACTGACTTCTATATAGGACATATCTTCAGGGGTCCATTCTAAAAGCCCCCTGTTAAAGCCAGGCAATCTGTTTTTCTACTAGTTCTAAATAAAAATAGTCAAAAATTATGGAGCTTTTCCTATAAATGCAATAACTACACGTTTTTCAGCTGTGGCTCTCCAGTAACACAGCATGAGTTATAACTGGAAGAAAACTAGAAAAGAGTTTGTTTGGGGTTTTTTGAACTATTTCTAAAATAATTGCTTCATTATCCCCTGCACTTTGGCACTTGGATGACTCTTATGTGATGTGTTACAGATAGAAGAACTTTTACTGCATGGGTGAACTCCCCAGTAGGGAGACACAGAACTTGTTCTGCAGAAATAATCAACACAGTCATTCTCTTGAAGGGCTTTCAGTACAGAAACAAAAACAGTGCCTGTAGAGTTCAGGCATTTGAACTGAATGAATCAAGATGCCAAGAGGGACCAGTGGCAGGATTTGGTGATGTTCTGATGCTCCAGGTTGGCAGGACTGGACTTCTGAGTTCCATTACCACCATTATTAATCAACTGGAAGGTTACAGTGAAAAAACACCTTCATAACTCACTCCTCCAATTCTCCATATCCACCATCTGTGTTGTCTCATTAGATTTTTAATTCTGTGACTGTTAATATGCATTTGTGGCTCCAGATCTTTATAGAGGCTTCCAGCAGAACTTATAATACAAATCATAAATAATAAAATCAGAACATTTTGCTGGGAAATTGTCTTGGCATTGCTAGTCCTATAAAAAAAATCATTCTTGATCTAACAGGCATAACATGTATGTCAGAAATACAAAGGAGATCTTATATATTTTCTGTTGTGAGAATTTCCACCCAATCCTCCTCCCCACATGTTGATAGCAAGTCAATCACCTGCTAACTTCTCTGAGAACAGATCTAGGTGCCATATTTCTTTTATAGACAAAATGCTAATATCACAACATGCTGCATATGATCATCACAGTCACATAAGCGATCCCTGGTTCCAGGGAGGGAGGAATTGCCTGGCACAATTTTCATACCATTTATTGTGGCAATTTTTTTTGTATCAGGTTAAAAAAAATAGACAGTTTTTAAAAATATCTGAAATGCAAAGAAACATAGCTTTGTAGTCCTTAGTCATAGTTCAAACATACAAGCACATAAATAAGCTTAGATTTCCTTTCTGTTTCAGCTGCAGGTAAAGCATGGTTTACACGCTTTGAGACACTCAGTGTGCAGTCATTTTCTAAAGAAAACAAGGACATGAATGTGCAGGGGTACATAGAAACGAAGGAACTTTATGAACTGTTCTGTGCCAGACTTTCTAGCCTGGCAGGTTCCCTTTATTGCAGGTCAATGACACAGCAAAACCTAAACCACCTGATGCACTCTTGGAAAATTCTGTTCGTGTGGTACTTTCTGATTCTGCTCTCTTACACTCCAAAATAAGAAAGGAGTCAAGCAGGTGATGTGACATCTGCTTTGCATTTAGTATAAGGGGTGTAGGAGACACAGCGTCAGTACAGCAAGAGCAGTCGTTCTGGTCTTAGTGTTGTAGTAGTTGTAGTTCTTAGTGTTGCAGTCTCCTTCAATAGCATTGTAGCCAGTCAGTCAAGACACATGAGGCTCTGGCAATGTCCCTGCTCATCACCCACTGCACCCCAGCAACCTCCAGTTCAACGCAGTCATACCCAAAGATGAGATCCACATCCTTGTGTGGGTGGCATTACGTTAGAGATGCAGCAGCTGTGTGTATTTGCTGCTCTTACAGAAGGTACCGTACTAAACTTGCTGCTAAACGTTACATTAAAGACTAGAACCAGAAAGTTAATGCAAAGCACACCCTGATCTCCTCCTGCTCCAGCAGGTGCCGTTGGCGGAGCAAGCTATAGATACACAGATTGATGCAATAACAAACTGATGAGTTGTACCAAAGAAGCACAATCTGACTTCAGTAAACAAAGCATTTTCAGAAAAACCAAAGGGGCTACCATGCACAGCAAAGGAAACATTTCAAAAATAAAGAAACATTGCTTAATCTATTCTTTAAGAATAGAGAGCCTTGAAATAAGAGTACCTTATTTTACAACAGAAAGGGCAGAATTCAGAGTATATATGTAGGTAAAATGCTAAAACTAACCTCCTACTTCATGAAAGGTAGCTTTCTCTCACAAGTTTGTGACTACCTTCTGTATGGACAATTACCTTAAAGTGTATCATATTGATCTGCAATATACTTTGCCCATGTCAATATATACCTAGTCTTGCTGCCTACAGCACATGAGGAAGCAAAATGAAAATGAGTCTGGGCTTAATGACATGTAACCATCTTGGATGAATAATGTATATATGGTCAATCCCTAATACTCAGGAGACCATCAGCCTAACTTTAATGTTTGAGATAAGCAACTGTATGTTTTAGATTTATCACTTGAGTCCTAATGCACTTGCCAAAGGACATTAATATTTAAATATCTACAAATATACTATCAGCAGAAAAATAGGCAGATTTACAGTTAGGGAGGTTCACTTTGGTTAGCTTTAACACATACATGTCATTCTGGAGCGTTTAGGGAAACTGCTAATCTTTTCACCTGATTCTATGGTATGGAAGATATTTAACTTCCTATCTTTAGCCAAGAAATATAAGCTGAAGCCAGCTGTTAGGTAGCTGTGATACAATCGAGGGTCCTCTATAACCTCCCCACTGAAGTCTGGTATGTGTGTATAAGAATTGTTTTAGAAAAGACACAAACGTGACTTCCTTTGAAGTCATGAGACCTCAAAACACAGAAAAAGGGAATAATCCAAATCAAGCAATAACTAGATGAGAAGCTGTTATAATACATCTGTTATCAAATAAGCAATCAATGATTTTTACTGTTCTTCTTGAATCATCCTGAAAACAGTTAAAAACATAACATCGCTCCTACAGATTGGATTTGTCTTAATCTTTGTCTTTACTTGCTGACTAGTTAATGTGGTGCTAGCTGATATATTTTGGAAGTGAATTCCCATGTTATTGCTAGAACAGGTACAGAATGAGCAACACTGCAGTATTTGTCTCCAGGTTGCCTGGCAGGCATTGATTCAGCTTTGTTGAGGAGACACTGCCACTGTTGGTGCAAATATTCAAATTGCAACCCTACTTTACATTTGGCCATACATTAAGATTCTTGGTAGAGACACTGGTTTCTTCTGCTCCTTTGCTCTCCAAAGATGGTAGAGAGATTGATTTCCCATTTATAATATGAGAGCAAATAGCTATGGGGTATTTCTTCAGATTTGAACTGCATGGTAGAATAATGTGCTCCACTATGGCATAAAGTACAAAAAGATCTTTTTTATTTTGGTTTCCCAGTGTGTTGAGTATAGTTAATAAATAGCATACTTCCTGATAGCTGACTGTTCCGTTCATTAGAAGCTTAATGTAAAGAAATACTGAGCAAGAACAATTTTGATCATCTTTGGCTGCTGGCTCTAGCAAATCGAGGTCTTAGAATGTTTATAGATGGATTCTATTCTCGTGAGCTCAGTAAGAAAATAAGTTTAACACTAAAAGATGGCAAACTCACTTGCCCCACGGTTTTCCCCAGGGTGCTCTGAGAGGACCCAGGAGAAACAAACCTTACAGCAGATGTTGTTGTTTAATAGCAGCAAGGAGAGCATGACCCCAGGCAATTGGCTAATCCACCTTGAAATTTCTCAGAGATCATTAAGGTGTATGTTTATCTAAACAATGCCTGCCTATGCAGTAGTAAAATGCTATTCAATTGATAATAAATATATATGTACATAATATATATGAATAATATAAAGTTTTATGGAGCACAGCATATTTTTTACAGTCTCCTTTGTCCAGAAGAGAAAGACTGAAGTCATCCTTCAAAGTTCTTCCCAAAGCACTGAACCAGGCCTGTAACATAAAATGGAAGTATTTTATTCCTCCGTGGACATGAGTAAGCTATTATTGCATAGAATCTGGTCTATTATGGCATTTGCATGCAGTTAGCAATCATTTGTGAACCCTAGTTTACAAGAGAAAACTAAATGCACTGTTTGAAGAAGCCCCATCAGTGATTGCTGCTGCCTTAAGTGCAGGTTCTACAGAAGAGCAAGCACGGGCCCAGGAAGCTGATCAGTCTTCATACATAAAAATGCTATCTAATTTATATTTTAAAGCTTTGAATTTGTGCTCATCATTTGGAGGGAAAAAAAGAAAAACAATATTCCTGTTCACATATTTATGTATTTTATATCACAGTAAAAAAACTACCAGGAAATCTCTGATTTGATAATTCCATTAGAGATCTTAGTTATGGAAGAGGAGGTCATCTACTTAAAAATAAAAACATTTTTACTGCTTTAAAAGATTTTATTCATATTCTGTGATTAAACTTTTAAATTGATGTTTTTTATTTTATTTTAGCATTCTACTCTGTTTTGTTTTGTATTGTGCCTTTGAACAAGGTGTACAGATATATGTAAACGTTAGTAACTTGTTTTTGTGCTTCGCATAGAACGTATGATAAAAGCCTTTAGACACAGCCTGTTAAACTACTAAATGACTAATAAGGGATAAGCTACGCACATATGTGATGAAATCCATTTAGTCTAAAGAGGAAAAAATAACAAATCATGATGTCAAAGAGGAAAGATACTTCAGCTTGCATGAGACAAGGATTTTTTTCGCAAGCAAAAAAATGTAAGATATTTGTTTTACAGTTCAGAAAGAATTCAATTTATGCAAAATAATGCAAAGACATTGTCTATTAATTAGACTATATATTACAATGCAGCAATGTTAGGATGTTAGCATTCACTAAGATTCTAGGACATTCACCAAGTCATAAGTGACCTCTGTCACTTACCTTTTCAAGGGAAAATCTTTCATTTTATACCCCATAATCTATTCTCAAGACATCTTTTTTAATAATTATCTACTTTATAAAAGCTCTAAATTGGTTTTCTAAGATTTAACAAGAAGATCTTCACTAGTGAGCATTTCCTAAGAACTTTTATGCTACAAATTACTAAAATGGCTGAAGACTCCTTCAAGATGTTGATATATTGAAGTGCAGGGCTATATAAAATTATTCCATAATAATTTTGCACAGTAAGAGTATTTAAAGCAATCTAAAATTTATTGGGGGAACTGCTTATCCTTGAATGTTGAACTTACACCACATCTTCTGGGAAAAGATTAATATCCACAGCAAGAAAGATGAGGCAATAATTTATTTTATAGCCATTGGTCTAAAGACTTTTAAACATGCATTTTGAGACCAAAAGATTTAGTTATAGGAAAGAGGAATGTCTGGAGTCATCTGGAAGCAAATTTTTGATGGAACTACAGAGGTATTTTATAAAATAAGCTGAATAAAGGACAACTGAAAATCTGTATAAAATATTATTCTACAAAAGCATAAAAACATCCACATAGTAATAAAATTTAAGAATTGTAGAAAATTAGGCTTGAAAGGGAACATGAGAGATTATCCAGTGAGTTCATAGAATCCTAGAATCACAGAATGGTTTGAGTTGGAAGGGATCTTAAAGATCATGTAGTTTCAACCCCTCTGCCATGGGAAGGGACACCTCCCACTAGACCAGGTT
>RSEF01000002.1:108454238-108475159 GCA_003993805.1 Himantopus leucocephalus | reverse complement strand
GGGGTACCTCGGCGGACCCGGAGGACGAGCGAAACCCTTCCGCTCCCCCCCCCGCCCGCCCACCGCACCCCACAGGCCCCGCCCACCCCCGCAAGCCCCGCCCAGGAACCGGCTCCACCGCCCAATAGCGCGGCGGCAAGCGCGGGGCGGGGCCGCGCCGCCACGCCCCCTCCCCGCCACGCCCTCCGCCGCCGCCGCCGCCGCCGCCGCCGCCCGCGGCCGCCGCCGAGGGGAGCGCCATGGGACAAAAGGCGCGCTGAGGAGCGCGGCCCCAGCGCCCAGGCCGCGCCCGCCACGCTCGGTGCCCGCCGCGGCATGGCGGCTCCGTGCCGCTAGGCCCGGTCCGGCTCGGCTCGGCCCGGCCCGGCCCGCAGCGCCTCCCCCGCCATGCCGAGCGGCAGCGCCGCCGCGGCCTCCCCCGCCGCCGAGCCCGCCGAGCCGCCGCGCCTCCTCCCCCGCCACCACCACCACCACCCGCCGCTGCTGCTGCTCCAGCAGCGCCTCGCCGGCCTCGGCCTCCACGACCGGGCGGCCCGGCGGCAAGCCCGGCGGCGGCGGGGGGGGGGCTTGGCGCCGCTGCCCGACCCCCCCGGTGAGCCGGGGCCTGGCGGGGCGGAGGAGGAGGAGGAGGCGGCGGGGGACGAGGGAGACCTGGAGCTGGAGGAGGAGGAGCTGCTGGCGGGGGAGGACGAGGAGGAGGAGGAGGAGGACCCGGCCGCCCTGCTGCTGCTCTCCTCGTCCTCCTCGCCCTCCCAGCCGCTGCCGCTGCTGCCGGCGCTGGGCTCCGTCCTGCTCTCGCCCGCCTTCGATGCGCAGGAGGCGGCGGCGGCGGCGGGGCCGCTCTGCGGGGCGGACGATCCTCAGGGCATGATGGCGGCGATGCTGTCCCAGGCCTGCGGCGGGGGGGCGGCGGGCCTCAACGGCGAGCAGGCGGCGCTGCTCCGCCGAAAGAGCGTCAACACCACCGAGTGCGTGCCGGTGCCCAGCTCCGAGCATGTGGCCGAGATCGTGGGGCGGCAGGGTGAGTGGGGGGCACCGGGGCGGGAGGGCGGAGGGGGAGGCCCGGGCCTGCCTCCCTTCTTCCCCGGGGGTGGGCGGCGGGTCTCTCCCCCCCACGGCCCCCTCGGAGCCGGCTGGGGCAGCCCCTGCGTGCCTCTCCTCTCCCAAAGCCCGGCTTCCCCGCGGGGGACGGGCTGCTGAGGAGCCGAGGGTCAGCGCTGGGCTAGCTCAGGCCTTCGGGTGGCGGTAACGGGGGCTGTAAAACACGGTGTGTGGCCTGGCCGTGCCCAGGTGGGCCGTGGGACACTGTGTGTGGCCTGGCTGTGCCCAGGTAGGCCGTGGGACACTGTGTGTGGCCTGGCCGTGTCCAGGTGGGCATTGGGACACTGTGTGTGGCCTGGCCGTGTCCAGGTAGGCCGTGGGACACTTTATATAGTCTGGTCATTTCCAGGTAGGCCATGGGACACTTTATATAGTCTGGTCATTTCCAGGTAGGCCATGGGACACTTTATATAGTCTGGTCATTTCCAGGTAGGCCATGGGACACTTTATATAGTCTGGTCATTTCCAGGTAGGGCGTTGGGACACTGTACATGGCCTGGCCGTGGCCAGGTAGGCCGTGGCACAGTGTATATGGCCTGGCCATGTCCAGGTAGGCATTGGCATGGGCTTCAGTGACACTTGGCCTGTGGTCCTCAGTAAGAAGCTGCTTTTCACCATAAGACTGTGATTTACTGGTGTTTAAGGCCAGGCTGGATGGGGCATTGGGCAACCTGCTCTAGTGGGAGGTGTCCCTGCCCATGGCAGGGGGGTTGGAACGAGATGGTCTTCAAGGTCCCTTCCACCCTAAACCGTTCTGTGATTTACAATGACTTATTTTGGATGAAAGACTTTAACTTGCTTGCCTTGCAGAGCAGGGTATGGACTGACGCTGTTCCTACAGCTTTCCACGGCGCTGTCTGAGACAGAGGGGGGAACCTCAGGAGCCAGCGAGGTGGAGAGAGGAGCCACGTGCAGCCCTTTTCTGTGTGGAAGCCCTTGTCTTTCTGCTCGGGTTGTGGCTTCCTGTTGATTGCTCTTGCTACCCTCCATGGGTCTCTGTTACGCCGTTAGGATAAGGTCATATTAGTGATGTCATGTTGGTTGTTGGCCTTTCATGTGGTCTCGTGGGAGGGGTGCTTGGAGGAGTTAGAAAGATGACGTTTCGCGCCAGCTTTCTGGCAGTGAACCTAATTTTAAAAGCAGTTTTCATGTATCAGGCGCTGAGCAGAGTCAAGTGTAGGTGTGGAAATGCAGACAATGAAGTCGCGGCTCTCTTCCTCTTCCCTTTCTGTGTTACTCTTTATTGGTTTGGGGGTGGTGTGTCTCGTTTGCTGATCGGCTCAGATAACGAGCGGTTATGCTGTCTGGTCTCTCTACATCAATGTGGCTTTTGTTTCTTTTTTTTTTCTTGAGTATGGAAGAAATGGTAACATCGGTCTAAACCAATGTGGTACTAAAGAACTGCTCACTGAGCACCGATGCTTGGGCAGACTTTTGTTTTCTCTTCCTGCATTTATTTTTAGGTTTTTTAGCTGTCGAGGGTGGTTTTTTGCTGGGTGTGTCAAAGGAGAACCGAAGCCCGTGCTGCAGAAATTGGCAGGTAGCTTCCTCTGATGCAGACAAGCCCGTTCTGTTCAGAAGCAGAAAATATCTTTTCCAAGAAATAGTGTTTGAGTGTCTTAAGGCTTTGCTCATGTGTCATTGGGGATGGCGGGTGGCGGCGAGGGGGGGGGGGCAGATGGAAAACAGAACTGAAAATGGTTATTGCTACAGTCCTCTAACAGAGAAATATGAACTATTGGGCTTCGAGGATCCGTTAGGCTGCCGTGTTTATTCTCCACTGGATCAGGATTGTTCTCTGTAGTATATTTCTCAGTACTTTGAGTCACTTAAAAACAAGATAATGGAGCTTGCATAAAAATAGGATCATTGTTCCTGAAGAGTTCATTTGCTGCTTCTGCTTTTATTTCTTATCTGATGTCACACTGTTTGGCTTGTGATAAAATATTTAGCCTCGGCGGGGAGGGATCGTGTCATAAAAAGAATTCGGGCTACAGAAGAGGAAGGAGCAGGAGTGGAGGGAGAGCGAAGAAAAATGCTTACCAAATATATTTGTGTGAAAGCTTTGCATAAGGAGGCCCTTTAAAATTCTCATTCGAAGCAGACTTATGCTTAGAGACTGACTTGAGTAAGTTGTGTTAGTTCCACTAAATATTTGTCAAATTTCTTAGAAGTACTGGTCCTTGCATCTCCTTTTATGGCCCAGAGCTGTGCCGGCTCATTGCATGGCCCAGAGGCTCTTGCTGTCTCATCCACCTGCTTGGCATGGATCTGTGCTGGTGCCCGGCAAAGTCTCGTCAGCTTGGGCTGCCTCGAGCAAGGCTGGCCGGGGCCGCATCCTTCGCTGAGCCTTCTGCTCTCTCTGAAAATACTGCATATTCTCCTTCCAGCACACTTCATAACCAGCTGGTCGCATTAGCTTGAACGAATTCAGCTTCAGTTTTGTGCCAGACTCCTCTGTGCTGTAATACTTTAATATCTAATTATGTAATTGGAATGTTACTTGTGATGGATTCTCACAAAGATTAAGTTTATGTTCGTTCTGTTGCCGTCTTCCTGAGGTATAAAAAGAACTTGAAATGTCTGCAGCCCGAAAACATCAGCTCTGAAATACCAGGAATGCTGAGTTTGATCTGGGCTTTGCTGGAGGCCTCACTGCTGTGTCTGAAAACATGTTTATTGTAAATCCTAACCCCCTAACTGAAAGAGTAATGATAACCGGAATTCCACGGTATTCTTTATCCAAATTTAATTTTTTTTTTGCACCGAGTAAGAGAATTTCCAGACACTGTTTATGAGACCAAAGGAGCCCCTGATTCCTAAGAGAGCTGTAAACAAGCAAAAAAAAAAAAACCTTACGGCGCTTGCATTTAACATTTTTTTTCCAATTATGTGCAAATTTCAGAAGTAAATATAGCACTTCAGGCAGCGAAGTGGTGCTCCCGCAGCCCCGCTCTGGGTCGCTGTATTGCGGGTTCCCACGTGGGTAGCTGCGTTTGCCGAATCCGTGCTGGTGGCTGCGCAGAGATGTGGGATGTCGCAGCTATAGGAGGTGTGGAGTGCCTGAGATGTACCTTGTGGTTGCTGGTTTTGTTGCGAAGCTCGGTTGGAGGCTGCTGGGTTACTGTGACAGTGGTTTACCGTGTTGCTGCTGGAAGCATTTACATCACTGGAAGAGGCACTGGAAAAGGCTTAAGTAAGATTTTCTTTTCATGAATAGTAGGTGTTCCTTCTTTAAAAAAGAAGTCCTGTAGTGTTTCTGAAACCTGGTGGGGTTTTGTGCTTTTTTTTTGTTGTTGTGTGGGGTTTTTTTTTAAATCTTAAATGTTCTCAACGTTTCCTTATTGCCCTTGCCTCCCCACCAAACCGAAGCTGACAGACACAGGTTGGGGTAGTGTAATAATTCTTTGTAGTTTTTGAAGTGGAAGAATCTCAAAGGTGAACAACAAAGGAGAAGATATTTGTATGCTTTTATTCTTGTTAAGGCATGTGACTGGGAGCCAGGAAAACTAGATTCCATTCATGGCATTGTACAGGCTTCCTGCATGAATTTCAACTAGCAGTTGAATCCAACCTTCGGTACATTGGCCAGTCATCGTGCTGGTCAGACCAAGTGACTTCCTTTGCTGTCAGCAGCTAAAAATCCCGCGTACGCAAAGTTCCATTGGTTTGGAAAAAAAAAAAAACCCAACAATAAAATAAAGTTGGAGAAAGCGCTCTTGAGAAGCGGTAGCGAGAAAGCTGCATTGCTGAGGAGGTGACTTAAGACATGTTTAAACACTAAAAGCTCTCTTGAATAATGCAAAAAGAGGGGCGGTGTCTGAAGAAATGAACAAAAAACCTGAAAGGTGCTGGAAGGGACAAAAGCCTGTCCTATAGAGAGATGCTTCACCCCTGAAGGTATTAACTTATCTTCAGCTAATGATTGTTGGAATATATTTGCTAATGCGTTCCAGCATTGTGACTCTCCAAGTAAAGTGATTTTCCAAGTGTTTATATCCTCGATAAAGCTGACAATAGTGTTTTTTTTCTCCCTAAGACATCACTCAAGTTGGAGTTACTTAACTCTAATGCCTGATGCTTCTCTTCCTTCTGTAAGAATAGTTCGGATGATGGCTGCAGAACTTGAAACGGGCAGGGCAGTCTCCAAACCCCAGATGAGTAAGAGCAGGAGGAATGATATCATCCCATTTCACTGATGAAATCGATAATGACAAATCTGCTTTGCATGAGACAGCCTTGCAACTAAAATAACATTTTTATGCATATTTAATGATCTTGGACTCCTTTTTTGCTCTTTGCTTTTGAATGCAGGCTCTTGAGCAAAATATTACTTTGCTTAAAATAACAAAGTAACTTGAAACAAAAAAAATAATTCCGATAAGTTGGTAGCTGATAACTATCTAGTGTAGCTGAATAGCCAAATAAAAGCAATAGCTGTCACTCTCGGGGAGTGGAAACAGTGTTAAAACAATCCCGGAGCGAATACTTGTGTTAGCTGAGTACAGTGCCTAGATGTCCTATGATAGGATAATTGTGGTCCTTTCAAAAAGAACTGTATGTCTGGTTTTGTGTCTCTGTATTGCGATAATAACGTTACTGAATTACTGATAATACTTAGGTCCCTTGACTGGTTATTAATTGCTGACCTCTAAGAAGTAGTCAGCATAAGCATAGCTAACTAGTCTGAATTGCATATTGTTGTGGTGGTGGGTTGTTTTTTTTTTAAACTGGATGTTTTAGGATTTCCACTCCAGAATAAGTTTAACTTGCATGACTGAAGTCATCACCTATCTCTGTGTCAGTTGATTGCCGCAGACAACTAAGACCACATGTTCAGCTAACTTAAGTGAAAGCTAAAAAGGCAGTTACACTTCAGGGTTTTNCACTTCAGGGGTGGTTTTTTTTCAGGTTATTAAATGCTATGTTAAATGGCTTTTTCTAAAGACTGAAAGAAAACTTGAGCTATTTGTTGAAATCCAATACAAAAGCTGCTTTTTTTTTTTTCTAAGAAGTTGAAGTCTCGTCACTTTTAGAGCCTGGAACTCCAGGAACTGAACCACGTGAGCATACCGTGGCCTGGCACGGTCTGAAATCGCTGCTGAAGTTTCAGTGGCCTATTGCTCTGGTACTGTGTGACAAACGTCGTTTCGGTTCTGCTGTTTGTCATTTGCGCTATGCGAAGACCCAACTCAAGTTGCAAAGTGTGGCAGGAGGGTGCAGGATCTCCAGCTGGGATCATAAATCCTCAGTCGTAAATGCCGCTCTTGTCTGGCGTGTTGGGTGGGAAGCACACCAAACACAGTGTGCGCGCGCGCGCTTGGGAGATTTTTCTCTTTGTGCAGCCTGCCAGAAATTCTGTAGATTTTAACGTATGAATACCAGAAGTGAATACCTTCATAAGTAAGATCTTTGGACGAAGCTGAAATTAAAATAATAAAAATCTTGTGACATAAAGTGCCAGTTTCTAACCCTCTGGTCCTTCTGGTTTTCTTGTAAAATTGCCATTTTCTAAGAGAGTATGGGGTTTTTTTAAGTTTATAACATGCACATACAAAAGCAGTCCTGATTAGTGTGCTTCCAAACTGCACTGGATTAACCTGGTGGTGGCATGAGAAAATGGTGATGAATATTTTTTTTTAAGCTGTTAGTGCAGTCAGCAGATGTTGTGCTTTTTCCCTGTCTTAGCCCCTGTTACCCTCTCTTCTAGTACACCGTGGTCTGGATTTCTGGAAGAGAAACTTCGTTCTAAACAACGTGTTGGATATCTCAAAGATCTGAAATTTGGTTTTGATGCAGTACCTCCGCCCCACAGGGCCAATTCCCCATTGCAGGCAAAAAATCTAACAGGGTTGCGAACTTGCTGTAACAAAGAAAAAAAGGCTGCTGAGCACTAGAACATTTTTATTTAATCAAAAGGCCAAAAAGCTCTAAATCAAGCATTTGTTTCTGATTTCAGTTACTCTTTAAGAATGTCTTCCTCTTCTCTCTTTTTCAGGTATTCCTTTACGAGATCTTGCCGGCGTCCAAGGTCTCGGTTTCCTTCACTGGTGTGAGTCAGTAGTTCTGCGGTCTGCACCAGGTTCTCAGCTGCTCCTCTGAACAAAGACTCAGTATCTCTTGCTTTTGACCTTCTAGTTCATTTTACATTTGACAATATAGTGTGGAATTCCGCGTTTGAAAACGCGGCTCTAGCAGCATTTTTGAAGCGGGGGATTTGGTGTAGGTGAAGATTTGCGTGGTTTTTTGCAGTCTTCCTTTTATTGGCCATCTTGGCATGTTGAATGGCAGTCCCTTTTAAAATCTTCCTTGCGCAGGTCAGGTTTCCCGGCACTGTTGCTCACACCGATCTGTTTAATTCACTAGATCAATGTTCTTAATGAAAACAACTTTTCTTCCTGTAGTTATTTCATTTGTTGGACATACTCCCTCTCTTATAACTAATTTTGCTCAGCAGCTGCTACCTTAGTCCTGCTGCTGCCGTAGTGCAAGTAATTAATAATACAAGTTGCTGCCCTCTGGCTCTTTTGCTGCGTGTAACTTGTTTACCGAGTTGCCATCTGTCTNTAACTTGTTTACCAAGTTGCCATCTGTCTTGGGAATTGGAGTATTCCTCTGCCCGTGGGACTGCTGATTTATTGGTTGTCCCAGCCTGATATATAGAAGGAGACAGCGTGCAGGCTGACTACTTCATTCTGTACTGGACTGATATATAAATCGATTGATAAATTGATACATACTTAAGAAATCTTTAATAAAGAGTCTGTACGTGGTTCTTGAAACAGGGCTTTTGTTTTCCGCGAGAGGGAAATGTCCCTGGGAGCCTGTGAGCAGCCTTCCCTTGGGAAGCTTTCTCGGCATCATCAGGGACTCTTAAAGCTCCCCTCTTTTCCCATCCATTCGTGTGGCAGCAGTAGGGCCAAACAGAAGTCCTGCTCCCTGTGGTCTGGCCCAGACAAGCGGTTGACCGTGATTCCTTGGCTTCTGGTTAAGGTACTTGAGATCTCCAGGTTGTCCTCCTTCCTGGTACCTCAACAAGTCCCAGCCTGTGTCGTTCCGGCATCTGGTGCACTTAAGCTTGAAGTGCTGGTCTGGAAAGTATCTTGTCTAAAATCCCTTCTGCAGTTCCAGCTGGATGTTGACAAGTAGGAAAGTCATGTATCATCTTAGCATTTGTACATGCATAAAATGCAAAGCGAAATAAGTGGTCGGTTGCTCCTCAGAAATGGGTAAGCGTGATGGAATTATAATAGGAGCGGTCTTGGTCGCTATATATAGCGTGAGTCATATTGAAATGTTCCACAGGCAGGCACAGGGGTTTGGTAACTGCAGTGTAACTAAAAGCCTTTGATTGCAGTGGTAAGTTAATGAGGGGGTCAGGAGGCAGGGAAAAATGTCTTTGGTAGAAAACGCTATAATTTTTATTTTTCTTGAAAGACTTGTATGTCATCTTTCCTTCTCTTGGAATAACTTTATCAGAATGGCTGTCAGTTGAGTTTTTTCTTTCTCCTCTAGGCTACTCAGTAATTTACCTACTTGCAGCGTTGCTTATTGTAGGGTCGTTATAGTTAGAAGTGAGAGACGGTTATTACCTGTGCACGGCACTTCTGAGGTACAGTCGTTGTCTGAAACCAGTACTGCGGCCACACTCCAGAGCAGAGAGCCGGAACTCTGTTCCCAAGTTTTGGGTTGTAATGGTATCGGAATCACACTTTTGGATTGTAAATTTGAGAAGAAGCTCTGCTTGGTGGGTTCTCGCTATGAAGCGTCCCTACTGTGATAAATGGAAAGTTTAATCTAAACAAAATACATGCTCCTGCCCTTCATCAGGTTGTACTTGTACTTGGGTAGCCTGCGGGAAAAGCCTTTCCCCAGGGACATAAGTCTCGCAACTCTGTTTCAAGCCGCCGTCTCCAAGGAACCGCGGCTTGGGTACCACCAGGGAGGAGATTGCTTTGTTCGTTAGGTGACAAACAAAACAGCAGTTGCTTAAACTCCGCGTACATCCATGTCCCCATTTAAGCAGTTAGCCTGCTCTCTTCTTCGGGGACCGTCATCTCCTGGTTCCAAACCTGCCAGCGACCTGCCCCATGAGCTTGAGCAAATCCCAGCTGCAAGCTGCGCCTGTCTCTTGCTGTGTTCAAGTGCAGAGAAATTACTTTCTTCATCTTCCTTGAATCAACTAACTATATTCAACAGCCAGTTGAAAAAAAAAAAAGAAAAAATATGTCAGGAGTTGAAGTTTTCCAGTCCATGAATTAAAACAAGGTGTGAGATTAATTAATTGATCTTAGGTGAAAGGCGATAGTAACCAGAGTCAGTCTATCAACTGAGCAGACCACAGGTAGTATTTTATGATTTTAATAACCCAGTGACGTGCCAAAAATGTTCTGGTCTTAATTTTCTTGTGTAGCCAGCCTGCTTAAGGAGGTTTAACCATTAAACAATTTAGAACAGGATTTCATTTTCTGTCCCAATGCAGCTTCATCTCTGTATGCTTAATAAATGGGGCATATATCAGTTTTCTACTGTATAATCACAAACTGGATAGATATTTTTAGCCATGTCACAGCTGAAAGGAAGCACTCTGTGTTTAAGCAAAAGAATGCTGCTTGTACCACCAGTATAGAACAACTCTTCTGAAAAATATGTAGAGCAGTCATTCTTAACGAAGTAGATTAATTTTTCTGTGTTTGTTAATCAGGTGGGCAGTGTTATGCTCGGCAGACCCGGCAGCCGTCGGCCTTATGGTACATCCAGTGTTTCAGTCTCTGCAAATCCTTCGTTACCGTAGCTGCAGGAGTTTGCGCTTTCCAATTAAGAACTTGTGGCGACCTAGCAATGAAGTAAGGGCTGTGCCAGCTTAACAGGCTCTACCTTCAAAGCTGTATCCACATGCCGCAGTTGCAGGTTCAGTAAAAAACAAACCCCTGGGCAGTCCCCCTCTCCTTGGCACGACGCTGTGCCATCCCTGCGGGGCTGCAGGCGCTTCCCAGACCCTGCGCTGACTTTCTAGGCAAGGAATTAGCCGTGCCTCTCCTGGCAGCTCAGGGTTCCGGGCTGATGTCCCTAATTATTCTGTCGCCACCTCTTTACTTGGTGTCAGGGTATTACAAAGTCAGTGGTCAGAGTGCTAAAGACCGTGTACAGAGTGGAGGCTGTAATACAGTATTGCCTTTCATCAGATAACAGCAAAGCTACTGAAAAATAGATTCCTGTGAACTATGCCTTTCTCTTTAGTGCGAGCAAGCTGTAGAGGCCAATCTGCGAGATCTCCGCTTTGCCCGCGGTTGCTCTGGGGCCGAGTTGGAGGATGCCGGGTTTGGTCCAGGCTGCTCATCAGCCCTGCTTTCTGCGCGAGAGCAGCGTTGGTGCTAATGCAGCATCACCCTGCTGGCTGCTCTGACAGCCGGGGCAGTACTGGCATCTCCCCACAGGATTTGTGTGTCTAAAGAGCTGCAGGAGTTTCTCAGTTTTGATGCCCTTGGCTTAGGTACCTGTCAGAAGCAGGGAAGGAGAGCAAACTGGTATTGTCAGTTGATTCTGGTTCACATGGGCTGTTCACTGCTATGACTTCCAGGCTCCTATTTAGATAAACTGGTGGGGTTTTTTCAGGTTTTTTTTCCCAAAAGCCTGATGTAATCAGGGAGGCGAGGTTAAACAGATGTGATGGTAAGAACGTTTGGGTTCCCATGTGTGCCTGAACCCCAGTTTCACTGTGCTTGGCAAGAGCTGCAGGAGGAACGTGGGTATCAGTTGCGTGTCCCCACTTTTACAGGCTGCATTTTGGTACCATCGGTACTTAGCAGCGTGAAGGACTCCCTTCCCCTGGTGTAGGTGTTTGGAAGAGACCACGCAACGAAGGGATCCTCATCTGTAAATCAATCCTAGTCCCATTCCCGATGCGTGGCGCCAAGGTGAATTTAGCAGAAGAAAGAAACGGGGGTAAGGTTCCATTTCTCCAGGGTACCGCCGTGGCTGTGCAGAGGAGGGATGCTTTTTTGGGTGGTTCTTGGCTCGCGGCAGCAGGTTCTGCCAGCTCCGTTGGGGAGTTTCCCTGGTGGAGACAATGGCCTGAGACTGGGTTTGACGTGTCTCATCCTGTTCATGACGATGAAAGGTGAAAGTCGGAGTGAAGGCTGAGCTGGCTGTCGCTGTGTGGTGGGTGAGGGCTGTGGCTGCTGCGCTTTACTCTTGCTTCAAGGGGAGGAGGGGGAAATAATCTGCCTTCTATCACCTCTTTTCTTAATAAGGAAGTATTTGATCATTTAAAACTGGTGGAGTATGAGGTAAACAATTCCTTCAGAGCTACCCTTAAGTTTCTTGGGGAGTATAATGTTCGTAGTGTGTTTAAAATGTTTAGTCAAATAATCCTCTTAAGGGAAAAACAGGGAGGAGGCTCGAGAAGAATGATGCAAATCAGCCGGTGCGGGATGAACACTGCCTGCAGGGCTCAGTACAGGCTCGGCTCCTCCTCGGCTGCCTGGGCAGGCAAGTAAATCTTTGCCTAAACGAAAGCAAAACTAAAGAGTTTTGCTTTAGCTATGTCAGTATGTACTTATGGCTGAGTGTGCTGCTTAGGAATGCTTATACTGCTGAATCAAGTGTGGTAACTTGTATTGAATAGAATTCCATTATCATACCAAAATTAAGATTAGTCTGGAAGTTTTGCTTAAATTGAATTTTCAGTCTAGAAGTCCCCTCTTCAGGCTTTCTCATCTCTGTACTTCAAAATCTTGGATACAATGATGATTTATTGCAAAAGTGTGGGGCGGTGTATTTTTTTCTTTCCTTTGTCTTTCTGCGTCTAAGCTCAGGAGATTGGGAAACTTCTTGATTCATCCTTTGGCCGCGTGACTTCATAGCTGGCCAACCTCATGTCATCGTGGCCACAGTGCCTCTGGATGCTGCGAATTGTCGGGGAGGGGATGGGATCAGCCGTGCTTCATATCGTTGCCTTGGTAGTGACTAATGAAGGAGGGTGGGAAACCAGAGAAGCTGAGTAAAAGCAAGTAGAAAGATCATCCTGCTGGAGTGGTATAACGGGCTACTGACCTTGTGTGTTGACACGACTGTCTGTCGTGGGGTTTTCCAGTGCTCCTTGCAGACAAAACCCAGTGGGTATTGACTGACTCATTCAGAGATGTTGGGTTTTGTATGTGGTGACTTTCTTCAGTTCCATCAAACTTTTTCAGTTAAAGTTTGAGAGTTGACCTTGACTGTCTGTGGAGTCAGCTTTCCGTTGAAGCCAGCTTTCCGATGTTTAAGAGCCCTGTTGTGTCACTGCAGGGAGCTGAGGCAGCGTCTGGCCTCTGCTTTCTAGCTATGTGACCCATACCTGAAAAGAACAGCTCTGCCCACCTTGGTCTGTGCCGTTCTGCAGCCCGAGGAAGGAAGCGGAGCGGTTTGGAAACGCGGCTCTGGCAAAGCAATCTCTGGGAGTTCGCAGCTGAAATGGGGAAGGAAGCTGAAGGTGCAGCCTTCTAACTGGATCTGAGTTTCTAAAAGCTGAGGAAAGTCTTGTCTAAAATGTAAACTGTAAGAATTGGTAAGGCACTTTGGAAACTGGAATTAAGTAGGTTCTGAATTGTGGTATATAATGAATTATATATATTTTTAGGTATATAAATCTTATGCTAGGTGCTCCTAGTAGTCTCTTTTAAATACTGCCTCTGTGATTTCTGTGAAATAAGAATACATACGTGGGCGAAACGCAGTAAATGAAAGCAATTTGTGTAAATTGGAGAGTAATTGATACGCATCGGGAGGCTGACTTTGGTTTTAGGTGTGCCAGTAGAGAGGGCCTTGATTGGTGTGAAAACTTCAGCGGCACCACTTTGGGGATCCTTGTGGGTTTAAGGTTGGAGCCCACCATCCTTCCTGAGTAACCATGCAGGCACGGGAAGCAGTGTGGGCGAGCAGATTGGCTTAGAGGCTGAAACGCAACCGAAGAGATGGAGGGAGTAAAGGCGGATTGCCCGAGTGAGGTGCTGCTGTCCGCTACGAGCAGGGAAATGACATGGCTTCAAGGGATGCGTGCTGTGCTACTTCCATAAGGCATCTCATGCCTGTGTTTTTCCCTTNATATGGCTTCAAGGGATACGTGCTGTGCTACTTCCATAAGGCATCTCGTGCCTGTGTTTTTCCCTTTTTTTTATTTAATGGAGCACTAGTGCCCCTCTCGGTGGGCTGTAGTGGGAGGTTGAGGCTTATGAGTTTGTTCTCTCCTGCAGATGCTTGTTCTTCTTGCTGAACTTCTTGTTCGGCTCGCGGGTCTGCATCCCCTCCTTCGCGCAGATCTGCCTGTGCCTCCTGTGCTCCTCCGTGCGCTTTCTGGTGGAGGTAGGGCCTCCGGGAGCCTTCCCCGACGAGCTGTTGAAGATAATGAACTTCCTCTCCAGCTGTGTCCTGGAAACAAAGGGCTGTTGTGTTCAGCCTTTGTCCTTGCTGTGTGCAGGGGCCCTGCAAGAAAGAGGCTTTTCCTTCCCTCTATTCCAACCAGCGTCTGCATATTTGTCATTTTTTTTTATATAAGTAGATAGTCCTGAATAGAGTGCCTCTTCGAGTGGCTTTCAAACTGTGAAATTGTTATCGGTAGTGGTACCTCGGGTGCAAGCAACTGACAAAACGTTCTTCCAAGAGACTCTTTCATGTACCCAGACAGTTACGAGATACTTAAAGTGAATGAGGAAAATGGGAACAGATTTCACCCTGCAAGTGAAATGATGCTTGAAACACTTGGTCTGCAAACGTTGCTTGTAGTTGTTTCAAGATGAGGTTGACTATAAAATGATGTTTAGTGCGACATGCTCTTGAATTGGTTTTAATATAGGCTAAATTCAGTTAAGACTGAATCCGGTAGACCGCCTTGCATGTCACGGACCCGCTTGTCTCTCTTAATTTTGCGCCGCCTGCTTTTCCAGTCCTGTGATGGGTAAAAGGTGCTTCTGGATGCACCGTGCCAAAACGCCTTAAGCGTCTTAGGAGGGAGCCTGCCGCCGCTGTGTCCTAGCGAACTTTGTAATTCAGTCCCCAAAAATCAAAGACAAATGTTCCGTTGACTTTCTGCTGCTTTCAGACTGTATTTACCCGATTAACGAGAAAAAAATCCACGTAGGCACATAATAATACATAGTGAGCCTTATTTGCATGCAACAAACTGCTTGAACTCCTACTTGACAGTTCAAGGAGTGGCTCCTTCATCCCACAGGGAAGAGTAAGGTTTAAATAACACTTATTGATAACAGGAAGCAAATGAAGAGTGCTCAGTAAATCAATAATTTTTATCTGTATCTTTCGCAGGTTGTGATACAGACCCTTCTCTCACTTGTAAATGTTTAATTTGCTTTTAGGTCATGCTTGTCGGTGAAAGGCTAATGTATCAGCGGACTGAAGTGCGCGTGTGTGTGAGCCTTTACTCCTTTTGCAGGATCTTAGAAATAACTGAAGGATACACAATCAAGGGGGAAAAAATATAAACCCACCATTATTAATGGGATAACCGTGAATGTGGCTGTCAGAGAGAAAAAGCCATCCACGTTTGTTCACCATCCGATACCAGTTGAGGAGATGATGGGCTAAAACGGCCCAAGAATTGTTGCTAAAATAGTTTGTGGCTGTAAGTGTAAGAGGTCTGTTTGGAAATAATAGGTAGAAGTTGTTACCGCTTTCTCTAGTGTGGCTTGTGGAGATAAAAACAGCTGCTTCTGGTTTCACCCTATGGTTTCTTGAAACTCTCAAACAGCTTAAAATAGATGGCTTTCTTGTGGCTTTCTAAACTTAGACATCTTGCTAAACTTGCATGTGTTTCCTTTAAACAGGTTGTAAAATAAAAGCACTAAGGGCCAAGACAAATACTTACATTAAGACCCCTGTTCGTGGAGAAGAACCCATCTTTGTTGTCACTGGACGAAAAGAAGACGTAGCCATGGCCAAAAGGGAAATTCTCTCAGCTGCTGAACACTTCTCCATGATCAGAGCGTCGCGCAACAAGAATGGTCCTGCCCTGGGCGGCTTGCCGTGTACCCCCAACCTGCCGGGTCAGACGACGGTCCAAGTCAGGGTGCCTTACCGTGTAGTTGGGCTGGTGGTTGGACCCAAAGGAGCCACAATCAAAAGAATTCAGCAGCAGACCCACACCTACATAGTCACTCCCAGCAGAGACAAGGAGCCCGTCTTCGAAGTCACGGGAATGCCCGAAAACGTCGACCGCGCGCGTGAGGAGATCGAGATGCACATAGCCATGCGGACCGGCAACTACATCGAGCTGAACGAAGAGAACGATTTCCACTACAACGGTACGGATGTGAGCTTCGAAGGAGGCACTCTTGGATCTGCGTGGCTTGCTTCTAATCCTGTCCCTCCTAGCCGCACCAGAATGATTTCTAATTACAGAAACGACAGCTCCAGCTCCTTGGGAAGTGGCTCCACAGATTCCTATTTTGGAAGCAATAGGTTGGCTGACTTCAGCCCAACGAGTCCATTCAGCACAGGCAACTTCTGGTTCGGAGAAACGCTGCCTTCGGTGGGCACGGAAGACCTTGCGGTCGACTCTCCCGCGTATGACTCCTTACCAACGCCTTCCCAAACCATTTGGACCCCTTTTGAACCTGTAAACCCGCTCTCCGGCTTCGGTAGCGACCCTGCTAGTAACGCCAAGCCTCAGCGCCGAGGGAGCCAGCCATCTACTCCTCGCCTGTCGCCCACATTTCCAGAGAGCCTGGATCACCCGCTGGCTAGGAGAGTGAGGAGCGACCCACCTAGCACCGGCCACCAAGCCGGCCTTCCCATATACATCCCCGCTTTCTCCAACGGTACCAACAGCTATTCCTCTTCCAACGGCGGCTCCACGTCCAGCTCGCCCCCCGAGTCGAGACGGAAGCACGACTGCGTGATCTGCTTCGAGAGCGAAGTCATTGCGGCCCTGGTCCCCTGCGGCCACAATCTCTTCTGCATGGAGTGTGCCAACAAAATCTGTGAAAAGGAAACGCCGTCGTGTCCCGTTTGCCAGACAGCTGTTACTCAGGCAATCCAAATTCACTCTTAAAAAATATATATAGATATTATTATATATGGACTTTTAAAACTCTTACAGGCATGGGTGTAATGGTACCCTCTAGTAAACTTCCTAATGAATTCTGACTGTTGGGCTTTCTTGGGATTAGGCTGAAGTTGTTAATAGATTTCTATTTTTCTCAAAAGGCTGCTACGGTAACACTAAACCTAAGTGGTCTCTGTCCGGTTCAGTGTAAGCAGATGGCGCGTTTAGCAGAGATCCGTCGGGCGGGATGTTACGGCACAGTGAGGGGAAGTTTTCATCAACGCCACAACTGAAGAAAAAAAAAAACAACAAACAAACAGCCAACAAATTTTACAGGCTTTCTAAAGGATCTCTGTTAAACGGTTTGACTTCTGTGTGCTGGCAGCAACGAGCCTCCTCGTCGCCGAAACGCAGAAGTACTCGTCTGCCGTGGAGGGTTTGTGGCATTATCAATATATCAAACAACACTTCCAACGCTGCCTTCTTTACACTGCCAGTTTTGAAAAAACAGGTTTGGGGAAATTATTTTTGCTTTGTGCGACAACTTATGCCTAATTCTTCAGCATTGCAAATACCTTTTTTTTTTTTTAAAGCAAAAAAAAAAGCGTAGTCTGATGTATTGAAACGGATGACATTATTGGCAGGTTCAGATAATAAATTACGAGGGGGGCGGGCGGGGGGAGGGAAGCTGTCCGAAACACATCAGGTGAAACAGAGGTGTGAGGGGCAGTATGTTCAGAGGATCAGGAACGTCTCTATTTGTGAATTCCTACCCACTGCTTTTCTTAATGTGATGTGGAAAAAGTCTGGCTGGCTTCATCCCATTTCAGTAAGGGCTTTGGGATGCACATACTTCGACTAATAGTGAGGATGCTGACATTCCGTTCATTAGTCCGATCAAGCTGTTCTTAAATTACATTTTTTAGAGGTTCTATAGTTCAAAATGTGAAGCATTTTTATGTTCAGTCCATACTTGTCTTGCACATATATAAATATATATTTTATTTTTAGTAAGGAAAAGGAAAAAACGGGGGGAGGGGGGAGTTGCGTACGTGCCCTTGTATTATTCATGACAGCAGCTGTGACAGTGGCCCTGCAATCAGTTTACTTCATTTCAAAACCGTCTTTCCAATCATAAGGAGGAGGAAAAAAAAAAAAAGTCTTTTGAATGCGCTTCTTACATTTCAACCTGTGGATGTTTCTAGCTTTTTCATCCTCAGTACCTTCCCAAATCTGTGCTGGCATATATTAAAACAACAAAAACAAAAAAAAAAAAGACACAAAAGTGGAGTTCTGGTGGATTTTTCTATTTTTTTTGAAGCATTATTTTCCCAAGACAAGACAAAGCTTTTTTTCTCAGTATAACAAGAAGAAATTATATGTGTATTGAACTAGTAAATATACAGAAAATTTTATTTTTTATTTCCACTTGAAGAGTTACATTTCGTATAAAAGTTTACAAATAACGGTTTTTATTTTATGATTTTCAGTATAAGAGTTGCCTTGACGGCATATTACGTACTGCGTAACTTTAATGCTATAATTGCTTGTAGAATAGTTACATGTCAGTATTGAAACCTAATCTCTAGCTGCAGTCTTGTAGATACGAACAAACGTTCACCGAGCATGTATTTTGTATTTTATTGCATCGTACACTGCAACTAATAAGCCAAGGAATCGACAGACATTAGGTGCGTGTACCGTTTCTATAAACCACAAACTAAGAATGATAAACTATCAATATAGTTTAGTATTTGCTAATTTTACTACACTTTTTGTTATGTATATGTAGGGAGGTCATAGGGATTATAAATTCAATTTGAGTAAAGTTTAAAAACCATATATTTTATGATAAAGGGCCTTTAACTTATGATGGCCAAAGCACTGATATTATATATTTGCTGTAAAGAGAATTATAAGAGTTTTATTTTTCTGATATTAAAAGTTACTTAATAAAGACTTGTTTCCATTAACTTGAATGTTTCGCTGTCTTCATGGTTGTGGCTCGGAGCTGCCCCTGGAGGCTGGGGCTGGCTGACATCCCTCTGTCCCTGTCCGTCTGTCCCCCGCCACCCAACCACCAGGAGGGTTTCCCAGTGCTTCGGTGTGGCTGGGTGACATCACGTGCGAAGAATCTTGTTCGCCTTGCACACCGCCTTGAAAAAGCAACTTTTGTGGTCTTCCCGAGCACCGCAGCAAACTGCAGCTCTGCCCTCTGGAACTGGCAGCTCAGAGTTAGTTCTGCGCAGCCGCAAGATGAACTCCGTGCCCTCCAATTTGTGAGCGTCAACCACCAGCAGGAATTGTGAGAATCGTGGAGTGGTTTAGGCTGGGAGGGACCCTAAAGACCATCCAGTTGCTTCCCCCCTGCCATGGGACACCTCCCACCAGCCCGGGTTGCTCCAAGCCCTGTCCAACCTGGCCTTGAACACCTCCAGGGATGGGGCAGCCACAGCTTCTCTGGGCAACCTGCGCCAGGGGCTCACCACCCTCACAGGAAAGAATTTCTTCCTAATATCTCATCTAAATCTCCCCTCTTCCAGTTTGAAGCCGTTCCCCCTTGTCCTGTCACTCCCCTCCCTGACCAAGAGTTCCTCCCCAGCTCTCCTGGAGCCCCTTTAGGGACTGGAAGGGGCTCTAAGGTCTCCCCGCAGCCTTCTCTTCTCCAGGCTGAACCCCCCCAACTCTCCCAGCCTGTCCTCCCAGCAGAGGGGCTCCAGCCCTCGCAGCATCTCCGCGGCCTCCTCTGGCCCCGCTCCAACAGCCCTCCTTCTGATGTCAAGTTGCACGGCTCTCCTGTTGCGTTTCCTCCAAGTCTGATGGAGTTTTTGCACCCTGTGCCTGGTGCGGGAGGCTTTAATGGTTCCCTCTGAAGTCATCATGTCCCCTCTTTGCCGTGGGCCACCTTCTCTCTTCCCTTTTGGTTTTGCTGTTGGAAGGAGCGGTCTCCTTACCCTGGCTGTTGAGCTGGCTGGTACAACAGCGTGCTCGGCTATTTCGGTGATGTTCACGCGACTCTACTCCGTGCTCCCTGTTGAAGCATCCTTCCCCATTTGTCACCACCGGGGAGCTGCGAGAGGGAGCAGCTCCCCTCGGGGACGGAGGTTTGCAGCAAAGCAAGAGCACCTACGCCACTGATGGGCTCTTCCCTGGGACGAAGGAGAGTGACAGCAATTAATAGAAAAAGGCATTTTAGGGCCATCTGGCTTCAGAGGTGGATATTTATAAATCCTGCACAAATGCCGGAGGCGGTTTCCTGCATCCTGGTGGTATTGAAGGGGACCCTTGTTGGGTCTCGATGGTGGGGTAGATACCATGGGGGGGGCTTAAAAGAGTATTTAAATTTACTTCACGTGGATCTTGGGGCGGTTTTAGTGTCGCAGCAAGAAGCCTCCGAGATAAAACCTCAGGCAGGAGGGAGATGTAACCTCTTTATTTCTAGAGGTACATCAACCATCTTCAATCCCAACCCCTCCAACGTGTTTTATTTAACAGAGCAAGTAGCACTGCGGTTACTTCTGAGTTGCGTAAGACAGGCACGGGCTAAAAAAAAAAACCTCCGCTTCGCTTTAATTTGTTGTAGTGAATTTATTTTTCCATGCTCGGGAGCGCTTGTGATGGGTGAGTAACCTGCTTGGAATTTTAGTCATGGAAAGGGAAGCACTTGCCACCGGGCATCGGCATGAGCCGGGCTGCCCCGCTGCCAGCCGGGCTGGTTAGGAAAATTAAACCAGTTTTAATTTATTTTTTTTTTTTTCTTTCAAGGTGAAGTTTTAAGGAAGCGCTAAGCTTGGATTTTTCCTTTTGGGCAATGAAAGGTTCCCCAGCTGGGCTCTGCGCTGGCCTGGCACCTCCTGCAGCGACTCGCCGCAGGCAGGGAGGGCTGCGGCGAGGCTGGGTGGGCATCGGCGAGGCTGGGTGGGCATCGGCCGAAAGCCCCGCGGGACCTTCATGGGGCAGACGTCTCCCGGTGTTCCCCTCCTGCAGCAGCATCCGACTGGTCCACGAGCCCAGAGCTGTTTTCCCAGCCCTGGGAAACCTCCGCTGGCTCCTTGTTGGGGACTAAGAGGGAAAAAGGGATGGGAAACCTCTTCCAGCCGCCGGGGAAGGAACGCGGGGTCGTTTTCAGCTTCACGTTGCGGATACGGCTTGAAGCTCGGGGTGGGAAGCGGTGCAGGCTGTTCCCGGAACGGCACCATCCCGTGCTCAGCATCTCCCCGTGGGGTCTGAAAATCAGCCAGGGTTAGGCTGTCCCCGCGCAGCTCTCCACAGGGGTCGAACTTGCTCCCGGGGACAGAAGGTACGGCGCAAGGAGCTGGCAAGAAAATGATTTAAGTTTAAAAAAAATTAATAAAATTAAAAATAAATCCCTTTCGCGCCCTTCTTTCATTTCTGCGAGCCGTCGGGCTGGAGCCGCGGAGCAGGGAGCTGCGCTCAGAAATCCTCTCTTCCTTGGAACCAAAACTCCTTGGAAGCCAAACCAAAACTTCTCCACGTCTGGTGAGGATGAGGGCGATGTGTCCCATGGGATGAGCTCACCGACGCATCGAGACTCAGGAGCCAAGCTGGCTTTTGGGGTTGGAAATGGTCAGAATGGAGAGCTTGGGGGAAAACTCGCCTGTGGGTGTGAGCTCCGTCCGCAGGACCGGTGTCCCGGGGGGAGCTCCCTGCACCTCCTAATCCCCAATCCTGCAGCATCTCTGCTCACTGGAGCTGTTGGAAAACCAGGTGCCGGTAAGGTGGGGAGGACTTTTGGTGGCAGAGGCTGCAGGAGAGGCTC
>RSEF01000002.1:108441230-108453955 GCA_003993805.1 Himantopus leucocephalus | reverse complement strand
CTGCCTCGCCGAGAAGTTGTCTTAGCGCCTGAGCAACTCGGAAACGTTAAAAAAAAAACAAAAACCACACAACCAAAAAAACATCACACACCGTAGAAAGGAGGAAAAATGGCCTGCGTAGGATGTGTATAGCCTGTGGGTGATCCTCCTCTGCCGTGTGTAATCGGGGATGCTTTAATGAGGAGCGGTAGTATGGGCTTGTGGCTCCTAAATGAGAGGAGTGCTGATGAGCAATAGGCTCCTTACTTAAAGAAGCGGTGAGCGGTGTAAGGGGAAATCGGCGGGTGTAGGTATGTATATTCCTCACTGACATCGCCTCTACTCCAAGATGTGTTCTTCAGCTGTTGGCTCTCCGATTTTTTTTTTTTTAGGGATGACTTGTCAGCTTTTGTCCCCTCTTCTCTGAGGTGCTACGTGCGGTCTGCTGTTGCCACTGCTCTTTCTAAGCATTAGTTAATAGTCCTCTCCAGAGGATTTGTACCAGCTGATACATTTACAGTATGAAAACCACAGGGGTATCTAATACAAGCATCTCATTTCCTGCAGGAAACAGAACAGTCATACTGCAGGGCTTTTTTTTATGGTCTGAGGAGAGGGCTTATTTGGCCTCTTAGCTGTGGTCATAAATCTCTGTTTTCTGTTAGTGTGGAAATAACTGATTTGCTTTTGCATTAGCTTGCTTTGCATGTTTTTGTAAAGTTCTGTGGTACGGAGTTTTGGTGGTTACCTACGTGTATTCCAGATTTTGGGTAGTCTTAACGTCTTTATAAAGCTGTGTTTTTATGTTACTGGATTCCTTCATTCCTGTTGGTGGGTGAGGGGAGGAGAAAATATGAAATACAGCAGTGCACAAAAGGTATAAGCAATGTTTGCCAGAACTGTAGCGCTCCAATTCTAAAAAAACAAATCATGGGCTTTATTTCCCATAAAACACCAGCCTGTAGGATACCAGCACAGCCAGTAAAAGGCAAGAAGAAGAAGAAGAAGGTGTAATTCCTACTCCATGGGATTAATAATATTCTTTGTAAAATGTTTCTTCTGATACTTGAACTGTTACAGTATTTAACTCTAAAATGTTAAGTATTCCGCTAAAAATCCCCGTGTTTTTAAAAGGCTTTTCTTCCTGTAATCTCTGACTCTGTATTGTGACCAGTATGGCTACAGGAAGGCAAAGATACTGGTTGGTGGCCTTCCTCTAGAGAGCAATGTAATTCCTTGAACAAAAGGATCCTAACAAATAGATACTGCATGTAGTCTATAACATGGGTGGTTGTCATAGTAAACTAGATCAGTAAACACCTGTTCAGAAACAATGCAATTTGAAAAATAAACCGTCTCCGACCCTTGGCACCCTGAAAGAGACTTAACACTCCTAAGACTCTCTGTGTTGAATTTTGTATTAAATCTGTGTCATAATCAGAAAACACTCTCTTGATCTCCATATCGCAGAGAGGAAACGCTGGATTATTGTTTCAGCCCTGGCAGATCAGGGCCTGACATAAATGTTTGATTTGGATGTAGGGAGAGCTGCAGGTGCTTTCTGTTGCTGTTTGCAAAGAAGTGGAAATGCTGCTCTATACAAGACGAAAATATTTAGAATGGGGAAGGGTTTATTTGTCGGAGAAGGAGTAAAGGAAAATTGTATTGCACAAGGTAATCGTTTTCAGTCTTGCACAGAGGAAAAGACTTACGATGTATACAAAGGTCTTTTAGAATAAAGAATATTATCAGCTTGATATTTTATAGCGTTTCTGGTGGTAGATAACTCAATCCCGGTCCCTAAGGTCTTCTTAGCAGAGTGAACCTAAAAAGTGTACCTTTGCTAGAGAGATGAGGAATATTTTTGTAGATCAACATGGAGGAAATACATAGCAGAGGGGAAATGGTGAATACAGTGACAGCAGAGCACTGTCACAGAACAAACAAAGTTGAGCAACAGCACTGGTGTGGGCTTTGTTTGTTTCTTTTTTTAAATACAAGTTTGTAAATAATAGCTTCATTTTGTCCTTGCATGCCTTGTACATGAACTGGGGCAAGTTAAGGGGATATTATCGAAATTTTAGAGGAGAATGCACTGTACTCTTTAAGGAGCTACTACTAGATATCAGAAGGGTATGCGAATAAATGCACTAGTATAAGAACACTAATAATCTCTAGAGTCTCTAAATAAGTAGTATATTAGAAGAGAAGCTTCTATAAATGTTTGAAAACGACCTTTCCCGAAAAGCACACTAATTCTCCTTTTATTATGTCAAATGCAAACGATCAGCTTTGCCATGAGCTGTGTATATAAGTTACCAAAATATTATGAATTCTCAAAGGCTTTTTTTTTTTAGTGTATGTTGGTAAATAGCTCTCAAAACATGTTCTTGCCCGTCACAGCTTCCCCCCAACTAACATCTCGTGCTGCACATGATGTTTTCATACGCCCCTCTAACCTACATTTGGAAACACTCAATGTGTTTTGTCATAAGCAATAATTGTGAAAAGGGGGGTGTGCAGTAAGTCCTCGAGAACAGCTCTCAGTGTGTGCCTCCCACATAAATAGGTGTGTCTGTATCAGGTGCCTATAACTGTAATGCAGGGACTTTACTGGTGCTCGAGAATAACAGCAAACACAGTTTGGGTTAGTTTGTTTTTCCTCTTTTGCAGGAAGATGAACCCACATAAAATGGAAACTTGCTTTCCACCACAATTCTCTGTTTCTTGTTTAATATATTCTTTAAAAAGAAGAGAAATGGCTGGAAACCTTGAGCTGATTTTTGTGCACTGTATTATTTGCATTTTCTTTTTTTATTTCCTTTTATTTTTATAAGTGAGAATGTTAATCTGTGTAGAATTCTTAGGATGCTTTTGCTAACCCTGAGATGAGGATTGTTTTTTAAAGCATGTGTATTTATTTTACAGATTTACAGGGCTTGGTCAGAGTGTTGTAGCTTTGGTTTTTGTCTTGTTTTCTGTTTGGTCTTTTTTTCCAGACAACTGCAGACACTCTCTTCTATAAGACTGTTTTAGCTGCTGATTTCCTAGAAACTGTACAAACATTACAAATCACTTTATAGAACCAATTTAAATTCTCATTGCCAGTCTTGCATTTTAAACTATTTTCAGAGTAAGTGGAATGAAGGAGTATTGGCGTTAAACAAAGCGCTAACCATTGTGATATAATTAAGGCTCATGTAATGTTGAACTAAGCCATGGATAGAAATATTTTTTTTCCTAGATAGCTGTCATCTTCCAGTCTCTTGGCTCCTGTTTTTTCCAATTCCTCATGACTTCTGGTTGCTGTCCTAAATTTGGATGACTTTCTCAAGCAGAACTCTTTCTTTTGCACTTCCCTGGTAAACTGAAACTGAAAGTGCTGGGAGTAAAAGCTTTTCTGTTCAACAGAAACTGAAAGTAATGATATAGGGGTTGAGGGAGGGAAAGTGGAGATACTAATTTTCTTCATTTAAAAGGTACTGTAGCTGCTTGCACAATATTTAAGTATTGAGTTGATAGTGAAATTTAGACACGTTTGATGATGTTTATGTACAAAAGTGTATAAAACATACAAAGAAACATGGCTCCCCTGAATTCATGGAAATCAAATGCAAAGATGCCTTGTCAAGCCTGGGGAGTTCCTAAACAGTAGGTCCCTGAAAGCTCTGAGGTGTATAACAAAAGCAATGCTTTACTACAGTTTTATTTTCGCAAGTATGCACCTATTGACTCTTGTCAGAATTAAACTGTGTTGTAAAAAAGATTTCTGGTCTGACAGTGGTTTTTAGACTAAAATTTCACTCTTATTTATGTAAGCTGTATCAGCAAACTCTTAAGTTTGTCATCCCCAAACCAATTTTAAGTATTAAACTTCATAAACCTTATTTAAAAAATAACTTTAACTTTTATTTAGTGCCAACTCATGCTTATTGATAAATACGTGAATTTAGCTTACCTTGATGTGCTGAGATACTTTCCCCGTATCTCCGTAAGGCTGTGTGTTTGGGGTGGTTTTCTGTTACCACCGGAGATGATGCACTCCCTGGTCCATAACTGGGCTGGGCACAACCACTTATGTTCCAGGGTGTTGCACCCTCTTGTTGCATCCTGTATATGCCTATCTTGTCTTAACAAAAAACCCATATTGGTTTGTGCTGTGGTAGGTTTAGGATCCCAGGAGCCAGGTAGTTCTAGCATGTAGGTAATGGATATATAATTGGTAGGAACAGATATTTTCAGGACTCTGAAATAATGGGCTGCGAATACTGACCAATGTAATAAAGTAAATGGGTTTTATAATCCCTAATCCTTTGCAGCATTCACATGTCTTTCCAAATGCTCTTCTGCTTTTGTTGTAACTTACAGCATCGTATGAAGCGGTGTGTGCACTCCTCGCAGATGAGGAAACCAATAGGCAGAAGTCATCAGGATGTGTTAGAATTAGTTCTTAACTTTAGCGGGTTTTTTAAGTGCATTGAAGGTGATCCCTAATTTACAATGCTTAACTTTTCATTATTCTGTAGATTAGTGACTGATTTAGCCCATGTTTAGCTGTTATAACTGATTTCTGTTCTTTGATTAATTTTGCTTATTTTTTAATCACTTAATATTTAAGAAAAAAAAATTACACTCTTGTTCTATTCCGTGTTAAGTGTAGCAGTGCTGGGAGAGGCTCTAAGTGCTGTGCAAGGATGGTTTCTGCAGCTGTTACTTACACAATATGAACTTTCAATTATTAGGCAAGTTTTGTATATCGGTATGTATTCCACAAATGCTTATTGTGACATAGTGTCTTAATTAAGCAAGCTGTGCTAATATCTTCCTTGTCATTTTAAGCTCCCATTACTGTTGTAACTTCTCAACTGTGGAAATTTTAAGGACTATGCAAAACTTCTGGACTTGTACCTTTGTTTTCCCTTTCCCTATGCCTTTTTTCCCCCCAGTTTAGAAGAAATACAGTTTGAGACTTTGTTCCATGTTCATCCCTTTCTACTGTCCGACCCCACACTCCACAATTCTTACCTTCCCAGCCCTTTTGTATTCCTTAACTGAATCTTACAAGACTTTTTTTCAGTCTCCAAGATAACTGTATAAATAATAGCTATATTGTGGGATTTTTTTTTTTCATTTTAGCATCTTTGACACAGTGAAACTATACAAAATTGGGAAAATAGTTACTGATTATTCCCCACCCCCACCCCAAGTCATGGCTTCCTTCAATTTACTTCTCAAGTCAGGTGCCATTTGAGCTTAGAAAGTTGAGTTAAATTTTAAAAATTCTCTCTTCTTTTTAATCCAACAGTCTGGCTGAGCTGTGAGGGAAACCTGGCTCTCCCTCTGCTTACCAGTTTTAATTTATTTGATAGCCTGTTCTAGAAACATTTTGCTTTTGCTGAATGATCTGGAAATGGTTCTTCTCCACAGACTTCTGAATAATAGTAGAGAAACAAAATGGTGCAAGTAAGATAACAGAGCTGTCCCTTACCCTCTGGTAGAAGGGATAGAAACTTCTGAGTTACCATTTTGCATTGGTGAAGTCTTTACCGTACCTTTCGGTGTTTCCTTAAATGCTGTGTGGTTTGGATCTTCTGTAATGTCCAGTAAGAGGCTCTTCTTAGAGTAGTTGCTTGGTGGGTTGAACGATTAGTAAAACAAAGCGTGGAGCAGATGTTATTCAGCCCATTGACTGGTGCCATGGTCCAAAAGAAGGCTAAAGCTGTCTTTCACTGGAGATGCAGATCTATTTTTAGAGATGGAAAATGTATGTCAGTAGTTATTACTTACTATGTTCTTAAGAAAAACAGCCTTTTGTAGATGGTTAAAATCATCCAGTTATGGATTTGCAGCTTTGTGTGGTTGTCCAACCCTGTGATGTATTTGTTGTGCTGCAGTCATCAACACATCTTTCACTTTATGAGCAGAAGCTTTGTCTCACTGGTCCATTGCTTACAACTGTCTGACACAACCATTCACAACTATTTATTTTTTTTTTTTTGATGTTTTCTTTTATGACTGATAATATCATAAATCAATAAGGCTGGGTGGTTTGTTTTTTAAATACCCGTTAGTGCAGGGTCTGAAAGAAATGCAGCCTCCTACCTTACCTGTGCACATCGTATTTATGCTTTTTCCAAAAGTGGATGAGCATGTTAAGTACACTGACTAGTGATATTTTGTATTATCTCTGTAGCACTGCATAGCTATACGTGAAACTTCTGTGTCTCATGATTTGTCTGCACATGAGTATTGAATAAAAATTTAAGGACTTTAGAGCCTCGCTGCGTAAGCTGTATTAAGAAGGAAGGACGTGTTGTTTGGGACTAGAACAGATAAAAAGAAGTTAAGAAAAGGTTTTGGTTTTTTTCTTCATTCACATGCAAAGCATCAACAAATCTAAGAAAAACCCTGCCACTTAATGTTTGTAACATAAGGCGTAACATCAATCACCTGTAGTGGAAGATCTTATCAGTTAAGATCTCTTTGAACTCAAATTTGAATTGCTTCCTCATAATCTGGTATTTTACATTTGTTTATTTTTAAAGTTAAGTTTGAAGAATTATAAATTCAACTTATGTTTAAAGTAATGTTGTTTTGATAATAATTATTCTTTCCCAAAATACCATTACTGTAGTAAGTCAAATCCAGGTCATATTTTAAATTCTATACTGTTATCTTGATTCTAGCCAAGAATTTGCATCATGTGGGAACAACAGGCATTTTGGAGATTATAAAGCTGTTTGGAAAGTAGAAAGCTGCAGTGTGGTTTTGGGTTTTTTCCTCCCAAATATTTAAAATAAGCAAAAAAAAAAAAAAAAAANAAGAATTGAAACGTCGTTCACTTTCTCTACGATAGGCAATACAATTTTGACGGTTTCTTTTAAGAAGACTGCATTCCTGTAAAGGGCAAAAAGGAACCTCTTCTCAACAATCAATTCATGCATATTGTCTAGTTGTCTTCAGAAGCTGCAGAAAAGGAGAACGTTCGCTCAGTGATTTGGGTTAGTGCACACAACGGAGAGAAGTATCAGGCTGGAAAATACCTGTAGTAACAACCTGACAATCAACTGAGTCCACACAGTCTGCAGGTGTCATTTCCTCACCCTCAATCCCTCTTTTTTAATTGTTTGAAAATAGATACTTTTTGATACATGTAATATACTCTGTATTTAATTTCTGTCATATGTGGATTAAAGTGGATAGAAAGCGTTTTGCTTTTCCATCATGAAGAATGAAGTCCATGTTAAACTGCCAAAAGTGCTGATGATCATGGATCCTTATACTTCTGTGCAAGTGTAATTTATACTAAGCAACTTAATCTTTTATTGAAAACTGGTGATTGTTGCTGGAGACATGACCAACTCTGTTGTGCTACAGTTCTCATAATTATGGAGAATTACTCATTCTGGATCTTGAAGCAAATGCAGAATGCACTGAATGGTGTTATGCAGTGCCTTCATAATAATAATCTTAATTTTCTTGAATGCCTCACATGTGGAGGACTAAGCTACAACAGAAGCAAGTTGCTTTTTTTCTTGAGTGAGAGCACTTATTCATATTTCACATGCTTGACTTAATTTCATGTTGATTGAAGAATAGATTTCTATTCCAGATGATACTTTTTCAGACAGAGATACACACGTGTGTCTGTGCATGCACACAGATGACCACTGAAGTTCTTGTAGAACATGATAGATCACCAGGATTGTATCCTGGCGTATCTCATNCTGAAGTTCTTGTAAAACATGATAGATCACCAGGATTGTATCCTGGCGTATCTCATAGAGTTAAAGTTTCATAAGAACAGGGCAAGTCTAATGGATTCTGTAACAAGATTGNGAAGTTCTTGTAGAACATGATAGATCACCAGGATTGTATCCTGGCGTATCTCATAGTGTTAAAGCTTCATAAGAACAGGGCAAGTCTAATGGATTCTGTAACAAGATTGGGGTTTTTTCATCCTTTGACTCACTGGACATTTGAATTACAAAATAGACTTATGGTGTTATCTTCTGCCTTTTCTGAGCTTGCTGTACTTGTGTAATTCACTCTCTAGGAGAGATACGAACAAGATATTAAGCACTTCCAATATGTACCAGCCTTTGCAAGGACAAACTTCTTTTTTTTATGTTCTTATGCAAACTATAAACCTAAGATGCAGAAGAATATAATAATTTGCATAAAGGACATATGCAGAAATAACCAGTTCATAATCTGCAAAGGTATGGTTAAAGAGCTGGGGGTCTTTAATTAAAAAAAAAGACCTTTTTCCTTTCTAAATGGCAAGATGCTGCGGAAGGTATTTATGTCTTGTAACGTGTCTGTTTTCCCCCAATCACCTAATATTAAAAACTGAAAAAAGAAAAAAAAATCCTTGATGTGTACAAGATAAGCACAGCTGAAGCAGAAAAGCTTTAGAACCTTGTAGCATACAAGTGTACTACTCTTATGTGTGATGCTGTGCAAACTAGTAACTTACAAACAAGCAGAAAAACTGCATTAAGGATAGGCTATAACTTAAGATGCCTTTCAGGTCCTTTTATCCGTTGGGTCTACTGACTTGTGAGCATGGCTCAATGCAGAACAGTAGCTGTTCAAACTGTTTTGCTTTTATCCCTTGAAAATATTTCAGTGAAGGAAAACAGATGGGAACTACAGGGCAATAATTCTTGTTCAGATTGAATAGTTGATCTTCCTTTGATTTAACATTTTGAAAGAAAAACATAAATCTCAAATTCTTCAGAGTATTTTCTCATCCCTTTTTTTTAGGGGAGGGGAAGCACAAAAACCAACCAACCAACCAATACTGATGGCTTTGGTTTGTTTAACAGAACTGAACTTCATATTGATCTGAATTGTCCCTATAGATGAAATAGGTCTGGGAGGGCAACACAAGCTTTTTGCACTTGGAGAAAGACTGGATAACAAACTGCATTTAAATAACTGCCATGCATTGTTCCTTTTAGTAAATACATTTTTTCTTCTTACTTTTAATAATATTTTGTACATCCTTAATCTTTCTGTGATTCTTCAGTGACCTAAAGCATTTAATTGCTCTTTGTGGAAGACTGATACAGAAGCAGGAGAGTCGTGCTTGATTTAGTGCGTCCTGATGTCTTGCTTTCAGATCAGAAGCTGTACCATCCCTCTGACGCTTCTGTGAGTTTCCAGGTGCAGCTAGGATGTATAAGGCTGTTCTTCCAAATTCCGTTGCTGCTCCCTCAGGTTTTCTTATTCTACTTGATGTGACATTTGGATTCATGAGCTTGTTTGTTCAATACTGTTGTTCCAACTTGATTATTACTGAAACAGTACAGTTGGTGTGTTAAGTTTTTTGTTGTTGTTGTTGTTTTTTAAATGGGGAAACTACAGTAATATTTAAGGCAGCAACCTGTCACTGCTAGGGCCTTCCGTCTCTTAACTCTATGTATAGAGGTGAGGATGTCAACTCAGCAGAGAAGCGGGGGGGAGGGNTGTCTCTTAACTCTATGAATAGAGGTGAGGATGTCAACTCAGTAGAGAAGCGGGGGGGAGGGGGGGAAGAATGAAAATGCCTACAGTGGTGTCTGGCTTGCAATTTGCAGACCTCTTCTCTGTCAGTGGGTTCTGGCTCCAGGTGTACACCAACTATGTCTTTGAACTACCAGAGGTGGCAGGAAGACTGCTTCATGGAAGAGCTGAAAAGGAGAGAATAGTTTCTTGATACTTGAAGTTGCTCATAATTTAATGTAGAAAGGATCAACTGAAGAGTAATCCACTCCAAAGACCATGGGGCAGTAGTCCTTGTCTAGTTAAAAAGGATTCACAGATACATGATCTGTCTGCCAGAGACTGAATAATACTTCCCAACGCGTCAGGAAAAGTTAAAGCAGTGCTGTAAAAGGTCAAACAACCTTTCAGATGACTGTGTTACAGAAGGGTTTGGGGGGTGGGCAGGGGTGAGACAGGACTGTCTTTCGTGCTGCTTCATGCTATGGCCAGTACCATTGCTAGTGCTCCTGGTCCAGGAGTTTCAGGAAAAGGAAACAGGGACTCAGATGCTCTGAATGAGAATGAGCAAATGTTTCACACTCAATCTGCCTCCCTGTGCAATGCTTAAGAACAGGTACATGTTAATATCTGGTTCTGCTCTTGGGGGAAACCATTCACCTTAATACCACAGTTTCACTTCTTTTTTTGTGCATTACTTGTGCGAGCAATGGCACAGCGTGCCAAGGTTCTCCAGCACCTGGTGTTCTAGTACATGTAGATTGGGTGCAGGGCAAAACAAATATATAACCACAGTACATTCTACTATGTTGACTACCACTGAAATGTAACCTTTTATTAATTACAATATTTCTTTGAGATAAAGATGGCTGAAGGAGTATGGGAGCAAAAGTTTTCTTGTTTTGTTTTGTTTTTTTCCTCCCCTCGTTTGACTTCCTATTTAAAGTGAATCCAAAGCCTCCCTGTAATACCTTACTTTGTTTTTCTTTACAGGTCAAATAAATGTACTTAAAAGTAAGAATTTCTGGTGTTGATTATTTTTTATTTCCTATGTATTCTGTATCCTGATATGTCTAGTAGAAGAGTAATTAGAAACTTACTTGAACTGGCTGTTTACATGATACGCAAAGAAATTCTGAATTAATCTCTCTTAATTCTATGTCAGAAAAAATAATTTGAAGATACTACAGAGTACTAAATAAATAAATATACAGCACCTTTTGAGTTCAGTTCTTTATCCCCTAACACAGTTCTCTCTAAGGTTAGACTGCGAAAGACTTTAGTATTGGTAGCTGCTTCATCAGCATGAGGTAAGCAACCAGACAATGGAGCAGATTTAAGGAATTTATAAGTAGACTGAAAGTCCAGAAGTGACGTGTAAGATTTTTCCATTTGACTATCTATGTAACCGAGAAGTCATTTTACTTCCCAGTAGTCTCTGTGCTCTAAATTAATAAGCGGCTTGAATTTTAACAAGAATATTACTGAGGTAATCTTCATATAAAGTGTTCAAGCAATGGTATTGTTTGGGACCGTATTTCACTTCTGAATAGGACGCACGCTCTGTCCCACCCACCAACTTCAGCTTCTACTTGGTTGGAATTGATACTACACTTGCTTTCTCCAGCTTGTTCGTAGCTGTAACTCACATAGTTACTCCATTCCTTGAAAGAGAACAGGCTGGAAAATACTCCTTATGATCTAACTGTGCTCTTCACCTATTGCTCATCTGAACTGTTTTTTCAACATCTCAGAAGTGGGCAATGCCCATTTCTAATGCTGGTTTTCCTTCTATGTATTTTCTGAAGGAAGCATTGTTTTTATTTTTTGACTTGGTTCATCAGACAGTACAGAATTACTGTATATCAGTTTCTAGAGATAGGACCTTGCAGTGGCTCATTGAAGAGTATTATTTGACTGTACCATGCTTATCAGAGGATTGCTGTTCTCCAACATTATTGCTTGTCCACACTTCAGTCTTTTGGTAAGCTAATGTTATTGACAGTGGTATCTTTAATCAGTGACTAAAAGTTTATTGATCCTGTGCGTACCTTACCAGCAATACTGCAACTGATTGATGATTCACAATTAGTTCTTGAAATCCATCTATTAGCTCATTCCTGATCCACTTAAAATGTGTTGTATTGATCGTTTGCAGAATAACATCAGGCATACATGTGCTGATTATTTATAATATCAGATGTCTTATATTGACATAAGCCTTTATCAACTGTTTGTTATCAGTATCCCTCAAATATTTATTTTTAATTAAGCAAATAACTTATTACTGATTCAGTGGCCTTAGCTGGTAGATACCAGTCCTGTGCTCAATGGAATGTGATTTTTCTCAAACTGTGTGTAATCTAAATAATGGGATCTCATACCTGAAAAACTTTATTTCCTGAGGCTCTGAGGTTATTTCTTAGAGTAATGGTAAATGTAGTTGACANTTATTTCTTAGAGTAGTGGTAAATGTAGTTGACATCCATTATGCTGTTATTTATGGTGATTGGCAGGACATGGTCCGATACTTCCTGAAAGGAATTCGGCTGTAAATTTTAAGAAAAGAACTATTTCGATCACCTTGTGAAGAAAGAGGGCAAGAATCTCTGTTGAAAGAATTCCTTGTGTTGACACACACAGAGCATTATTTGCTGTTACTCTTTTAAGGTAAAGAACATAACCTGACATTTCTGGGTGAATGTTTTCATTAAATAATGAGACTGGTTATCCGCCTTTTGGTCTAGCATGGTCCAGAGGAGCATGGTGCTATTATGATTACTAGCAAAACAAAATAATTGTATTAACTTGAGGAGATATTTTTGGGAACAGCAGTGTTTTGCTTGGTCCGTTCCACCTCTAGAGTGTAGTCTGTTTATAGGGTGGTTCAAACTGTCCACTTCCCTCTCCTTTTCTTAAAAACGAGACAAGCTACTTACTTAAATTGATACTTTCAACAAGATGAAAATGCTTTGTCAAGATGAAATATTAAGCCAATTGAATATTTACTGCTACTACAGAGCGGAGCAGGAGGAAAAAATAATCTCATGATGTTTCTTGTTTCTTTCTTTTATTTGTTACTAGCTGTGGTTCAAAAGTGTCTTTTGTGTTATGTTAGATCTCGCAGGCAGTTAGTTGCTTGGACCTTTCATGAACACTGTCTTTCAAATCAGCTGACTCCTGTTACTTTTGCCTTCTTTGTTTATGGCTGGGAAATTACTGATCATTCAGGTTTTGAAATCATCTTTACCATAAGA
>RSEF01000002.1:108418796-108433328 GCA_003993805.1 Himantopus leucocephalus | reverse complement strand
CATGCCGACGTGTCCCTTGTCTGGCTGATGGTGTCAACAGGGGCGTGCTGTGGCATCGCTCTGTAGCAGTGACAGCAAACAGCCTTTGTGACCCTCTGAAGATCCGCCCCCCCCCCGTTTCCTGGGTGCTTGCAGTATCTGCTGAAATGCCTCGTGTGCAGCTGTCAGAGATCAAAACTCAACTTTTTTCCTTCCCTTTCTGAAATGAAATGAGTGAATATTGGGCATTCATGGGGCACAGGCACACACACAGGGCACCTGATGTTTGTAATGCAGAGCATGCACTAAATCATGCAAAAACTAAGCCCTACTAGTTGTTTATTGATACATAGAAAGGGTGTAAGCCTGTATCCACGGCTGTTTATTTGTTTTTGCTTTTTGTTTCCCACATCTTAGCAGTTATTTTGTTGCGACTAGGAGTGTTTGGAAACCATTTCCTTTACCAGCAACTTCAACACCATAATTTTTGTACAGGGAAATTTTAACTTCCTTTTTGCTAGCAGTTTCTGTAAGTTTTTATCTCAAATCCTGTGTATGCTCTGTATTACTCTTTTAATGACTTGCTTTTATGACCTGTCCCCACAAAAAAAACCCCTGATTTTAGTAATGGCTGTGTTCAGTTTACCCATTGAGTAGTTTAATAGAACATTACAAAAAAATCAAGAAAGTACTGAACACAACTAAGTGAAATAAGCATGCATTTTTTACATTCAAACATGAGATTTTTATTGCTTTCTTAGCTGTTTTTGCTAGAGAGAATGGCTAGATTCAGCTTTTGATGATTTTATTTGGAAAGTACTTAATGGTTTGTGCTAGTGGGAATGAGTTGGAAATACTCCTAGTATATTTTGAAAGCAGTAATATTGCCTAATGTACACATGGTTTATCTAAATTTACAGAGAAACTCTTCTTAAAATAAAGCAGGTTTGTTTCAAATCAGTTTAATGCATGAAACATTTGAGCTGCAATTTTAATTGCAGTGAATGTGGTCTGCCTAGACTTTTCTGCAAAAAAAAAGTCTGGTATCACTATGAGGTATTTCCAAGCATGTACCTGCTCTTAATTTTGTGCTATAATATCTTTCAAAGAATTTCTTTCAAAGCAAAGAAAGACACTGTAAAAAAGGAGATGACTTTCATAGAAAAGATGACAAAACATTTCAGGGAAAATAGCCATTCAGGAATAAACAGCTGGAAACAACTGGAACATGACAGACTCCTAGATTTGTCATTTGGGATTGAGTCATTGGGCCCTGTGGGTAGGCTGGGACTTCTGTGACTGAGTCAATGCTTTTTTATCATTCACTAGGACCAAGAGTGACATTTACTTCAGCGAGATTTTCATTAATGAATCATCTCTAACGGCAATTGCTGCTGGTAAAAAATCAAAGGTAAAATCCAATGATGTGTGAAAATAGCAGTAATGGACAAAATCCCTAAGAGAGAAAGGGAAGATTATGTCACACAGCTCTACGTACAGTCAAGTGCCATCAGTTTTCTTTCTGCTGGGAGCTACAACCTTTCGGGTCTGGTAGCACCGAGGCTGGCAGAGATTACTGCCTGGGATGTGGGAAGTCAGAGACTGACACGCAGCAGTATTACGGCTGCAGAATGAGACCTAAGCAAAGCAGGTGGCCAACTAGGCACTGCAGAAGTTTGAATCACAAGCATCTCTTTAGTCCATTGCACAGCACCAAAGCAGTCAACAGTCGTAAGTGCGTCTGTCATTTTGCTGTCATGCTGCTACATGCCAGCTTCTAGCCAGCTGTGGAGGTATCGCACATCCTTGGCGTGTGATTGCCAACAAGAAGTCTACACTGCTTTACACATCCATGGGAGCAGTAGCCTAAGTGGCCTGCAATTCCTGTCACTAGAGAAGAGTGAGGCTTATCCCAGCTACATATCCAGCTGAGCTTATATGGGGAGAAAAGAATAAAAAGATCGACCAGAGGTTGTGATCACACATTGGCCTGGCACTGTTGTGCCTGATGTTTTAGGCCTGAGATAAGGAATGCTTTTGAAAAGTCATGGGAAAGGCATTTGAATGTCCTAAATTGAATCTGGTTTGGAAAAAGCAAGATTAGCAGCAGGGCATGTTTTTAACTGGAAGCATGAAAGCTCAAAACTGACAGACCCTTTTGACTCTCCCAGTTGGGCATACTACTGCCGGCAACTATGTCCAAACCGAGCCTCTGATCAGCTCGGAGTTATGCCCATCTGTTGGGATAATAGTGGCATTAACTCACTTTCTGTGTGTTTGGATAGCACCCAAGCATGTTGTGCTCCTCCATGCAGGGGGCAAACGCCAGGCCAAGAGGTGCCTTTTATGGGCAGCCAGGAGAGCCCCGCATGGGACATCTGTTCTCCAAGAGGTCCTTTGGGTCTAGTGTAGGGCTTTGTTCATTTTGGCCACCACATCAGGGAAGGGGGGAAGTTCTCACATGTGTCCGGCTGCCAACAACAGTGATTGTTTTAGGAGCATTTCAGCGTGCCAAAATACATGCTGTAGTAAAATACTGCCTACAAATCTTGTAGTGTGCGAGCCATGTAGCATACAAACAAAATGAGTAACAGAAAAAGGCATGCCCCTGATAACCAGGAAAGCCTGGTGCATGTGGTCAACCAGGAATTCAGATAAACTTGCAGAGTAATTTGTACCTGCTCGTGTGGAGCATAAATAAATAAATAAAAGAAGTAAATATGGAAAATGAAATACATGGAAAATAAATACTCGAGCCTCATCACTCCAGCGTGAAAAAAGCACAGGTTTTGCAAAGGGTGTGTCAGAAGTTTTCCCTTTCTGCTTGTCAGAATGATTATTGTGCTAGCAGTGGGATTGCAAATGCGCCACAGTATCGTTACAGACGAAGTTTAGTGCAGCCAGGCAAGCATAAATAGGCACACCCAACATGCATGTGTGCAGGGGACTACAAACTGAGTGGTAAAGTGTAGTGGGAAATGTGAGGTCTTATGGCATGCCCTAGCGCATGCACCAGGAAGATTTTCTGTAGTGACTGAAGTGATGTTCGTCTATAAACTTGCTTAGCTAATAGCAGGTCATTCCTTTGCCTATACCCTGCCTCTGCTAGCCAAATTAATGGATGATGCTGGGCAAGTTCATGGCTTCTGTTACAGATCTGCTTAAAGCTGATACGTGTGTCAGTCTAAATGAACTAAACAATATATTCCAGTCCTTATTAGATAATGTAGATGGAGTTTTTGAAGTATAGCTACTATTTTTCTATAATAATTCTTCAAACCTTTTTATGTTTTAGGAAAAAAAAGACTTGTGGTTTTTATTTCTCTGAGGAAGAAAACAATGTATTTTTACTGTAGCCATCACTTTCCTAGATTTATTTTGTTGTCATAAAAAAAATATAATCAAAAGTGCCTTTGCTCCTAGACATTTGAAAAGTGAGGCCCAGCATGTAGATGAAAATGTAGGCCAAATTTTCAGGCACTTGTTTCATAAAATCTGGGTCTGAATGTTTGGACTGTTTTGTATCACTCACCAGGCTTGCAGTTAGTGCAGCTTAAAAAATTAAAAAAGAAGGACAAATTTTGAGACTGAAGGAACAGCTGCATTGGTTCTTTACTATGGCAAAGCTAAGCAAAATACCAGAAAGCACCAGGTAATTTAATAAGGCAATTGCATATGAGGCTTAAGCTAAATGTACCAGACACTTATGAATGATGCTATTGTGTTATGCTGCTGGTTTGCTAAGAAAGCATCATTTAAAAGACTGTGGAATTCTGAAGTTTAAATTTGGTGGAAAAAAACCCTCAATACACAAAAGTTACTATGATTTGATTTAGAGGATTTAATATATATTTTTCCAGAGCAAGTCAGCTAATTTTTAAGAGCACACTTCATTCTTCTTTACTTCGGCACCCCCAGTGATGTTTTATGCACAGAGGTAATGTCTTAGGTGTTTGTTTGTTTCAGAAGAACACCAGTGTGAAGGTTTATTCCAGAAGAAAATCAAAGATAGGAAGATCTCTCTTAAACAATTAACCCTTCTGATACTCTGTCTACAGTGATAATTTCAGAGACTATACTATTTAAGTTGTAGAATTTTGTGTCCATACTATACATCAGAGTGAATTCACTAAAGTGAATTTAAGACTTCGTTTAAGACCTGTGTTTATTTTTGCAAATCTTGTTAATGAAATGGTATATGCATAGTTAACTCTGAAAGGATGGAAACCTTCAGCTAAGTTTTACTGAAGTTCTAATGTGACAGAAAAAACTTTAGGAAAATCCAAGAGAAGATCAAAGATGATGGCTTTTGTCAGGAAATGTAGACCAACATGTCAAGTCAATCATAATACTTTTGGCCTGTGTCTTATGTGTTTTGTCCATAGGTAATCCCCTAGACTACTGCAGGCTAAAGAAAGCAAATATGCCACCAAAGGCAAGAAATGGCTTTGGAAGTAAATAGCTTTCAGATGAAGACAGCAACAGAAGTATTCTCATTTTTGGGCTTCATAAAACAGTCTCCAGCACTTACATGCTTGAGTTGTATCACATGTGTATCAGACTTCCACGTCTTAAACATTTTATGCAAAAAGTACAATGAATGTATGAGGAGTTTAGCTAAGATTTCATAGATTTTGTTTGGCCCAGAGTTAGGAGACTGGACTGCTGTGCCTTGAAATGAGCACATCATCACTCCAGACTTAAAAAGCAAGGCTTTCTTGACTCTGGCATTCTGGCAAGTACCCTGTAGCTGGTTTTCCATCCAGGTCTGATTCCTTTCATGATATCAGAGCCACCAATAGGATGGAAAAAGTCTTGTGGTTGAACAGAGCTGGCACAGATCTAGAAGCAGGGTATCTGTGTTCACACAGTCCTCTCTGCAGAGCCTGTTGACTTGGGCACCACGTCTCCTAAGCACAGTTTCTTTGCATCTGGACCTGTGCAGGCAAGCTTGCGCAGCCTGTGTTCAATCAGCATGGTAATGGAGGAGATCTCTGCACCGCTTTCATTGTGCGGTGCGGGCACAGTCAAAGACTAGGGTGAGATTTAGTTACTAGTTTGAATTTCCAAAGGTATTTAGGTGCCTAATGACCACTGAAAACAACATGTTCAATTATGTACGTATTACTCTAATAAGTGCTAGTTTTGGTGTACATTCAATGAGACAAAAAGCCTGCATAAAGCATAGCTGACCAGGAAATTAGTGCATGCAGTAACTCTAGGAAAACTCTGGTATTTATTAGAAAAGCAAATTAAATAGAATGAATGAAATGAATTGAAGGACCAGTCCAATCTTTCTTGAACTGCCTTTAAAAATTCTTCAGGGGTATTGAGGTAGCTGCTCTTGGGTGAGAGAACCACCATCTTGTATTCCCCAAAGGGTGAGAAATAGGAAAATTTGTTTTATAAGAAATACAGATTTTTCTGTCTGCACCATTTACTAGTACAGAATGTGTACATTACAGGAAAATAGTATCAGAATATAAAGACAACATATTACCATTAATTCTTATTAAAAAGTATGGTCACGCTCCCTTTCAATGCACTTCAGCAAATGGCAAATGAGATAGCTTGGTACTGCAAAATACATAACAGTTAGATTACTCATTGCAAGGAGATTGTGGTGTACGTTTACAAATAATTGATTTATTAGTTCAATTTCACGAGAAGCAAATTTTTGATGAAGTATCTATTCTCTGTTCTGCTGAAGATATTAAGGTCAAGGGAAAGAACATATGATACCCTTTCTTTGAACAATACATCACAATTTAAAGCTAAATAGGTTTCTGTAGAACTTACTTGGAAAGTAGGTGCAAGAGTCTGCAGGATACAAATGAAATTTTGATAACCACAAAACTCTCTTCTTAACGTTCCTATTGGGAGAGTACATAGGAAATAACCTGTTCTTCTGAGATAGGCCTTCAACTTTCAGGCCACAGATGTCATAAGCATACTGTGCCACCCCATACGTAATACCATCTTACAATAGCATCATGCCCTGTAGCGTGAAGGACACTGCTCTTTCTCCTCTGACTGAAGCATCCGGCCAGAAGTTTCGGTGTATGATCAAAAAAGTAATTTATTCAGACATTTTCTCACGAAAAACTGCTGCTTTAAACAGCGAAGCATGTCTTACAGAATACAAAATGTGGCACTGGCCTTAGCAAGCTGCTTGAACAAAGAAAGGTGGTTTTCATTCAGCTGCAATGTTCTGTTACTTATTTATTCTGCCTTTGCCACTGTTTCACCTTTTTATGCACAGATACTGTAAATGTAAATTGGCTATTTGCCATTGGTAATCTGTGAACATGTTCTTTGTTGTTCCAGAATTTTTCTTCTATTTTCCTTGCTTTTGCACATAAATTTCTGACTTCCTTTTTGTTCTTTAAACATATATGAACACTTTTTGTGTGCATGAAAAGAAACATTGTTTAGGTTAAAAAGGAAACATAACATTTCTCCATAATTTTCTAATAGTGCTCCTCAGTCTTGCACAGCTGTACATCTAAGAAACCAAGACTGTGATGACTTGATGGGTGAATCTTGAAGACCTTACACTTCAGGAGGAACTTGCTGAAGCAGAAATGCAGGAATATTCTGTTAGTAGCCTAAATCCCTGCCATCATTCTAAGGCTGGCCCAGTACTGGCCCACAGAGTGGTGCTGCCTGCTGAACTCTTGCCAGGCTCTCATCCCCTCAGTGCAAGCCCAGCACAGTGAGACCATAGCTGATTTAGGTTACGTGGCGGAAAACAAAGCACTGAAAATAAATGCCCACTGGCCTTGTGCAATGAAACAGCCCATTTCTGCATGCAGGGCATCGTATTCAGCATACACAGAGGGTCTCTTTAGCCATCTTTCCCTACTGGTCTGTGTAGGCTGAAAGGCTGCTCCAGCTGGTCCCTGTTATGTGTGTGTGTGTGGGGGGGTCCCCCACTGTTTCCTCTCACCTCATCTTTGAGGATGATCCCGTTCCCTGCTCTTCACTGTCTCCTCTGTGCATTCTCTCTGCATTGCTCAGACTACTGGTAAAAATGTTTGCAAGTGTTTTCTTTAACTCTACTTTTTTTCTATTCTTCTTCAACCTCTCCTTGTCTGAGCACTAGAGGGTGATGTTTAGTCCAGGTAAATCTTGACTTCCCTACAGCATTTTGAGACGCAGAAGAAATTGTGTAGACACTGGTGTCAGTCATTAGACAAGCTGGGTCTGCTCTATTGCTCCACATGTGATGGTATGCATGTGTGGAGAAACAGGACAGTTTCTTCTTCCTTGTGGTTTCCACCATTACTCCTATTCCAAATAGACATGGATTTGCTGGCAATCAGCAAAGCTGCTTCCTGAGGCCTTGAATTTGTAGCTTAAATCCATGACAGGAAAAGTATTAAGTGTCTTCGTAAGGAGTGGCTGGCAGGCAATGTTTAAGGACTTCATGTTTAGCATCTCTTATCATCCTCTGAGTCATTCATGTAGCAGTGGCCTACCGTGGCTGAACTGGACCTGCAGAGAGGAGGGCATATGTCTCAGACATGGATGGGGCAGAGAGGACACAAGCCAAAACAACATTTCTGGGGGCCTGGAGGGAGCAGCTAGGACTGGGGTGAGGGCAGATGGGATTGAAGAAGGAGGCGTCTCATAAAAGAGCACAGAGAGAAGCCTATTCCCAGTCTATTCACATCCCGTTGATCTTTTCCAGTTCCTTACTCTATTTGAAACTCCTCACTTCTCAAAGCCCCCAAACCCACATTGACTACTGGGTCCTCTTCTTCACTCCTTAAAGCATTACTGACTCTTTCCAACCATAGGTGTCCACAACCCCTTGAAACACATTTCCTTCCTTCCAGAACCAGCAGCTCTACTACTCTGGCAAATCTAGATTTTGCTACTGTAAAGAAAATATACTTTGCCCTCAGCCTTGGGGTAGAAAATTTGACATTACCTATACTGTTGGGAGGTTTAGACAGTTCTTGGTGGAGGTTTCCAGCATGCATGCTAGCAATCTGATCCTGTATTCACAGTCCCTGGAACATTTTGTTCCCTAANTGCTAGCAATCTGATCCTGTATTCACAGTCCCTGGAACATTTTGTTCCCTAAGTAGTGATAGGACAAGGGGTAACAGTTTTAAACTGAAAGAGGGTAGATTTAGATTAGATGATAGGAAGACATTCTTTACTGTCAGGGTGGTGAGACAGGTTGCTCAGAGAACTTGTGGATGCCCCACCCCTGGAGATGTTCAAGGCCAGGTCAGATGGGGCTTTGAGCAACCTAATCTAGTGGAAGGTGTCCCTGCCCATGGCAGGGGGGTTGGAACCAAGTGATCTTTAAGGTCCCTTCCCACCCAAACCATTCCATGGTTCTAGGATTTTCATTCTTTCAGTTTTGCAATCCAGATGTGCAACATAGTTAGGGTCCCACAGTGGTTTTTTGGTCCTTCACCAGCTTGTTTTATTCATGTCCCTGACGCTAAACCAATATTTATACAAGTCTCAGTAGATGTGGGATCAGTCCTGGTACTTCTCAAGTTAAATACAACAAACTAGATACCCTTATTCCTTTCTTCTGAAATTTTGGTGATGCTTCACTATCTTCTGCTTGATGCTGATACAATGGTATTTTTGTCACTACTGTCAGAGCTGAGACACAGGGGAGTTAAGCGATACCACAGCTGAATGAAGTTTAATTAAACTTGGAATAAGTGACACTGAAAGATAAAATTCTTTTGTGTTTCAGTTGTGAGAAGGCCTTTTATGCCAACCAACACCCGATCTCAAACTTCAAAGAAATACATGGAACAATTCCTGTACCCTAGAAATGGAGAACACACTCAGCTGTCTTTTATTCCCATGTTTCTTCCCTCTCCCACCACCAGTGCTTGTAATTCAACTTGAACGCATTTTGGTTTTGAATGTGATCGTAACTCGGATTGTGAAAGCAAGTCTTCGGCTAGGCACATTATTTAATTGATCATACTACTTGCAGTCAATATAGGACGCACTGTTACTTTCCTCATATTCAGTTAGCGTGTTTAATAAAACATTAGTACCATGACAATAATATCAGTTACCAGTTTGCTATCTAAATGTTATGATTCAAAGGCAAGTGCCTACACATCAGGGTTGAAATGAAGCAGCTAGTTTTTACACTGTTGAAAGTGCTGGTGTCAGGGTTTGTTTTGAAATGCAAAGTGAGGGACTGGATAGGAAACGCTTGCTCATCTTTGCCTACCTGGTTGGGCTTGAAAAAGTATGTGCAGAATTGTACATATTTAATACTCTCCCTCCTTCTGCAGGGGCTGTTCATGGCCTCGACTATATGGCTTTACCAAATGGGATTTACAGACCTAACTCCTTAAAGATTCGGGCTCCCCATCAAATTTGCAGCAGGTGCTGAATTTGTAGCAGATCTTCCTCCAAGAGCAGGGATAACAGCGGGGTTTGAGAAAGGAATTGGAGAGAAGAAATTAGGGAGATTGCTGTCTCATGTTAATGACTGAAGATTCCTGTTTGCCTTGCTGGAAAGACAGCATTTCCTGGGCTAAATGACTTTTAAACAGGAAGCTACCCCAAATTGTCATCTACTTATTTTTAGCCTTGCCTGCTGTGCAATGTGATAGAGATAAGAAATAAAGTTATAGTTTAATTTGGTTAGGCTCCAGTTCAGCTGTGGGTTAGTCTTCGTAAATATTTTATTGGCTTGTAAATCTGAGTGCTGTGTACTAGTCCTTATAATATATATAGTGTTCTACTGTGCCTCTTAATATCTCCCCATGATCACAGCACTGATAGATGCTATAGCCAACATTGGGAAGACTTCAGTAGAAACGATATCACCATTTCAGAAACATTCAGTCTTTAGGCAATAAACTTACATGGCTTTAACTTAAAAAATATCTGTGTTAGTATCATTTTGGCACCACTGCTTTTAAGAAAAAAGGTCCTTCTGCTTCTTGAATGGCACAACTTGTCTCTAGAGAAACATTGCTCCAGAAGGAAAGTAATTTTACACAGATAAGCACTCCCAAAAGTATTTATTAGCTATCAACTCAAATAAACCTACATGTAAAGGACACAGAAATCCTGCTTCCCACTCTGCCCTTCTTGTTTGTTTATGAGTTCCCAGGCATATTAATTATACTTCATTTGGCTTTTCCCCAGAGTCTTCTGAACAACAGGGGCAGAGGCTGCTCAGTTCAATCACCGTGGCTTACATTTTGTTCCCCTGAGAGCATCTATAATTAATATGATGCTTATTCTCTAACAAACATGTCAACTTCTCCATCTCACAGTCATTTATGAGTGGCATGGCCTCATGTGTACCACTGATGGAGATACTGTTTGTTGGCTTTATGTAAATAAAGTCTTGTAGTTGTGAGAATTTAGATGTGGGACTTGAGTGACTAAATATAAAGAGACATTGGCAAGGTGGTGAGCTGCAAAAAGTGACCTACTTCAGCTTCTTTTATCTGTTTGCAATGCCGAATCCCTGTGGAGTGCATTTTGTGAATGGTGTGGTGAAATTGCTGGAGCTTGCCTGAGAAGAGCAGTTTGGAATGATTTTTAAGATTTTTACATTAGCTTTTGTTCTANTGGAAAACCTTGTCTAGTGGGAGGTGCCCCTGCCCATGGCAGGAGGGTTGGAACTAGATGATCTTCAAGGTCCCTTCCAACCTAAACTATGCTATGATTCTGTGATTCTATGACATTACATCCTGGAGTCAGAAGGGCATTTCACTGATCATCAGTGTTGATGCAAGCTTTCAAAACCTATTTGTGTTAACAAAATGACATATCTTCCAAGAAAAATATGTTTGAATAAAATATATGTGAGTAGCTGAGGAATGGAGAAAGGAGGGAGAAAGTAGGTTTTCCAAGGAGCAGTTTAGAGAAATCTGACACAACGCTGACAGGAATACCTGCATTTTTGTGATGTGTGCCTGGTAAGCCAAATGCTGTAATATCCCTATGCTTACATTTACAAATGTGGATGGCTTTTTAAGTGTTGAGGAAAATGTGAAAATTTGCCCTTAAGGACTTCTCCCACTCTCTTCCAAAAGAGATCTGAAAATTGGACTGGAAAAAGCTTCAGCCTAGCTGTTCAGCAAAAGCTGTGTGGACCGTGTTGTGTGAATGGCATAACACTTTGAGGGCCCTGTGAGGCTAAGAGGGAAAATCCAAAAATATAGGCAGCACCATCCTCTACAGGTGGGTAGAGATAAAGTAGAAGGTAAAGCAGCTTAGAGAAGTAACGTTGCTAATCACTGCTTCTCAGACATTTTGGAAAATACATTTCGGTTTATGTGGTGAGATCTGAGCTCGCCGTGGCTCAGTTTCCTAATGGCAAGAGAGCAAGGACTGGGTGTAATTACTGACTGGAAGTATAAAGGCTTACCTCTCAGCCCTGCCAGCATGCAAAGGTTGTTTGCAATTACCTGCCTCTTGTAAACACAGTCCATAATTACACCCATTTCTCACTCTCCTACCTCTGACGGACAAACCTGGTGCCAGCTACCTGATTTTTATATTTACTTTTGCAACTGGAGCTTTTTGTGACAACCTGGAGAGCGTGAGCTGTCATCTTAAAAAACCCACTATGGAGATAGGATTAGTGTGGAATGCAATCTTTTGGGGCTATAACGTGTGTTAATTTGTCTTATGTTAGCCAGTTGACAGCTCTGCTGGCTCAGTGGCATCCCAGGGATGAAGGACGTGCCACATGAGTCTCTTTCCAAAAAATAGCCAACATTTTGGCTGTGTCCTGATTGTGGATTTTCAGAATCCCACCCATGCTCATGTTTTGGACAACTTTAAATGTGTGTCAAAGGAGAAACTTGTTTTTCCCCTTTTTTTTTTTCCCCTTGAGTGCTGGGGTGCTTACAGAGCGTGGCCTCTTGAAGAATGAAGCAGCTCTGGTAAAATGCCTCCACTGGTAACATAAAGGCAGTATGGCAAGAGTGAGCCGCACAGCGGTGAAGAGCATAGGTGTGGAGAGCTTCCTGTGCACCACTGTCGCCTGTCCTCCTGAGACCCTGTCCCAAGCCCTGCTACTGAAGCACCCTTCTGCTGGGCTCCATGGCCAGCAGCCATGGCCACACAACCCTCCACTGGAAAACTGCTCTTCTGGCTTCACTGCCAGGCTTTTCTGCTCTCTGGGAAGAGGGTAGGCTCTGGAGCCTCCCAAGCTGCTGGAGAGACATTGTTAATGTTGTTCAGGGAGGCAACATGGGGCATGAGGCTGGGAGACAGCACAGTTGCCACTGACTCACTACATCTCTTATTGCCTGATTGACTGTACATTTTCTCTTCTGTGTCTTAGATATTAATCCCTTGCTATCTGTATTTTCTTCTTAGGTTTTTACTTTATTCATACAAGTGATTCCTCACATATGAATGCCACACAACACAGTAAAGGGTATGGAGTGGTTATGTGTATCGTACTCTGATAGCACAGTAACCCAGTACAGTCCATGGGTTGGATCCATCCATCCAGCATCCTCCTGTACACCAGTGGAAACAGCATAGCTACAGAGGCATACAACACTGCTCAAACTAGCCAACACTTCTTCTCATAACCCACCAGGAAATCCCAAAGGGATCCAGTACATAGCTGATGTGTCTGTGCCACCCTACCATTGAACAGCACACCAGCATTGCCTCAGTCAAAAAACATCTCTGTGAACTCTTTGACAGAAGAACGGTGTTTGCCACTATGTAAATAGGAAGATAGAAATCCTCTGGATCAGAGACTCCCCAGCCCTGTTGGAACTGCTGGGTTGTTCTAGAAACCAGTGGGTCTGATGGTTCGTAACATGGTCCCCGTTTCAAATGTATTCCCTCTGATGCATTTGCAGCAAACAATGAAGAGAATTCCCTTCAACTTCCATTTCACTAACACGCAAAGCCAATCTTTTCTAGGGTCAGGTGATAACAGAGACTCCTAATGTCCCTCATTATCCTATTTCACTCCCTCTGAGCATGAGTGACTCAGATATGCATTGTACCCCAGATAAGGAATTGTAAACTGGCATGACCTTCCCTATTTCTGGTGTAAATGCTACATCTAGCACATCCCAGTGCCACCTTCAGTTTGGCTGTGACTGTGTTATGCCTGTGATTGACAGCAATCCTCTTCTAACTTGGAAGTTAGCAAATGTGATGTGCATCTACAAGAAGGGCCAGAAGGAACATTCAGGGAACTACAGGCCTTTCAGTCTGACCTTGGTGCCATGGAAGGTCATGGGGCAGATCATCTTGAGTGCCATCGTGTGGTGCATATGGGACAACCAGGTGATCAGGCTCAGTCAGCATGGGTTTATGAAAGGCAGGTCCTGCTTGACTAATCTGATCTCCTTTTATGACAAGGTGACCCCTTTAGTGGATGAGAGAAAGGCTATGGATGTTTTCTACTTAGACTTTAGCCTTTGACATCATTTCCCACAGCATTCTTCTAGAGAAACTGGCTGCTCATGGCTTAAACCAGTGTACTCTTTGCTGGGTAAAAAAATGACTGGGTGGCCAGGCCCAAAGGGTTGTGGTGAATGGATTTAAATCCAGTTGGTGGCTGGTCACAAGTAGGCTCAGTACTGTACAGTGCTCAGGGCTCAGTACTGCAGCCAGTTCTGTTTAATACCTTTATCCGTGATCCAGATGAGAGGATTGAGTGCACCTCCAGAAAGTTTGCCGATGACACCAAGTTGGTTGGGAGTGTTCATAGAATCATAGAATTGTTTAGGTTGAAAAAGACCTTTAAGATCATCGAGTCCAACCGTTAACCTAGCACTGCCAAGTCCACTGCCAAACCATGTCCCTAAGCACGACATCTACATGTCTTTTAAATACCCTGGGCAGCCTGTTCTGGTGCTTGATAACCCTTTCTGTGAAGAAATTTCTCCTAGTATCCATTCTAAACCTCTCCTCGTGCAACTTGAGGCTGTTTCCTCTTGTCCGATCATTTTGGGAGAAGAGACTGACACCCACCTTGTTACAACCTCCTTTCAGGTTGTTGTAGAGAGCAATAAGGTCTCCCATCAGCCTCCTTTCTCCAGGCTAAACAAGCCCAGTTCCCTCAACTGCTCCTCATAAGACTTGTGCTCTAGACCCTTCACCAGCTTCATTGCCCCTCTTTGGATGTGCTCCAGCACCTCTTTGTCGTTCTTGTAGTGAGCAGCCCAAAACTGAAAACAGTATTTGAGGTGCAGCCTCACCAGTGCCGAGTGCAGGGGGACAGTCACTTCTCTAGTCCTCCTGGCCATGCTATTTCTGATAGAAGCCAGAATGCCATTGGCCTTCTTGCCCACCTGGGCACACTGCTGGCTCATATTCAGCTGGCTGTCAACTAACANCCAAACCCCCCTGCCATGGGCAGGGACACCTCCCACTAGACCAGGTTGCTCAAAGGCCCATCCAGCCTGGCCTTGAACACCTCCAGGGATGGGGCATCCACAACTTGTGGAACTGTTCCAGTGCCTCACTGCCCTCATGGTGAAAAATTTCTTCCTGATATCCAATTTAAATCAATCCTCTTCCAGTTTAAAACCATTACCCCTTGTCCTATCACTA
>RSEF01000002.1:108385666-108402629 GCA_003993805.1 Himantopus leucocephalus | reverse complement strand
TGTCCCTGCCCAGGGCAGGGGGGTGGAATGAGATGATCTTTAATGTCCCTTCCGACCCAAACCATTCTGTCATTCCATGTTTCATTGTAGTTTCTGATAAGTGAAAAATTCTAGTGAATGCCGCTGTGTTCATAATACCTGATGTGATTATATACTGCAGTCAGGAGTTCATTCCAAAATTATCCGTAAGGAGGAATAGAGTTAACAAACAAGGTCAAGTAATGGTTTCTGTGTACAAAGTCCCTGGAAAGTGCGGTCAGTTTGTAGATGGTAAATTGGGTCTCTTGGAAAACAGGGAATGCTTGGTCTTTTTTGGTGCACTGCTCTTTACATTAAAACATGGCACAAATGAACTTTCTGTTCTTTGGTATTGGTCTTTTCCGGCTTTTTCTCTCCGTTAGCAACTATTCTGTTTTCCTGGTTATATATGCTTTTACAGTCTTGGAGTTCCCTGATTTTTCTTGCATCTCTTGTTCAGGCTGCCTCAAAAGTTGAAGTTTAGCTGCAACTCCAATGAAATTTCCTTTACCAGCATTACTAAATTACTGGTTGTCCCTTTGTTTTTTGTCTGTCATCCATGTTACAAATTCTTGCCTTGTCCAAACAAATAAACACAGGCTGACTTGCTGTACTGTGCCTCTTCTCTTCTGTGCTGCCCTTCCCTGCCCTTCCAGGTGTGTAGCTGCTCAAATAAACTTTTTTTTTACTTCTTTCTGGTCACTTTCCCTTTTCATTTTCCTTTTCAGCTCTTTTCCTTTCTGCATTAGATTCCCTGTCCTTATTGTTTAAGGTATGCATAACTCCACCTATGCTTACATTTTACCCATAATTTTTACCATCCAGTTCATCTAGCCCAGTTGTTTTCCCCTCCAACCCATCATGGCTTATCTTCCTGTACCAGCCAACCTCCCAGTCTTACAGATAGCTTTACTCATACTGAAGTTAAAAGCAGGGGCACCAGTTGAAACTGGGGCAGTTGTACCTGTTGATTAAACAAATGAAGTGCACTGTATGTACTGAATAAATTAGAGTTCAGTTAGAAAGGACGTGTTAGATTGCAGAGAAATGGTGCAGTTCACTGCCCACTCTATAGCTGGAAGTTCTGAACTGTTTGAAGGGCTTTAAAAGAAAGATACCCCATTCGCACTCCCTAGCAATTAAGTGGCTGACATAGTTATTGTTAATTTGGCTGAGTTCTCATATCTGTAAGAAGCAGAAACAATTCCTTTAAAAAAAAAAAAAGAGATAAGTTCAGGGATTCTTATAGCTTACAAGAAACCTATTGGTGTGTAAGATTATCAAGATTCCTTAATTCAGTTTTCCCACTTTCAGAATGCCAGGCTTCCCTTCCATCTCAGACAAGTCTTTGTTGAAAAAAATATTCTCCAGCTCTGCTTTCTGCTTTAACATAGGTGCTACTCGTAGCCTGTCTTTTCTTCCTTCATGATTTTCAGTTACAAAATGGATTTGAGCATAGATATATACAGTCTTGGAATTCATGTAAGCATTGTTCCTCTTACCTCATTTGGCTAACTTTTCTCATTCAGAACTGCTTTTAATCACTTTCTAGACATCAGGTAAGGTTACTCACAGAGTAAGGAGCGACCTGGCATGAAGTATGACAGTATATGCCCTCATAATGATATCATGGAGTACTTTGTATGGGAAATGATGCCTTTCAAATGGTCCATGCAAGAGTCAGCAAAAAGAGAAGCGCTCTGTAGAACGTCTCTTATTAATTACACTGTGAGGATAGTAGACTTCAGATGAAATAAGCTATTGCCAAACCTCCCTTTTCTTAGTTATTTCTGAGTGATGGATGGTACAATGAATGGTCTCACCAGAGTTGAAGCTGTAAATACAAAGGTACAGCTGTGGAATGTTTGAGTGGTGCTTTTCTATCAAAGAACAGATGATAACAGGGAAAAAAGGAAGAGACTTTTGTTCTAAAGCCGTTGTTGTTTCTAGAGCTTTTCAGTTAACTTGGTCAGAGCTTGATCAAGGTTAACTTGGTTACTGTGAAAGCAAACTAAAGAAATTGGAATAATGCTGAGCGTACATAAAATGAAACAAATAGTGACAGATATTAAGAGCACATTCATAAAGTGAAGACTTGCAATCATCTTGCAGTTTTGTGCAGCTAATTACCATGTGATTTTTTTAAAGTTTTTTTTTTTTTTAAACAATGGGCATTCGTCCAACAAGAAATACAAAGATGGCACGATAGAGCTTAACTGTTGCTCAGTGAGGCTTTCCTCTAGAGTTTCTTTTGCTGGTTTGAGTCATTTTTTGTTCAGTTCATTTCTACAGATAGAATCGCTCAATGTGTGTTGCTTGTTCTGGTGATTTTCTTGGAGAGGTGAACAATACTTGCATCTTCTGTTAGTTCATTTATTCCAGTTTTGCAGAGGGATGAAACCACTACATTTTTGATACATTCGTTTTTAAGGTGAAAGCCTGGCAATAGGATAACGGCTTTCTAATAAGAAAAAGCTAATCAACTTCTAGTCACCCTGATCTGATTTTTGTGATAATGATGTGATGTACTCGTTGTTTACATTCTGAAATGTGTAAGTTTTATCACAGTGGCATGACTGAGGACAGTGCTTGAGGGTGGAACAGGTTTTTTGTACTGCATTTGTTTCTTCATGAGAATGTGCAATAAACAATGATTGCTAGAGGGTATTGAGCTGGATCAGTACCCGCCCCAGAAAGTTTTAAATAAGATTATGACTGGACCTGTTGACATTTTCATTGCTGCACGTAAAAATTTCAGTGCTTCTGGCAGGAAGTCTGAAGAACAGTGTAAAATCTGCTGAAAGATCTGTTCAACAAACATGTTATAGCCACCCTGTAGAAGGCAAATCTTGGAACATACTTACTGTATCCACCTCTGCTGTCACTTGTCATTTAGCAGCAAGATAATTCTCTCCACTGCTCTCCTCCAGCAAACAGTGACTAGAGAGTAGAGGGGGGGTTATTGTCTGCCCCTTTTAAAGAAATGTGTTTACTAAAAACTCAAATACCGCTACTTCTGTGCTAGGGCAAAAGGGCAAATTGTTCAGGTGGGACACTCCTTGCAGTGAGAGACTTTTTACATACGTGAATGAGATTCCCTCCAACACGTGTAGGGTAAGTCTTTGTAGTTCAGTAGCACACATCAAAGAGAAGGTCAAGCCGGTTAGGCTGTAACAAGTGATAGTGCTATGCTGGTGATCCCATAGGTTAATTAATCCTGCTGAGAAGTGCAGTAAATTGGCCTTCTGGAGCATCGACCTCCATAGCTAGAGTGCTTCTGGCAGTTGCTACTTGTTTATTCAGAACTACCTTGAGTCTCTGCATATCTGTAGACATAGATTTTTGAAAAATTAAGCTTTGAATGGACTTTAGGAGGTGATCTAGTCCAGCCTCATAATCAAAGCCAGGTCAGTATCTTGTTTTTGGGACCCAAACCAGTACACAGTATTCTAAATGCAGTGTTAAGAGTACTGAGTTAAGAGGGATATTTACTTCCCGTGCTCCACTGGCTGTGCTTGTACAGCCCACCCTGCTGCTGACCTTTGCTGCCAGGGCACACTGCTGGCTAACGTACGGCTTGGTGTCTGCAGAAACCCCTGGAGTCTTTTCTGCAAAGCTGTTCCCCCAGCAGTCTCCAGCCTTTATTGTTCCAAGGGGTTTTTCCTTCCCATGTGCAGGACTTTGCTTTTTTTTCTTGTTGAATTTCATAAGGTTTCTGGCAGTCCATTCCTCGAGCCTGTCTAGGTCCCCCTGGATACTAGCCCTTTCCTCAGGTAGATTGACTTGTCCCCCTAGTTTGATGTCTTCCACAAACTTTTATGAGAAAGCACTCCATTTCCTACTCCAGGTCATTGATAAAGATGTTAAACAAGACAGATCCCAGGATAAAACCCTGCCGTACTCACTTGTCACAGGCATGCAGGTAGAGTAGGGCCCATTAACCATTATCCTCTGAGCATCCCACTGTTTTCTTACCCATCTAGTTGTCACCCCATCCAGACCATAATGTCCTAACTTGGATTAAGGAGTATTTGTGGGAGATGGTATTGAAAGCCATGCTTAATTAGAGGTTAATGACATGAACTGTTCTCCCCTTGTCCATAAACCCAATAATTTTGTCACAGAAGGCATTCTGCATGGGCCTGGGAATGTGTTCCTACATGGCTCATAGAAAGGGCTCACTGCGCTATTTGCCAGGGGACCAGCGTAAATCTGACCGTTCTGTAGTTCCTTTGATTGTCCTCTTGGACTTCTTTGAAGATGGGCGTGACATCGGCCTTTCTGCAGTTGTTGGAGACTTCCCCATAGCTGCATGACCTTTCAAAGGTGATAGAGTGACCTTGTCCTTGCATTGGCTGGTTCTACGCTCAGGTCAAATTGCAGTGATGCCCTGATTTGGCTAGAAATGGTGACAGCTGGGTACATGATGGTTGTGAGAGTTTGCACGGTATCCACTGTATGCAGTCATAATGGGAAATGCGCCATTGTGGTATAGCTGTACTGGTGTCAAAACTCAGTCTGGACACTAACAAAGTACTTTATGCTGGTATCTGTCAATAGTAACATTTTTTTTTAATCTATGTAAATTATCAAGTAGCAGAGTGGTACAGAACACTGGCAAGACTTCTGTAAATTAAAAATTTGAACTGGAAGCAAAAATACCTAGTTAAAGGAAAATAAATGTTTTTATTTACTACTAAATATTTGCTGTATTTTTAGGTGTATTTGTCTGCCATAACTGCATGTAATGTTTCATACGAGGTGTAAGCTTAGACACCCGTGGAGGTGCTTGTGGTAGTATTGGTCCTTACTGCTTTCATCACCTGCATATGGAAGGAAAAAGTTTGCCTTGTATAGATTTAAAAAGTAATGAAAACCAGTTCCTGTCTCTTAAGAAGTTATCATAGATTACAGCTTATAAGAAGGTGAAATGGATGAAAATGAGGTAAAGAACAGGACTCTTGAAAGAGTGCAATTAAAATAGTTGGACTGGAATTGAGTAATGTGTATTTCCAAAGTATGGCTGCAAAATAAAAATATCATTGGGCTATTGTCTTGAGTTCACACTGAGAAGTGCTTGTAAGTTTGTAGGATCATAGGAGAACTCCGGTTGGAGGGGACTTCAGGAGGCCTCTAGTGCGGAGAGCAGAGCCCACATACGGGGCCACACCATGTCACCCTGGCCCTTACCTGGGCTGGTTTTGGAAACCTCCGAGGACCGGGACTGCACATTGTCTCGGGGCAACCTGTGCCACTTCAAATAATCCACTAAGAAAAAGAAAAGAACCAAACCAATAAAACTCAAACCAGTACTGAGAGGTGTTAATGTAGACTGTTGAAAAAACCAGTTTCTCAGGGTCTCATTCCCAGGGTTTTACATTATTTTGGATTTGTGTACTCCTAAATCTTTTCTAAGGGAAATGCATACAACAGACTGCTAAGTTTGTAGACACCAAACTTTTTTCTTTCTTCTCTTTTGTTAAAGCCACAGATTGAAGACCATTTCTGTAGACATGTTTTTTTTGGATTAGGTAACCCTGTTAATTTAAAAATGAAAAAGAAAAAAGATGAATGATGTGAGTTGTTTAAAAATGTCTTTTGTAATAGAGCATTTACTTTTTGGATGCTGTTGTTGAAGTCCAGCTATGAGAAAGATATCCCGTTGTAAACCAGTTGTGTGGGTTTTTTTTTCTGTTTTTTTTTTGTTTTTTTTTTTAAAACCCCAAACATTTGGCTTTAAGGCAGTCAAGCAAAGGAGAAGAGCCTTACTGAAATGGAGGCTACAAAGAGCTGTAACATAGCTGAGCTTGGCTGGTGAAGTCACTTGAGGTGGCTCTTGGTAGAAGCCAGACAAAGCATTGCAACGCTTACTGTTGTTTGATTACGGGACTGGAAATTAGTGTTCTAGGAGTTTCAAATGAAGTTGTGATTTTTGGAAATACATTCTGTGAGATTAGAACTAACTGCTGTGGAAAAAGATTTATGAGTAATGTATACCTGCCATTTCAGATGGATTTTTTTTGGGATCTTCTTCAGAAATTGAGCCATGTTTAATTTAATGTGATTCATCTAGGACCACGGCTAAAAAGATGAGATATGATGTTTAAGCAATACAACAGCAGTTTCACAACTTCTACAAGGCAAAGCTAATGACTTCCCTGGAAATTCTATTTTGTACTTTTAGTCCCAGTAAGGACAGAATGTAGGAGTGCCTATGAATGGATAATTTGATCATGATCAATAAAACTTTCTTTAAATTGTTTTCTGAAACTAGCTTTCATACATTTTATTTTAGATCTCAAAAATGACTGAAGTCACTGGGGTTTTTGAGTTCTGTTTCAAAATTTACAAAATGTATGCAAGATATCTTTGTTACTGTGTTTATTTCATTATTAGTTTGTGCATTGTGTGTTTTGTAGGCCCCTGTTGATCTCTGAAATGGGATATTTCATGCTATTAAGGATAGATTCACCAAACAGTTGTGCTTACACAAGGATATCCCAGTATGTTAAAGGAACAGACACTTTTCCACTGCTAACAGAAACTGCCATGACAGATATACCACCTTTTTCATTTTTGCTTACAAACCTTTTGTTAGAGTTGCTCGTGTTTTCAGATATCTTCTGTGATAGAGAAATACAGTGGCAGTACCAGAAAAAGGTATTAAATGTAAAACTCAATGATAGGTTTTAAAATATAAAAACTTTTTATTAAAATGTTTTTAAGCTGGAGGTTGGACTTCACAGCATCTGTTTGGACAGTTCAATGCCAAGTGTTGTTTTTTCCCTTGGGACATGGATTCAGAGCAGCTGGGGTCACCGTGCCACCTCCCTGCGGTGCCAAGTGCCGTCCCGCTGGTCAGCCACCCGCTCTCTGCTCGGCATGCAGCCCGTGCAGGTGATCAGAGTTCTTTATTTCTCCTTTTCCCCCCAGTTTGCATCTGTACTGTGCTATGACAGAGAAATCAGTGTAACCTTAGAAAGTGTGGTGGCTTAACCTCATGAGCATCAGCGTGGAACTGTCTGGACTGCTCCTAATAAAAGACATGTCATCTTAGTTTGAATACAGTTCTGCCTCAATGTGAGTGTTCTCTTGGGGTGCCGTAACTCAGGGGGCAATGCTGTATTGAAAAATACACTTTGGGTAAACAGATGGTTTTTTTTTTTCCTCAAACCCCAAATACTTGATTGTAGAAAGCCAGAGGAATTCAAAAGCATGGTACTATTGCAGACATCTAATTTGTAGTAGGGCTGGCCAGCACAATCTTGTTTCTCACTTGATTTTATTCATAAGTAAAGGGGTTTTTTTGGTCGCATCTTGTGAAGTCAGTAGTCTCCTATCCTATAAAATACCAACAGATGGCACAAGCGATATGAATAGAAAATGATGCACCTGACTACCACCATAGGATGTCAGTTACTCAGCTAGTGTTTTCCAGTCTGGCATACTCTGCAAATCTTATGTCTGAGAACAAAGCTTTCTAAAGGAAATTAACTATGGTAATGCTTTCTCCAAAGTACACAGTAAGTCAAGATGCTTCTTACTAACTTTTTCTGTAGTCTGAAGAAAAGATATTCCTGCCAGAACGTGAGTATCTTGAAGAGACCTCCCCTCTTCCTGGCTGGCCAGGCCCTGCGCGGCCGTCCCTGCGCCCCCCGCGAGAACTCAGGGTTGCGGGATTCCACCACCAGTAGAGTTGCAGGAGTGGAGGGTCAGGTAGTGGTAAAAACCTACAGCAAATATTGCAAAGTATTTTTAAAATTTTGTTTGATAAAAATGACAATTTTTTTTTTTTTAGTTGTTAATGGCAGAGGAGTAAAAGTGCAGCTTTTGTTACTGGGAGGGTAATGAGATAATACATACCTAGCCACACAAAGCCGCAGCATCTGAAAGAAATGCATGTAGAGGTAAAGTGAGGAGGGGTGACATGCTTCAGAAAGCGCTGAATGCTGATTCATTTGTAATGTTCTCATTCAGTGATTGTATTTTTTTATTACTACATGAAAAGATTCATTCTGTTGTAACAGCCATCTAATGCGTGTTAGCGCAGCGGAGTTAAAGGGGTCTCGTTTTAAGCTTTGCTCTAAGGGATGGTAGTTGTTCGTACCTTCCATTGACTTTGTTGCATTTTGCAAGAGAAACTTTCTTCGTTGACAAAATTTTAATTTTACTGAAGTAGGAATGAAGGAACTCTGCATCTGACCTTAAAACAATTTTCTGACCTTCTGTGATGTTCTTCGAAGTTTCAACTAAAAATTGAGACGCTCACATCTCTAAGGATGGGGGTTTTATAGTCATGTATCTGGGTAAATAAGTGTAGGGGGAAAAAACTAATATTTAAAATGTTGGTTTTGCTGTCTCATTGAAGGGCAGCATTTTCCATAGATCTTGATAATATAATAAATAGCTCAGAAATTATTTATGGCAGTCTACCTGTATGTAGTAGTTGTAGTCTTGCACAAGCCTTTGAAAGACACATTTATCCTTAATTTGGTAGCAATTTGCATGTGTACAGTCCAGTGACCGTAGTTTTTACATTTCTTGGTTAGTACATTCCAGGCAATGGTTCTGTAACTTTGTGGGACCTCTCAGAATACAAACAAAACTGCTCTGTATCACTATGTTCAAATTCCCAATTTAGATAATAGAATAATGTGAAGTTTTTGCAGTTTTATAGAACAATGTGAAGTTTTTTGAAGTTTCTTCTAGCTGTGTTTTTTAGCAATTAGAATCTTTCATTTATAACATTTTTAAATCACCGTGATGTATTTCTTACAGTTCAGTATCTGTTGACATTGGCAGGTTAAAATTTGTTTATTAGTGTTGTTCAAACTTAACTTATGTATTCATTAAGTCTTAATTACTGTATGTAACATCCTTAAACAGATATTTCTTACTTAACCTCTTAATAGGTTTTATAGTGATATGAAATAACTATCTTAAAATGCATTACACTAAATCCTGCTCAACTGTATGGTTTAATTCTTTTAATCACACTGGTAATGTATGTATGTCCAATAGCTGAAATTCTGTACTTATGGCACAGTTCTCATCCTCATAATGTACAAAACTTGGTATTTTTATTTTAAGAAATGAAGCATGGCTGTGGGCCAAACCACAGGTTTTGCTCTTTCTCAGCCGTTCACAGGGATACTCTGCAAAACAGAGTATCCTGGATGTATGCCACTACTTCATCTATGTTTCAGGGTTCCAAAAAAAATCGTAATTGCACTTCAGCCCTAAAGAAATAATTTTCAAGGAGAGGAAAAGCAGTCAATCCCAGAAGTCAGACAGACCAACTTACCATCTAGTCCGTCCTGTCAGGGGTGTAGACTGTGCCTTCTTCCAGTGTGTTTCTAGAGCTTAGTGTTGCGCAATGAGGGTTGCACCGTGAGACTGGAAAGCGTACTCACAAATCGGGTATTTTAAGCATCAAAAAAGCCCTGTGTTTTAACAACCTCTTTGTATGAGTCAACTCTACCAAAACACTACCGCCCTCTAAACACCTTCAGAGTCGTATGGCCAGTGTGGGACTGGGCCAAGAGATAACCAATTATTTTATGTGCACTTGCTTGTTAGATTCATGTTTTATGTAGACCAAACCAATGTTTCTAGCCCTTGTCACGGGGGCACTTGTGTGTGATGTTTCTGATTCTTCTGCTTCTTGTAATGTGATATAATTTTTGTTTTGATTGGTGGTGGGTGGGAAGAGTTAGTTTTAAGAGAAGTTTGGAAGAGATTTTTCTTTCCTGACAAAATATTACAGCTTCTTTTTCATACACATTTTCTCCCTCGCATGTATAATTTTTAACATAAGATCTTAATTCAAAAAGATTCTTTCCTTTCAGAGGGATTTGAGAGGTTCTTTTTAAATTATGCTTTGTGGGTTTTTTTCAGTTGTTGACTAGCAAACGTGTTACAAAACTGTTGTTGTAGCTGCTGCAACAGCTCCTATAGAAGAGGACCCTGACACTTTGGAGGCATTCCGCTGTGCAAATCTGCACACTGTTTCTGAGCTCCTGTTTAATTGCAGAAGCCGTTAAGAGCAGCGCACTGGATATTTGCCTCTTATGTGGCTGTTTAGGCTTAGCAGTGCCTTATTAAAAAAATGTACAGTCACTCGGGTTTCAAGAAAGTGCAGAAAAGGATTACATAAGGGTCGCATAAATACTCTAAATAATTGCTGCTGTAGTAAAGAATTTCAAAAATTGAAAGTTGTAGGGACCATGTCAACTCATTTGAAGTTCATTTTCCTGGAAAACAAAAATCAATAACCATTTAAGATGAAAGTTTGAAACAGCAACAAAACCAAAAAGATTATTTTTAAGATACGAAAGAATATTTTTAAAATAAGAAATCTTTATTCCTTGGTGAATGCCTTGAATTTATGTAACAAGCAGCACAGAGCAGCTCTGTTTCTGGATGTGAAACAACCATTTTAATAGGGATGTTAGAGAAGAAATTTGAGACTGCTTTTCCCCGATCCAGTGTCAAACTCCGGGGTAGAAACCTCTTGGAGTGGGTGTGGAGTTGCTGTAGGGTAGCTAGAGATCCCTGTGTTAAACAGGTTGTTCCGTGGGGAACCGCTTCAGGTGTGTTTTTGTGGTGGAGGCCTCGGAGTGTGCCAAGACTGAGGCGGCAGAGGGGACTTAAGGCTGTTGTGCTTTTTCGTAGTTCTGACGCAGGAAGGCTGCAGAGGAAATAATGAATGTTCAAGAGTGTCCTGTGAATATTGATCCTATTTATAGGACTAGCAGTTTCATTTTGGGGTGATAGTTGTCACATAGCTTTCTATTAAGTATTTATTTTCAGAATGTGTTTAAATAAAAGTCATTGAAATCCTTACTAGAATGTCTTTAATGACAAAAGACCAGAACTGCTGCAGGAAATCCATGTCTTTTAAAAAGTTCCAAATTGTTGCGTTTTCTTCTTACTCCCAGATTTAGTAAATCTGCTGTGGATTATGCACAGCAACACGCTTACAGAAATACATAAATGTATGATTAGAACTACTCAAGTTTGCTTTTTTTTTCCCTTTGTGGTGCAGAATGGTGGCGAACAGCGGACGCGCACTCTCGTCCCGGGGCAGCTTTTTTCCCACCACTCTTGGGACTTCCACCACTGTTTGCACCACCTGCACAGAATCATGATTCTGCTTCATTCCACTCAAGAGCTACAGGAAAAAATAGTCGGAGCAGTACAGAAAAAGGTAATGGCTAAAGGTGTACACGGAATAATCCTATTGAACTTCTACACATGTGGAAAGATGTGGAATTTGAGCTTTACCTCTCATTGTTCTTCCCATTCCTAAACAGTTCTGTAAAAATTGATTCTGTTAGCTAACCGTGAGAGATCCAAGTATGGGCTTTCAGTACTGACATACTCTTCCTACAATATTTTTCCCCTCTTTTTCCATAGATAGTTTGGGACTGGGACTTTTTCTGGGACTGAGTATTAGGGAGAAGTTTTGTTTTAAAGTTTGTGGTGTGACTTAGGAGGCCTCGTGCTTGTATAGTGAGTGCTGTCCCTCTGCGTGTGAGCAGCAGACACGAGGTAGTTGGTTGTTGGGGGGTGTGGAGGGGAGGGGTGGCTGCGGCTACAGGACCACTGCGAAAATAGCCCAATGACAGGAGAACGTTTGCCTGCATTTCAAACCACTGTTTTATGTGGTGGTATCGCATGCCTTTTGAAAATGTAAGATGTGTTTGTTTGACATTTGATCCGAGATTTGTTCAGCTCGGAGGAGAGGAGGCTGAAGGGTGACCTCATTGCTGTCTGTGGCTTCCTCGTGAGGGAGGTGCCGGTCTGTTCTCTCTGGTTGCTGGTGACGGGACGCGAGGGGACGGCTGAAAGCTGCATCAGGGGAAGTTCACATCGGGTATTAGGAAAATGTTGTTCGCTGAGAGGGTGAGCAAGCTCGCCGGGGAGGTGGTCACGGCCCCGAGCCTGTCTGTGTTCAAGAAGCGTTTGGACACTGTTCTTGGATCTGTGGTTTAAGTTGTCCTGCGTGGAGTCAGGAGTTGGACTTGATGATCCTTGTGGATTCCTTCCAACTCAGGATATTCTGTTCTGTGATTCTTTGATGAACAAATGAAGCCTTTTTTTTTTTTTAAATAGTTTTGGTAGGTTTGAGGACCTGATGTGTGTTTCAGAATCTGTCTAATATTAGTCCAGGGATTGCAGATTACAAGTTTGTGTGGTTAGGCGTATTTTCTTAGAAAACGACAGTTGTCTTGACTGATAAGTAAGCAAGCTTGAATGTGGTAGTTACCTCAAATACCCTTCCCACAACTTCCCCCCACCTCATTTTACACCTTCCAAAACTCATAAAATATCTTGGGCTTCATGTGGCTTTCTTTGGAGCTGATGGATCCTTCGAAATTGTAAACAAATTATTTAGAGAGATATTTACTGGAATGTATATTTCTGTGTCTTCTTTCTTTAAAATCTTATTTTTCTGCCCCCGACTAAACTCAAGGATAGTTTGAGCTTAAAAATGGGCGGTTTCAGGTTTGGGGTTTTTTTTCCTCCTTACAGCATTGAATGTGTTTGTCCTTTAAATCATGGGTGTTCTTCATGTTTTGATAACAATAACCCCACGAGCAAATCAAAGAGGCTCTTGGATGGCAGATTTTTAGTGTATGTAGGGAGTAATGTGTGAGTAGTCTAGTGTCTTGTGAGACGTTTACGGAAGGTAGGGGAGTGTGACTGGAACATCTCAAAGAAAGTATCTGCTACTTCCGATCTTTTTAAATGTCACCTTGTAAATCTGTCACCTTAAGGTATAAATGGATCACTGAATGGGAACAGTACCACTGCAGCATCTGGTGTCAGCACATCTGTACTACCCACTAGCGTTGCAACATCTGCAGGACAAGTGAAAGCTGTAACCTCCGGAGCAGGAGGCCGCAAATACAACCAGGAGCAAAGCAAAGTTCAGCTTTTGGACACCAGAGCTGACAAAATCAAAGATAAGGTAAATATACAGAAAAAACCTTCAGATTCAGACAAAAAATTGTCATGGTAAGTGCTCTGATTGTGTACACAGCAGCATTTTTAAGTGTTTTCTCCCAGTACAAAATGCTCTGGGTTTTTCTTGTCATTTTTCATGGGAGCAAGACCTGCACCCTTGTCTCTGTGGTCATTTTTTGTGTGTTGGGTTTTTTGTGGTTGGTCTTTTTTTATTTGTTTGGTTTTTGACATGTTTATCAGCCAAAAGCTGCCTTTAGCACTAATTCCATTAGTTAATAGCTGTATGCGATAACATATTTTTTACCTAATTTATATAATTATAAAAGTAAAGTATATTATTTCTAACACCAATATTTGATATTATATTATGGTATAAATAGTTGTATTATAATTATAAATTACAACCTATTATAAATTTTATCTGTTTAATTATATTTTGGTGTAACTTAAAATATAAAGCATTTCAGGAGCATTTTTATAATATATAACATTTTTAGACATTAAAAGAAAAATGCTTTTCTGGGAGTGATTTCCTATTTATCAGAAGACAGAAGTATTATTAATGGCTGTGATTCAGTAAAAAACTTAGACGGCCATCTAATATGAAAGACACGAGCAGTCTCGGTGAGTGAGTAAACTCCTCATGTACTGATCCAAGCCCTCCTTATGAGCTGTGCTGTTCTTGGAATCAAACGTACTTTGTCAAAACACAGGAAATGGGATACTGGGAAATTGATTACTGTCAGAATAGAAGCTAAGGGAGTCATTCCCTGCTGACGGCCATCTAGGCTAAAATACTTTTGTTTCTGGTGTCCTGGTTTGAGGACATTGATATTTATTTATACTTGTGTTTTGTGAGTGAATTGGGCCTGTTGCTTTCTTTCTCTTTCTGTTACTGCATTACATTCAGCTCCCAAATCTGAGTGCTCTTGGGTGAGAAGTTGGCATTTTCAAAGGACTGTTGGTGTTTGCATGTGTCTGCATAAAAATAGCTGTTAGCGCTAAAACGGTTAGTTATATTTGTGTAGAGATACAGTGTTTAATATATTGACAAAAGAACATTTTCCCTCAAAGTATTCTTCATGTGTTCAACAATCAACAACTTCTGAAGGTGTGAAGGTAGTTACAGGTGTTTGTGAAATCTTTGACTTTTCAGGCTTAAATACTAGAAATTGCTCTTTTCTTTCTAAAATTCTGCTTTTATCCTAGATACCTCTGTGTGAGCATAAGCTTTGTTTCTGTGGTGCAGAGGTAAAGTTTTTTCCAGATAATGTCTCTGTATTTCTGATGATTACTTCAGTTATGCAGCATACCAAATAAATGACTATCTTTTAATATCTCTAAATACCTTCCCAAAAATCTATTTAACATTTAAATTGTTTATCTAATGCAGATAAATTTCGGGTTGTCAACAGTTTTGCTTCCTAAGTTTCTGTAGTAATTTTGCTAATACTGAAGTGGAGTTTTGTTCTGGTCTTGCTCGATAAGCTGACGTTCTAGACGTTCTTCTAGTCCTTATTCTTAACTTCTTTTCCTCTGAAACTTTTTGAGGGAATTGGTATTTGTCAATGTAATGATTTGAACAAGCTTTCCAATCAAAACATGCGGAATACTCTAAATGAGAACTCCAACGTGAGGAGAAGATCAAGAGATTTGATTAAATAAATAAATAAATAAACAAGTCAGTATTTTTATTTTGGTGTGTATGAACAAAGCCATAATGGGAACTGAAGGCAGAGGAATAAGCAGAGGGCAGTAGGCAGATGGAGTATTTTGTGCTGGGCTTTGTACAAGTGATGTTATGTTTTTAAATTTCAAAGTATAACAACACTTGCCTCTTTTTCTGTAGAGCACAGTTTATTTTAAAACTTTTTAGTTATTCTTCTCTAAATGTTCCTTTCTTTAGGGTTTTATTTTTTTTTAGTATTTATCTGCTGATTTCGTCAATCATATCCTTACTTGTAGTTTTCTTTTGATGTTGGTACCTGATGTATTTATTTTTTTATTATTTTTTTTTAAAGGGCAGAGGTGATACCAAGCTCTTTTTACACTTGGTGAAAATCTAAAGAGTTACTTTTTGCACTCTATTTTCTTCCTGGTTGAATTCTAATTCTGCTGTCCTACCAGCTTAGGGAATGCTAAAGTGCAGTCTGATAGTAACTTGTATTACAGACTTTTTTTTTGCCTGTAGTGTGTGGAAAAACATCTCGGAGTTGATAGAAGCATCTGGTCTTCAAAGCTGTAATTATTAGAAGTTCTGATCCAGTTCCTTTTGTCTAACGTGTGTATTTGATCATCCAGAGGGCTATACGCACCAGACAATGATAAACTGGAATCTGTCCAAAACATGCGTTTAAAGTTGTGCCAGATCCTCACTCATCACTGTATATTTGTGGCATATCAGGATAGGTCTGTTGAGCATAACGATGTTGTATTGAAGGTAGATGTCATTGTGATGGTCTGATGCACTATCCACGACTTCTTAGATAGAAAAATTTGGTAACTGCGTTACCTTTTCACTTTGCTGTGTTGGTCGCTGTGTTGATAGCTTTAGCATGCTTTATTTTCTTCTTTTAAGCCTGCCGAGTTTGTGGCTAAGATAAAACTGAATAAGCTGATACACTTTATAAATAATCATTNCACCAAAAAAAAAAAAAAAGAAGTAAAACTGACTGCCCCCCTGTTGGTTGTGTTAGTGAATTTCTGGGATGAGGAAGGTTGGCAAGATTTCTATACTGGTAAAGCAACAGTCTCCAGGGGAAAAAGGTTTAACTGGTGAACCTGGGTCTCATTTGGCTTAGAGCAAGTCCCCTACCAGTTCGGCAGCTGGTGAGATAGCAGTCCACCCCAAGGTCTTGCCTCGAGGCTTTTACTTTCCTGGATTCCAGGAGGCGCATCAGGACGCTGGGTTATTAACTCTCAGCACCTCCTTTACCTTTAATATCTCTTCTTGGCAATTACCATGTTGGATTTCCTTTATAAACCTCAGTACTTTGAAATCATGACTGAAATATTTTTAAAATATCACTTTAGTCACCTTTTTCAGGGACTGTCCCATTGGATCATTAAGGTCGGGCTACTTTTCATGGTACTCGTATTCAGTCTAGATTACTGCTTTCTGAACAATGGACGTTTTCGGTTAGCATAAGCATCAGCAGTTTTGATGAAGTCAGTGAACCAAAATCAAATATGAAATTTATTTTCATTGAATGTCCTCTTGCTTCAACTTTTATGACTATATTGTTGCCAATAGAGGAACTAGCCAAAGTGAAATTTGCTCTTAAGAACAATTTTTTTTTGAGTGTTTTTCTTAAAGTCTTCTAGTATCTTTTTCTAAATAATATATTTTTTATATTCTATAAATATCTGCCTGGCTTTACGTATATCTTCAGAAGTCTAATACTCTCTTTTTTTCTTTCTAGTGCAAAATGCAAATTACTTTTTGGTCTGTAGTTTTCCTTCTCTTTCTTGACTATTTTCTTTTGTGTCAGCAAGCTTTTGGAATTTCTTTCAAGTATTTTTTGTTGTTCTGAATGTCTTTACAGAGAGGTTTTGCTTCACATTATTTGGTTAAGTCTGAATTATTTTTTCTGTATGCAGTTTACTGGCTCCACCTCCCCCCCGCCCCCCCCCCCGTGTTACCTTTTACCCTGGATTTGATTGAGCAGTGAAGCAATAAATCCAAATAAATACACTTAATTTCTTGATATTTTCCAACAGTGAAGCCATGTGCGTGACAGTATGTAGAAGGTATGATGATACGAAGTATTACTGTGTTCATCTCAGGAATCAATAGAGAGAAGTTGGTTTTAAAAAAGATGCAGATACCAGCCAATTGACAAATAGATGAGACTTAATCCACTTGCACCTTCCCGGCTTCATATCTGTTTCACAAAGTAAATTGCATCCCATTGCTGTGGTTCAGCCCCAGTGGGCAGCTCAGCCCCAGGCAGCCGCTCGCTCCCTCCCCTAT
>RSEF01000002.1:108352214-108385656 GCA_003993805.1 Himantopus leucocephalus | reverse complement strand
CTGCCCAAGATAAGATCACACAGCCATTGCAATCTATTCCAACACCCAGCTGTCCATAAAACAAAAATTCTGTGAGTTTAATTTAAATTCCACTTGAAGCAGTCTAAAGCCATTATTTGTTGTCCACGCAGATATAAATAAAAATATCTTTCTTTCGACTATACAGATACTTTTTATGTACTGGGAGACTTTTATCGCATCTTGTCTTGGTCTTTTCTAAACCATACAAACCCAGAGCCTTTAAACTTTCCTCTTAGATTTAAGACTGTTTCAAGACTGCTGATCTCTCCTGTTGGTGGTCTTTTTCCAGCAAGGTCATATGTATTCTGAAGAGCAGTAGTCAAAACAGGATTTGTCTTAGAGATGGATTTTCCATCACAAAGAAGAGCAGAAAGATTATTTCATATATTTATTATACAAGTCTACTGTTTCTGTTATGATTTTGCTGTTTTCAAAACAGTATGGTGTTGCTGACTCTGATTCAGAGAATAAACCATTGAAACTTTCAGATCCTTCACTGAAAAAGTGTTCTTTAAACAGCCTCTTTTCATCATGAATTGAAGATTCATATCTAGCTGACGATGCATTTATAGTAGCAGCAAGATGACCTATCAACATTGAATCAATGAAAATTGAGATAATCTCATATTATAATCCTCCTGGATTAAGTGATGGAAATAAAAATGTGTGCATTTCTCTAAACATCTGTGCATCTCTAGCACTTTTGGATCCCTTATGCTTTCAGTATTTAGCTCAATCTGTTCATGTTATTTCTAAAACTAGAAAATAGCAACAATACAAGAGATGAGCAAAGTTATGATATTGCACCAAGAGGCTGCCATCTTCAGTCTCTCAGAATCTTAAAAGCATTGTTAAATGGAGATTATTTCCAATCAATTAAATGATTCGATGTAGGGGGGGGTAAAATCTTTTTTATGGAATATTGACATTTTCCTGTTAAATATTTGCTTGTTTAGATGACATATTCTTAAATAAATGATGTAAAACAATAAAATCAAATCTGAGTTTATCATTCTTCAAATTCAATAAGTTCCATATTGAAAGGCTGTTCCTTTAATAGGTTTTAGTAACAAATAGAAATTTCAGATCTTTTAAGTCTTTCACATCCAGCATTTTGCAAACTGTTTGGGTTATCTTCATAAAACAAAGTTCCCTTTCCCTGTATTCCTGCAGCCCTCATTCTTGTACCCCTAAGTTATGCAGAGATAGGGTCATCCAGCATTAGCTTTTGGAAAAACATTTTTAATTAAATTGACCACACAGTGCTTGGGTTTATTTCATGTATAATTTCTACTGCAAGATCTATACAGGGAGTTACCAGAAAAAAATGTTACTGATGTAGCCATTATCTAGAATCATGGAATCATTTAGATTGGAAAAGATCTTTAAGATCATTGAGTCCAACCATTAACCTGACACTGCCAAAACCACTGCTAAACCACGTCCCTCAACACCACATCTACCTGTCTTTTAAATACCTCCAGGGATGGTGACTCAATCACATCCCTGGGCAGCCTGTTCTAATGCTTGACAACCCTTTCTGTGAAGAAATTTTTCCTAATACCCAATCTAAACCTCCCCTGGCGCAATTTGAGGCATTTCCTCTTGTCCTGTCACTTGTTACTTAGGAGAAAAGACCAACCCTCACCTGGCTACAACTTCCTTTCAGGCAGTTGTAGAGAGCAATAGGGTCTCCCCTCAGCCTCCTCTTCTCCAGGCTAAACAACCCCAGTTCCCTCAGCCACTCCTCATGAGACTTGTGCTCTAGACCCCTCACCAGCTTCATTGTTCTTCTTTGGACACACTCCAGCACCTCAATGTCTTTCTTGTAGTGAGGGGCCCAAAACTGAACACGGTATTTGAAGTAAGGCTTCACCAGTGCCGAGTACAGGAGGAAGATCACTTCCCTCGTCCTGCTGGACACACTATTTCTGATACGAGCCGTTTATTGCTCACACTCTATGTTTATCCTACCTTTATTCTCACTTGTTATGAATAACAAAACAAGCATTGTTTTAACCTTTGTTATTTGGTTTGCTTATCTTCAATGTAAAGCCTGTGCCCATGTACTAAGAACCTTATCGAGATAAAATAATAGGACTTATGCCTCTAAATAGGCTTTAAGCCAAACATTTCAAGCATTTAAAAATTTTGGAGGTGACATTGATCTCACCACTATAAAACACACCCTTTACTCCATGTAAGTCTCATTAGCCCAAGAGATAATAACTTTCTTCATTGCTCAAAGCCTGGAAGAGGGAGGAAAAGGAATTAGCCAGGTTTATTGATAACGAAAAAAAGTAGTTTTAAAGAAAGCTAACTATTCACTCATACTTACTGTTATTTTTAGACTTACAAGGATAAAAAACTCTTTTCACACAGTCCAGCTCTCAATACTATAGTTAAACAAGCACAGTTATACAGGCAAGGAACTTATATATAAGTTAGCTATGTTCCTAACTTGTGAAGTCTCCTGGGTGTTCTTTTTCAAGTCCTGGGAACATGATGGATGTGTTAATGATGGTCTCATGTACCTTGGCTGTATTTCCCTTTATTAAAGTTATATCATCCAATTGAGGCTCAGTTCACTCTAAATCCCAAATCCAAAGCTCTACAATCAGTTAAAAAATATATTCAGAATGAATGGGATCCAAATTACATAGTTTCTCAAAGCCAATATGCATGTAAAATAAACCCTCTCATTGCTGCAAGGATAAGTCAAGCTTAAAATGACATTATAAAAAAAAATGCATTTTTGTCCTGTATGGATCAAATATTTTGTGAAATATTCCATCTCTTCTGAAGAGGCAACAAACCCTGCTTTTTCTGTGCAAAACATGAGTGATTTCGCCTAGGACAGTACAAGATGTGGCCAATGAGTGAAAGACTATATGAACCTTCAAGTCCAGTACAGCACCATCTAAGTAGTTCCTAACTCACAAAAGAGCAAACTGAAAAGGAAGGACCTGAAATGAGACACAATAATTTGAGGACTTAATCCTGTTCAAATTCAAATAAATGGAAAAAGGCCTTAAATTTCCCTTTTTATTTCCTAATAGAAATTGTTTGTGCTGCTTATGTCTTATGAAACCCTCCTTTGTGTTTAAGTTGGCCAGTAACCAGGCTTTCATTTTGGTGCCCCTCCAGTTGGAGACTCTGTTCCTGTTTGAGATTCAGATCATCTCTTTTTAAACAGAACCAGAGGTCTTTCTGTCTTCTTGTGTGTGTTTTAAGTAGTTACCGTTGACTTACAGTTAGAATTTTCCGGCCTTTCTTTCCTTAAAGTGCATAAGAGATGTGGGGTCTATACAATTTTGCAGGGGTGGGGTGGTACCAGCAAAGAAAATTTTATCATGGAAACAGGTATATGTATGTATACATATGGGGGGTCCTGGTAGATAGTAAATTANAAAATGAAAAAAAATTACAGAACTATTCTAAAGGAGTCAGAAAATTAGTAAATTAGACATGAATTTGTAATGAAATAAGGTAACAGAAAATCAGTTCAGTCTGCTCTGAACAGAGGCTTCTTGTGATCTACACATTTACTCTTTGTCCCTCTCTTGCTCTCTCACTGACTCTGGTAAATAATTTTCAGACTTAAATGGTTCTTAACTAGAAAAACACCAGAAAATTGGAAAGAAATTGGGAAGAATTAGAGAAATTCTGAATTGGAAAGAAATTGGGAAGAATTAGAGAAATTCTGAAAAGGTAATGGAAGGATAAAGTCGTTTAACATACAAAAACAGACCAAGTAGAAAAATTCATGTAATATCACTAGAAAAGAACAAGGAAAAGAAAAAAGATGCAATTATGTTGTCTAAACGTAAATTACTAAGGTGTAAAAAGAAGAATGACCACCTTCAAGGAGAATCATTTATTCTGTGAGGTATAAGCAAGTAATCAGGAGGAGGAAAAGTGGGGGCAATAGTCGTGACACGAAGCTGTCCAAAGGCGTGAAAAAGCCTCCCAAGGGCAACACTGTAATCCTGTCCCCGAACTTCTAGATTTGCCGTGAACAAAGCAATTGAAATGAAGACAAAAACCTTTCAGTACCAGGGAAACAGTAACTACTGAGGGGAGGCCTGAGACATCAACTACTTCTCCTGTCTCAGTAGTCCCAGCATAGGAAAGCCACATCCAAGGGAGCAGAAAAAGGCACGCATGGAAGAGAAGAGCTTCAGGAGTCAGATCTAACACCTTCCCTGACTAATGCTCTAGGACTACAAGACTGAAGCACCCGTTACTAGACCAAGGACTGTGGATAGGCTGTCCCTCCTGTTTTGGGCCCTGCACGTTGTTCTCGTTGTTCTAGATAGAAATTTAAATTACTATGTCTTTTCACACTATGTCCATTCAGTCAGATTTTGCAAACACTGTGCTAAGAAGCATATCAATAGTTAAGCAGTACCCTGCAGCTAACACTTTCAGCAGTGTAACATCATTTGTTTAACTTATTGTTTAATTAGATGGAAAAAAAAGTGTTCTACAGTTATACTTTTATCAGGTACATACTTATTGGAAGTTTTAAATTAAGCCCTTATGGCTATGGCTAATGGGCTTTTAAATAGCTTCCAATACTAGCTTGAAGCCAAACGTCCTTCCTAAAATGACATATATTATTTTTGAAATCACTAACAGCGAATTGACTATTCATATAACAATCCAATACTCAGTATGAAATAATAGCAGCGAAAACAGTGTTAGCTAAAATTCATCACAGCAGCTCCGCAAGGCCCTCAATGTTGACTACAGAACAAGTCAGTACACAATCAATTACATCCTGACTGGTAAGTCAAGTTACAGTGAGCTTGTTTTTACATTAGTTTTCATAGTTAGTTACCCTCCACTAAAAAAAAGAAATATTTATCAGATCATAGGTGATACAGTGGTCTGGAGCAGAATGAGTAGGTTATGGCACTACAAGCAAATTTCATCTAAATTACATAAAGTACCAAAGTTATTTAGGCATAGCTGCTTCGTTCATCTGTTTGTATCTCCATATGCTCACAAGTTAATGGAGAGTTATATGCACCATATCCTTCAGTTTAATATATCTCCCAAATAGCTTTAATTGTGAGGGCGCCAGTCCTTGCAAGCAATTTGAAAATGTATTCCATTCCAATCTACTTTATTCCGTTATACTTTCAGTACATATGTGATTTTCATGAATGGTCTTATTGCGTTAATCAAAGACTGCCACAGTAATGATTAGGTCAAGCATTATTACTGGTATGTATTTTTGTCTTTTTCTAACTGGTTTTAACTGATGAATGACAAGTCTACTCAAACAGCTTTTATATTTTATTACTAAGATTTTTATCCAACTCTGCTGTCTTTCCAAGTGTCATTGGCTATTAACAATGGTCTCTACACAGAAAACTGTAAAGGGCAGCTAGTGAGTCACTTTAAAACATTTTCTTTTACTTTACCAAGAAGAGATGTAATCATCCAAATAATTGTATTTATATTGCCTCTAAATCTGCTATTTATGAAACAATTTTATGCTAAGGGACTTTCATTGGGATTTCATCCATTTTAAAAGAGGCAAAAGCTGAATTAATTCATAGATCTGGCTTTAGTTCAGTAGTAAAAGAAGCCAAAAGAGTTCAGTTACAGAGTACTCATCCAACTCATTGGAGAAAGTGACTGAAGGCGGAAAGAAAAAAGTCTAGCTCTTTCTGACATTTGATGCAATTTCATTTTTGAGAATTGGAAGCAAAAGCCAGGCTGCAGTGATACATATTTTTATACTGTATAAATATAATTGTTCTGCAGTAAAATTCTATGGAGAATAATTTGGCTTGTTCATAAATATGACACTACGTTGTAAAGCTGCATTTAACAGTCTCACACCACTTTACACCACACCAGGTGCTTTCACCAATAGTAAAAAGGACATTTTTACATATTAGATAATGGCACGTCCTCCAAGATGGACAACGAACAGCTTTAACTAGAGAGTAAATTCAAACAATCATACCCATTTAAAAAAAAAAATCCCTCCATACATTCATGGGATGAGGCCATCTCACAGAGCTTTCTGACAAATAATTGAAAGATATTGGAATACAAACACATTAACAAAAGAGTTTCATTTAATATAAATGTTTTTTTTGAGGGGGTGATTCATTGACCCTGTACAACAGGCAGCTTCACAAGTAATCTCTTGCTTCCCTCCATTAATTTTCCATTTTTGCAGGTTAATAATCTTATGATAATGATACAAGCTATCATCCTCCTGAGAAGCATGAAGAACTCAAGAAAGAATTAAAATATTCAAGTAAATGTACTGCCTCTACTGAAAAAAAAAAAAAAAGGAAAGATGGTATCATTTCAACTGCAGGCCTGCTAGTGGGATATAATGTGTATGCAGAAGAGAAAAACAATAAATTATGGAAAAAAAGAAAATGGAGTGAACTATAACTGTAAAACTAGTATGATAACTGTGCTTGATAAGGCAGAGAAAATTTGGTTGTACACGGGCAGCTAACAAACAATAGAAAAGGTAAGAGTTAACAGGACTTGGGATGCACTTGAAACTAATGAAAGGGGAAAGAGTAATGAACTGTGCTGAAAGCAAGAACTATTAAAATGGGAGGAGATTACAAATGGCCTTCTTGAGCTGGCTATTTCATACTTATAGTAATCATTCTGGCACAAAAATATAAAAGCCCTAGTAAATTCACTCGTGAGAAAGTTAAGATTCAGTGCAATCATACGGCAGGACTGCAGAATGAAAGAAAAATACAGGTTTGAGAAATGGACTTATAGAAATCCACCAAAATTTAGTGAATAAGATCTCATCGCCTGGAAAAAACACACTAAAGGAAGATCCACTGGACCACTCAGTATCCAACCTCAAGATAGCTGTTTGAATTTGTTAGGGAAATTATGGATTGCTGTATACCAGAAAAACAATTACAAAAAGAGCCTAGCACGTTTAGTCCAGATAAACCAAAGGCTGAGAGAGATAAAGTAAACACCAAAAGACAAAGGTGGTGTGAAGGATGTTAAATACAAGAGTAGAGAAGATGTTCTGATAAAGAACACCTCTGTCTAAGAGAAAGTGGATAATAAGCCATCCATGAAAATATTTTAAATAAAGACTAGTAGGTTCTTGCCATCAAAATAATTACTTTTTTAGAAATCTTCTGGTAGGAGAAATGACAAAAAGCAAAAAACAAATTCTAAATTACAGCTAATTCTAAATTCTAAATTCTAAATTACAGCTTTTCAGTACCTGCCCTGATAAAGTTTACATGGTTACTAGGAAAGGTCAGTGTCGGCATATTAACTCCTATAATTCTACTGCAATTCCTAGAGTGAGATTTCATTGCACCTAACTTTAAACTTCTGTAGTACAAATGTTTCCTTCTCAGCTAGTTGTCTAATTTCACCATCAATGGAGAGAAATATGAAATTCTAGAACAAGATTTATCTGGTCAGTTTGTGTAAGACAATTGCCCCCCTCAAAACTATTATTCCTTTCTCTTGTCTGCAAAGAGTCCAGGCAAGTAGATCAGATGTTATCTAGAGCATAGAAATGTATATTTGATACCTAGCCAGCACTGCAAGGATCTAAGGGCTGAAACGGGAGGACTTTCTGCCTGTCTGTCTTTCTGTCTGTATGTCTGTCTTACCATTCTCAGGACACCACACCAAAACTCAGAAAAGCTAAACAGAGACAAAGGTACTTCCTTGCAGAGAGTCCATTTCCCTCTTTCTCAGTCTTATCCACTCTTACAGCTGGAAAAGAGCACATATTATTGTCATTTTACCCATTAAGATAATATTGAACGTGGAAGTAGATTGCACCACTTCTTTGTGGGGGTGTACGAGAAAGCTGTGAACAAGTGACTGAAGGCTGATTTCCACAAATCTCACAAAATGGTTTTTCTTGCTGAATTTCCAGACGGACTGCCTCTGCCACTACAGCTAAGACTTTATCATCATTGTTATAGCAAACTTTATCACTAACTCTAAGAAAGCTTGAAACCTAATGTTTCCATACCAGAAACTGCTTAACTGACTTAATTTAACAGAATTCAGGACAAACACAGCATAATATGTTCAACATGCAAGGCACCGTTGGGAAGTAGCACTTGTTCACTACTTAAGAGAGAAAAATATTATTTTAAATGTACACAGTCTCTTTAGCTTGATAGTTCTTATTTCTTGGGACGGTTCTGGGGGCTAGAATCCCCATATGGAAAATTCATTTGACCCTAAAGATTTTCCTAGGAAACGTGATCTCCCAAGTGTATGCGTGAAGATTCCAAAAGCACATTTGCAAATGTTAACCTAAAAAGTCAAAGTAAAAGAAATTAAAGCAATGTGGTTAAAACTTCCTCTTCAACTTGTTTGAGACAACCTCAGTAGACTGCAAAAGATTCCACAGGCAGTGTTAAAGCAATCAGGGTTAAAGCAAACCCAGAAACTATTTAGTTTGACAATATTTCCTAACCAACTTAATGGTTTTGTGTCTAGTGGATATTGGCTTTTGACATGCAGGCAGAGCACTCACGTTTGCTGAGCCAGTTTGTCATCCTCCTATATCGCACTGGTGAATTTCAATTGGCACTCCACGCTTCGGCAGTGCCAAGTCCCACTTCTCTGGTGGCAGCAATGGATTTAAGGATAATAAGCTCAAAAAGGCTGGAAAGACGGCCAGTGACCATGATGCGTTGGAAACTATTTCAACACAGTGATGCAAAACGCTGTCCCACTGGGTATAGAGAGAGGAGAAGAGATGTCCACACAACAGAGCTGCATTAAGCTATGCATTAAGCATGCATAAAATGCATGCATGCTCCAAGAATCCAGTGAAGTCAATTTGCTAAAATAAAGGGTTACCATGCTTCCTCAGGAACTATCGTAGTGCACATACATGCTTTTTGGGGACTTAACTATCTTTCATTGCATCTTTGTACTACACTAGAAAGCCTTGATCTGGTCACTGACCCTTGGTACAACTGCAATATAAATGCCAAATAAATCATCACAATCTGTACATTTTACATGACACATATCAGCTAGTGGCAAAGAAAGAGGGAGTCAAGTTCAAAATCTACCTGTGGGACACCCTTTTGAGTCTCTGCATGAAAGACCATCAGCATGACAGTTCCACATGCCTTGGTAGTAAACAAAGGGCCTCCTTTGGTACTTTTCAAAGCTTATTTCAAGACAGCTGAAGCTAAGGAAGGAAGTGCAGAAACAGAAAAAGGCTGATGGAAGAAATACACCCTAAAATGGAATCTGAAGGAAAGGACCTCCTTCCTTCTCTCAGCTGCTGGGAAAGAGCTTCGTTTAGAACTAAGTCCATGCAAACCATGGTGGCTTTGCAGAGATTCAGAGCTCCTAAAAAGGCAAGCAAGACTGGAGGTACAAATCCATCAGAAAAAAAATCTTCTGCATATCTTCTCCTCCTGTTTCATATTACAATTTTCAAGGTTATTTTACATCCTCATTAATGCATACACATGCATGATTGCGTTTCAACCCTTTGCTAAGTAGGCTTGTGTTCTACTCCATCTCACATGCTACACCTATGACCGTTTTACCAGTGCTCCTTCCAAATGTGCAACATGTGACATGACAAGGAAGTTCACATTCTTTTTCTTTTCTTATTCCAAAACAAATAACTAGGGTGAATTTCTTTTAATCAGTGTATGGTATCTTAGGTTTTGCTAATTGCAAAATATTTTGAGCATGAAACAGAAGGTACTAAGAATTTCATGATGATTCTCAGTGTAGTCTCTGCAAGGGATTTCCTTGGGTTTTTATTTTTTTTTACAGAACCTCGTAAATTTTATCTAGGAGGTTCTTAATGTTTTCTGCATTTGTCAAGGACTTCCTTACATGTCATAGCCTAATCGGATCAGTAGGTAAGCCCAGTAACTCCTACCTGTTACTGTACATTCTGGCATGCCTGGGGTTATATTGCACAGACTTCATAAATGCAATTTGTTCAGGAAACCTCAGAGTTATGACATAACTGCACACCGCACACTCTCTCAGAAGCGCTGGACTCACTGTACTCATGCTGCCTGAGCATGAACACTAAGTCTAACATGTCGCTGGAGCATCAGATTTACCACACATCTGCAGGCCACCTGTGCTGTGCATGTACAATGAGCTATAAAGAAATAATATAAAGCTTATTTCTTAGCCCTTTAACCTGTGGTTGTGATACTGTTGCCCACAAAACCTTGCTTGGCAAATGTTGTTTTCAACAGGCTGGAAAAGGGGGGAAAGATTTGGGGGATAATACACCATCTCCTGAGTATAGCATAATGTATTGACAGAGGAAAAAAAAAGAGATAAGAGCTCGTTAATGTTCCTCAAATGGAGGGCCTTTGTTTTTCCTAAAAAATCACAACTCAGAATGTGTTACACTGATGAAGTTACAAAGTGAGAAAAATGAAAGGCTTGCAAGATTTCAAAGACAAGTTCATAACCTATGCTTAGGAATTAAGTTGCAAACAGCAGTTATATCCTATCCAGTTTCAAATGAGAGCAGAGATGTTACCCATCCTGTCCTGTGCGACTGGTGCCCGCAGCTCACGGGGACCGGTATGGCTTGCGCTGCTGCTCAGAGACTGCAGTGAGGAGACAAGCCCGTCCTCCTCCATTCATCAAGGACTGCTGCCTCCAAAACTGGGACTGCTGTGGTCCAAAACATGCCTTGGCTAACCCAATTATGCCATCTCAGATACCTGCTAGTGTACTTTCCTTTCTATTACAGCACCTATCAACTATATCCCTACTTATTTTTGCCACAGCATGACAGCTACCAGAAGTTACCAGAAGTTACATGACTAGTTTTATGCACTACTGACTGGGGAGACTGTGCCAACCATCAGCCGAAGCCTCAAATCAGCTGCCATCTGTACACTGGCACATAATAAAAGAACGGTCCCTGACAAGTAGGCATAGCAGACCTGAATATCAATTTGAAATCTTCCCGCTAAAGGGAATTCCTGTTTTTAAATATCCCAATTAATAACCTAAATTTAGAAAATATTTTTATTGCTGTCCCATGTTTCTGAAAAATCATACCAGTTATTTAGACTTCATATTTAAACTCATTCTTAAAATTCTTCTTAATTAAACATCTTTCTTCTTTTTGTTCTTTGTTAAGCATTAAGGGCATGATGCAATTTTGTCCCATGCAGGTTTTAAGCAAATAAATAATATTTTTTTAAAAGTAAAATTTCAGCTTTACTATTTTACTAATTACTTTCAATTGAGAAAGCCAATCCTTTTAGAAGAGAGCATGTACCTATTGCCCAAAAGTAGTGCAGGGGTTCATTAGCAGATAGGCGCAGGTGTAGACCATACAATGGCTAAAGTTACATTTTTAAAGGGCAACATAAAGTGATTTTTTTATTAGACTTTCTGAGGCTCACCCAGCTTCTAAAAGTTCAAGTTTAAGTGACTGAGGAAGTGGTCTAGTCATATTTTTGGGAAGATTACAAAACCAACTGTGACTAAATTCCCAGATGCTGTAACATGTAAAAAGCTAGACTAGACAATGCCTTCTGAGCTCACAGCAACTGTTTATTTATTTGAAAGTCAAACCACCACTGCATCAACAAGCAAATGCTGTACATTTTTCAATGTTTAAGAGAATGACAAGTGGAAATAGAAAACAGGATTAAATGCATTACTTCCCAAGAGGCTTCTATGAAGCAGTGAGAAAAATCTTCAAAGTGTGGGCATAAATCCTAGTTCTTGTGAAAGCTGCATTATAACTTCCTAGTCCACATCTATACTGTAGTTGCTCTGGTAGCTGCCAGGAGGGACCTAAAAAGCAGTATTCCCAAAACCCTGCTCCCAAGTTCTTATTTGCCCTGTAGCCAGCCTGGTTCAATCTGCTCACAGGGTTCCTACTTTCTCCTCCTGAGGACAGCACCACGGCCCTGCAAGAAAAGGTGCTGGATCATTTGTCTACCTGACATCAGTCTTCCAGCGCTGTCAGACACCAGCACAAAGCTGCCCAAGAAAACAGCTCACCAGGCAGGATAGGCAGAGCCCATCCAGACCGCAGGTGATCTAGCCTGAGCGAAGTGCAGATGTACCAGAGGCTTTTCCCCTAAGCAAACTAGCCGGCTTGCTAACAGATACCCCAACAGATAAGCAGTACAGACAGTGTGCAGATTAGTTACAACCCTTGTCCTCAGCCTTAAATACACTATCAAAAGGCACTGCAGACTTAACCTTACTCTATTACATGCATCTTTTTTACCTGTTATCTCCATTCAAAGAACATGTGGATGCAATTCGAAAATTGTTTTAGAACTAGAAAACCCTGAGAGGTTTATGGTGTAGGTGGTATTTCGTTTCCAGAAATCACTATAACTTATTTCAGGCACATCCTGAGACATAATAATGGTCATGTTAAAATAAAACTGTTTTAGCTCCAAGACAAAGATGTATTTTTTGTATGAAAAGTGCAAGATACCTTGACAATGCTGTTGAAAATAATGAAAAGAGGTTGAGTCCTGAAGCCTCTGCTCAAGTAACATTTCCACTAGATTCCCTTATGTGTTGTGGTGCAGTAGCTTTATAATACATATATTTACTTGTTCTCAGTTTTCTTGCACACTATATATTTGAACACATTTGTAATGTTAATTACATTTCCTCGTTTTGATTTTGTCCAATTCCACATCGCCCATAAACTATAATTTAGGAATTTCTGATATGAAACACTTGAGGACCATAAGCAAAACTAGAATTAAACACAATTTTATCAAAAGCATTTCAATAATGGTATAAAAGAGAGCTGAGACTGGTCATTTACCCATCACCGAAATGTGAATGGAACTGAGCTAGAACAGCTTTTTTACAACCATTTTTTACAAGGCTGTTTTAGAAACCACAATTTAATAAAACAAACCAGAAAAATATTTTCCAGTACAAACTACCTGGAACGTGTTCTACAGAAGGCAGAATATAATTATTCAAATACATCTTTGGCCAGTTTACAGAGTTAACACCCAGTGCCATGAAAAGAGCCGTGTAATTGTTCATCAGAATTTGTGAGACCTTGGTTTTAATCCATCTTCCAACACACAGCACCTCCCACAGCAGCGCACTGCTCCATGCAGAGCTGTGGCGGGCTCAGAGGGAAGCGAGCTGCCTGCCTTGTGAATCACCCTCCCAGCACTTCCAAAGAGCTGAGGTGGCAGCCCCTTCTTTTCAAGGGAAAGGAACAGGCATCTACCTCGAGGACTGAAAAAAAAAAGAAGATAATAGTTTTCTAGGGAACAGGACCACCACGCCTCATGGTGAGTTGTCTTCACCTCGGTATATTCTGGGTTCTTTTTATAGTAATATCATAAAACAGAAGCTTCAAAACATATCAGGCTAATGTTCAGGTTTTCTGCTCACAGTCAGTGACAAAAATCACAGATGGTTCATTCCCTCTCCTCATACTGTCATACCGCTTGAGGATCTCGACAGGACACCACATTGAGAACATCCAGATCCCACTGTCAACATTGCAGCTTAATAATAAAAAAAAAAAAATCAATCAAATAAGCTCATTTTTCCATTTCCCATCATTCTGCTTGTTCCTTTCTTTTATCTTGGTTCCCTACCAGCTGACCCCTCTGCACTCCCTCTTCCCGGGCTTCACCCCTCTGCACTCCCTCTTCCCGGGCTTCCTTTGCTCCACAGGTGAAGTGACAACCTCCTTCACCCTCTCTACACACCACTGGGGGTTTCTCTTGGAATTATTTCCCTTTGGATTCCTCGTGCTTATGCACTGTCTCACTGAATTTTCATATTGCCTCTTTCAACACAGTCATTTTCTACCAGGTTTTCTGTTGGGCTAGCGCCAAGAGCTAGAGGAAGGCACGACTACCTCTCCCTCCTCTTCCTTTTCTTTGCTCTGTGTGAGTCACTGGCACAGAGGAGGCAGCTGTAAAACTGGCTGAGGGACTATCAAGGTCTTCAAATCATTTAATGAATGAGACTTCCTCAATCAATGAAACTTTAAGAAAAACAAAGAATTTGATTTTAAAACAGTATTCAGTGTTCGCAACAATACAGCAATGACTAGCCATCTCTGTTTTCAGAAAGTGTATATGAATATATCAAATTAATCCAGAAATTAGATAACTGAAAAAATCCTTTTAATTACATGTGGAGGATATCATACTTTTATTGCAGAAAATAATTCCATTAACTGCTTATCTATGGTAGTCATCATTTTCACAGCAGAGAATTTTTTACACATTAGTCAGAATACTGTCAGACTAAAAATTCTGATAGCTGAAGTACAAGGGTACACTTCCTTTTTTAAAATTATAATTACATCATAAAACTTATTTCTACTCACCGATCAAGCTTTGGTTTAATGACGTGCACCTCTTCATCGTAGCATCCTTAGTTTAACAACATTAAGTAATAAGAAAAGGGGAAAATATTTTTTTCTATTAATGTCAGTAGGTTTTCACTAGCCCTGACTCTTTTTTGTAATTTTTGTAGTCCAAAACAAGTATAACAACCACTATTTATTTCTCTGTTATTTATATTTCCTTTTTTTTAATTTACATATTGCTATGTTTTATTTATTTTTATTTTCTCAGCTGTTTTCTGTCAGCTTGGTAGCATTATGTTGATCTGTGTCCATCCAAATCATGGAAACATGTTTCCTGAGAACTGGTGTGGCAGTTTTTTAATATAGTCAAATATAGGGGTTCTATGTTAAATGGTTGTAGTGAGTTGGTCCAAATGTCTGCTATATATGCATAGCAGTGTGGAAAAAAAAGGGGAAAAAGTAAGGGGTTTTTTGTTTCTTAGGAGGAACACTAGCAACGCAGGGAGGTAAGGTTTCTATCCTGTTAAATCCTGGATTGAAATGGCAACTATAAATTACAGCGCATAAAAATTGTGACTCAATAGCTGCTATAAACTTCAAAAATCTCTTCCTAGACAACTTCATATTTCTAACATGATCGTGAAGTTTATAAAAACTATTACATTGGTACAGAAAATAAGAACTTCCCTTGAGCTGGAATCAGGATCAAAAACTCATTATATACCATTATATACAACTTTATTTAGATAACTTGATGAAAAGTCACCCATCCTGGGAAGCAGTTCCATGAAACAGCAATTCTTTGCTCTCTATGAATTCGGTGCTGCTTCTAGCAAATAGGTATGTCATTTAGTTAGACTGACAGGCAAGAGAAAAATTCTCTTTCTAAGGCCAGCATTGCCCCCTTGTGCTAGAAAGACGCCAAGACATGTAACTTTCCAATTCCGAAGTTTCTGGGGGTTTTGGCTTATCAACACGGCAAGGTGAACAACCGCCTATTTACCTTACTGTGTTGCTAACAAATACTTGGACAGTAGTTATTTTTAGTACTTTTTTCCCATTCTTTGAATTTCCCACTCAGAAATTTTAAAGCAAAATTTCCTTCTCGTAAACATTTATTTGCTTTTCAGATCAAAGATATTCTCTGTCTTCAGAGACAATTTGCACAGAAAATGGTTTCTCTCCCTATATTTTTCTATATATCTAAGGTCCACTGGCAAATGACCTATGCAAAGATATTAGAGAAACGATAATGGGAATCATGAAGGTGTTATTGGAACATGAAAAGAAAAATATTCATGATTTCACAGTGGTAACAGAAAGGGCTGGCTATTTTGGAACTAATATTTTAATATTGGATAATGATAGCTAAAGCTGTCATTTACAAGAGAATTCTTGATTTCTTCCCTCTTTTGGCATACCACATAAAAAAATTGCACTGGGCTCAAAGTCCACAATGTCAAGTGTCATAGCACAAAAAATGGCCTATAAATATTTCAAAGTAATTAAAAAAATGTTGCTGGCGTCTGTTGTATAATAACAATGGTAGTAATAGTAATAAAAATAATCATAGAGTAGTTTGGGTTGGAAGGGACCTTTAAAGGTCATCTAGTCCAAACCCCCTGCAATGAGTAGGGACATCTTCAACTAGATAAGGTTGCCCAGAGCCCCATCCTGCCTGACCTTGCATGGTTCCAGGGATGGGGCATCTACCATGTTTTTAAGCAACCTGCATCTGTATTTCACCACCCTCATGGTAAAAAATTTCTTCCTTATATCTAGGCTGAATCTTCCTTCTTTTAGTTTAAAGCCATTACTCCTTGTCCTACCGCAGCAGGCCCTGCTAAAATGTTTGTCCCCCATCTTTCCTGTAGGTCCCCTTTAAGTACTGGAAGGCTGCAATAAGGTCTCCCCAGAGCCTTCTCTTCTCCAGGCTGAACAACCCCAACTCTCTCAGCCTGTCCTCATAGGAGAGGTGCTCCAGCCCTCTGATCATCTTTGTGGACCTTCCCTGGACCCACTCCAACAGGTCCATGTCTTTCCTGTAATGAGGACTCAGCAAGCTATCCTAATCCAGCTCTTTGATGTGCCTCAAAATCTCTAACGGTCACGTTCAAGATTATGCAAGGCAACTACGAAATTATTATCAAAAAGAACCATGTGCTCAAGCCTTGTTATTTGGGTATTGAGAACACAGCTTCATAATTAGATGCTGCTTGCACATTATCTATGCAGAGTCCATCAGGCTAAGGCTAACACCTCAGAACACATTCTAGCAAAATGTTTAAATGTATTATACAAAACTTAAAATGAATTCTGACAAGGCAGCATAAATTCTTCTTTTTCTTTTTTTTACTGTAATGCTGAAGGCAGCTACATATTATTTTGTGATTTTAAGTTTTATAGGAAAAAAAAGAAATTCAAAATGCATCTCAAACTACAAAGTAATTTGTTTTTAATATTAATGTAAACAAATGAGATGGTTCTTTGGAATATAGGGTGAAAATAGTTTAGAATATAAGAACTGTATGGTAAAACTGTAATACAAAGGCTTCTGATTTTGAGGCTATGAAGGTATATTATGTCATATATTCATAACAATATATATTCATATTTCATAATAATATAGAGCTATTAAATTACGATCTTCCTGACAACTTTTTTTCCACTTTCTTCCTACAGATGCCAGAAAACCTGTCCGCAAATGTCCTAAAAAAGGGACCCTATCTCTTTTAACACTGGCAAGAAAAAAGAAAAAAGCTCAGGTTCTTCTACATTAACTAAGCTGCTGAGGCAAGTTACACGAGAGAAAATTCAAAGAAAATTCAATTGAAAGTCATTGGGTTTCTTCTAAGAAGAAGCTGATGTAGTCATCAACTGAATGTCATTGCGTTATTTTTAATAAAACTTGATCATCCTACTTGTGTGGATTTTAATTTAGCTAGCAACAGTAGGTTTCTCCAGTTCTGAGCTCAATTGTTTTAAACCTTCTGTATCTCTGATAATTTCAGTTGGTGAATACTGAATATTTTTCAGTTGCTGAATATTTTTCAGTTTTCAGAATACTGAATATTTTTCAGTATATATACTGAATATAATTTCAGTTGGCGATTACTGATATATTTTCATCTGTGTAAGTAGGAGAACTAGGATCAAAATATTTTGCACCTGGAGTATCAGCTCAAACCCAGAAACAGAATTAGATACCATATTCATAATACATGGGAGAAATCTGAATGTTTATAGCGCTTCTAAAACTGCGGCATTCTTATATGCATTCAAAACATAACCTAAAGTTGACTTGTGGTCACTTTCACAACTAAAAAATCTAGTAACTCACCTACAGTCCAATAGCAACTATTTTTCCTAAATCCACAAAGGGAAAGGGTTGAAAGTGCTTTTACTGCAAATGACATTTTCTTTCCTTTTCCTTCTCTATATTTGGGCACCCTCAAAGACATGTGACATTCACAGCATATTAATATTGACAATTTGGATGGATAAAGTTGATCCAGCGAACAATTACACAATGACTTTTATTTGGCAGTACGGTTTAATCCTGTTGCCTGAGTGATACCACTAGGCATAATACATCTAAATAATTACTTCCCCCAACTTGTTCTTTAATAATAACAGCTCCCAGCCCACTCCTCCAAATACTCCTCCTGCTTAGTTTCCTATTCTTTTGCTGCTTACATCCTTACATCCTCCACAACATTGTTGAAATCTCTAAAGGCAGATGGTAGATCTGGAAGTCAAAGACCACTTTTAAATTACATGCGCGTTACCGAGAGACTCTCACAGCCTTGTTTACAAGTAGATGCAGAAGACTGTCATCGCAAAACTCATGTTGGACTTATGTGAGCATGAAATGAAACTCAAACTAAACTGGCTAGTCCATAAAAAAAAAAACAAAAAAAACCAAAAAAAACCCAGCTAATCACCTAATTTCCTAATTTTAAATGTGGATTCTAAATTTTGCACGTGTATCTAGCGGATTCTCTGGTCAGCCCGGCTGAACAGTTCTTTGCTAGGTCTCACTCACATAGCTTGCTTCAGCATAATTGCTATTTTTTAACATAACGTATCAGTGAATGACAGAACAGCAATATACTGAAGATGAACATACACTACTTGAACGCAGCATAGCACACTGAGTTGACAAAGCACAAGGTTTTGTAAGCTCTATTCTTAGACCTGGTGTAGGTCAGAGTATCAGTTACGTTACTTGTAAATAACCATATTGCTGAAACTACAAAGCACCAAGTAAAATACGTCATTTTACAACAGAAACAGATCAAAATGTTGCACATGATATAATCAATGAGTTGTAAAGAAGAAATGCTGTGTGAAAAATGGAAATTGATTCTTTCAGTCAATTAAGAAGCAGCTGGGGCAATGACGTGCACACTTAACCCCGTTCTTTTATTGGAGCAACACAGTGATTATTAAGATAAGATGCTATTATATGGCATATTATGTTATGATATGATCCCTAGGTTTTGTCTTCTGACAGCACTAAGTGGTGCACCACATAACTTCAAGAGCTGAGGTGGACAGACCTGCACCAGTAAGTTGATAATTCAAAAAAGACGAGATAATCGATGCTGGAAGGAAGCTAGGACAGAGAAATGTCCCGAACAGTACTACATCGCCTGTGACTGCTGGAGCAGAGTCCAGAGCCCAGGCCTCACAGCCAGCCATTTGGAGCATCCAGACAGCACCGCCCAAACCAATTTTTTTTCTCTCTAACACAATACTCCAATTCTGGGCATGATAGGGAGAGGAGGGAACAAGACTATAACAAGCCCCAGCAGAATTCCAGCAGCTCTTTTCCATGTAGGATCGCATCCCTCACTTTGGAGCCCTGCTGCTGCTCCAGGAAGACTGCAGGGTGCCTGTCGCTCCATCAGTGCTGAGACAGGCAAAGTGCCAAAGCGTAACGGGGAGTCATTTTTTTTTTAATTTCCTCTCTAAAATAAAAATAGATACTTTTTCTGGTACCAGTTTTCAACAACCCGTCAGCATGTACAAGGTTTGAAAATCTGCAACTATCCCACTCTGCTCCCTCTCACAGTGTATGTTAGTGTGCCTTATCCTTGCCTATCTATCTGAATCTGAGGAAATCAAATCCTGAATTAATGGTTTTCTTGCACACCATAACAACAGCAAGAAATAAAAGCTTGCAACAAGCTGGATTACATAGTTGATTTTTTACCATATTTAAACTGGTATTATTTCAGTGAATAAATATTAAAATATTTAATGTCAGCACTAATGATAGCACTATTATTAATAATTACATTGTGTCATATATTTTAATGTATAATGATATGATTAATAAGTTTAATGAAATCAATATTAATATTACTTCTTGATTAAAGTAATGAGTTTTTTATGTTTTAAGGTTTTTTAAGTTACATATTTCAAAACTATTCATTCTTTAATATCATTGTAAATGTTACGGTACTGTACCCTGACAATGTCTAAGTAGCCGAGCTAAGTTTGCCGCATACCACAAAAAAAGGCAAGAGAGCTCTATTCATCTTTTCATTTTGCTATGTGCTAAACATATGACAGGAATAATTGAGAATTGGACCCAAAGGCTTCATAGTGTCCATAGGTGCCATACACAGACACTTTTACCACAAACGTGCTGTATACAAAATGATATTTGTTTTCCACTGTTAGTTGAAATTTTCCCCAGATGCCTTGCATGAACTACAAACTATAATTGTTTCCCCTGCAGCTGATCAAAGACAGGCCAGAGAACATAGAGGGTGTTTCTTGTGTCTTATTCAAGTACAGGTATGGGCAAAAGTAATCCCACTGGTGTTACGGCTCCACCCCAAAGAAGAGGTTTCTAATCACTCCAGCAGTAGCTGGCACCCTGAAGGCTGCTGCCTGTGACCTGGTACACTCACAAGAAAACTTAGCTGCAAGGAGAATAGAAGAAGAAAGTGTCTTGCATCCTCTTCCTTGGCAGCTGTTGATGGTGGAGCTTCATTTACCAGAGGCTCCATCCACCCAAATTACCTATCATGTCTAAGGAGATATGGATGATGGGGGGCGGGGGTAACAAGGTTCTCTCGCCTCTCACAAGCATTCTCTGTACTTTGTGTCTTTAGGTGTGCTTACCATTCTGCTGTCTACTTGAGGTTCCCCCAGAAGTATCATCCAGCGTTCTTTTATGTCACCAATGCCAACTGACCCCCAGGGCTTAAGCAGACACACTCCTTTCCTTGTGAAGCCTTTGAACACAAAGTAAATGGTGCAGTTCACAAACGTTTACAAAAAGAGAGCTTGACAGAAATGACCAATAACAATTGCACATCCACCTATCACTATCAGTTTTTTCTTCTGCTGCAAGTTCAGCTGGCTCTGCCTGGCCATTGGATCCTGCTTCTCATGCGCCTTCAACATCATTAGCTAGCCTTCATGACAGGAAATCCAGCATCAAATGCCCCTTCTTTATTTTATGGTCCAGATCAACCCTTCATCAGTTATTCAGGTTCAGCTTTTATTACATTTAACCCAACCCATCGGTTCAGCTCCTACTCTGGAGATGCTAAAGTTCACCTGGCCGTGTTTAAGACTGAGACTAAACAGGCAGTTAATATTTATTTCCATGCTTGGCTAAACCCAGTACAAATCATTAAGTTCTCGAAGTGACATGCTGTCTTCTGTCGTAAACTTGAGAAATATTCACACTTTGTTGTTAAGCTCCTTCATAGACTATTTGCATTTCATGTAAACATGAATGAAAGGACACAGTATGACAATGCCTCTTTACACAGACATATGTATAGGATTAACATATATTAGACTTCTGACAGTAAGCAGTCACTTCAGAACGACAGTGGATTTTGGATGAACTGACCTCTTCCCCCTTATTTTAGGGATACTCTGAAAGATCCAACGAAACCCTAGCCCTTTACTTACACCACATTGGTGTCTCAGAAACATCCTCTGCAGAATTTCTCATCACAAGAGTTACCTTGTAAGTGTGCTTGTCAAGAAAAAGCGCTGAGAAATTAAGCAACCCATTAATTCATCTATATAGACCAAATTCTAACTAGCACAAATAGAAGTGCAATATGGTGTTATATTTATATGGTGTACATGTGCATATTTCTGGAAAAGGCTGCGTATTTATGTTGTGCAACACACTACATAAGATATGCGATCAAAATGAAAGGTGTGAACATGAAGGGACATTCTGTAGATTATTTTTTAAAATATCTCACAGATGGCACTTTCACTCTGTAATATAAGTTTTTATGCATCAAAAGAAATAAAAGAGAAAGACAAGGATAGCATGGTACTTTTGAAGAAAAGGGATTCATTGCCTGAGACACAGGATATTCTCCAACTAAGAATAATGTCTGTCTAGGGATTTCAACTAGGAAGATAGCACCCTCCTAAAGAAATTACTTTCCTTGCTATTCACAGCTTGCACTGGCTGGCATTGCGCTGGACTTAATCACCACCCCACTGTAGAAACATGCACACTTGTGGTCCCTACCTCCTTCATTCTACAAAGGCTTTTCTCTAAGTTAGTATTATTTAGTAGAAGAAGCCACTACTAACAGCACAGAAAATGGTTACTGCCAGTTAGGATGACACAATTTTAGAGACTCTTTTTTTTCCAAAGATCACAGATGAAAGAGTGTGATGGAAGATTCTGGCTTTGACAGTCAGTCAAATTACACCCAACAAGATTTACAGTAGTCCAGTACAAAGGGCTTTAAAAAAAATACGATTTTTTGAAGTACTGATTTTGAGCTCTCTCCTAATTCTCAGTATGGAAACATATCCAACTAGTGTGTGCATTGCAAGTTTACAGTGAGTGATGTAATTTTAGCCTTGAGGCCTGCATGGCCAACACTAGTTTTATGACTTTCAAAGCCTTCACATCTATTCCAGCCTCCCAAACCACTGTACCCACACAACCTTCCAGGACGCTTTTCCTTTCCATATACTCTTTTCTTTCCTCTTCCTTTGGCCCTGTGTTATGCAGTAGTCGTCTGGAGCCAAAGACTCTGATAGTCTCCTCCTTCATTCAGTATCCAAAATCCAATTCAGCAGCACTTTTTGACAATTAGCTTCTCTGTACTAATAACTTGCATATATCTCAGCTTCTTTAAAGGTATAATTCTTCACAGTACAAAGTAAAGGGATTATTCAATGAAGCCTGGACAAACTATATTGGATAAGAAGTTGAAAAAGAATAGGCCTGTCTTTCATAAAAGAGCAGAAAAAACCCCAGAGTTTTCCCATGCTATTGAGTAGTTCTTACAGATCTGGAACCTCTTACCTCTTATAGAAATAGTACCAGCTGCTCTCTTCCCACAAGCATCACTAGACTCCCAAAACAATGGAGAAAGAACCCAAAAGAGCTCTGGCTACCTCCTCTGGAGGCTACGGCCAGCTGTTTTTCCCAGAAGGCAGTAGAGCTAGCAAGTTTCAAGCACCTTTCCCACATCAGCACTCCTAAAATTCTTGATGCCTGTAGTTTCCCGTTCTAAAAGAGATCAACATAATTTTAATCAAAACTGCTGACTACAGGGATCACCAAGTGCACAACGTCTCCAGCTAAAAAAAGAAGTATATCACAACTATGAGACCCTGTTCCAGGATCTCCTCCAGCCCCTGCATGGTGGCACTGCAGACACCATGTATAGTTATAAACTTGTTTGAACTTCAGATCTCACCCTTGTGCCCAAGCATAGACATGAGGAAATGTTGAACAAGCCTGGCCAAAGTATGCTATCTATTCAAACAGTTGGGCATCTTCATAAAGAGTTCCTAGAGGCAGCAGTGGTAGAAAAGCCCTAGGGCCCACCTCTGCCTACAGAATCCAGGCAGCACATGATGGACGCTTTGGTCCTTAATTGTGTTTTTCACAACCTGATTTTACCTTGCTACCACTCTTCCTAAAGAAAAAAAAATGAATATAGTAGTAATCAAAACGTTACTTTTTCAACAAATATTAATTAATAATAAAGAAAATCAATAAGTCATACAGACACAGGGAATACATTCCACTTGAAGCAATATATGCAATTCCTTCGCTAACATCAACAGGAAGTTATTAAGCATTATCAAGGGAAACTAATCGTAGCCTAATGAACCTCCCAGAGTTTCTAGCACGTCTTTTTTTTTTTTTTTTTTTTTTTTTTTTNTTTTTCCTTTCTGGCTATAGTGTTCACAATTCAAAATGTCTAAGACACCTTGCAATGTTGGCTTTGCCACTCAGCACTATTAAAAACAAGGTCTGTGATAGCATGGTACGGCTGCGAGAGCCACAATGCAAGAAATAAAACAGTGACTCCTGCCCATACAAGGCAAGTACCACATTTTTCACCCACCTTTTCCTCTCTGTACATCCTGGTTTCAGGGATAAGAGAATGGCACTGAAACCTATGCACTCTACATTAAGAACTAAAACATGTCAATTCAAGAGAAGAATGACCAAATTCTACATTTGCATTTAAATAAAATTAAAGACTTCACTAAGGCCGTTTAGGCATGAATAAAGGTATAATTTGTAGCAATGTACTACTGTAAGACCCAACCTAACTAATGCTCAATTAAATCTGTCTCAAGTTGGACCTGAAGTTGCTAATAACAGCCACTGGAGGGAAACTAATATACAGAAAGCAGAAGTCCATTGCGATGCAGTCAGGAAGCTCTGTTTCTGACTGCACAGCTTTTTAATATACCTTAAGTGAAATCTGATAGAAATTAGTGACAGTGTCAGTTAAAGCAGAGTGAAACTGAAGTATAAAAGCCACCTTTAAGGGCAGAAATATGTATGGGTTTTTAATTATATACTGATCATATTTATTATCCATTGGGATTTAAATGCTCTTCTGAAGGTGCTTATGTGTAATTGGGTTTTTAGCCATTTTCTTTCTATTTTCTAAATATAAATATAAGATTTTTATATTCTTAACAATAATGTTCTGTGCATATTTTCACATCTTCACAGTGTCTCTGCTACTGGCACATAAAAAATAAATATCACCTAATAGCTACATAAGTTTGTGTTAATGAACTTAAGCCATAAGCAGGCATCTACCCAAGAGAAACTGTGGTATTCAGGGATTCCACAGCACTTTTGTATTGCAAAAGTATTTAATAATAAGCATGAAGATTTAATAAAAATCTTTAATAAAAAAACTACCAAACCTTTCCAGATCTCCATTGTATCACCTGGGTAGAACCTCTTTAAAATACGAACTTGAAAGACTCAAGGCTTCATTCTAGCTTGCTGTAAAGCAGCTACTAACAACTGTCACTCAGAGGATTTCATTTGTGGGAGACCTTCCGTAAGGCTGAAAACTTCTCCTTCATGAGAAATTGCAGAAATCTCAAGCTAATGTCATCTGAAACTAAGCAATGCAGGGGAATGTATGCTGTCCTGAGGAATTACCAGGCATGCGCAGAGGATTAACAAGACAATACGACTAGTTACAGCCTATTTTTAGTAGTACTTTGACTTAAAACATATTTGTATTCTTGAAAGCTGCCTGGTATTTCTATTCAAAGAAACAAATGAAGGCTCAAAAGGAGTGAAAAGCAGAAGATGAGGAAAGCAGATGACCCCCTCTGTTTACATTCTGTGAGGAGAGGAAATCTTGTATCAGTCTAGCTTTTGGGTTTGGCATAAAGCTGCTTGAAAGGGACAGTCTCTCCCCAGCAATGAGAAATGCAAAAGAGGCCATGCTTCCTGAGGTATTCAAACTTCTCTGCTGTGCCAATACTGAGGAGTGTGGGAAGGCTGCTGAGAATTCAGGTTCCTAATTTATTTCCTTGATAATGAATCAAGAAATGAAAAAGAGTAAGACAAGGGAAAAAAGGAATGGGAAAGCTTCTTCCATGTTAATGCGCAGGCCAACTAAATTAAATTAGTACTGGGAATCTAGAAAACACAGGACTAAGAAATTGTTATAACAGTTATAAAAATTGCTCTGGGGTTTCCACCGTTGAGTGGATTTCTCAGTAAAAAGAAATAATTAATTTTGCTAGCCATCAAAATCCATGAACATTTATCTCATCTTCTGTTAAAACTACTTCAATATTTTTATCCTAAGACAAACATAATTTCAACATATTTTTATAAATGCTGCTCTTCATTTAATATTCCTTCCTGCTCTTTCTCCTTGATTTCTACAACAAGCATCGATTAATTATTTCCTATTTTCATTGGTCTCCCTAGGGTAAGCTATTTCAGTCCTATTAAGTGGTTAGTCTTGGAAGGAACCGTCACTCCTAATTTAGTCTAATTTAATTTTTGGATTGAATATTCTGATTTTAACAATTCTGTCAGTTTTCACTGAAAAAATGCACTGCAGAAAATAATTATTTTATTAATGAAATTTTATTGTCTATTCCTGCTTATATTGTTGTCCCCTCTTTTTCTTAGCATCCAAAATGCATATTTGAACTATGATACCCAGAGTTCCCTTCCAAACAAGACTTTTCTATGATTCTATTATTCAGTATATTGTTTAGGTTGATTCTCAGTTGAAATGGAAAGACAAATTTGTTTAGTATTAAAATGAAAGTTACGTTTGTATGATGATCTCCATTTATGCATCAGCTCATCTCAGTTTTCTGTTCTCTTGCTTTACTTTAGTTATGCATTAAAGAACTGATCTAAAATATCTTCTAAATAAAAGGCTTTTTTCCCAATTATTCAGAAGGTTCCAGAAGTCCCTACAGCTGAGACTTCTTTTACAGCTCTGCTGGCTGTTCACATCAAGAGCAGAGAGTCCCCAAAACAAACAGCTTAGTCTGGAGAAGTTGTTTGTGCGAAGTTGAAGACTGCGTCATGATGAATATTTATATGGGAATGAATTGAGGTTGCACAGATAAAGCTCGCTTCCCTGACTTAAAAGAAATGTGGTATGCGATAGATACATACATTATTCACACGCAAAATAGGATCAGAGTCTTTTAATAGAAGCGTTCCTGAAGCCACATCCTTTCCCTGGATCAGGTCTGTAACAAGTAGGACTGTACCTTGTCATAGAAGAAAGCTGTGATGGCTTTCTGCGCTGTGTTTCAGATTGTGCAAGTTACGGGTTTTAAAGTGTTACAATTTGGTCAGATTCGATCAGATTTTCTCAGAGCAAAAACCATATTCATAACACAAAAAATATTACAAACCCCTGATTCAAACATGCCTCAATCGACTTTTTAAAGAAATCTTTACAAAGATATTTAAAAGAGATCACTGGGAGCCTCATAAGTTTGTTATTCAAATTCGTTTAAGAGGTAGCAACAAACTAAAGGCTACAAAGAAATCAACAGTTATGCCTCTGACAATAGTGCCTTATGTTATCTAATAACACTGCCTACAAAAACTCCAATTTGCTTTGCTTTGCTTCTACCCTGCCCTGTTTTATACAGTACCACAGAAAATTACCTTATCCCACAATTTGCATTTTAAATCTCTTTCTAACTGTTTTCTTACTTCATTTGCTCAGAACCTAGTTTTCAAGCAAGCTGACCTACTTTATCTTATTTTGGTACTTGCAGTAAATTCCCTTAAGCTTGTCTACTCCGACATTACTTAAAATGTCTTCTGTATACTGGTAATCACTTCTCTTAAAGCAAAAAGACCTATCCAGACTGATGTAAGAATGATAAACTATTAGTCCTTCGGAAAGTCAACAAGATGTTTTTATATTGCAACAGCATGTTTCTCATTAAACTCTTTGTGAAAATGGTGGAGGTATTTTGGAAGTTAAAACAAAAACATGCAGGTTGAAACAGACTTCAGAAGGCAAAATTTAGCCCAAATCTCATTTTGTACAGTTTTAAGCAAAGAAAAATAGAGCCTAATGACAGGATGTACAAAGCAACTTTAATACAGGTGGCACTAATAGCCCCACTTTTAATAAACATAAATCCTTTATTCTTTTATCATCAATAACAAACTAAAATCCTGCTTTAAGAGCTGCTAAATTGTTTACAGTATTTATATGAAAGAGGTTCTACAAAAAGAAGTGGTAAATTAGTTTACTGCTATCGTGCTTCGATATGACAAGGCGCAAAAAAATACCATGGTGATGAGTGAGAGATGATTTGATAAAATTAGATTTGGATAACTGTTGCTCTACAACTATTACATTTGTAGCTGAATTCCCACTATAAGTCTGATTTTAGTCCCACTTTAAGAATCTTCAAGCAACCAGTAAAAGTGGCATATAAAATTTGCAGTGAAGGTTGGAGTTGTTCTGTGAAAACAGGCATTATATTTATTGCGTCTGTGTGTATTATAGAAACTAAAAGGGTTCACTGCAGTCAAAATAATTTGCCTATCTTTTATTTACTGATCTATCAGTGAAACAAAACAGAAGCTTTAAAGAATTTGCTTAAAATAATTTATGGGATTCATGTAGCTGAGATTTCCATGGGTTTAGCGAGCACTACGTGACTGCATGGATTTAGCAGTTAAAATTGGCTCCCCAAACTACTAGTATTTAAAATACTAATATCAAAGTAAATTGTGAAGCTAATTTTTCCTCCTGGACATCATAGCTCTGGAGATGATGTTGGGAAGGAGAGACTATAGGATGGAAAATTTATAAATCCTGGGGTGTCCTGTAAAGAGCTTGGAGAGGAAAGGCAGCCAGTGCATTCACACACAATACCATATGCATAACTTTGCACAGCGTTTCAGGTCACAAGGAAGGAAACTACGCTGCAGGTTTAGGGTATCTCTCAAAGAGAAGACCAAGGGAAAAGATACAGTTTTCTTCTGGTCTTCTGTCTTTGGACTTCCTGAGATTTGCAGGAGGTCAGGAGACTCATCTAATCTCCGTACATTTCACATAGAGAAGATTTGTCGGTGTAGCTGTGCTTACTGGTAGGCTTTCTAAGAGCAACATAGATTCCAGCCTTTAGGGAGCAAAGCATACACCAAAGAACAGTATTTTCTTTTTCCCGTACCCCAGCAATGATACAGTAGGGCAGTACAGGCACACTATGTATAGTTCAGTCCTTATTACAAACCTTAAGAACAAAAATAATAGTCTTCATCCCACAAGAAGCAAGTAGGTTTCTGAAAAGTGACTACCAAAGAAGATAAGAGATGTTCATCACCTGATGGAAACTGGGTACATCCTAGACCCTTTATCCATGAGGAAAATTAACCTCAACGTGAGTCTTGCAAATATCTAGTGTTTGTCACAGCACACGTTTCTCTGCATTATTGTTTTTTCCTCCTATCACATAGCTTTCCTCTTTAATAAACCCAAAAACCTTGCAACATTTTTCACTAAACATCACTGAGGTCCTGAAAAATCTTGAGGAAAAAATATCAAAATCATTTAGAAATAATATCCCAATGCAGGCTCTGAGTTTTTAGTTTCTGAATTCATAGCACTATTCTGACCAAGATATAGAAAAACAATATGGCAAAAACTGTAGTCAGAATATGGATAAGAATCAGTCATTCACTAATACAGGGACTAATCAGAGCAACACGAAGACGATGAATGAATGTCCAGCCCCAGAAAAACTTCACCGTGCCTTTAAGATTCTTGCCTTATCAAACTTCTTACAGATCCATTTAACTGGGGTCTCTTTAATTCCCACACAGTTACACTTTCAAGGCAACTGCAGTTACTACATTTGTTTGAGTTTGATCACAAACACTCACCTCTTGGTTAAAACTTGGAACACCGTATAAATCTCAAAAAGCTACGTGGTATAGGAAACTATTGTTAAATTAAAATTACTGTAAAACCAGAAAAAGAATACAAATTATTTTCATATGAGTGTTCAAATAATGCATAAATTTCACTCCTTTTTAAGAAACGGTAGAGATGCTTCTTCATAGGAATAATATTTATATATTTACTTACCAGAATTTTATTACTCCTTGAAGTAAGTAGAGCCATCTCGTGGACATACCTAGCTGCTGCATATGACTGGAAACCACCTTTCTTAAGCGGAACTCTACATTGAAAGCAAGAAACAAAAAACAATTTAAAGTGGTTTACTCCAAGTTCAGCTGTAACTGCATATATAGACATATATTCATAAACTGACCCCACAATTCATAGAAGATGTGGACAGACTTGGAGAACGTCCAAAGAAGGGGCATGAATATGATCAAAGGGTTGGAGAACCTGCCCCAATATGAGACCTAAGGAGTCAGGTCTCCTCCATGGAGAAGGCTTAGAAGGGACATTCTCTTCTCCGTGGAGAAGGGTCAGGAGGGACCTCATCACAGTATTCATGTACTTGAAGGGTGGCTACAAAGACGACAGAGGAGAGCCACAAGGAGCCACATGGAGAAGACAAGGAGCCACAAGTGTAAGTTGTACCAGGAGAGGTTTCATCTTGATGTAAGAAAGATAATTTTTACAGTGAGAGCAATTGTCCACTAGAACAGCCTCCCCAGGGACATGGTAGAGTCCCCATCGCTGGAGGTTTTCAAGATGCCATTGGACAAGGTGCTAGATAATCTCATCTAGGCTATCTTTCCCATGAAAAGTTGGACCAAATGATCTTTCAAGGGATCTCTTTCAGGGTCCCTTCCCCACAGAACAGTCCAGGGCTGTTTTATGATTCTATAATTTTAATTTCAGTTAACATAATGAGACTCATAGCTAATTAGTACTACTGAAAAACTAAGCCAATCATTAAGCTCTGGTCTGGATGACTAATCTTAGAAAATGTTGAACATTATTCCATGAAAGATTCTCCAAAGAGTATTCAGATCAGAAAACTGCATCATACAGACTTTCTTACTTTAAATTCTTGAAAATCCCAGTCCGTGGTAATCTGGAAGTAGTGATGATCACTATTCTTCTGGGGAAAGAGAAAGGCTGCTTATTGTTCTTTATTAGAAGTCATAAGAAAATAAGCAAGAATACTTCTCCCTGAAGACCCAATGTGCTCTTGTAGGTCACTTGAAGGGCCTTTCAGTGGACCAAACATACTGTGTTTGACATTTTATAAGGTAGAGTATCTATATTAGTGTTTGGCTGAGTGACCTGTTTTTCAAGGATGCTACCTATCCATAGTTGTTATTACATTGGCTGTTATTTCAAAATTATTTATAAAGCATGTCACTTTACACTGCATATTCTGCCAGGTCTCCTCTGTAACCCTGAATATATCACTCACCTTCCCTGTTACTCACTGAGCATACACTGTATATGCCCAGGAGCACTTTATTAGGAGAAATTTTACCTAATCTGAATTTATCTGGCCAGATTACGGCATTTCTTTCACAATTTGGAAAGCAGCTCATGAGTCTGCAAAGACTGTTGTATGCACCGAGCTCTAAGAATCACCTTCACAAAACTAAGTATGTGCATTTGGGCCCCAAATATTAACTCCCTAACTTTCACCATTACTATGGGGTTTATTTTCATGGNTTATGGGGTTTATTTTCATGGATTTGTCGTATTGTTGGATGAGTAGCAAATTCTCCCATGTGATCCAATTACACTGAAAAGTGTACAGCCACTAATCCCAGGATCCCGGCTATTTGGTCCAGATTGAACAGTTAGATTCTACTTATTCAAATTCCTGCTCTGTTTTCAGATGAAAGCTGAAATCTTCCGCTCACAACCTAAGAGATGGTATATCCACACGATTCATAGAAACTTTCAGTCAAGACACAGCAGCGCTGCAACAGTGGTGAAACATCCTCTGCTGTGACGTAACCGCTTACATGTTATGCAAGAAGATTGCAAGCAGGACGCTGTATAATCGTGTATTAAAACATACAATAGAAGCAACAGCCATTGGATGTTCTTCTCGGAGCTAAGGCATCTGTCCAAATAGTTGGTAAGCATTTTGAAGGGTCTATGAGAACAACGTCTACAGTGTGCTGGATCCCGCTAATATTTTCACTGGCAAAATTTCCTTTGTGTGGTGCAATCACAGACACTTGATGCTTTCAGTTAAAAGACATCTATTTATTTTATGCTAATGTAGGGTCTTGGGGGTTTTTTTCCCCAGTGAATGCTAACGCACAACTCACTGCTTGGTAAATACATATTTTGGAGGATGTTCGTTAAACCGTTTGACACGAATATATCTGTCACAAGAACAATTCTGTTTCCCATGCCCAGGAACTAAAAACTGTGGCCATTTTGCTCTGATTCGCTCATCGTAAAGAAGTATAGGAATTGTACCTCCCTCCATTTCTTCATACAGCAGTATATAAATAGCGGCATCTGTTAATAAATATTTGTCACTGGAAAAAATTAGGAGACAAAACCAATGACCTGATACAACAGGGTCATTAGACAATCCAAAGAGACGCTGCATGAATAAAAGAGGTTCATGAACACAGTCGACGTTACTGAAGTAAGAGACTCTAAATGCGTACTCTAAGGTACACGTCAATCATAACAGTGAACATACAACCTTTTTTTTTAAGATCTAGAGACACATTGTTTCATCCAGCAGCCACGTGCTCCCCCACCCCCGAAAAAAAAAGACTTACAATTTTATGAACTACTGTAGTAGAAAAACTGCTGGGATTATGAAGCGCGGGGAGGTGAATACGAAGCAGAAGGAGAGACATTCGGAGTAACCTGAATTTGTCCGGGAGGTCTGGTGAGGAGGGCTGCCACCGCCTGCGAACCGGCCGACTTCGGGCACCAGCCTTCCCTCGGCGGCCCACAGCCCACTGGCTGCCGGAGTACTACTGTCGCCCACCCTGACTGAGGGAGTGAGCAAACCCCCCCGCGTCCCCCGTTATTTTCTCCTGCCGTCGCACCCAAAGCCTTCCTCCCACCTCTCCCTTAGTCAGCGTGTGGGCGAGGAGCCGCATGTGTGTGCTCAGGGGCTGACAGCCGTGTTGCGGCTGTGAGGGTGGCAGGCTGGCGGGGCTGCCGCGGCCTCTCCCCCGGGGGCCGTTGGCACCCCCTGAGGGGTCCCTCTCTGTGACAGGCCTCGGGCCTTGGCTTCTCCCTGCCCGTCAGGGGCTTAGGCCTCGGGGGCACAGCCCGTTGTGCCGGGGGACACCGGGGCGGCGGGGGGGGGACACACAACTCCCGGAGCTCACCCAGGCCGGTCCCGGTGGCCTTTCCAGGAGGGAGGAAAGAAGGAGGGCGGGTGGTGTAGGCAGCGAGGGGGCGAGGGTCTCCCAGCCTGGGCGCGGAGCCTACGGCTCCGCGCCCAGGCTGGGAGACCCTCGCCCCCCGGGAGCGGGCAGGAGGCCATCGGGCGGGGGTGGCGTGAGGGGACGGCGGAGCCACTTCGAGGCGAGGGACGCGGTGGGGGGGCTGCGAACGTGTGTGTGTGTGTGTGCGCCTGTGTGGCGGCGCGGGCGGCGTGCCCCCGCCCTTCCCCCGCCGGCGCCCGGCGCTGCGCGGTGGGCTGGCGCTGGGGTATTTACGGTAAGGTGGACCCGGCGGTGGCAGCTCGGTGTCAGGTGATCGGCGCTGAGGAGCCGTTGCCGCCGCCGCCGCCCGGGGAGGAAAATGCAAGATGGCCCAGCGGGGCCGTGAGGGGCTCCGCGGCGCCCCCTCCCCGCCCGCCGCCGCCGCCGCCGCCTCCCCGGCGCGTAGGGCCGGCGGGAAGCGCTGAGGCCAACCCCGCCGCGCCAGAGCCCGTCCCCGGCGGGGGGCACCGAGCCATGGGGCTCTGCTACAGCCTGCGCCCGCGGCTCTTCGGCGACGCCGGTGGCGGTGGCTCCATCTCCAGCACCGGCGCCGCCTCGGAGCCCGAAGCGCCGGCGGAGCCTCACGCCGCCCCGCAGCCGCAGCCCCTCGGCGCTCCGCTCCGGCCCGGCGGTAAACCCGGCGGGGAGGCGGACGGGCCGCCGCTGCTGCTGCTGCAGAACGGCGGCGGTAACGGGGCGGCCCCTGAGCGGCCGCAGCTGCCCAAGGCCGGCGGCCCCGGTGGCGGGGGGAAGGCGGCGCGGCAGCAGGCGCTGCACCAGCCGCCGGCGCTGCAGAGACCCTGGGAGAAGCTGCGCCTGGAGGAGCGGGAGGCGGAGAAGGAGGCGAGGAAAGTCAGCAAGAGCATCGACCGGGCGCTCAAGGAGCAGAAGCGGGAGTACAAGCAGACGCACCGCCTGCTGCTTCTGGGTACGTGGGGGGG